>JAPSGF010000004.1:10404997-10499321 GCA_035772895.1 Perdix hodgsoniae | reverse complement strand
GTAAAAGGAAAGGAGAGGAAGGGAAGGGAAGGGAAGGGGAGGAAAAAGAGAATCAACTGTGACCTTGTATTTTTAACAGAGCATTAGAAAAATTAACCCCTGGAACTCAAGTAAGTTCCAAACATGTCTCAGTCTACTCCAATATAGGAAATATTACCAAGCAGTTCCTGTTTAGTAGACATCAGAAGTACAGATGAAGTTTCAGGTGAGGAAACTGAAAAAATAAAAATGCTAAGCAAATTACTGTCCAGAGAGACAGGGGATTGAAAGCAAGATTTTTAGCCTTTGGTATTGTACCGCTTGTATTGACAAGTTCACAACTGAGGGTGAATACACAGTTTAAATATAGAAAGGCTATGCCCAGTGTAGCTACCAGTGGCATCTTCATTTAATTCCGAAGTATAGTTCTGAGGAGTTTTCTACAGTTACATGAAATTGTGCCACTAGTGCTGATATTAACGATTTTTACTTTGCAATGATATTCACTTACGTGTGGTTTTATCTAAAGATCTTTAAGCCCTCACATAAACAAGTATTAACAGTGATGTTTCAAAGCATGAAGACATGGGGAAGTTGGATTACTTGGGTCATTGTCATATGATGAACCCAAAATAGAATAAGCATCTTGTAGGGCATGTGACTTTTGGTCCTATGCTCCACACACAAACCTCACCTCTTGCAATACGTAGAACTAGACTGGCAGTAGTTTTGCTTATTTAGTGACTGACTCAGCCTGATTGACTCAAAACAGTTAATGAAGTCCCAGTTATTGAACTCTGAATCAATTAAATGCTGTTCTCTCCCACTCTCCCCCAGGTTTACAAATAATGCTCTTGCTTTGACTTGTCCCCTAATTTTGAAATTTTTAGCACTTTTCACCGAATTTCCATACAAGGAAAGATCAAAGAAAGCAAGCTAATTTCTCAGAAAGGAAGAAAATGTATTTGTGCCAGTGTTTGAGATATGAAAGTATAAAATAGACAGAGCTGCATATGCCAGGTTCAAGTGAGGAGTAATTCTGTATCTGTGTAATCCTTTTTTGATTTCATTTTATCTACTTCAACATGGATAGTACATGGTAGTAAAATATGCTCAGTTTTGTCTGGAAACAGCGTTCTGAACTATTTTTTGCAGAATACATTCTTCTCATCTTTAGTTTTATGTAGTATGTTATAGCTGTGATCATTTTTTTCAATTAATATATATTTATTCTGTTTTGTTTAGGATAGAATAAACACAGAACTTCTAACTCTTTCATCTATTCTCAGATCACCGTAATGAAAGATCTGAAATCATTCAAGCAGTCATCCTGACTGTTCCAAGTGTATTTGTCTTTGGTGCTGCAACCACAACTAGCAAACGTCCAAGTTGGTTAGGCTGTGTGACCTGAGTCATAGAATAATATGAAAGAACTTTTATTCATGCTCTTGTGTTCCCTGAAACGTACTTATGTACAGTAATGACTAATGAACAAGTGAAAGCGTTTGTTGAAGGGAGCTTAATAGGAAAATGTGATTTGTTCTTGGGGATGTAGCTGTTACAGTGTTAGAAACAGCAGGAACCAACACTGATTCATTAATATAATGGTTTGGGGTTTTTTTCTTCATTCATACATTTATCCTCAGATGTGGTGTTTTTAAATAAAAAGAATTTTATGAGACTGTGACATCAGATCCAATTTTGTTGTATATATCTATTTCTGGCTCTCAGGACAGGAAAAAAACTTCTGAGTGTTTCTGAGTTTCTTGTATGTTCCCTTTTAACAGTGTCTCTGCAGTTCTCTCAGTTCATGTGTTGCTTAGGTTTGGGGAAAACTATTTGCATGATAAATCTGTAACATTTAAATACAGCTACAATTAAGCTAAGCTTTAGGTGTTTGCTCACTTCACTTTTTCAGAAAAGTTTTGAAAATATTATTACTCTGATTTCCCTGTTACCTTTGCTTGGCTGATTACTTAGGAAAAAAAAAAAAAAAAGTGACACTTTTCAGGTCACCATCTGATGTTTAATGGACTGCCAGCACTGCACAGGCCACAGGCTGAGAAACACCTGTCATTGACATTGCTGGAGATACATCCTGGGCCAAGTGGGACTTTGATTGTTTTGAAATGGCAATTCAAATGTTTTCAAAGCAATTTAAGAATGCTAAACCAATTAAAAACTATTTTTTGTTTTCGCTTTTATCCATACATTATAGCTATTGACTTGCAAAAAGTCCTCTTTCATCACTCGTGATCATTTTCTCAGAAGATCTTTAAAAGCTTTCAAAATTGAATTTTACTTTAAGTTGGCTCTGCAGGAATTAAAGCAGGCTTTCAGGCTGAATGCCATCATTTACCAGCATGGCTCAGCATCCTGACAGTTCCGTGTAGCCATCTTACACAAAATGTGGAACTACTGAGAGACTGAATTCTTTTCATAACCCAAAATATTTGGACTGCTGGAAGAAAAAAAGAAAGAAAAGATTTTTTTTAAAAAAAAGAACTTGTGTGGGAGTGAATGGGAAACTCCGTATAGAAACAGGAAGTATCATGTGGTTGATTAGGAAACAGGCACAAAGCATCTGTTTTGGTAGTATTTTCACTTGTTTGGGGGTATTTCCATAGTGAACTGGAAATTGGCCCTGTACATAGGTATTACTTCACTGCTAAGCAAGAGGAAGGCACTAATTTGGAGCACAGCACAGCAGCTGTCAGCATTACTGCATAGCAATAGCACACAACAGCTGAAAGCCGGACATCCAAAACACAACATCCCATAGAAACTGATGATTGCTGTAGAGCTGCTCTGAACTGCCATCAAGCATAAACAGCCTCTGGTTTCTATAAAAAGAGAAAGCTGTCTTCCAGGCTGCCTTTTCTGACTAGAACTGCTTCACTTCTGCCTCTGTAAATGCTGCGGTACTGCCCCATCTGCACTACAAAAACTGCAAGGCAGCAAGGTTTGAATATGATGAAAGCATTTTCTGAGCATGTCTGGCAAAGCTCTTCTCTATCAGTTGTAGATTTGACAGGAGAGAAGCGTAGCCCTTCTTCTTCCACAGACATTGGCTGGTGGCTGATCTGGAGTCTCAAGACCTGTGGTGTCAGGGCTGTTTTTCTCTTTTGGTTTTGTCATGAGATTGATTTTTTTTTTCACAGGAGTTGAGTCCAAAAATATGACTGTTTTTCTTGAGAAGATTTACCAAGGCTGAACTTGTTCTAGAGCTGATGGTTTTTCATCAGAGTTGTGGGGAAGTTAGCATCCTGCCCTCAATGTGATGAAGTCATTTCTAGAGGAAGTCCTTTCATGGGAAATTTATTCGCTGCTTTGGAAAACTGTAAGTGGCATTTCCAGTGAGACAACTCCTATTCCAGATCTGATTCTTCCTATTCAGGCATTCTTCAGTTAGCTGGGAGGTGGAGCCCAGCTTGGATATGCTGATGAGCGTGGGCAGCACTGAAAACTGAGACAAAATCCCTGGTAGAAGGGTATTTTGGGGGTGTTATGCTCTTACAGAGTTATACAGGGATTGAAATAATGGAAAGGTATATTTCAATGACTGTCATGGTAAAGCTCCTGAGCAACATATTCAGTGAAATATGGAGCAATACAATTATTTGGAAGACTCTTTTTGCCATTGGCCTTCCTCTCTCAGGAGAATGAAACTTGCTAGCTTAAATGATTTCAAATATGGTCCATCCCTATCTGCTAAGTAGATCACATGAATCTATTTTTGTCTTGGATCGCAATGTAACAGTAGTGACATTGCATAAATTAGGTACTTCACTACACTTCCAGTATGACCATGTCTCTCATGTACTGGGGAGCCCAGAATCTGACCATTGATCTGGAAGGCTACCTCTCTCAACCTGCTGGCAATACTTTTCCTAATGCAGCCAAGGATATCATCTGCCCTCTTTCCTACAAGGGCACATTGCTGGCTTATGTTCAACTTTGTCCTTTGTCCTCATCTGCCAAGCTGCTTTCCAGATGGGCAGCCCCCAACTCCTCCTCCAAGTAATATTTCTTACTTAACTTGTTCTGGTATTTTACTTTGTCTCCTTTCTCAGATCCCTCTTTCTTTTCTATTTCAACTTGAAAACAGGAGTCTAAAAGCTATAGTCACCTTCAAAGGAACACTTATCTCAAAGTCATTTTCAAAATCATTTCAAGTGAAAAGGTCATTTTTACATGTTCCATAAGATGAGACAATTATAATATGAAAACTGCTTCCAGCTCAAAATAGGTGTCAAGAAAAGAGATATTTCAGTGAAGGGCTATCAGAATGGTTACTTGGTCTACTGCACAGTATCACTGAGGAGAGGCTGATGATCTGGCTTTGTTTAATCTGATGAAGAGGAGGTTAATGTTGAACACCTACCAGTTCTTGAAGAACTACAATGACGCCAGAGCCAAAATCTTCTCAGTATCAGAAGGTGCAAAAGGGGGTAATGGCAATGATAGGAGTATTCAGTCTGGACATTAGGGAATGAAATCTTCATCATGAGAGTAGCACAGCCCTAGAACAGGCTTCTTCAAGAGACAGAAGAATATATGTTTCCAAACCTCAGCTAGGCAAGGCCATGCAGACCTGCTCCAGTGTTGATCATAGGCTGGACTTAGGATGGAATGGTTGCACTATAACTCTGCAAAATAATGTACTTATCCTCTCAGATCACTTCAGCTAGCCAGTCCCTTCTGAACTACAGGTAGGTCTTTTATCTGGAAGAGGAGGAATTTTATGTTCTTTTGAAGGGAAGGTAATCCAATCTAAACAGTTTTGTTAATTCTGGGATTAGTGGAATACTTATGAATACTTCTACTTACGAATACTTATGTATACTTATGTATCTTTCTTTAAACCAAATGTACTATATGCAAGCAGTGTCCTTTTAGTTTTCACTTCCCTTCAGAACATTTGTACGTGCCAAAAAATGTTCAAACACAGAGCAATGCTGAGAGCCCAGCAAACAAGTGCCCAACATATCAGAACCTGTAGTGCTTGTGTTTAAAACTGTCTTGAAACTCTGATGGATCTGTCATGTAAACAGCAAAAAGAGAAAAAAGAGTGTGTGAAAGCAGACTCTTCTATCTTGCAGTTGGGCTTCTGCTTCAGACTGATTCTAAATGTACTATTGCACATGATGTTATACTTCATATTAAAAGATATGTATAGACCTCAGTTCTTGGTAGATCATCCTGTATTAGAAGTTATCTACCTTTCAGATCTACAAACCATTGCCTTTGTTTTTAGGAGGCAAGTAGCAGCCTCAGTTACAGTGGGATGATTCACATCCATGTGATGATGCATGTGTGTGCTTGTAGAGTAAAAGTTCTTTATTTGTTTTTTTCAATACTTATGACTTTTCTTCAAATTAATCTCACAAAATCTATGTTCAAGTAATTGTGTTCTTTTGTTTTGATGCCTCCTGTGGGGAGGTGTTTGTTTCACAGTTTCCAATTTCTTCTTACATATAAATCCACTTATTTTAACTGAGACACCTTAAATATTTGTTCAGAACATAAGTTGTAAGCCATAATCTTGCACTTGCTGCAATTGCTTTTAACATACCAGTAAAACTCATTCTTTTTGTGCAATTATATTAAAAGTGGCAACAATTTTCCATGTTTTAATTTGCAGCAAATAAGTTTATGCTGCTTTGTTTTAGGCAGACAATGGAGCTTGCTTTCTTCAGCAATTATCTCCAGACAATGCTGGTTGAACAATGTGATAGGCTAAATGAAAATGATAGTGTATCTCAGGTAAACTAAGCAATTTTGTTCCAACATATTAAAGCCTGATTACAATGAAAGATTTTGAATTCATTTCCATAACTACTGAAATGGTATTTACTAATTGCATTCTCAAGTGTACAGTAACAATGTGGATATAAATATCTCTTTTAGACAGAGGATATCAAGAAAGAAAATTGTTGTTGACAATTTAAAATAAGTCATTTTTCAAACTGGCTGCTGGAATCACTTCCTCCTCCCCTAGTTCTGGGAAGTGGGAAGTATAGTCATTGATACTTTTAAGGTTAAAAAATTGCCAACATGTGTCTCCGTCACATGAACAAAAGCATTCCATCTCCTGAAGATGACTTGCTGTGTACGAACTGGGAAAACAGCAGGTTTCTTTGAGGAAGGCATCAGGCAATCAATCTGCATAAAGTCATCTCTCTGCATAGGGCCTTGACAAGTACTAGGGGATAACAAACAGCAAAACTTAGATAGCCCTTCTCTCTTCTAAAATATCTTTACTTCAGAATCTTTGCATCTGTAGGAAAAGAGTTAAATCCTCAGGTTTTTCTGTTGAAACATCAATTCTGTTGCATAATGGTTGATGAATATCAACATGCTGGTATGCAGTGTCTGACCTTAGTTATGTTCTTCCTCTTGAACAAACCTCACACTTTATGAAGTGTGATTGCCCAGACTTATCTAGAAAAATATGTTGCAGAGAAATACAATACATAAAGTTCTGACTTTTTTTTTTTTTTTTTTTGCCTGTTTACTGTAAGGAAGAAACTTGGGCACATTCCCAATTTCAAAGTCACCTTTAGAAACAACAATAAAAATACAGAAAAAAAAATAGAACAACTGATTATTTTCATTTTTCTGTGGGGGTATCATTCAGTACAGCCTTTTTATGATTTTTGTTTTTGAAGTTTCCTTCAATGTCTATAAAATATATAACAATAATTCTCTTTGAGCAGGAGCCAAGCAATCCAAATAAATACCCAGGAGACTCCTGATACTCAGCTTCTCTTCTGCACCACATTTTCCTACAGCTATTATTCTCTATTACTCTTGCAATAACCCATGTTTCTGTGTGATTTATTGCTTTATAGCTGAATAACTACACAAAAGGTTTGTGGATGATGCCCCTCATATTGCTCTTTAAAAACATAACACTTTTATATAAGGCCTAGGGTTTTCTCACTGGCAAGACTCCAGACTTTCCATGAGGTCTTGCAAGCCAACATGTGGATCCCTGCAGGATAAACAGGATCTCAGACAGGAGAGAGCTGCAGTTTAGATACTGGTTCGAAAGCACAACGTGGTGAAGGAAATGTTAGGACAAGAGCAAATGGCGGATCTGGATATCCTGCTGGTATGTGGGAGAGGTGGTGGTGGAGGTGCTATCTCCTTGTCGCTCTGCTATTTTCCCTGGTGGCCTCTTTTCTATCCTCCTGCCTTCCCTCACCTTTGTCTCACACTACTGTGCCAATGTAATAGTTTCTCCAGAAATCTCTGCCACGCACTGGAAGAAACAGAAACACATTTGGGGGCCTATTTTGGCTAATTTGAATCTCACTTCCTTCATTGTATTCTCTAATAAATCACACCCCAGATTTACAATTCAGTAAAATAAGAAGTTGGGGGGAAAAGAAAGAAAGAAAAAAAAAAGGATAAAAACATAAATACTTAATTCTGTATTACATCTCCACAAGGTTTCCAAGAAAATGGGACTTCAAGTACAGTAACAATACTTGAAGTAGGAAAGAAAGGAGTAGAAATATTGAGAAATCTCCACCTCTGAAGCATTTTAAGAAGTTAAATCCAGCTTGTCTAACCTTCCTTCACTGTTTGTGTAGAAAAAAAGGACACAAATATCATTTTCTCCTCAGACAGGAGATCTCTTGCAGGTCAGAAAAGCTATGGCTGTTCTCTATGCTTTGCCATAAAAGACAGAGTAACAACCTGTGACATCAAAATCCACTTTGCAGAGGTCTGAAAACTGGTGATGAAACGTTTTTGGTTTATATGCGGGAAAAATTATTAAATTATCAGAGCTGGGAGTACTGGGAATACAATTTTTTCACCTTAAATTTCAAATGGACAGTCACTACAAATATTTCAAATTGCAGTACTCAAGCCACCACAGAGCTCTTCTTGCTACCTGCTGCTGGTGACTGCCGATTGGCTTGGGGTTGTCCTACTGGTAAATCTGGAATGACTTCACATGCCTTCAACCTGGACTGTTACATTTCTTTTTTGGTGCCAGTTCAGTATGACACACAGAGAGACTTTTATATTAACTGCAATTAAACTTTATTAGACCTTTGATCTGCTACTATGTTGCAGTGTCTAAATGAATACATTAAAGGAAAAGAAAATGTGAAATAATTATCTTCTGTAAGTTGCAGAGCTGAATTTCAAGCTGTGCTTTTAGATCAGTTTCATTGCGTTTTTAATTATTCTAGCTTTTGTGTCAGGGTAAAGAGATTTATTGGAAAAGATCAGGGGAAAATAGAACAAAAGCTGACGCTTCATTAAGCTGAGAGATGCCATGAACTTGAAACTGTAATCTTCACAACTTTTGAATTAAGAAATCAAATTCCTCAATTGTTGTGTTTGAGTAAGTAAACTCTTACTTTTCTTGAAGTGACCCATATTGGCAGGAACAATACCAAAGCTGGTTTGGAGATCAATTTTTAAGATATTGCTCTGAAAGGACAAAGTTAAACATGTATTATGGTCAGCTGATGTTGGAAAGTGAGACAAAAATGACTACCCTGATAATCAGTCCGAAAAACAATTAGTGTCCAGAGTGAGCTGAATGAGACTGAGAATTTTCTGCAGAGAAGTGTGGGTGTTATTACTCAAAGTGCAGCCATAGCAGAGTGCCAAGGGAGAGAAAGAGTGGGTGCAAAATGCTGGGTTGGTGGGTGCTCCTCTTTCATTCAGGTGAATCGGGGAGCTTCATACAAGGACAATGGGGAAAAATGCTGTGTTTCTCCATTTTGAACACAATTTTATTTAGGAATTAGGAGTCTACTACCAGCCCTCATGGGCAGCAAAGAATAATGCTTAGGAACTCTCATATGGAGATAGAAGCCCAGTCTTCTTTAGTGCAAACTCCACAGGTGCAAAGTGAATCTTCAGGGTATTTCCAAACAGGAATATTGACACAAGTCTTCAGAGGACTCTTCTGTGCTCAAAATCTACGCTGTATTGTAGAATAGCATTATGTAGGTCAAGTAAACAACAGACCTTGGTGGAGGCTTTTTTTAGCTTCTCAAGGGGAAGAGAGGAGAAACAATGGCTTTCACTGCCCCTTCAGTATTTTGTGCACACAGAAGTAGATTTATTTACTCTTTGTGGATACTGCACATCATGTTCTGCAGTCCAAGATGGAGCTACAAAGTGAGATATAGCACTAGGGAAAATTTCTAGCAAATACTCCAATTTTTACGTCTCTGTCTTTCTGACTGCAGTTCCCCAGAGGTACCATATGTTTTCACTGCAGAGGAAACAGTTCATCCATCTCTATGGCAAATGCAGATCTCCCCATGCATACACTCTGTAGATAAATTGACAAATATGGGAACTACACCTCAGCCACTTACATCTCTCTTCCCACTCTATTCAAGGGAATGTTAACTTCAAAGTGTATTTGAGAGCATAAAGTTATCAATGTTATCAAGTGCATTAACCAAACAGACATTATCTGTTGCTTTGCTTCTTGGATATGCACTGATAACTGCCAGAGTGAGTACCAAAGTATGTGCAAAATGTTATCAAATCTAAGCAGTAGCATTCTGCAGAGCTTTGGGCTACTCAGCAGAGAATCAGGCCCAGAAGGTGTAAATATATGTGAAGGTCTCAAAAGAATCTTTTTTTCTATTGTTCCTTCCTTGCTTCCTTTGTCCCTTCCTTCCTCCCTTCCTCTCTGCCTGCCTCCTTCCCTCTTTCTGAGCTGAGCTCATGAACTACATTATTTTGGGCCACCAGGAACATCCAGTTTCCTCTTGTGTGTGAGTGTCCACTTCTCAGACCACAGCAAACCTGTGCTAGATATGCAAGTGGCACTCCCATCTCAGTTGCAAAATGCAGTGAATTGAATTGAGTAGGCAGGAGCAGAGAACTGTAAATGAAATGGTCAGTACGGGAACGGTGCTGCCAACATAAAGCATTCCAAAATCATGAGTCCAGATACTCTGCCCAAGTTATAAAACTGGATTATACATCATTTTTTAATAAAATAGACAAGAGGTATGTTTGGTTTTCTTGATCTCTGTTTTCAGAGCTTCCAGGTGCTTCAACATCTCACATTTTCCTCTTCAGCCACAGGTATTAAATGTTTAAATACAAACAGGTAGGGATATGCAAAAGAAACTTGAAACATTGTGAGACTCATCATCTAGTTTCAAGAATTGGCAAGACTTCTGTAAGGTTGGAAATGCAAACTAGAGGCATTAAATATCACACATTTTTTAGCTTTATTTAATAGGCACTTCAGATCCAAATTATTAAGAACAATTTGAGATAAATGATGTAGAAAACTAAGCGCTGTTTCTTGCTAACAAGCATGTATTTGAGCTTGATGAATATGTGTGGAAATGCAAGGCACTGTAGGGACTCTCAGCTCCTGCAGCATTGGCACTGACGTGGGGAGGGCATTTACCCTCCATGGTTTACGAGCTGGTGGAGCTCTAAAGAAGACAGAGACATCAGTGAAGCAATGTCTTTTTTTGCTGTCTTACTGTTTAGAGTTATGCACAGCAATTACAGATTATCCAGTCATGGAAACCATAGCTGGTAGGTCTTTATGTCTGTTTCCTTTGAAAAGCTTTCCTTTGAAAGCTCAAGAGATACATATACTTTTATAAGATAAATAATGGGAGAATACTGTAGATGTTAGCTGTGGTTTGAATCTGCCAGCAATTCACACACTTCTTTCAAAGGCTACAGTAATCTTAGAACTGCTTTTCATTAAGGCAGATAGATCTTTTATAAAGCTTTTAAAGATCATTTTGAGAAATTACAAAAATCTCATGGTTATATGTTGCTCTTCTTTGCTCCTCATCCTCTGACCAAGGAACTACTTCACCTGTTGCAATCATACTCAGGGGCATCAAACTTCACCGTGTGAACACAGCACAAAATGTAAGCACAACTCATAAGACACTCCACTTTGGGCTTGGAATCTGAGAATTCATGTTTTTTGCTTAAAAGCAGTTTAAGTCCTCTGGCATAACCAATAGCCAGTATGAAAGCAGAGTAAAAACATGTAACTTTAGTCCTAATCAAAGGGATCGTGCAGATGCTAAGATTTCCTCAGACTGCTCTTGTAGAAGCCTCAAAAGAAATACTGTTATAGCTCTCTAATGTCATTCTTACAGGTGCCCAAGAATTGGCTATAAGGTTTGCTATGATGAAGCAGTTGGGTTTTAATCAAGTTTAATTGATTGATATGGTGAGGTACACATTAAATGCTTCTTAAGTAGAACCATTGGAAAACATTAAAAATCAAAGGTGACTTAATGTGCTGTACTAAGTGTCCCCAGCCAGCCAGTTAGTGCAAGCTAACATTGAAGGACCAGTTTAGGGCAGCTGGGTCATGGTAGAAAGGTTCTTAAAATTCTGAGAGACTAGTTTCTAGAGCAGTAAACCATAAGTGCTGTTTCTGCTGTAACTGAATTTATCCTAGATGCTTAAACAATCCAAGTAAGAAAAAGAACCGTACACAACACTGCCAAGAAATTCCCTCTAAATTGCAAAAAACTGCATTTTTAACAAGGTCAATTTAATGTGTTGCCAGCACTTGATCTGAGGGGACAGCTTATGTTAGAGAAGAGTGACCAAGAGCAAGCAAGAAGGGCAATGCCAGCCCTTGCACTGCTCGTGCTGCTAACAGAGGAGTCAGGCAGGCCCTTGTTTTGCTACAGTTCAGGCAGAAGAAAGCACCATCCAGTTTAGTGAAATCAGCAGAGCAATCCTATGTGGGATCCTATATTTTAGAAAAAGTTTGTTATGACTGTAGCTAATGTTGGCTAGGAATCAACGCAGCCTGCAACCACGGTAACATCACACACAGGACAGAGTGCTTACTTAAATGTATTTCTAAATTTGTTTCATAAAATATATCATTTAGATTGGCATTTCTTTTGTATGCATAGAAGCCTAGACTGATTATAGGTCAAGGGAATTATCCGGGACCATTAAGCGCTCAAAATCAGAATGAGGAAGAGAAAGATTTCCTCCTAATGGGGGCAAAGGGTGCTGTGATGTTTCCTACTGGGACAGTTGCAAAAGTGGCAGAGAGAGCAGGAAGAAAATCCCCAAACAGTTCAAGTGAAATCTGCCTCAGGATCTGTCAGATACTTGTCATGCAGAGCTTCTTTATCAGGACATTTGCAGTCTGTAGCCACTGCATTTTTCCTTGGCTAAAATGCAATTCTGAAGTTCTGACATGCCACTTAACCACAATACCAAGTCTAAGTTAATCTGCTGCACTTTTAACTTCGAAATAATATCTATGCTTATGATAAGGCAAAGAGAAATTTTTTTAAAAGCAAAAGAACCAACCAGACAAAACCAGCACTCCCCAAAGAAACAAAATCCCCAAAACAGAAATGAGACAGAGTAAAAAGTAATGTGGCCCCTTGTTGCACAGTGCCCATATCCCTGGTTCCTGTGCACCTGCCGGGCAGCAATGAGAGCTCTGCCCACACAGCAGGTTGATGATGAAGCATGGCTGATGGTTTTTGCCATAATACTTTTGTTTCTCCTCGTGCAACAGCATAATTCCTCAGGAGCTCTTGTGCAGCACATGGTGCATTTCAGCCATCCCAAGCACAAGCAGTGGTTGTTGTTGTTGTTGCCGTTCTCTGGCAAATGGTGGGCGATAGCCCATGCCTCATTTCAAGAAAAACACCCTCCACTGAAGCCTGGCTTTGGAACAAAGCACTGCAACCCAAAATGGAGCCAAAACAACCCGAAAGCCCCCGCGTGCAGCCTGGCCCCTACCTGCATCATCGTCACCCCAGAGGGGCAGAGGCTCAGGCCTGGGCAGCGGTTCTCCTCTTCCATGGGGCTCCTTCACCTGCAAAATAGGAGGAATGCATTGAGTCACTGGAGCTGCCTTGTCACTGGATTGTTGTTTTACAGGAGACCAAAATTAATTTCCATACCGAGAAAATGTGTCAGCTGGAAGTGCAAGTCCCTACTCCAGCTGTTGCTGTAATTCAGGGACAGACTCATGAGGTGCCAGGTTCTACAATCTTCCAGAAAAGAGATAGTCTCTGTGCTTCACTATGCTTTGAATTGCATTTTCCACATAAAGCACACATGTGGACCACTCTGTGGACCAGGAAGGTGGTCCTGCTCTCCTGCCTTGGTTCTGCTGAGATGTGGAAGGGGTGAAGAAATGGTGAGTCCTGAAAGGGTTGTTTTCTGACATGGGGTTGTTTTCTGACATGGGGCTGCTTGCAGAGAGCTGCTCTATCACACAGGGATGAGATGGCCACAGTGGGGACAAGTTTGGGCGAGCCACATTCCCTTGAATATGTTTGGCCTGGAATCTACAGGCCCCTGTTCCTTTCCTAATTAACACGTGCTCACTTCATCCTCATCCCTGATAGAATGGTAGATCAAATTGTTTCTCCTCTGTACTTCCCTTACTCATACTTGAGTAAGAGCTGCACAAGACTTTGGGAGAATTTAGAGCAGGAATGTCCCTTAGTAACACCTTTGCAAGAGCACTGGTCACTGACCTCAGTGCTCCAGTTTCTAGGAAACAGTCTGAGTGTGGAGACAGACAGTAGGACCGTTCATTTCCTAACTCCATCTATGCCAAAGGGCCTCACAGGTTCTCCACCCCACTGAAATGCTGCATCCAGCATCAGGATTGAAAGCAGAAGCCAAACAGCCAATAATTTCCTACAGAAAAACAAGGTAAAGAATTTTTACTATGATCATAGATCACTTTTAGTATCCAAAGATAGTATGATTTTTTTTGCTAACACAAAATTTAGATGTGTCTTCATACAGATACAATGTTCTCTAAGTCTGCAGTCCTGAAGGATTAAAGAGATTGTCAGTATGGATCTGGGGCAAAGGTGAGTCAGTCAAGTAGACTTTTCAACTCTGACATTCTTCACATTATTTAGTTTAAGCAATGCTTTCATTTGAAAGATTCCCAGATCAAATGGCAACTTCAACTACTGTTACACACACTCCAGAAATGAAGCTAGTGGGAGGGTGCCCAAGGCTCTGAAGAACTGAAGAGGTGGCTCACTTCTCTGATAATATAATTCTGACTATCTTTATTCTGGAGATTAAGCACTTCATGAATAACAGGGAAGAAGCAGGCATTTGAGACAGCCTCTGTTACTGCCACTGTAAAGGTCCATGATTGAAGTTGAGAAACAGAGGGACAGTAGGACTGAAGTTGCATGGGAATAGAAAGTGTGGGATGAAGGGAGAGACAAAGTGCTTAATTTGATATATTCCAGGCAGAACTGTGACTGTGACCAGAAGAACACCAGTTCAGAAAACTTGGTGAAAAATATTTAAGAGAAACACACATCAGGCATGGATCTGTCCCTGCAGACAGATGTACACCTTTAAATACATGCAAAATGATATATGCAAAAGATATTGCAAAGTTATGACAAGGACAGAAGTGTAATGTGTGCAGTATCCATTAGCAATAAAAGGCTGAGTGCTGAAAGCTACAAACCCTGAACTCAGTCCATTAATGAAGTCCAGTTAAAAAGTAAACTCTCTCGGTCACCCTGCCACAAAACAAGAGATACTGCAGTCAAAATTGTGCGAAGGTGGGGTGCTGGAAAGCTGTACAGAGTATTTCCCAACTAAATGTGCAAATATCAACGATATCATTAAGGCCCGAGAGATACTGTGATAGCCACCATTCTCTAAATATTTCACATGAAGTATAAGCTTTGCTGATTCTTAAGTATTAACATGATGAAAAGTACAATGGCATCACAACTATGGAATAAAAAACTATTTTTCAGGTGCTTGATTAGTATTACTTTTCCCCTTAATAATATTTGCAGATTAGAAGTTTTGCTTTTTTTTTTTTTTTATTTTTCCCCCCATGACTTAATGAATCTTACTGAATACGGTTATAATGGTGTTTGGAAAATACTAGCTTGCCTGCTTCCAAGCTGACCTTGCTCAAGCCTGGAGTTCAGAGAGGAGACACAGTGGCCAAGCCTTTGTGCTAGATAAGTACTCTTAAGCCACAGTAGATAAGACCGAAACAGATCAAATATTTAAAAAAAAAAAAAAAATCTATACAATAGTGACTAACTGTAGAAAACAGTGTATTCTTTCATCTCATGAAGCAAAACTTATCCCTTCCCACTTTTTGTGTTCTCAGAAAATGTGACCATGAAAAAGCGAGTCTCCCCGGCAAATAGCACAGCTCCCACAAAGCCGTGCCTTAGGAGTCAGCTGTACTGGAGCCTCCAGTCTGTAAGGGGTAAACGACGTTAGAAGATTTGTCTCTGAACCAGAGTTTAAAGGTGCAAATCTAAGTTTCAGGATTACTGTGATCTCAGTGCCACTGGGAGAAGATAAAGAGAAGTGGAGGTCATCAGAGTTTTCAGAGAAGTTCCTACATCGACTGATTTTTCAGCAATTTTCAGGGCTTTATATATTCAGTGCAAACGTGATGTTAATTGCAAAATCCTGCTTTTTTTGTATTTCAGAAAGAGCAAAAAGACAGCAATCTTTCTTACACAACAGTAGTAACTACACCTGAAATGGTAGCAACTATACCTCCTTCTCTAGTCTTTTTTATTTAGCCATACTGTTGTCTTCAGCAGCAGCATCTTTTAGTATTTTCTAAGTCTGGAGGCTGCCTGGAAAAGAAAGATGGAAAAGAGACAAGATAGGCATAGATATTGCCTGTTCTTGCACGTGCTTTTACTGGGAGTACTGCTATATTTAGCATATAGCAAGTCTTCATCTCCTCTGATGAACAGTTAGACAAACGTGATCTGCCTTATTAATCTAAATGGCAATTTAAAATCTGAAGCCTAATTTACACATCAGCGTTGTTAATTATTTCATTGCTGAACATCTTAACAAAAAGAGCTCATTAATGGCTACATACTCTGTATACTTGAAAGGACATCAATACCAACTGTGGAAGCAGAATACATTTTCTAAACTGAACACCATAGCCACTTTGTATTACAAAGGGAAAATTTTGCTCACAGATGCCAAACGATACTCATTTATTAAAGTTATCTGTCTTCACTGGTGCTTTGTGGAGGGCTGTAGAAAATCCACTCTGTTGAGCAATACATGGTCTTTGGATCCAAACATTTCTACTAGTGGGATGACAGTGCTTTCACTTGAGGTTCTCACTTACTCAAATAAGCCACTGAATTCTGGGTGGCACTTAGTATATCGAGATTTACAGTTTAATTCCTAGAGACAGTGCCTTCAAATGAAGAGAATGACAGGATGTGACAAAGATGAGCACATATTATCTCTTTGTGTTGTGCTTGAGAATTGCTAACCTAAAGTGAAAAGATTCATAATGTTTGTGACACTAAAATGTCTATAATTAGACTTTAAAGCTAATTACCCATTAAAACGAATGGAAGCCATCCACATTTCTCTTTGTGCAATTTCTTCAGCACTTCTGAACTCTCAGCAGTGTCAGCCTCCCCAGACACTGCTGTCTCTGTAGCCAAGCCATATTGCTACAAATCCTTAGCAGCTACCAAAACACCACCACAGTGCCCAGTGCCCAGGAAGGGCTACTACCACTTCAAGTGACTGCAGTCAGCCACAGCTTCTGAAATGAGAGTGGCCCAGACTGCTTTGTGCTGGTGTTCAAAGCAGGAACCCCAGGTGAGTCTGAAGTTTTGCTTGTTAGATTAGGATATGGCTATTGTTACATCTTTGCACGTGTTCCCAGGCACGTGCAAAGATTTACATAGGTGGAGCTCTGCATGTGGGTGGAAGAAGCAGTAGTGCAGATTTCCATGAAACAGCCATAACTTGCAGTGGGATTGTTTATGCTGAAATCAAGCCAACTTGAAGGGGCATAATTAAGTGAGCTGAGAGATGTGAGAAGCTTGTTGCCTGTATTCCCGGTGTTACAATATGTTTCTCCAGCCACTGTTTCTCTGCACAGCATTCTGCAGGCTTGCACTACATCTCTACAAGGCGCCCATGTCCTAAGCCTAATGGAGTTAGGCTTAGCACAGCTTTCCAGTTTGTTACAACCATAAATACGTAACACGGGTGCTGATTAAGACACCTATCTACAATTCTGTTTTCCTTTTCTGGCCTTAAGAAGGATTCAAGCCTACACAAAGTCTCATGCTTGTGCTGTAAAGGTCAGAAACTACATGCTTTTTAGACAGGCTTCTCCTTGTGTCCTAGTGGAAATCATCATTTCTGAAGAGCTATGCAGACAAAGTGAGAAATCAGAAGCCTCACTGTCCTGGTGCTGTACCATGGATGAAGAGAGAGTGAATCTATTTTTTTTTTACTTCTTTTGGTTCTCTCACCTCCAGCTTTCAGCTTCTCTCCTGCTGTATGATTTTGCAGAAGGGCTGAACTTTCTTTTATGGGGGGTGTAATTTTTCAAGAGATGGAGATAAGATAACAGTGATTCACGTGAAAAAGGATTCTTAGTAAAATGGGAAGAAGCCTGGACTAAAGCAGCATATACAGGAGGTGAAATTATTCATATCTGAGGAGAAGACAGTTACCTAGCTTTGCAAAATACCTTTTCTTCTTCAGAATAGCTATTATACAGATCTGAAGGATTCTCTTCCAAGGAGAAGCACCAACAATAGCAAGAATAACGTTCTTCAGCTGCATTACTTATTACTTATTTACTCAATCATTTCCCATCATGTCTTTGCTATATAACAAAAGAGCATTTGGCACAGTACCTGTTATTGAAAAATGTCCTTCATTCATAAAAAGGAATCTTTTATTCAGGCCACAAATTTTATTTCTAATAAATATACTGGCTTCACACTGGCAATTGTCAAATTTTGGGAGATCTTTTCGTGACAACATTTTTTCCTTCAAAATTACCAGAGAAAGGAGAAATAGAAGTTATTGCCGCCCTAATAACTGATTTAAAGCTGAACATGAATGGCTAGCTTTGGATCTAATAGGAGAATTGCTCATAGCCCAGGGTTTTGTAAAACTTGTAAAGATTACTACAGGCCTAAGCAATTTGTGAGGGGCTCCCATTTCACCTGCAAAAATGTCACCTTCCAAGATTTGCCTTACAGGACAAAGATGGTTAAATGTGTTTTCCATTTGTTCCTGAATGGAGGAAATCACATCCCAGTCAAAAGCCAAGCTCAGGGACATAACAAAACATTGTGAATCATAGATTTTGTGATTCATTGCCTTCAACGATGCAAAACAGAGCTGTATTTAATGCTGCTGGGAAATAGATCTGTTTGAATGAGATCCGCTGATGTAACATGTGGAAGGACTGTGTTGTATCCTTCAAGACAGCCACCCAGGGAATGAAGTTGTGAACCTGCAATGCACTGTAAACACTGCCTTAAAGTAACTATGGATTCATACTGATGTACATCATGCTGTATCTACATCACTATCTTGGTTACTGAAAGAGTTCTTCCTCATGTATAAACAAAGCCATGGGGGAGCATCAGTGAAAAGCTGGCTCTCAATTTTGATGAACTTGAAATCTTTCACTGAGGGTAAAACAATTTGGAATTTAGCAGAAGGGAAAAATCAGTGACCACATGAGCACCATGGTGGTGCATGTCTTCCACAAGTATCATGCCCACAGATCAATTGTATAATTATTATTACCATTTTATAGTTGGAAAATCTAAATAACAAATAGGCTGAAGATTTGTTCAAACTTAAATCTGTGTTCAAAGGATCTGGAATAGACTCTGTTTCCCAGTTCTCCAACTAATTTTGACAGTGAACTGATACCCTACAGTTCATTCTTACATAAGTATGACAATCAGCTAACATACACAGTGGGTTTTATGCCAGTGGGGAAACTCTATTTCTTCTGCATATTTTCTAGATTCTCATCAAGCACACATAAATCCTTTTTTCCAAGGTCTGTGCTTCTGCCATGTATTCAAATAACATGAAACTGAATTCAGTTAAGAGAGACAGTGGTTCTCATAAATCTTCTTAAAATAACTAACAAACCATTTATGTGTATGGAGTTTGTTTAGAAACTGGGGTGAATTACTCAGGAACAGAGCTAAATTTGTCTCTGAATGATTACTTCTGTTACAGCACATCTTCAGGTCTTTGCTGCTTAGAGAGAAGAGGTGAAAGATAACAGCTCCAGTTGTGTGCTGGGCCCACACTGAGACAGCTGTGGTTTGCAGCTGTTGATATAAACAGAAGCAAGTTATATAAGGGCGCTGTGGGTCATATGAGTCTTCCTTTAGGCTGGTAGTGGCTAGGTTTCTAATTCTGGCCTGGATGCCACCATAACCTAATGACACCTAGCCCTCTGCATGCCTACAAGAGCAGTGGTAGAGACTGCTCTGCAGACATCCCTGCATATAAAGGCATTGGCTGCTTTGGAATTGAGAAAATCCTATAATCTTCATGGAAAGGAAAAATTGTTTATATTGAAAGAGGAGTACAAAAGGAGAGTAGAGGGGCAGACAAGTACTTTGGCCCACCAGGACCAAGAGCATAGTGCACTCATTGGCTGTCCTGCTGGATCCAGACTTTTATTTACATTGCCAGAGATATACCTATTCTGAGGATACCTGTAGAACTTTGATGTATGAACATCTTAGATGTTCTATTAATTTTGAAAAGTTGATGTTTTCATAAAGCTCTAGTTCAGCACAATGACAAGTTAAAGTGTGCATTTTCATAACAAAAGTCTATCTGTTGTGCATGAATTAACAGACCATAGTATATCTAATCTTTTTTTCTTAATACTTGATTGTTCTTCCCTTCACTTTTCCTGCTAAGGAATCGTTTGACCTGAAAATAAAAAAAAATGAAATGAAGCTGGTTAGAAGCAATGAGTTTTTGGAGGATGACTGTCTACCTGTGCTATACTTTAAATCATATTTTCATTAATTTCTGACAGCTCAAGGACATAGTGAAGAACTGATCTGGTTCTCTGTTTAAGATAATGGAAAATACCATGCAGTCCTACAGGACAGAAAGATTGTCTCTTGGGGAAAAGCAAAATGAAAGAACACATTCTAGCTGGCATGAGCTTTACCTTTATTCATGTTAAACATGAAAAATCAATTGACATTTTAGCTGATGGACCTCTGTTACAAACATCTGCAGAGAAAGAAATCAAATTAGCAAAATGTGTCCTTTTTTATGCTTGGGTTCATTTAAGGTTGCAGTGTTAGTTGCATGTATGTGCAGAGAAAGAAAAGAAGTAAAGCTTTATTTCTGTCATTACAGTCAAGCTGTATATGGGATATAAATGGATGTCTACATAATGTCAGAGAAGTCTGTTGTGTGAAAAACTAGAGATGGAATTGCATGCAACTAGTATAAGCCCATGTTATCCTACACCCACATTTTGCAAGAGGTGGTGGAGCTGGAGTGATACTGGCTTGGTAATGAGGGCAGTGATTGTTGTTTGCTATTTAAAAACAGGAACAGAAACTGAAATAACTTGAGCAAATAAAAGTGGTCAATGCCTACGTCAGAAGTGTGATTAGCTCTTATCAATGTATTTCTTCTAGCTCTCATGACAAAAGTGGCTAGGTCACTCATGTAGATTAGAATTAGATAGGTAAATTTTATATGCGATCTACGTCCACTGCATCAGACCCAGTCTGTGACATCCTTTGAGTGACTTCAGTACAGTCTCAACCTCTATTGGCATGTACTGGCATTGCTTTCTGACACCTTTCTGAGTGTGGCTTGCCAGGCAAAATACCCCACATTCTATCCCAACTTGCTCTTACTGTCAGCCACCCTGGTTCCACCACAACACATACATATGTTAATGTAAATGCACATGTTGGTATTAAGATATGCTTTGGGGATATTATTGTTAAAGATAAACTGTAAAACTGCATTCTACCCAATAAACAAATGGAGAGGCTCAAGCTCTAAAGCTCTATATAGACATAGTTTTTATCTGGATTGATGTTGTTTACACTGGCCAGCCATGCAGCAACATCCAGTTTGGCTGGAACCTTCCTTAAATCAGATTAAAATCTAATTTCTTTGCTCCAGTTTCTGCCCACAAGATGAGCTTTAAGGTGCGAATGAATAGGTCCTGTGTTTTTCACCATGGTTCTTTGCAGTCTGGCTTTGTGTTTGCAAAGAATCTTTTTTTTTTTTTTTCTGAACACTTTATGGTTTGATATTTGATAATGTGATTATTAACAGGACTTAATCTTGCACAAAATGACTGGCAGATAACATAAACATTTTTGAGTATTTAATATTCAAGTTCTTGCATGTTTACTGACTATAGACGTTGGCCCCTAACCTCTGCTGCTGTGGGCTGGCTCTAGCCATGGGTCTTGAAGAGAAGAATAAAGGACATTTAACTGTTTATTGCAAAAATAAAAGCATTAAAATAGGTCTTTTGGATGTGCTTATACTTTGTCTTCCAACTTTATCTCTAGTACTAGCACCAAGAAAAAGGAGACTCGTTACAGTGAAAAATATTTATCACGCTAATAGGTGTAAACAGTTCTTGCAGCTCTGGAAGGCAGTTGCTCCCGCTTTCACAGTACAAGTATTTGCTTGCATTCAGAGTTACATAATCAGATAAGCGAGTAAGGATTGCCTGTGTACTCTTTCATAGCTTTCCATTTCATCTCTCTGATTCAAAAGAAGGTCTCCAATTGTGCTTGGAGAGTCAGATTCAGTTTTTTTATGTTCCTTCAACAATGTAGAAGTATACAGGTGGTTTTCAGTAGACGTTGTACTACTTTGATCATTATGGAGACTTTCACCAGAATTAATTAATATGTGAATTGTGGCTTTGCTCCAAGAAAAGCCTATATTTCTCTCCCAAAATAAACGAAACAGCATTCTTAGTGAAAGGATAAAATGCGATCCTAAACCACACAAATACGGCAACAGTTAAGCTGGAGCTGAAAAGATTTTGAGTGAAAATGTGATAGGATTGAACAAGTCAGTTATCATCAGCCTCACCACAAGGCTGTTGCCAAGACACAGAGGATTCAGTGTTAACATGCACTGCAATTTCACTGAAAGAAAAAGAAAGGAAATACAAATAAGAGCATAAAGGCACCAGGCACAAATATATATATATTTTTCCCTAAAGTTCCTTATAAAACTGATAAATGGTCAACAGACATAGTGACATCTGTCTAGGGAAACTGGCGTAGATGTCCATATCTACAAATATCCCCATAGGTTTTATTTCCAATATTCTTGATATTACTGGAATGGCATGAATGAAAGAATCAAGCTCTCAGTGAAAATCAGGGGATGGTCAGTGGGCAGAATGATTATATATTTGTGGTTGAAATAGATGATCACAGTCTTTCTTCAACCACAAAGATTCTATGATACAAATACAGTTTTGTCCTGAGAGACTTGGGAGTGTCCAAATTTTTTTCCATCCTTCTACGGTTTAGGCTGGGACAAGTGATAAATTCAACATAGTCTTCAGTATGTGCAAATGTAAAAATAGATTCAGTCTTTAGGACCCTGTGGCTTTGAAAGGATGAAGGGACTAAAGACTGCAAACACTGTCATCAAAGGCAAGCCAGGGAGGACAGGCAGGATGCAGATCTGTCTGCAGAGTATCTTCTGAATTGGGCGCGAAAAGCCCCTTCAATGCAGAAGTAAAGCACTGCAAGCAGCTCAGGAAATGGCCAGTCTGCCCTTGAGTTTCATGTTCTAGTTGTGCCTGTAATGCAGAGATGGTCCTACCGAAGCCACACTTTGAAGGAGGAACCAGTTTAGCGTAACTCATTTTTATTGACTATCCATATCTTCCAAGCATTATGTCCAGTTACTTATTTTCAAAGAATCCACCTGAAACTGTAGAGTGTGGAAAGCCGCTGTCAGTTGAAACGTGAAGTCATATTCTGAATGTGTGATGTGTCAACAGCCACATAACCTGTGCTAAGAACCTTGTTTCCCGAACTGTTATGTCAATCCCTTTTCACGTGGCTTTTGGAAGATGGTGTGGCAACAAATCTCTGGTCTTGCACCTGGAACACTCCTGCAGATTAGCAGGGTTTTTTGTTTTTTTTATAACTAAGAAACTTCAGAACAGACACTCTCTTTTCATATTATTTGTGCACATCCAGGGAGGATATGAAGAAAAAAGAATGTATAAACCCTGGACATCGCCACCAATTAGCTTCAATTCCACTTTTTAAAAAGAGGATATTATGAATCTAATGAGCAACAATTCCTGAAAGCAATAACAGGTCCAAGTGCCTCAATTTCTAAGATACTGGCTTGGGATCCTACAAAGATCCCTGGCACATGAGCAGTGTGCTTTTTACTCACTTTCTGTGATGGTTTTAGAGTTCTGAGCATGTGTATCCGAGAGTAAAATCACCAAAAACTACTGATTACTTCTAACAAATTAGCCAGTATCATTGAACATAATTCAAACATTTAGAAAAAAGGCTGCTTTGATGTGTTAGGTATATAATAAGCTGGCAAAATGATGTTTCTTAAAAAAACAGAAACCTTCAGGGAGACCTGGAAAACTTAGCATTTTGGAAAAGTGAAATCAAAGCTAGATAGAAATATAGTGGAAATTCTAGAGACTGGTGGCTGAAAAAAAAAAGTACACAGATTTCTGAAATTATTCAGTTACAGTAAGCCGATTTTAAAGATACTTTTCTTTTTTGACATATGATATTTATCTTGACAGAGTCTTACTCAACAGATTCATTGTTCCATGCATTTCCCTTTGGTCCTTTGAAAGGAAAGCAGGTTTGTGCTTTTCATTTGTAGCCATTCCCTCTGTAGCTGTCAGTTATTATGTAAAATATAAAAAGGATTGTTTTATTTCTGCATGCATTTGGCTGTGCATGAGGCTATATTTTCCTTACAGTGGATGTATCTTGGGGTTTGTAGATTTGCTTTGACAAAAAGGTAGCTTTTTAAGCTGAAATAGCTCTCTCAGAAAGCCTGGTTACTATTGGCACAATTTAAACACCAACAAAACTTTAGAAAAAAATTATCATCTCAATAATGCTGCTGTTAGATATACATGTTTTCAAAGGTAGAATCTGTGTTGGTAACTACACAAGTACCTTTCCAGACAAATTAGATGCTTCATAGTAGGAATAACAACAGAAACACTGTCAGGATAGGGAGAAAAATCTCTTGGCATTAGTTTTCTAAACTTTTCCTTTTAAGAGCATTTTTTGAAAAGCACTTCATAGACCTCAGTTCCCATTTTAATCTAGTAACACAGGACTGAATGCTCCAGTTGTAACAGATCTTGGTTTAGTGTCTCTCCAACAGAGAAAAATCAAATCTGTTTCTCTCACTCTCCATGAGACTACTTACCTGTTGTTAAAACCCTGACCAGACTAAAAAAATCAGACCTTTGAGAAGTAGACAGAAGACATAGGCTTCCTTCTCATCTACATCAGCACTTCAGCCAGAAACTGCATGACATAGAAATAATCCTTGAGGCAGTAAATGGAATCCAAGGATACTCTAACCTTAGGGGAGCGTTCAAGCAGTCTACTGTGTTCTGTGTGTGCTCTTAGAGAGTAATACAGCTGCAAAAAAGATGCATTAATAGGAGGTGTTAAATCCCCCATTTTCACCTGAACAAACTCATTACTGATTGGTGAGAAGATTATTTGGGAGTGCGGAGTTATACTCCCTTCCTATTGGAATTTGCACAGGTATTTTAGTTTTGGTGTTTTTCTCAGGCTTAGAGTATTGGAAACTTTCAGTAGTAATATATGGGAGGGTACCCGCTCTTTTCTGTGGTTTGGGGAAGTACATCTATTCCCATTTTGTGTTTCCCATGTGCTTGCTCAGCACTGAATTCTGCCTCTGTAAGATAGAATATTTAAGTACTTAATTATAGGCAATGATTTTTTCTCCAAAAGACAGGTATTGTAGTTAGGTGCTATCACACCCTTTTAAAAACACTTATTAATGCCATCACTTCAAAAAAAGTAATAATAATCTGTCCTTAAATTCATTATCTACAAAGAAAAACATTGTTTGTTGCATGGGAAAGCAAAAGCAGTGTGGTTTCATGCGGCAGCTTGCTGATAAGGATTTCTTAATTGTAAGGGTTTGGATTCATTTTCAGTTCTTTAAAACCGGTGATTTCTAAAAGTCCCATGGGTGTGACTTCCTCTACTTCAAGAGTGTCTTTCATGGGGGATAAGATGGGATGATACTCTCACAAAGCTCTTTATCAGGAAGATGTGACATTTTTCTTATCCAAAATTAATTCCCCAACTTAAGTAAAACCCGTGCCTTCTTTGCCAATAAGGCTCTAAAACAATTTAAAAAAAGTGCATTATGAGTCTTGAGCATTTTTGTTGGCTTGTTTCAATAACAATATCAATATGGTGTGCTACAATATAGCCATACAAATTCCTTTTTCAGCTGCACTGTTGTTTGGAAATAATTATGTTTCTATTAATGCAAATTTTTAGAAGAGTTGACTTAACTTGTCTTTCAAATCCAGAAAGCACATTACAGAGACTCTTAGGACATCCAGTGCTGACTACTCAAAGAGGGAGAAAGATTTAAGAAAATAGAAGGGGTATAATTGGGGTACATAATAAATGCACTGAGGAGTCCTGGGATGTGGGAATTGCATTGAATTACCTTAGGTGAGCTGTATTAACTTACATTGTATAAGGATTTACAGAGCACATGACTTTACTTAGAGTTCTTAGCCAATTACAACTTCTTAAAGTGAAAAATTCTGAACAAAAGGTTATTTGGAAGTTCTAGACAGAAAAGAAGTGATGTTTATAAACTACAGTGGAATGCAATAGATGCAGTGCTAACAATAAGATGAAAACAAAATTATTCATAGTGTTACTCATACTGAGCAAGACAGTTTGGATGTCTTGTGATATCTGTGGCTTCTTGGGATAGACAGAATGGTGTATATAGAGTAACTGGAGGAACAAACAGTCTTTTCTTTATGGAACATATTTTTGGGGCAGAAATGCATTTCTTTAGAGGGAAAAGGCATATGAGCCTTGATGATCTTCAAAAGCACTGTCTAGACAGGCCATGAAATGATCTTGGGTGAGGAGAAGGGTCGTGAACTGGCCCAAGGGAGTACACTAGTAGAGAGGAATTCAGGGAGGCTTCAGCTCAGCACTTCTCTCCAAGCAGTCCTCCTGGTGGAGGAGGAGTCTCCAGTCTCCCTTCTCTCTCCATACAATCTCTGACCATTTTATAGCATGGCTTACTGGTCCCTTGATGCATGGGACTGAATTTTGTTTTAAGTCCAGCTTAGCTTGCTATTTTACCAACCTAGTCTTTACCTGCCTGAATTCAGACTTATGTACCTGTATGTGAGAGAGTTGTTCTTCAGTGCTGTTGCTCTTCAAGAGAGGAGTATTAATTGCCTGTCAGGTTGTTTTTACGACCTTGTCACACAGTGCAACAGACTCCCTTGTTTATCCTTTATGTAGCACTGAATTATCTTCAAAATGAGCTATTTGAGGCAATGGCTACAAGATGAGTAATAAACAGATCAGTATCAAACTCCAGTAGATAAGTGCAATTCCCGTTGTCCTCTCTAAATACAGCCTTTGAAGACCAAACGGATGTAATGCAATGTTATATGGTAAAATACATTCTCTCCAAACAAAGTGCTTTTTGACTGCATTTGTTCACCTTTAGTATCAGATACTAGATATTGTCATAAGCAGGATTTTGAAGAAATAAAGAACATTATTCACTTCTGGTTAATCTCTACTTGAGGTGCCACGTCTGGCTGGTTGTTTATCAGAAGTGAGTCTTGTCTGTCCTGCATGTCCCAAATTCTGTCCTCCTGGGTCTGCCTCATATTTCTCACACCCAATGGTGTGTGTAACCAGCTATGGTTTTGCTGGTTACTACCACCAATGGAGCAATGAATACATTTCTCTGGTTTCTTTATTAGCAAAGCTGCTTGAATCTGTGTGGAAAAGGTGCTAGATAAACAAGATTTAAAAAAACAAGAGAGAGAAAAAAAGGGAGACGTAATTTCCAGTCTAGGTACTGCGGAAACTCTGTGGAAAAATATATCATTTTGCAACCGCAGATGTCCTCAGGGAAAACCTGTGATAATTAATTACCTTAAAATAGGAATTATTATTATTATTATTATCAGTAGAGTTGAACCAGCATGCAGAAAAGATGAGAGCATGTTTTTAAATTTTGATATTGACTTGTCCAATTAATTTACTAAACTTATGGCATTTGAACAGACCTCCGATGGATGTACAAATGACTGAGTGCCTCACTGCGTATTTGTAATGCAGATGATTGATATATCACATCATTTCTTCGAGTCATGGAACTGATTTATATGCTCTGTGCTATAGACATCGCTTTGTCAGTTGGGACTGTAAAAACCCCTACAGGCAATTGTCTGCTATTCAGTCTTTGCCATTCACTGAAATTACACATAATTTTAGCCTGTGCATTTGCAAACTGTGCTTTGCTATTTCCATTTGAAAATGTTTTTGTGTTAATTATTTTTGACTCGTCTAAATAAATATTATCCATAATAACCCTATATCAATCCATTACAAAACCATGAAAGTACATTTTGCATTTAGATTTAATCCCTGAAACAAAGCCTGTTCCCACCTCACTTGCACGTAGCTTTTCACAGCTGATCCTCCCAGCTACTGAGATATAAGCAACAGAGAGATCTGAGATTGCTATTCATCCTGGTAAAGCTACAGGTTCTACAGCGAAATCACATTTGAATCGCTAGTCTTTGGGTATGCACACAAATTCCTAAAATACAGACACCTATTAGTAGATATATAACCCTCTGCGTATGGACAGAGATGTGTATTCAAATGTACTTAATTCCAAATTTCATTAAAAACCCATTAGTGGAACATTTACATCAACTGTTAAAAGAGCTTTAGTGCAGTCAGCCAGAAACAACTATTTAGGAAATAGCTGTAAACTGTGCCAGTGAAAATGAGTTTTCCATTTGGGACTGTCTATTTGTAGGATTAAACTTCAACTTGAACTCGTGATGATCCAGAAAATATTAACTTTGTGCAGACAGAAGATGCTGACTGGATAGAAGTATAAAATACCATCTACACTGTTCTAATTGCTCACGCTGAACAACTCGCTTCTCTGAAACCCTCTTATTTTTCAGACAGTGCTATAACAAATTTCTGGAGCTTAATTTGATCTGTGTGATTGCTGGTATATGAAAAGTAAAACAGAAGCTACAGAGGTCCAATGGCAATGGATTCAGAAGTTAAATTACATACAGTATACAAATACTTTCTTTAATGGATTTGGCATCCTTCTTCCTTTTGTCTATATTGGAAATACAATATGGACAACAGAATTTCCCAACAAATTATGTCTCTATGAGTAAAAGGCACAATTTCCAAACTCAGTAGGCTAAGCCCCCATCCTCCAATCTTTATAAAAAATACATAAATATACAAAAATGTAATAATATAAAATATACTCTGAAGTACGGAATAACTAAGTGTAAAGACAAGAACATCCTACACATGAATATATTATTCTCCAGCAATATGTTACTTCGATTCTTCTGTTTTGACAGGTAGTTCCAGATCCCTGTAAGTCTTGTATTTAAATTCTGCTTATAATGTTCAGTTTTCTATACTGTATAATAACTTTGTCATTCTATTTGTGCTGTATGGTAGCTTAAATACTGTAATAGTGAGATACTTGAACAGTGGAAGTCCCGTCCTTGGGGATATTCAAGGCCAGGTTGGACCAAGCTCTTAACAATCTGATCTTGCTGTGAATGTTCCTCTTCATTGCAAAGGAGTTGGTCTAGATAATTTTTAAGGGTCCTTTCCAACTTTAATGATTCTATGATTCTAGTATGTGATTCCATATGGGCTAAGGGAAACTAATACAGTTTGGACTGCAATGCCTTTTCCAGACATTAGTTACCCTGATTTTGCTAAATATATAGGTGAATTTTATTTCCTTTCCCCATCTGGGGCAGAAGTAAATCCAGCATTCCTCAGTGAATAGGCATTGCTTTGCTGTATGTGGGTGCTATCTGCTGAGCTATGCTGAGCTGAGATCTTTACGAAGCTCTGCACAGTGGCATCCAGGAATGCCTTCTTGAATAATCTCTGTTAATTTAACATTCTGCAGTGTGTACCAAGTAGTTTTAATTATTTCATCAAAGTGCATTACAGTGTTTCTGTCTCTATCAAGTGTAATCTGCCATCAGGTTGTTAATTTGCCTAGGTTTATTAAAGCCTCTCACAGCCTTCTCCACATTTCATTTCTCTGAATAATTCTGTTATATGACCTTTTTTTTAAAACCTATTTTCCCTTTCAGATAATATTTGTTGTGGTACTTTTCTCATATATTCATTCCAAGATTAATTGGAATCACATGCTGGACTTTCAAGATTTTGATTTCCTCAGTTGTACATGTGCATATGTTTGTATATTAATCAGACCTTATCGGGGTATAAATTACATAAGTTAGAAAAGGTGCCTCATTGCCAATACAGATCATTAAAAATGGAAAACTTCTTTCCAAAATATGTGAGAAAATAATCCATATTCCCTTTAAAAGATCAGTTCCCAAACTCCTTCTTTATGAGATCTAGTCAGATATTTCCTTTTCTCAGCTGCACATTTTCTAATCAACTGAAAGGTATTTATTTTTATAATGTCCCTTTTTACAATGTATTTCACCTGAAGCATATTCTTACCTCATTTCATATGCAAGTTTCTAAAAGCCATGTATTATTTATAGGAGATAATCATAAGTAGAACTATCTCAAATGATTTCCCAACCTTTCCTGGGAACCTTTTTCAGCACTCATGTCTGAAGCAAGATTTGAACTATAATAAAGTACTAAATCTGACTGAAATGAAGAATTCTACTACCCACGGGAGCTTGAAAGGTTTTCTAATAGTAAAATAAATTCCTGCTATTGATCTAGTAATTGGTTCCAGAAGTGTCTTTCAGAATAAATATCTTCCAGTAAGTTACAAAGAACTCATCCAAATTGGTGGCAACACTGAATTTGCCGCAACTCTAAGCAAGACTTTCTTGATGCTCCTTGCAAAAGATACTGGGCATGGGTGTACCTCAGAGGGTGGAGAAAGATGGGGTAAGTCTCTCAGCAGCCTCCATCTTCTTTCTACGTGTGTTCTCAGTGCATTGTCACTGCCAGCTATGCAGTGAAGTGTGAAGAGAACAAATGTATTTGCCAGCTTTGCCCGTCAGGCCCACCGCACCACACACCCCACATCAGATGTGGGGACAAATGCCTCCTTGGGATGGAGTGTCTCAGTGCCCTGCTCAGCACTGTCATGCTGTGGTGACTTTGCTGAGCACACGTAGATGCTCCCAGCAGTGTAAAGTCACATTGCTCAAAAGGAGTTTATATATTCATTTATTCTTTCCCTCCTCTCATGTCTTAGCTAGGAACAGCACAGGGTTTTTGTTAAACTTTGGGGAGAGAAGATAGATAGCTTACAACATGCAAGGCTTCAGGACACATGCCAGCTGACAGATAGGGCAGCAGGAACATTTTTAGAGAAAAAAAGAGGAAAGAATAGAACAAGTCTTGAACCTAGCCACTGGCTGTAATTGAGGGAAATATATATAGAGAGAGCTTGCTAACAAGATCTGCTATCTTTTATTTAGAGGAATGTTTGAAACAAAGGCATTACAATTCAGAGTAAGCAGTGTACTCATATTATGTAGGGTATTAAGGATGATGATGATGATGATGATTATTATTATTATTATTATTATTATTATTATTATTATTATTATTATTTTAATAAGGAAAGCCTACCTTGAGCAACTTGGCTTGGTAAACCTTCACCTGAGAGATTTGAACCACATCCAATTTTCACCATGCTCACCTCTCCCAGTGTAAGAGAATGCTAAGCAGGTCTAAAAGGTGCCAACCTGCTCTTTCAAAACCAGATTATTTGCAAATCGTACTGCGCTGCAATTTATTTTGAAAGGAAATTTACCCTTCTCATCAAGCTGGTAGCATTTACACAACCTGAAGTATGTAGATACTCATGCAAGGAGAGAGATAGCCACTGTAAATCATTACCCTGGCAGTGATCCAAGGACTCGGGGATTCAGCTGTTGCACTGATAGAGCAGATATAAACTTTACACAGAATTAATCCAAGACAGTTACAATAATACACCTATGCAAGTTTTCTGAAAATTACCTTTTTTTTTTTTCTGGGAATATTTGAAAATTATCTAGTAACAGATATACAGAGATAATACATGATCATACAAATATTAGAGAGGACTTTGAAGAGTAAGTCAGTAATCATTTATAAACTCCAACTGACTATGCTTTAAAGAAAATCTCAGGGAGGTAGAAATGAAAGAGTATAATAAGAAAAAGTCTCAAGACACATTCTTTCAATGTAATCTTATTTATGTTAAGTGAATTTTAAAGACTCTACTACAAAATCATCACTGTAAAAAAGCAATAAAGACTTTTTCTCCTAGTTTTGTGTCGGAGTTAAGACTGGATATACAGACACATGCTCCCTTGGGTGATGTGATTTTATCCAGTTGTTTTTTAAAAGGCTTTTTTCAAACTGATCAGAATTACTGAGACATGTCAGAGAAGGTTTGTTGCCATGAATAAGCCCTTAATAATATTTCACAGCTGATTATTTTGTGAATTAATCTGTCCTTGAATGAAAGGAGAGGGTTAGTGGGACCCTTGTACATCTCTGGGCACAGCAAAGGAGCAGTAATCACCTGGTGAGAGCACTGGAAAAAACAGAGAAGGAAGAATAAAGATGAAAAAGAGACAGGAATTACCCAGCAGAGACAAGTGGCATACCCCAGACTATCTGCTGGTTTAAGAGACAACCTTCTCTTCTCTTTGAAATATGGACTGCCTCTGCTCAAGTTCCTTGGTTTAGGGTGAAGGTAGTTACCTCACATTTATGCAGCTCTTGCAGTAGTAGCCCCTGAGCAGGTCCTCACCCAGCAATTCTCTTTAAACCTGGAAAAGGTCAGGCCCTAGCTCCTTCAGTCTTTATTATTAAAAGCTTCCTGCATGGTTTACTGGAGAGAAAGAGGCAGTGACCTTACATTTAATCTCATCAAAGTCTCTGTGTTGTAACTTACTTAAAAGACTCCTTATGCGGTGTAGCTTTAGCCAAGGAGTCTTTTGCCAGACAATGTTATTTTTAAAGCAGCGTGCAAAATATCCCTTTGCTGCAGACTCCAACTGCTGACTAAGCAGACTCTTCACTGCCTGCAGAAAAGAGATTGAGAGAGCACTGAGGGAAAATGCCTATAGACAAATCTATCCCATATGCATGCAAAACCCAGTGGAAATCAGTTGTGAGGCTGTGTGGGTTGTATAGAGTTGTGTGTGATTTATGGCAAGGCAAAAGACTTGCAGATTCCCCTCTGTTTGGTGTTTTATTTTTTAATGCTTCAGCCTGTACAAAGTTAATTTTCTACTGATGAAGTAAAATAGAGGAGTAATTAACTCCTCACCTTGTGCATATGTTTCCCCCCACATGCCATTCCTGGTTTTCTGGAGTGCACAGGACTTCCTCTTTTACTCACTGTTTGAATTTTTCTATTTAAAATGCAGCAGACATATAAAAAAAATGTTTCTGCTGCGAAATCTGCACTCACAGTCTGATAAATCCCATGTCACATTTGCTCTGCTTTGTGCTTGGAAAGACTCTTACTTGCTTTTTTTTTATGTTTATGCAATTCTCTGTTTTTTTTGTGTGCACTCTCTGAGAAGGGATAAATCCACTAATGAAGATGGTTTCTGAGCACAACTTCCTGTTCTGCATTTGGCTTTTCTCCACAGGGCTTAGGTGGAGCTGGATGATGCATAAAAAGTCCACAGTCTGCCTCACTAAAGCCCCTCCTTGATCGCTTCCAGTGAAAAGAGGCACTGCATCATTCACCTCTTCTTAGGAAAACTCCTTATCCAAGTTATTATTTCTAAAGAGGAAATGTCACTGGGGGGTTTAAGCCCAGTTTGGATGGGTCCCAGGGCAGACAGATCTAGTGGGTGGCAACCCTGTCTATGGTGGGGGAACTCGAACTAGATGGTCTTTAAAGTCCCTTCCAATACATTCTGCATTTCTATGAAGTAATAAGCAAAAAATGTGGTCTTTTACCAAGTACAAAACAACAGGTTCTGTTTCTTATGATTATCTTGCAGATACAGCATCACCTCTCCATAGTTTGTGTAAAGGAAGGATATGATGCTTACTGGTTACCAATCAGTTCATACATTGTGAGGCTAAATCACGGCTCTTTGGCCTTGAAAGCGCCACTCTTAGTGAGAAACATGCATACAAGGAGTCTTTGCTCACCTTGCTGCTTGGCTGGCTCTCCCAGGAGCAGGACTCGGTCTCCTGTGGCATGACACCCCGGGAGAAGGAGTGGTCACCCAGGCAGGTCTGGCACAGGGGAGCCTCCAGCTCTGCATCCGCTGGTGGCATGTGCATCACAGTGGGCCCTGGGTATTTGAGGCTAGTATTTGGGTGCTTTTCCACGCTGACCATTGGGCTTTTAATCCACCTCCGTACCTGTTGACAGAGAAAGAGATTACAGACTCCCATTGCATGCTTTATTGCAGCAGCTAGTATAGAGCAGCAGGGATTCTCATTTGAATAAAGGCACAGAATTGAGAAAATAATCAGATACCATGATAGGGTCAGATACTACGTAGACTTTGATTTGTGAAAACCGTAGGACCCTTTTATGCTAAGATTACTTGCTGCCTGGTGCAAGTCTGTCATCAGTTTATCTACAGCACCAGCTTTTTGGACTTCATAAAGAAGTAAAGTATAAAGTATATGGTAGACTACTGAGAAGAGGAAGACAGCTACCCAAAGCGAGTACTCCCAGCCCACACTGTTCAATTCTCCTTGTTGACAGAAGGCAGTGAGTTTTTGCAGGTATGCAACAGCAATCACGTAAGTTTACTGCAGTCCCTTTTCAACAGCAGTATCTTTTGTTCATCTCTGACTTAACTGTCTCAGCCTTCTCTGTGCCTTCTGTCACCACAGTTGAGGTCATTATCTCTCTCTGACTCATTCATGGAGTTTGACACTGGCCTCTGCAAGCCTGCTGCCCTGCATTTCCCTTTCCCCACTGCTCCCTATGTGGACGTTTTGCACTGTATGAGGAGGGTCTGACTGTTCTCAGGGTGTCACATAAGCCCTGTGCACATTGTCTGCTCGTCTTTCACTTCTCCCACCGTCTCTTCTATGCCATGGGAGTTGAACATGCTGGGCTTTCTGAGTGATAAGCCAGAGACTCTCTTGAGCTGCTTTTTCAAGTCCAGGTGTGTGATGGACGCAAAGAGACAGACACATTCTCTGTTACATTTACACTCAATATGTTCAAAGCACAGTTGACAAATATACATTTACCTCCATTCCTATTTACTCTAATGTTTGGACTTGGGAAATGAGAGCAGATGAGGATACATACTCATGGACTACATGTCAGAGCAGCCTCCTGTTTGCTTTGCAGCTTGATACCTCTGCGCATGGGCGCATGGCAGTGTAGCTCTGCCTCACCGAGTGCTCTCATGGCTTCCACTGAGGGAAAGCCAGGAAAAGCAGGTGGCCTCATGCTTCATTAGGAGGTGATGTTTGCCATTAGAGGATGCCTTACATCAGGAAAATAAACATTTCACGTTACATTAGTCATGATTGCCAAGTGTTTGATTAGCAGTAGAAGTCTCTGTCACAGCAACTGGTTACCATGATCACTTCTTATAAACAAACAGGGTGAAACATATCTAACCAGCCTTCTTCTGGTGACTCCACAGTGAGTGATACACCCACAGCCACCCTGCTATGCTGGACTGACGGAAATCTCAAGGCTAGGAACATTTTCCTTTACTCTCTATGGAAACCAAGCAAATAGATGTCCTTCTGTGGGCAAACATGCCATTTCCCACTGCATTCTCCATCTGCCTTTTCTGCTGATGTTTGTATGGACTGTATCAGCTCCAGATTCTGTGCTCTGGAGCATCTCTACAACCTCAGCCCCCAATCCGCCCATCACAGCTATTGGATGCAATGGATGGCAGGTCATGCTTTGGTAACATATTTTGTGGAATTTAAATCCAAATACTTAAGGTTCTCTGGAATCATTTTTCCAGGATGTTAGAACAAATCTGCGGGTTCTATTGAAATCTTCTGCTTTCATAACTTCTACATTAAATAATAGTGCTGATAGATTGTTTGCTCACTGTTTTCCTTATCCAGATTTTTTTGGCTTCATGTTGATGGGATGAAGTTGCAGGGGTTAGGAGTTATTTTCTTCAGATTTCATTTAAATAAACACATTTTGAAACCCATCTTTTGATTCTTGGAGGTTTTAACCACATTTATTTTGCCAACCATAATTGTTTATATATGGTTGTTAAGCATATCATTAAATATATTACTCTCCCCAAGTAAATTCATGGCTGTGTGTCTTGATCAAATCCCAGAACTTGATATGTTGAAGAGAATAATTATGTTTCTGATTAAAAAGAAAAAAAAGTTTGATTTTCCAGTGTAGTTAGTGTAGGTTTATAACACAAAGCATTCAATGCATTGAATGCAATTTTGAAAGGAGTAAATAATTTTGACCTTTTAAAGTTACGCCCCATGATGTTAAGTGTTTTTTGACCTGGATCTGCCTTTCTTCCACAACATCCTGCAACTTAGGTCATATATTTAAGGTGGAGGCAACAAGCATGTGTAAAAGAAGACAAAGAGCATAGAGGAGGCTGTGTTTCCACGATGTACAGGGTACAGGTTCAGTTTTTCTCAAAATTTAAGGGGTATGGACCAGTATTTTGTTCATGACTGCTTGACTGCATATAGCATTAACCCAGGTAGGAGTTCTACTACAAACTGTTGAGTTTTGAGTTTTCCTTAGGCTGAATGATGTTATTTTATGTTTTCAAATTCATGACTTCTGCAGTACACAGTTATTCACTAATTTCTGTGACAACTTTATCTGCTGTGTCACTATCTTGAGTTGTCACTTACAAATCTTTAGTGTGCCTGTGTACTGGGAAGCATTCAAAATGTGACCTGGGTACTCCTGATACAGCAACTGTTGTCTGTTTCAAGTGATCTAGTAGCTATTCCTTTTAATGGCAATGAAATATACATTTCAGTAGCATAATGGTCATAAATTAAAAATTACTGATCAGTGCTCTTGCTTGTGTGAATGGCAATAATGAGAGAAAATAACAGAGCATAGATTTTAGCAAGCCACATGCAACCAAGTGTAGGTGGCACCTTCTGACTGCAGCATCAGCCATCTCCTGGGGTAGCTCAGAGTGAATGCTAAATGATTTCTCTTGCTGTTGTTTTTTGCAGGCTGACTCCTGGTTTTAACTCAAATGTGCACCTTTTTCTCTGAATGATTTTTTGTTGCTTAAAAATGCATTAAATCAATGTTTAAACTGTTAGCTTGGTAATGAAAGATGAAAAAGAAGTATTATTACACTCATTGGTCTGGTCATATTGTTGTATTAAATACAACAGGGTTTGGGAGAAACTAAGGTGAGAAAATTTCTGCAGGAACCAGCTTTGAGACTGAATAGATTAGCAGGATATTTTTAATACTTGAAAGCAGTTCAATTAGGTTAGTCCTTCCAAAGTTCAAATGCACCTGCAGAGAAGAGATTTAATTATATTTCTCTTCTGTTGAACTGGACAACATTTATGCTCACAGACCTTCAGCCACATTCACTCAGTCTGTGGTGGTGCACTGATTTGGCGAAACTCAGCAAAGCCTCAAACCTGAGCTCTGCACCCATTGGTGAGATGCAGGCCTGGGACTGAGCTGGCTTTGTACCTGTGCTTGTTACATTTAGGCCTGGTCTTCACAGATATGTTAATGTTTGTTGACCTAAATATGAATTAGTTAATTACACAGCAAAGCATTGTGTAGATGGTTTGCTCCAGCATTAACACAGACTTAATGTAGCCATTTACTTCATTTATCCAGCTTAAAATATCTGTTCTGATTCAGAATTAAAAGCTCCATGAGGACCTTAATAACATTTTACTAATCTTTTCTCATGTCATATCTTCGGCTGATCCAGACTAATGTCCTTCAGCATCCCTCTGCAGACAAACTCTTTGTTTGGCTTTTAAATATCACAGAAAATGCAAACGTGCACGGAAGAGAATGGTAATAGCTACCAGTACTCAGAGTGGAGAACCATATGATTCACCACTGACTTTGACACATATGCCCATCCAAAATCATAGAAAATGTTGACTTGAAACTGGAAGCACAATTTGGTAGCACCTCCGTTTAGCCAGGCCAAAAGCAAACTTCTGAAGAAAAACAACTTCCCTGAGTTTAGCTCTGCAGGTCTCAGGTTCCTATTGAGGTTTGTAGATTATACATTACTTCTCAGAGTGACTCAGTTAAGTTTATTGAAAGGTTATGCATACACGTTAGTCATTCAATTTTAAGTCTATGTTATAAGTTTTTGTCTAGCTTTAACCTTAATAGACCTCAAAGATTTTTATATATTTAATATTTATATTTATACTAGACAAGAGCCTTAGATCTATTGATCTCTATTTGACTTGGGCTATCTTAAATGTCAACAAAGATTTCAAAGTGCAAAACTTCCTTTGAGTTCCCACTTGAAACCTTCAGCACTCAATGGCATGCACAAGAAAAACCAACATGCTTTTGAAGAAATTTCTAACAATTGCTTCCCTGAATGACAAAGACAGGAAGATTAGCAAGAAGTGGGCAGTAGTCTGTTATTTGGGACAGCGTATAACGCTCAGATGTCACAGAGCTAGTTGCATAATTCTTCATGGCAATGTAAGGTGTGTTTGACTATTAAAATGCTTTTTTTTTGTTTTGCTTTTTTTCTTAGCATGGTATCATATACCAGTAAGTAAACTAGAGCCTGCTCCCAATTACAGGAAGCAATTCTGTTCTGAACTGCTTCTGAAGATTTCTGTACTTTCATTTAAAAGGCAAGGCTGTTTAAACCCTCCAGGCAATGTTATCCACCATTACAGCGTATAAGCAGCTGGCTGAAATAATCAAAATAGAACAGAGTGGAACAGAAAAGGGCTCCCATTTTCTTGGGCTCCTTCTTGACTGCAGCTTTGTTACTTCTTTTTTACATCAAAAACTCATATCCACTAGAAATGACTTCTACTGTATGCCTATAGTAGAGCACCCAGCAGCTTCTGGTTAAGCTATAATTGTGTTTATGAGATTCACTGTTCCCAAAGTAATCCTTTGAAAGTGCAGCTTCCTAGGTCTGTGCAGATGTTTTAGAGTCTCCTTTGCCAGTAGCATGAAAAACCTTTGCAGACAGTCAAAGCTGTTCAGTATTACTTTTTCTTGCAGTAAACAAAATTGATGATATTTTGGCCTATTCTTTCAAGTGAAGTGAGTTCAAAAGAGTGTTGCACGCTCTTCTGGGATGTAGTCATCTGTCACTAATCCTAAACTAGATTGAAATATGACTGTTCTTGTCATAAATAAGAGAGTTACCTTAAATACTCTTTTCCCAGCTACGGCCTGTAACATTGCTGAAAAGTGCACAAGTATTAAAAAGAAAAAAAGCTCTTTATTTCCTGAATCTTGTTTGCTCTAGTTTCTGTTTGCATTACTTGTTAAAAGCACGATATCCAGCAGTGATAATCACTCAGACTAGAAAATTGCCAGATGTGATTAAATGAGATTTGCCAAGTTCCAACTTGAGTTGGAAAAACTGGAGTTTTTTCCACTCGTGGCTTTTCCTCTTACGTAATAGCAAACAGATACAGCTTTTAACTTCATGTGGCTCCGTTGTCAATGGCATCAGTCAACTCAGCACAATTTGTACTTCAATCAGGTACTCATAAGCCAGTCCTGATCACTGTAATATGAGCAATATTTTCCACCAAAGAAACACCAGTCTGCTCTCTGGGGGCTGCTACTGGTGCAGATGTGACTTTGGCTGCAGTGAAGCAGCTGCCAGTGGCACCTGTGGAAATCCTTGGGCATCCTGACTTCTTGGATCTGGGAGGTCTGGAAAAGTCATTGATTCTCAGGATAACTTTGGACTGGCTTGCTGACTTCCCAGCTGAAGGCTTGAGTCTCAGTAGTGCTGGAAAGGAAAAGACACCTTGTGCGGAGACCTCTCATCTTGCAAGATTAGGCCCTTTGTGAATGTGAGGATCACTAAATGCTAGTGCCTGCTGCAGACTTCTGATTTTAGTAGGATTAAGGAATGTGAGTAAATATATTCCGGATAAGAAGTTTTATAGGCCACTGAAGAATGTAAAATTTCAAACATTTACTAAATAGTGGGGGTAAGCGATTCTGGAATGGGTTAATAGAGACTGTTGAAATCCACTTGACGGTCCAGTAAGTATCAGCTAGTTCTCAGTGAAACATCACACCTCTCAACACAACAAGTATCATGTTTTATCTGACTGCCTGTGCTACCACAGCCGTACAACAACATTTTCTTCATGTGAAATTTTAGATAGACTTTTTTCCCCATTTTTGTGCAGGACTGCAATAAACCACTCAGTGTGTGTTTGAACTCTTCTGTATTTACATTTCCATTTTTCATAAATGTCCCTGATTGCATCAGTTCAGAAGTTTTTATGGCTCTCAGTCAGCTACTATTTAGTCTACATGTTGCCCTGCAAAGCCTCTGGGTGTCCATTCCCTACCAGACAGTATCATATTCCTCAGCTGTGATCTAGGTCTGTACATGTGCGTGTGTTTGCTCTAGTTTTGCCTCCGAGAGATATCAAATGCACTTTTCTCCTTCTCTGATTGCAGTTCACTTGATCCCTTCTTTCCTCTTCTTGCATTATCTAATTGCACCTTGAACCAAGATTTGAATTTTCATCCATTATGTAAACTGTAGGTGGACACAGAGCTCTTGGAACTATCTCCCAGCAGCCTTGGGGGCGATCGTCAGGAAACCTATTTAAATTACAATTAGGGAGATTACGGAATGAAAAGCTCCATTGTTTAAACTGTATGCAGTCATCCACTTAAATGGAAAGTGGTAAATGAGAGGCAGACTGATTAATGCCCAGGCTGAGATATATCACTACTCTCTAGCTGGCTTCAACATTTAATTTGTCATGTCCCCTAGGAAGTGCAGCACAGCAAAAGAATCAGTTTGTCAAATCACCTCAAGCTATTTTCTTCCCTCTGGAGCCCTGAAACATGTCACTTTGTTGATTAATAATCACATTTCATTTTATAAGGGAAAGCGAAGGGCAACTCTCTGCTTAGTCATCATTTGCCACTCTCTGCAAGCCAAAAATATGCTTGCTAAAAGCAGGCTGACGCCAAATAACAGAGCACACTGCTTCCACTTTGGCGTAGATGAACATGGCCTGGATTCACAGAGTTCAGCCATCCAAACGTGACAGGAGAAAGGCTGCCTGCATATGAGGGAAATCCTGGGAAGGATGAACAGTCATGGCTCAGGGTAGCAAGATGCAGGGAATTATGATGATGTTTACATGGATGCCAGTACACTTCAGTCACCAGCAGGACAAGGCAGTATAATTCTGGTTGGCACATGTTTCCTCTGAGCTGTCGGGAAAGCCGTGCCAATTCCCTGGGGTTTGCTTTCTCTTTCCATCCTTCTCTTCCTTTGCTGTTTTATCATAAATTCTTCATTATCTCATTGTGGAGAGCCTCCACCTTTGTGGTTGCCTGTAAGCATCACGAAAAAGAGCACATGACTGTGTGTGTGATGATTTTGAGAGGATGTCCTTAATGATCATCCTGGCATCCCAGTAACTACTTCAGACATAAAGGCTGAATTAGAGGATTGATCTGTTTTAGTTTCTTTTCTTTAAATTGTCAGGTATAACAATCTTGTAAAGTCTCCATCTGCCTCTGCCTACATGGATTTATGCCATATAGCTATTGGGCAAATTGGTTTATCCTAAGTGTCCATTGCTCCACAAAGCTCAGTGCCCTTCAGCTCATGTCTGTATATTTCCTTCCATGGAAGCCAGCATGCAAGGAGGATGACACATTTGTCACAGCATGACAGGAACTGGGATATATACCTGGGTGTGAGGGCTGGAATGTGTTTGCTAGTTCTCCAGATCCAAGTATACACCTTTAGTACATGCTGAGGGTTTGACCTGTCCTGTGCCATATCTTTGTTCAGGTTCATTGTGTAAATATCTCAGGCTTTTGTCATGGTTTTTAATCAGCACTTCATTGCTATTTGCACACACACCCACTTTCCCATAGCAGAATATTTCACTTGCTGTAACAGCATCTGACAGAAATCAAATTTATCTAAGAGGAAACATAGTAAATGTTTCAATATTTTTTGTCATCAGAGTTAACACTTGAAGTAAACAAGGCATATTTTTACAACCTTAGGTGTGAACAACCTTGTGCCTCAAGTCAGCTAAGGTGAGATTCTTAGAAAATTATGTCAGCAAGTAACTGCAGACAGGCACCAATACCAAAAGATGTTGAGTACCAACATGACTTGAGAAATGTGAGCTCCTCTAAGCATACGTTTAAGTGTTCCTGCTAAACAAGTTGAGTACATGAAAGACAAGGCATGAAGAGCAGCAGGAAGCTTTGGTACACCAATAATATCAGTAACAAGGATAAAAACAGTAAAAGCACACAGACAACTGCCTGGCTGATTATCCTGTTCCACTCAATAGGAAAGTTCTTGCCAGCTCAAATGGTGCAGGAGAAAGTCTGTAATGCTCACATTTCACACTGATTGCTAAATTGACTTTTGCTCTGTCCTCTTATTGAATGGTTGATTTGTTTGCAATGTGGCACAAAGAAATTTAAACAACTGAACATGCACCACTTAGGATTTTCCACTCTTCCTTCCTCCTCTGTTGTCCTTGATAACAATCGTTAGCCTCATGGGATTATTTTCTTTGTGAATAAATAAACAACTGATGTGTTGGAATCAGGTAAGAGTTCTTGGATCAGTTGTAAGCACTGATGGCACTTGTTTCTACAGGACATAACACAATAGATTCATTGTCCACACTGATGTATAAACACCCTCTCTCTGCACATTATGTCAAAGAGGAAAACAAAACAAAATGGGGTTTATTGTGTATGTACAAATCTAATCATTCCAGGCTACCAAGTTTAAAAATGCTTTTCATCTAGATGAAATAAAAACAACACAAACAATACACCCCCAAATTCTATTCAAATCACTCAAGGCTTGTTATTCGTACCTTCTCTTCTCCATTTTAACTTCAGTAAACCTAGGCAACGTTTATTTTAATTCCTGCACTGATGAACACCACATTCCATGTCTATCAGTCAAAGTCTCAAAGCAGTTTGCAAGCTTCAGTGATCTTCTAAGTCATATATAGGGACCAGGGGATGCAAGTTCAGAAGAGGAAGGGTAAAAGCATGAAAACAAGCCAGAGGAAAACAAAAATATCTCACTGTGTTTTTTCTCCTTTAAATACATTCCTCCAGTTTCCTCATACAGTAATTGTTTTGCATCCTTCAGTAGTCTTGGCTGAAATATACAGCACTGTAAAACTTAGCTGCAGTATAAGAATAATGGCTGCAGTGGCAGAGCACAATAGATGACTGGATGCAGTACCAAATCCCATTCAGTCATCATCCTTAGCTATTCGGTCAAGAGTATCACGCTTTTCAGAGCAGTGAAGCACATTCTGTATGGCCCTAATTTAATAACTTTCTTATTCGTAATTTACATCTGATACTTCACTTCGCTTAACTTATATTTGATTGGGCAGAAGTTGACTGATATGACTCATTATGCTATATTTCATATCATCCTAATTTTTTGTAGATCTTAATGGCAGCCAGGATCATTAGATGAGCTGTTTTGAGATACCTAGAACCAGTACTGAAAGGTAAACATTTCAAAGCATCCACAGAGCTGCAAGGAAAGCTGTGTGTCACAGAAAGCTGCAGTGTGTCTGTGATGGCTGCAGGTGGGAGATGTCTGTGTTTCACAGGTTGACTCCCTTGCCAGATAAAGCTGGGCTGAGACTTGGCAGATGGGATGCAGGCAGGCTCTCCTGTGCTATGCTCAGGGAGGCAGGTGGCTTCACCCCCGCCAGCAAGCTCTGGGGTGGCCTTTTTCACCTGGCAGACCTGTGTGTAACGCAGACAGACTTTGTTCTTCCTTTCCTGAGTCAAAGGAGCCACGTTTGCCCACAGGTAGATATGACAGGAAAATACCCACTATTTCTCTTCCAACCTTTTTCTAGTGGTTAAGCTGCCCTTGCTTTTGAGTTGCTGAGAATAGTGTTCGAGCAGAAACAGAAAGTCCTAAGTGATCATTTAAAAGCCATTTTAAAATGACATTGACAGATGCCTGCACAGCAGCATGTGATGAACCAGCTCCTTTAAACCAACTTTTAAAATATCATTTTATTCCGAGATACACAAGAACTTCCTTAAACTATACTTTACCTTAATACCTTTACCTTAATACTATCTTCAGTGGGGATTCAGGCTAACCTGTGGTAAAGAAGATTTTATAACGAGAGGGTTTTGACAAATATGTCCAGTGCCAATGTAATCAGTTCTTTTAAGACTGTTCATTGATTTTTCTTTTTAATTTTTCCCAGCAGAGATAATAAAAATGAGCTTATGGGAAGCAATACTATTTGATACACGCTGTGTCACTTTAGGAAAACGCATGTTTCTGAATTATTTGGAAGGAAAGCATGCATTTTCCTCTAACAATTGGATAGAGTGAAAGTAAAACTCCTAAATACAAGAGACTCTTATGTTGGTTAACTGCTCAAAACTTTATGGGTATGATATTCTTTTAAGATAAGCAACGAAATCTAGCTCAGCTCAGTCCATCTTTCAGACCTGAGTTTTATGGCTTTTTCTGCTTCCAAAGATGCAAATAACATTTATTTTTAGTCGCATTAGGATATATTATTTTCCAGTTACTTTTCAGTCTTCTCTGAAATTTGTTTGAATTTTTACCAGGTTTCCCTTTTTCTCTTTGGAGACTGGTTGTCTCCATCCACTTGACGAATGGGTCTTAGAGACTCTCTTGAAGAGTGAGAAGTGACTCAGTGCTTCAAAAACAAAACAGAAAATAGAAGAAGAACAAACAAATGCGAAACCTCATCTCATTGCAATTTTCTTTACCTATAAAACTACAGCTGTTTCAATTTGTGAAACCTAGTAATTTGTCCTGCACTTGTCAAACCTGCCTTGCATTTCAATACATTTCTCCACATGTTGTTTTTCCTCATATTTTAACATACCTTGAGAAATATGGTTTTCAAATGGGCTAAGTACAGACAAAAAACAGTTAGTCTGGATAATGAGACATTCTCAAACTACCAGTCATAAACAGTCATTCATTAAAGAAATTAATTCATGTATTAAAGAAATAAAAGTTCTTCAGTGAAAAATGTAGTAACAGACATAAGCCAGATATTTGGGAAGTATGGAAACAGGAGCTTTCTTACTGCTGTTTACATTATTTCTCCTTCTTAACTTAGTGTTTTTCCACAGGCACACTTGCATGCACAAGAAATATATTTCCTAGCACTTTTATTCTTTGTGGTCTTCATCTCGTGAGAAAATGATTTCCATAAAGATCTTTGTTTTAGAAACACAACCTGAAGTGTAAGTCACGAATAGTGACTCATCAGCTTGAGGGCTGGAATCTCCCACATGCGAAGGTTAGTTTTGGGAAGCCTGTGACTGAAGCAGCTTGTTTTGAGTCTCATTCCACATGCTTGGTTGTATGTGGGTTATCTTTTGCCTAATTCTTAAAAAAAAAAAGAAAAAAAAAAGAACACTGAAGTCATTTCAGGCAAATGCCACTGGAAGCTAACACATTTTTCCTCTTAGGAAGTCAAATTTTTTCAGGGTTTGAGGCTGACCCAGTTAAACAAAAACTGACATCAGGGAGAAGTATCTACTGGGGAAAATACTCTGCAGGTAGGAGGATGTATATGATTTCAGTTCATTTTGTAGATCATTTTTCAGGACTCTTAGTTGCCAATGTAAACTAATATGTCAAGGAATAAGTGGAATAGTGAAAGAAGTACCATTTTGCTTAAAGAAATTCCTTCATTTAAAGCAAATAGAAACTGAATAAGGGAATTAGGAGGAAGTGCCTCAGACAGACATGTTAGCCAGGTTTTTAAATGGACTGAATAGTTTTTCAAGTAATGTGACCATGAAATAAGGGAATTCAGACCACAGCCTAACATTGTAGAGCTGGCCAGTGACTTCTTTGCCAAAGAGAACATTTTCTAAAGTAGTAATTGCACCAAGCTACACAGCACTTAGCTCCTTCCAGCCCCTGCAATTCTCATATCTCACTGGAAATGTGGGGAGCCTGGGTGCCTGGCATATCTGCCTTCAACTAACGTGGTAGGGTCAGAGGATTACTTTTTAGGTGGCATACCTATAACAGAGAAACCTAGCACATATGTTTGTATCTCACATTAATGCACAGATTCAAAAAACATTTGGGTCTTGAAGCTGCTGAGGTTTTCTAAAGCTCATGTAAGTTTTTCCAAGAACTTCATACAGCATAGATCTAGGCTGGATTCTCCATCAGCAATGAAGGAGAAACAGTCTTTCCCTTCATCTCTGTATGAGCGTATTAGTCCACAGGCTAATAAACTGGGAGGGTCCAGGTGGGAGAAATTTGGTGAAAAGGAAAAGATTTATTTATGTACCTAACTTCTGGAAGACCGCCAGAGTGCTCAGAACTAAATAGAAAGAGGACCTCTCAAGGCTCCTGTCATATCTAATTACAGTTCTTTCAGGCTTTGCATACACTAAGTAATTGGGGATGGAATAAACAATCCCTCCATAGCTCAGATCTTTTTTTTTTCACTTTAGCATTTTAAAATTAATTTGAAATACAGAAGGAAAGAATTAATTTAGTGCAGGCAAGATGTCCTAGAGCAGTCACCTTGGGTCCCTTATGACTGTACTCAGAAGTGCAGAACAAAAGAAGAAAATCCATAAAAAATAAACTTTTGAGTCTGAAATGAGATTTGTTCTTTCATAGAGGATGGGTGCAGAGTGTACATGGGGAAACTGTGGGCTCAAGAAGAAATGTGCACTAATGGAATCTTCTGACAGCGTAAATCAAATCTCACAGTCTCCTTCTCCTTCTCCTTCTCCTATCAAAATAATAGATCTTCCATCTCCTCCAAGTGCATTGTTACTCCTGATATGCACTAGAGAGACACTGTCAAATTGAAATGCAGGAGCTAAAAGAGAAGTGTCAGGGCCAAGGTAATGAATAGAGACTTCAAGTTCCCTCCTGTGGCCTGCATTTCTTCTTGGCTCTCCATCTCTCAGGGGGGCTTGGCAGTGACAGAAGCCTTGAGCTAGGGGATGATAGTGCCTAACATGCTGCATGAAATATTACACCTAAAATGAACATAGTAAAAAGAGATTTTAAGAAAAATGTATGGGTACCATTGTGATTCATTTCAGTGTGCTCAGATACATCACCATCCATTGTGTGGCATCAAAATTCACCGTTTTGTGGGGCAGGAAGGAAAGTAAGAATAAAGCAGCAAATTCATATATATATGTACGTATGTGTATATATATATATATATGTATGTATGTACATACATATCTACGCATTCTATGTGTTAACCTGCATATACAGACACTGTTTTGTTTGTTTGTTTGTTTGTTTTTGGTTGGTTGTTTTGCTGTTTTTTTTTTTTGTCTGGAAATAGTTTGTGAAGGAAGTACAGAAAAATTTCTGCAAGCCTAACTGGGGAACTTCAGTAGAATAGCACTAAGCTATGGGCCCTTGATGGGGCCCAAAAGGTGAGTCTACACCAAAATTAGCAGACATGTTTCCAGTTTGTCATATACTTTGAATGATCTGTAGGTCATTGAATGGAAGAGAAGATACCTTGTTCTCTATATATACCTAGAGAAGTGATGCCCAGAGATGCTGTGCCTAACTACATCAATGTGGCCAAGAATTTGGTTGCAGCGATGACTGGTCTAGACTGATGCCAAGGCATCAGGAGGGTCTTTTCTTCCCCACGAGGTAAAGATATATTCTGTAAAATCTATTTACTTGAGTGAGCTGGTTGTTTCATTAGAAGTAGAGCCAGAACATGGAATAAAGATAGAGGAGTATCTGTGGAAATCTAATCTATGGATGGATTAAAACCCTGTCGTTAGGTAGGCAGTGGAAATAGTGACATTGTTTGATTCTCTAAAAATGTCATGAAACTGACAAACCTTTAAAGCAGTACAAATGACAAAGATCTTGCCACACGTTCACTGTGCTATATTCAGTGTGTAAAGGAGTCTAGTTAATCCATGCCAGATTTTGTGAGCTTGGTGACCACTGAATACCTCTGACTCAAGGCTGTATCTTTAAGATGTAAATCCACAGCATTGGGATGTATTTAGCTTCATCTATTCTTTGAGAAGTCAAAATTAACCCTGACCAGTAGTCAGGGGTTAAAAATCCTAATAATACTTGTTTATTAATCTGTCACTTACTTGTTTGCTATACAAGGATTCAGGATGAAGTCAGTCACTGTAGAAAGGGGCAGTGTGCCCATGAAGCAAGAGAGGTAATAGTATGGAGCCAGGATTCAAACTGAACATACATCTTGGAGGTGCAACGCTTTTCATTACACCCACAGTTTTGTGGCCTAAGAAGGAAAGGTCATACTACTGAGCTAAAGATAGCTTTGGTTTGGGGCACCGGAGCTGAACATAAGCTGATATAACCGAACACATCTCTGAAGGTATTTCTCACATAGAGATTACTGCTTCCATTGCTCCATGCATGCTCTGGACTAGTTGGTATTTTGGAATAGCTACTTCTATGTCACAGCTGCGTTTGCTCATCAAAGTCAGTTCAGACCAAGATAATTGCAGGTGTGCATTTTAGGCACATAAATGCATATGTCTTGCTCTTTTCCAAGGTGCAATATAGTAGGGTGAGATCCTGGTTACATTGTCAGGCAGCAAGGTTGTTGTATCAAATAATGAAGACTGAAGGACTGTCATTTAAAAAAACAGAAGTTTGATAAATATTTCAGCATGTCATCCCGACTGTGGTATGTGGGTAATAATCCTGAGCATCTGATCAGAAGACAAAGATTAATGACTGTTTATGGGGAGGCTTAGGTTAGATATTAGGAGGAAGTTTTTCGTTGAGGATGGTAAAGCACTGGAACAAGTTGCCCAAGGAGGCTGTGGATGCCCCATCCCTGGAGGCATTCAAGGCCAGGCTGGATGTGGCTCTGGGCAGCCTGGTCTGGTGGTTGGAGACACTGCCCACAGCAGGGGGGTTGAAGCTAGATTATCTTTGAGGTTCTTTTCAATACAGACAATTCTATGATTCTATTGTCATTCTATGATTATGAGAATCTGATACATTTTTGTTGATTTCATGAACCTTTCTCAACACGAGATCAGGTTTCATTTGTGTGGCTACATATTCTTGTAGAACATGGAGATACCACTTTATTTGAGGGTCAAAAAAGATGTTCTGAGTGCCGTGCTCTGTATGACTACTGCCGTAATTATTTTTATTATTATAATAATCTATGTAACATTTAATTTCAAGTATTCTTACAGATAAACAATATAAGGCAATTTTACAAGAGTTCAAACAAGAAATGAATCACAGTTTGTAATCACTAGCTGCAAGTTATAGGTTCCTAATACTGGGCATTCTTCCAAATGCATAACTTCAGCAGCAGCATAGCCGTTAACTATATTATAGGTTTTTATATCACAGGCTGTCCTCCTCCAACATTACTCTTCATTATCTTTTCTTAAGATGTCTTATAGCTCTGCTTTGTGTCATAGCCCAGCAGTTAGTCAGAAAGCCTTTACACACAGGATTCCCACAGTGATTTTGTTCCCATAGTACAGAGGTTTTGCCCAACGCTACAACCAGAAAATATGAGATTACAATCTCTGTTCTGATAAGGAGGACTCCTTTGATTTGATCTTTTAGAAATGACAAATCTGAAGTTTTGTATAAAATAGAGTATGTCAGACGATGACACTATTTTTCAAAATGTCATTTCTTTTGAAGCAAGAAATAAATTATCATTAGTCAAATTCCAGCCCACTTATAACTAAACATGTAAAAGTTTAGCAGCTTTTCATCAAACAAATGCAGGAATCTTTAAGTAGAACAAAAGATACTTCAAATAGGAAGCAGAACTTCAAGCCAGTTTTGAGATGTATTTTTGAATAAGGTTGTTGCAGTACATCTACAAGTTGTATTGCTGACCTGCAGTTCAAGCATTCATATTGATAATCTGTTTTACTTACTTCTGCTACACTACTGAGGACCTTTAACCCCCAGAAAAAAAAAGCAGACTTTGTAAGAACTGACAGAAGCAAGATAGACTAGCAAATATCAAATATAAACAGACCGAAAAGTAATATATATCTTTCCCATTCATTGTTGCCAAAAAATAACACTCTCCAGATCATCCATATAAAAATCATTTTTATAGCAACAGTGGTCTGTTATTTTCTCTGTATTATCTGTGTTCATGAAGCCTCTACTAAGATATGAATATGACAGCTTTAATCTCTGTAGAAACTCAATCTCTTTTTCTCTTCCTCAAAGAGCTTGCAATCTAGGCAGGTAACCAAAGGATGACTACTATGATAACTGAGATGACCTCTCAGCATCAAAAAATGGATCAGTCAGAGTGAGAAGCCTGTTCTCTTGAGTCTGATCTCTTTAGCACCCAGTATTGGTACAAGATGGCCCCATAAAATTCCATCTGAGAAAGATCTAGCCCCCTGAGATGCTGCCATCATGCTGTTGTAGATGGGTGAGAGCAGAACCTTCCTGTAACATGGAACCTGGGGCATCTTCCAGATCCAGGTTACACCTCTAGGCAGCTGGCAGCAGCATGGTGGATGCAGACCACCCTCTCTTTTCTTTTTAGGGGCTCTTGAATGTTTTCAGGGAAGTTCTGATGTGCAGTAGTTAGTTGGCAGACACTTTCATTCATAGGTGTAGTACTCGGGAACATTTCAGAAAATGACTGAACCCCCATTGCATGCTTTGTACATATTCAAATGTATACAGCTGAGAAAAGCACAAGCAATTATGTTGTGCTATTATGGTGGGGCATCTGGACAAATGTTCCGTGGCAAATGAACTGTATTTTTGACAGAATCCACTGCTAGTTGGGAAGTAAAATTGGGTTCCATTAGTGATAGTATGCATCTTAGAATTGTCTACCCATATCTACAACAGCCCCTGCCCCTGTACACAGCTCACCATCTGTGCTTCTGATGCTACACAGAAGTTTGCATACTGGGGGGCTGCCTGTGGGAGACATAAGAGGACTGAAATAAGCAATGTGTTACAGAGAACAGCAGGCTCCAGTCTTAGGCTGTCACCTCTTCAGCCATATCCTGATACATTACAGTATGGGAACAGGCTTTGGCCATGCTGAAAGACTTATAATTCAAACATGCCTCTTGACACTCTTGACTTTGTAGGGCAGAATCTGTTTGTCACGCATTTTTCTTCATCATTCAGCTCATTAAGAATTTTTTTAATGAGCTAAATGGACTGGAAATAATAGCTTTTCAAACTTATCACTGTATTTCACCATATTCTGTTGCCACTCTCATATGAGAAAAACTGTCAGCTAGTAAGAAGGCATTTCTTAGCATTTGAAAAAAGTATGTTATTTTGGTGCTCGTCTCATTAAGCTACTTAAAGCTCCTGAATATCTCCCAGTCAAAGTTTACCCTACCAGAATTTCACTGCTGTCATTTCAAGAAAATGAGATGTCTTCTTTTTTTCAAGTAGGGAAAGTTACAGTAAGGATCAGGAAAAAGCAGTAACTTCTTTCCTATATAATAGCTTGTCTAATTGATGGTGTTACCTATCTCCTTTTTATTCACTTATTTATGAAATGAGAATGATTTTTCTACCTCATCAGTATATTTTGAGACTCGGTTAATTGTCTGCAAGCTGATTTGGAAACCTGTCAATGCTGTATCTTCAATAAACATTAAAATGTATTGATCTCAGAGCTATTCCTTGGTTTTTTTTTAACCATCAATATTTAGTAATCTTTTTGGAAAAACAATTGTTGTAAATAACATCCACTGGAAATTATTTCCTGGTAGCATGTTATTTAAGAAAAATGCCACCTGTGTTATCAATTTGATTTTGCAAGCTTATTTCATGCATTTAGGTCTTGCATGTTTTCCTCTTGCATTAGCATGTTCATTTACATGTTTTTCTGCATAGATTGTCGCTCTCCTTCCATTTTACCCTAGCCAAATTGTTAAAAGGATATAAGCTTTCCCCTTACTTTCCAATCCTTTCTCCACGAACATGACCTTTGATCTCTCCCAAGCCTTCATTAAACCGTGTCTTTAAAGTACTTTGTGTATTCCTCTGAATTCTTAGTGCTTCTCAGCCTCTGCATATCTCTTCCCATTTGGCAGAGGAACAACATTGATTTTTCAGAAGATAAAGCTGTTGGCTCTCTTAGTAGCTCACTTTGCATCAGCTCTTTCCAGAAAGCCAGGGGTTCAGTAGCATTTGCACTGCTATTCTTGCTGGCAATTTCTTGCATCACAATGTTTTTCAGACAGTTTGGATGTTCAGACTGAGGTTAAATGATATGGAGGGTGCTGAGTTGAGTTATGATAGTAATGACATCATTGTGTTTGGGGTAAGATTACTCTAAGAATTTAACTCCAGATGCTACGGCCTTTAAACCAGTGCTAGTATGAACTTGGCAGAAGAGTCAGAGATCTCATGGCTGGTCCTTCCCCAAACAGAAGTCATGACTCTGAAGTACTCTGAAGGCACGTAATGAAGAGAAACCAAAATCAGGTTCAAGAATATGTAATCTGATCTTGTAAGGAATGGTCCAGAGCAGACCCTAAGAGAAACCTGCCCTCTACTGCTACTTCATTAATGATGGTGGATAACAAAACTAAATATGGCAGAATAGTTGCGAGTGAATCTGGAAAAATCCAGTAAGATCCTGAAATTTAAAAAAGAGAGGAAAAAAGAGGACTGTTTCTCTGAAGACTTGAGCTGAGATAAAAGTAAATCTCAAGATGAATTCTTTGCTTTGTGTTTTCCAGGAGGATTATGGTATACAGCATGGGAGAAAAAGCCTTAGGAGACTATGTGTACAGACACAAAACTTACCACATCTGAAGAGAAAGCAAATCTCTTAGGGTTTGATAGAAAACGTGATAAAATGCAACATACATTTGTCGGTATGCCAGACTTGCCTGATGCCTTCCTTTGAAGAGGGAAATGTGGCTAATCTAACGCACATAGTCTTCAGTAATTCAGGAAGATAGTGAAAACGCATATGAATTAATTATTTAAAATGGAAAACAAAAACTTTTACAATAAAAAATACTGAGAAAGGAATTAGGAAAGTGTATTGAAAAGGGGAAGGCTAGTACTGGGCTGGGTTTGACACAAAACATAGGCTTGTGATTATAAATTTGCCAGTGACCCACAGGAGACATGCTTAGCAGAAGAGGACCAGGATGAGAGGACATGAATGCGATGGAGGTTAGAAGTGTGAAAAGGACAGTAAAAAATAAATATATGAATAATTTGCTAACTCAAAAGAAAAATACAGACCAGGAAATATGACAGCTTCTTTTGTCTATTAGAGTGGCTAGGGAGTGGGAAGTTTACCTTAAGTGTCTAAAAGATGGTGCTTATTTAGCCTAACTAAATACAACTGAGTGAAGGAATGTCTGCACTCTAGAAACACACCTGTGGTCACATATATGAGGGAAGAAGGGCTATTTAATTTATTGCTATTTTCTGTTGGCACAAGAGAAGGCTGGAATAACTTGGACATGTGTAAATTTAGACCGAATATGAGAGAATTTCTTGCTTTTCATATGGGATCATTTTTCCAAAAGTGAGAGAGATGTGGGCAATTTCAAGCAGCAGCTCAATCAATTTGTGATGGGGATTATGAGACGTGTTTAACAATGAGAAAAAGAGACCAAACTTAAACAGTCAGAAGTTGTCCTCTAGTCCCACATTCTAGGAAAGGGAAAGAAAGAGAAGATTCTAACATAATTTCATCATCCTGCATTTTTTCTTTCTTTCTTTCTAATTCATTTTTATTTATGGAAATGGCACTTGGGAATGCCTACAGCTTTGGCTGACACCAAGCAGAGCCATGGGTGCTCAGCACCCCTCCATGCAGAAGAAATGGGATGGGAAAGAAGTCTGTACTGTAGCACAACTCTGTCTCATTTCCAGTAAGCCAGGATTCCTGTCTAGAAATGAACTTCAAAATGTGCATAGTTGTATGACGCTGGATGAAGTAGCAAAGAAAAGCTGCAGTCATCCCTTATAAACCTGGGATTTTCCTGCGGTGCAGTCGGCTTCAGATCTCATTTATTTTCTTCTAGGTAAGCTCCCAATTACTCTAAAAAAAAAAATTAACTCCAGTCCTGAAATGGACTTCTAGACCCATTAAAGTGGCAGAACAGACAGCAGCCCCTACAGCACAATCTACCAGAAGGAACATAATCTGTAGGAGGTCAGTTGGAAATACCGATTTCAGGTGTTCTTTATCAGTAAATTACTGTAATTCTAAAAATGGTATTCAGGTAATTCTGCAGACCTCTCAGCAGCTCCTTGCCTTGAGCTTTAATGCAGGCAAAGCTGTCATCTTCATGCACAATAATGTTTATGAGTTAGCCTCTTCTCCATGTATATGGAGAAAGCTCCTGGTGTGCAATGACATAAAATATCCACCAAGAAAGAAGGATATGGTTTCCTCAAACTACATATATGGAAAAGCTGCATAGAAACAAGATAGGGATTTTTCCTTATTTTTCGTGAACTCACTTTAGCGTGACCTAAATTGCTAATTAATGCAAGTTTTCACAGTGAAAAAAGATTACAGATACTCTTTACCTTATCAGGTTTCAGACAAACAAATCCTTAATCTGTGCAATAAACTTCCTCTTTGAGACATTCCCCATCATTTTTTATCAGCTTTTTTTTTTTTTTTTTTTTTTTTCCCATTTTATGGAAGACAGCAATTTCATTTTCCATTTATCAGTCATTTATCTTCTTCCCATCCTGAATAAATTTGTATTTGCTCTTGGTCCAGACATAAGAGGACAATGAATTTCCAGGCTCACTGAGGTTACCGTATCATCAGCTAGTGTTTAAGTGGCACAGGCAGTTCATTATTCATCATTCATCCTGGATTAACCATTTTGTTGTGTTACATAAAAGGGTAATTTATTTCAAGATGAGTGAAGTCATATATTGCAAAATGTTATATAAAGGAGGCAAATGCCACAGAAGAAAGCAGTGCAAATACCACAAAACCCTGTTTCCCAAAACCATTTGACAGGGACAGCAGTAGGTACAAGTGAAAGATCCCTCTACTCTGGGATAATCCTGTTGGCTGACCAGCAATACTGCATTTGCAAGTTTACTCCATTCTCAAAATCAATGCAATGCTGTTGGTAACCCTGCCTGGTTCTGGAGGGTGAGACCTCTGACCCCTCATACGAGAAAGACATATCTTCTGCCAGTTAACAAAACCTTTTAATTGAACTTTGGGAAAGTCAAAATGGATCTAGTATATGAAAAAGAGACTCCCAAACCACTTGTTACTAAGGCAAGTTAGTGGGGGATTTATACTGGAATTCAGTATGCAACATCAGTGGACAGGAAAAGGGATGGCAGCAGAGCAAAAGTCCTCACAGTGAAGGTAATTATTTGCTATAAGATGATAATGTGTTTTAATCTTACAGTCTTATCAGATGGAGATACACACCATGTACCAAAAATCATGTGAAAATTGGCTTTTCAGAAATCACCACAACTGGGGAAACTTTGGATACTCTCTTTATGCCTACAAATGTCCCTTCTTCTTTTCCCCCATTCTTTTTTAGATTTCTGTGTCAACACCAATTAAAAAAATAATACTATATACTAAATATACTATATACTAAAAAAAATTAAAAAAAAATTAAGTACCATTGTGATCACTGGTCACACTGAATTATTGCAGCCAAAAAAAAAGCAACAAACCACAGCCATTGCCAATAGCTTGATTTGTTTTTACAGAATGTAGATTTTAAGTGAATGGGATCCATAGCTACTTGTTCCAGCTCTGCCAGCAGTGAGTGCTACAAGTCATTTGGAAAAACTAGTAGTTTCTAATTTTTATTTCATCTGTGGGCTGCCTTTTAATTTCAGCCTTTCCTTCCTGTTCTCCAACCTCCGGATGTGATTAGCCCATACCCTGAATCATCTGACACAGCAAGCAGTGTCCCAGAGGGTCAGTGCTTTGTCATCAGAGAATATGCCAGGCTTAAAAAAATTCTAAACCTCAAATTCAAGTCAATATGAATGCACTTTCAGCCCAGCTTAAATCCACAGAGCTCTGTCAGTCCTTTCTGCACTCTTGGTCAGTGCAACAAAAAGGATTGCAATTTAACAATAAACATTAGGCTAAATAGAAAATGGAAACAATGAAGATACATTTTGAACTTTCTTCATTAAAAAAAAGAATCTAATTGAGTTGAAAAAATAGCAACATTTTCCACAATTTAGGGTCTCTTAATCTAGATTGAAATACACTTCTTTGAATTAGACTAGGAATGTGGACTTTTCTAGGAGAAAGACACTGTAACTTTAAACTGGAGCTATTGGTGTCTCATCTCTTGTTTCATTAAAGATCCTGATGGTGATCTGAGGGAAGCCTATCACAACAGAATCATCCACAGGAGAAATCTGCTTCTGGGTTCCAGACATTATCAAGTATAGCAGGAATAACAATACTTCATCTCTGCAGTCATATCTGCTGAGCTGCCCAGGGCAAAACCTGCCTCTCACTGTGAGTAGAGGATGTATCCAGTAGGTTGATGGTGTTAGTTATGGCCCCCAGGTGCTCTGGTGATGCAATGGTCAAACAACTTACAACCTCACACTCTGGATTCAAATCAAGAAACCTAGCAGCTGTACATCTGTAGGCACAGGGCTCTGGTGGTTCTTCAGAGGCAGTGTCCAGAGCATTGGTAAGGAACTGAATCAAGTGGATCATATAAATCATATAATTACATATACAGGAGGGGGAATGGCTGCTTACGAGGATGGATAGTGATAGGACAAGGGAGAATGGTTTTAAACTGAGATAGGGGAGGTTTAGGTTAGATATTAGGAGGAAGTTTTTCACAGAGTGTGGTGAAGCACTGGAACAGATTGCCCAAGGATGTTGTGGATGCCCCATCCCTGAAGGCATTTGAGGCCAGGCTGGATGTGGTTCTGGTCTACCTGGCCTAGTGGTTGGTCACCCTGTGCATAGCAGGGGGTTGAAACTAGATGATCATTGTGTCCCTTTTCAACCCAGGCCATTCCATGACTCCATGATTCTGTGATAATTTTAAACCACCTCGCCCCAACCTTCCAGTAATTAAAACCACTATGTAACTCATCCAACAAACAAAATAGATGTTAGTGGAAGCCAGTAACCATTTATGAACGTGTAGCACTTCTTGCTTGCATATGTTTCAATCACTGATGTAAGAACTATGTGGTTAATACCTGAATGCTTGATTTGTTATAAGGAGGATAATGGGAATAAGAGAAATGTCAGGGAATGTATGTATCTATTGACAGAAATGTATATAGAGAGAATTTCCTTCAGTTGTGTCTGTAAATTGGTTTTACTGATTTCATCCATCTTTGTCACAACATCAAGGAGTCAATATCTGATAAAAATGAGAACATTCAGAGTTGAAAAATGGCTGTTTTCTTCTAATCCTCTATCCAGGACTGTTCCAGTATCCTTATTTCTTCAAATATGACTATAACTAACAATCTTTTCCAATGAAAAATTTACTCAGCACTAGTATAGCTTTGAAAACAAAACTAATCAAATCTAAAGTTAACTATCTTCCCTGATTCTAGATGAAAACTATATAGAGGCTTCCAGAGATAACTTAGCTCTAAACAGAGATAGAAGGCAACTGACAGTAAATAGACTGGTACAGGAACTGGAAGCTATTTTGGTTCTTCTTTATGGATACATTTCTATTTAAACATTTGGACAATTTTTGGTGAGCTTAGTATCAGACATACATGTACCACGAGTAGCGTACCTAAATGAGAAGCTACCTGAGACAAGAACCATTAATATGGACTGATTGTGAGTGGTGTCTGAACTGTTTCTGTGAGTCTTAAAGAAACCACCTTGGAAACTACAAAAAAAAATAATCATCAAAGACTGCACTTTTTTCCCCCGATTGACCCTGCTAGCATTTTGCATGTCAGCCCTCAAATATGGCATCTCAATGCCCAGAAAGAGCTGACTCTGGCTTTTAGATAGTAGCTGCTATGGGCTTCACTCTCTTTGCCTGAAGGGTTAAATGGACTGACTGTATTCTCGGAATAACGAAGAGAGAGAATGAATGAGAATGTATGAATGAATGAATGAATGAATGAGTGAATGGAGCAGCTTATCTGCTTTTACTCTAGTCTATTTAAAAACAGGGTTCTTGTTTTAATCATTCAGGAAATCCTTTCTATAGAGAAGTATTTGCTACCAATCTCTTTCTGATGCTTTGCTTCTGTCTGTGTCTACACAGGCATATTCTGAATACCTGTTCTGCTGCCACATGGAAATGACTTTGTTGCTCAAGTTAAATGAAGAGTGTGTGCGACTCTAAAGGAGTTGAGAAAACAGAAATGGTTTAGCTAAAGTGATAAGATAGAGCAATGCATGCAAATTACTTTAGGAGAACTAGCAGTCAAACAGAATACACAGTAGACTTCTCTAAAACCTGACATATTTGTCTAAGCTGAAAAATGTAACAGAAAACAAAATCCAGGTGTACCTCCCTCAACCTTTTTTCATGTGTTAATTGCAATTGCAGGCAAATTACAGGCTGTGGAATATTTTGCTGAGCTCACAAACATCTCTTTGTTCTTTTTTTTCCCTCTCTGTGAGATGATGAATGGAGGTGGGTAATGCTGCACTTCAGGCAAGTGAATGAAAGGTGTGGAGGGAGCCGTACCCCTAGGTGCATGTGGAGGAGGCAGAGCGCAAGACAAGCTGCAACAAACCTGCACTCTGATTTGTATTGTATTATCCCGCTCTGAATAGCTGCTTCTATTGCGTCAAGCCCTGTTGTGGTCAGCCCTGATTGAGAAATACATTCCTCAGCACAGAGTGCTTACATAATGCCTTTTGGACCCTGTCCCCATCTCCAGCTCCCCTTCACCCCACGGCATTACTGCCCTTGGTGTTTCATTGAACTGCCCATGCAATGAGCTCCATGCATACGAGACTGGCGTAAAAATACATTCCCTCCTCAGTGACTTTCACACAAACCAAAATAATTGCAACAACAACAACAAAAAAAAAAATAGAAAGTGAAAAGAAACAATAAAAGGAAAATCTTACCCTCTTTTTAAAGAACTGAAAAGCTGAGCACTTCTTGACTGGAAATCCATTCATGTCTTTGTTGACCATTTTCCACAATGAAGGGTGCACAGTGATAGATCCAGGGTGGCACTTGCTTAGTGCATCTGCTTTCCTCTGTAGCCCTTCAGTTAATTAAGACAGAGCAGCATGGGAGCCTCACCGGCACAGCTAGGGCAGCTGCCCTTTACACATTCATACTGCTGCACCAGCTACTGCAGCAGCAGCAGCAGTGAGCACCAGCCTTTCCCAGCCTTCAGTTGCAGCAGGCTATTCGCTTTGTAGAAACGTCCTCTAAATACACACACTCCTATAAAAGCCCGTGACAGCTTTCACATCACGAGCAGCAGGTCTGAGGCTTAGTGAGTCTCACACAAACCTGGGTCCTTCCATCCAGCGTGTGCTATTGGTATCACATGCTCCATAAGCAGCAAGGCTACTGGATTCAGTTTGCTATTCCTCTTCTCCAGGTGATGTGATTCACTGCTGTTTGAGATGAGAGCAGGTTTTGATTGTGCAAATTCCAGTGGGAGCTGCTGTTCAGCAACAGCAGGGAGAGAGAGAGAGAGAGAGAGAGAGAGGGAGGGAGGGAGGGAGAAATGCACAGCCAGACCAGCTGAGCACAAATAACCATACAAAGGATAGGAGGAAGGTTCAGAGAAAGAAGTGCTGAAAGGCAGCGTGTTTCCCTTGGGGGAGTGACAAGGATAGGCTCTCATTTTATATATAGACGGTCTTTGAATGAAAAGAAAGATGGGTCAGTCAATTTTTTTCTTTCTTTCAATTTACTTTTTTCTTCCCTATGTTGCTCTTGTTGCAATGATTTAGACTGTGGTACTCTGGAAAAAAGCCTATCCAATGATCAAGTGCAACACTGGCCTATGTGACAAGACATACTATAGGCAGGGAAGCATTGGAGCTTCGTTGTAAAGTTCAGTGAGCTTAAAGAAAGCCAGTGGATCCCATAAAGTACAATTGCCACATATGATGCAGATAAATGTAAAGCAAGCAGACACAGACAAATCTGTTCAGATATTTCTCCTTATTCTGCACTAGAAACAGGGATATATAGCATTTAAGTATGGAAGAACTCTTTCATTACAGGGAAACAGGGCAGAAAGGCATCTTGAAAAGATACCTTGGCTAGCCTCCCATTTATTAAATTTGATTGAGACACATTTCACCAAACCCAGTGATTCCAATAACACGTTTAACTAAACTATAAAATATCATTTAATTATGCTGTCTTCTCCAACAAGGTCTGGAAAATAAAAGAGACTTTTTCACTTCCTCTTGTCTTCTGTTCCAGACTAATAAACATTAGCTTCAAGAAAAGACCTTACCTTTAGTATTAAACTGGTTTCTGGTTCTAGCTGTAGCTTCCTCCTCAGTCTTTCCCTGTGAAATCAGTCAGCCTCAGGGTATAGAGATTTTTCCCCTCGTTTGAGGATTCTGCCTACTGTAAATTGGTTACTTCTCAAGTGTCTCTATGATAAGGTAAATAAAATGAGCATTTTGCATTTTTCAGTGGAATTTGCTTTCAAAAGATCTTGAATGCATTCTGTCACTCTTCTCCTCTCCTTTCATTCCTTTTTTTTTTTTTTTCAGAAGATCCTTGAAAAATAAGATCACCTAAGCTTTGTGTCCTACATCAGTACAGCTTTCTCTTTATTATATTTACAGGTGAAACTATGAACTGACTCTTACTGTCACCACTATGGCTATTTCACAGAAAATCCCACTGTTTCTCTAGTCTGCATACCTAACTGAGACCCCATGTCACAGTGCTTGCAGGATATGACTTATTTTCAAGCCAGTAGCATGCAGGATATATTCCCTTATTTTGTACTTCTAGCCTTCATTCATTATTTGCAAACAATTTTTCTGCACTACTATTAGACTTGGAATTTCTTGAGTAAACAGTTATCTTAAAGTCATGTCATTTATTCAAGTCTCTTTCCTTTTTCCTTTTTCTTTTTATATCCTTTTTCGTTTCCTTTCCTTCCACTTTGCCTTCCCCCCCACCCCCCCCCCCTTTCCTCTTTCCTTGCCACCAGGATGAAAATTCTAGTCAAAATTGCAGGGGGAACATAGAACCTTGCCATGGATCAGAATTCAGTGCAGTTTCTTGGAAAGTTGCAAGTTCAAGGTCCAAGTCACACAAAAGACATAATTTTGCATTTTGGTGCCCTTAATGAACTGTCCAAAGCAGTGAGCTGAAGAGCCAAAATCTTGTCAGAATTGTTCAGCTTTGGAGAACTAGTAAAATAGTCACTGGAGCAAGGAGAAAAGGAATTTTCCACTCTGCCCCTCTCCTACAGCTAATGTATTTTACCAAGCAGCAATTCAGCCCAGCTTCTGAAACCTGACCAGCAGTTCAGTTACCAGAGTCATTCTAAAGGGTTTTTCAGAAAGTCTGGAATTCTCAACACATCTCAGTGAGAGCTTCCTGAACTGAGTAGCCTTTACACCCAGTCACTAGCAATATGGGAAAAAATCTTTCCATTAATCCTTTCATGTGCTTTAGAGCTGTCAGGCCTATATTTCTGTGCTTGTAGATAGAGAAGTAGATAATAATGAATTTCTGCCAGTGGCATCTCCCAGTGCTCTGTTCTGGGCACCATGTGCTTTGCTGGCTAATCTGATTGCATATCTGACTGCATAATAGGAAACTTTTGTTCAGAAATGGCTTTCACTTGGGTTAACCATCCAGCTTGCTGTGCACGCACATTTATTTTTGAGATCTTTGATCTATTCAGCCACAGCTTTGATCTGTCTCTCAGCCTCAGATATTTCTCCTGAGGGCTCAGTGCAATCTCCTCTTTTACAAATGCATTTGTGATGCGTCTATATTCTCTGCTGGATTCCCAAACTACTGTCTGAAATGTCCTTCTCCTTCCCCCTTCCAGTGATGATGGCAGTGCTGACTGCCCTTGTGAATATATCTCTTGGGTCCTTGTGTCAGGGCCTTGGCCTCCAGATCCTTTTTGCTATTTATTTTATTTGTGTGTTGACCTATTTTCAGCTGGATAAGTTACACACTTAAGCTTATTTCCATTAGAAGAAATAATAACAAACAGTCTTCAAAGCAGCCTGATAGTTTTAAAGTACTGCAGGAAATGTTTTTGGAGGCAGGTGCATTCGTGTTTGGGGAATGCACTAGTATGTTTCTATTGCATCATGCAAAGCCTTCTTGGCCTCTCCAGGATATCAGGATATCACTTTGATAAGATTTCTTCTGAGCTGAAATCCTTTTGGCAATGTGGCCTCAAGGGATTGTATTTGCTGGATTCTTTTACCACAATATCAGAATTGAGACTCAGTGGCCACAAAGCTTATATCTAGCACATGAGAGCAAAAGTCTGAAGGAGGAGCAGAAGTTACCCCACACATCTGTTCTTCCAACAGTAGACAAAGATTTAAAGTCAGGGAGATTTTCCTGAGAAAAAGTGCCAACCTCATGGCTTCGTAATTATATTTGAAATAAGCATAAAACTCCATTTTCACTGCATTTAACTACAATCAAAAAGCATAAACACTGAGAAGGAAAATAAGAATCCGAGCCAAGCCAAGCCCCTCAAGTGGTTCTTTATTGTGACTGCCACGAAATACCAAAGGCTTTCATCAACTTGGTGACCTGCCAGATGTACCAGGCACTTTAAATAAGTCCTAAGGTACTTCATGCCTTAACGGACTTTAGTGGTTTCCATTAAACTGCCATATACTCACCCAGTGATAAGTTTTTTTATTAGCACAGTCAGGAAAGAAATGCAAAAATTTTCTAGTGGTAAAAATTTGGAGAGCTGAACAGCATACAGTAATATTTAAATATCTGTGAGGTGGCCCCTTGGGAGATCGTATAAGTTCTTTCACTGCAGATCTTCCTGAAGGAGTACTATAAATGTAGAGTAACACAGTATGCAGAGGAGCAAGTGCATGGACCAGAAAAACTCTGCTGGGCCTTTTACAAACACAACATGCTAGTAATTGTCCTTGCCTTTAAAAACAAGTGCAATATAACAGGTGGTAAATCAGACCAGGGTACACCAGGGAACAAGTAAATCATACTGATAAATTTGATCAGTTACAGATGTAGCAGCTTAAATCTTCTCCCCCAGCCTAAGAATTTTCAAGTCTCAGGTCTTCAGTATCACAGCCCTCAGTGTAATTTCAAAGCTGCCCAGCAAGAGGCAAAAATATGTTGCAGATCATTTATAGCATCCTATCAGCTGTGAGTTCTTACGTAGCCACTCAGTGTTAGTAGGTGCTCCTTCCCTGCCCTCTCCTCCTTTGCAGTCAGGAAAAGTGAGTGTTTTCCAGCAACTATAGTTCTGACATTTGATCCAACAATTATTGACACAGCTTGTTTCATGGAGTATCATTTTTTAACAGCTCAGAGTAGAAGAAAGCTGAAAGGAGAGGAACGAGCATTTGACCTTTCCAGTCTTTATCCAGTCTCCAGAAATGGGGCTAGTTTAGTCTGCACATCTAGAACTCAAAACTAGCAGTGCATCCACACCCAGTGTTTCAGCCATGCCATTTTCTTTTGAGGTATTTCTGGTGCTCTTCTCAGTGCTGATCAAGATTTCTGGTGTTCAAACTTGGTTTCATTTGGGGAAAAATTAAAACAATACAACCATAAGAAAGCTATGGTATTTTCCTGAGGCAAAATAACACCCACAGTATCGTAAGATGGAAGGAAGAGGGTAGGGGAATTTCCTCAGCCACAAGAAACGATGAAAGAAGATTTCTCTGAAAAGTGCTATCTAGAAACATGGCATGACCAGAGCAGCAGGTTGGCCACTGTAAGTGCTCCAGCTCTTCCCCATTAGAACTGACTGCCTGTGCCAGTCTTCTGCAGTTTGTGGTGACTGATTAGAAAAGGAAATCTAACTGCTCCCCAGCAGTTTAAACTTCTTAAAAGTGGCTTACAACGGGTTTTTGTTTTTTTTTTTCACATACAATATCAAAAGCGATCTTAAGGTGTGATAGTTTGAAATCCTTCCAGCCCTGTGAGCAATTGTTCCATATTTCATAGGTGAGCCAAAGTCTCTGAGTTGTACGTAGTTCTCATTTCTAACCCACCGAGAGCTGGACAAATAAAACCATTCCATGGGAAGAAAACATCCATCTATATCCTATAGGCCACAAAACAATCACCAGAAAATAATGAGTTTTGCCTGATGCTGACCTGAGCAGAATTCAAACACTGCAGATTTCCATGACTGCCATCAGTCAGTTTTGCTAAATAGCTTGAGTAGCTGCTTTTTAATTTTTCCATACTTGACTTTCACTTTTTGATTACTTAAGGCTTCTCATTTCCTTGAGTGTTACATAGAAGAGGGATGAAAAAAATGATACACGAAACCATGACATAAAATAAAACTGACTGAGAGGAAGGGCAGATTGGGTTCGAAAGCAATCAAAATTTCACTGGAATAGACAGAGATGCTTTGTTTACACCAGGACTCTGTTTTTCCCAGAAAACTTCAATCTAGAATAAAACAGGATAGAGGAAGGTCATCATTATTACCACAGGCACTTAATTAGATTTCCTAACTGTATCTTGATTGATCTGTAAGATTTAAAGAGATAGGGGAGCGAAAAACACTCGGAGAAAAAAAATTGATGAACACCTTATCAAGACAATAATTTTCTCAGGATCCTTTTACATTCCTTAAACCAATACATAAAGCAAAACCTCCCTTCAGCCACAGCAGCGGCTTCATCATACGATGTGCCGGTTCAGCTGAGGCTTAATGAGCTCTCCGTGTGCTCTCCCTGCAGCTCTCTCTCATTCATCCCTGCTCACGGGCTGGGGCTGGTGCACACGCACAGCCCTGCATTGCATCTCTGTGACAGTGTCAGTGGGATAGTTCTGGCTGCCAACAGAGTGCTGCTGGGTCTATGGCCACAGAGGAATGGACAAGCTCGCGAGGTAGAAGGAAGCATGCAGAGAATTTAAGTCTTTCTAAAATAAATTAAAAACAACAACAACAAAAACACATTAATATTGAAATAAATTCTTGCCATATTTGTATTCCATTATTTCATTCATGCTCCTGCTGTCCTCCGGAATGGGGCCATGTCCTGACATTTCCAGGTTTGGGGCTTTATGCATGGTCTGTCCACGTAAACCATTCTTTTCCCAAGTAGGAAGAAATTAAGGTCAATCTGGGAGAGATTTAAACAAAATCTGTGATGTTTGAGGGTTTAGCAACTGCCCTGCTTATTTGAAAGAACAGAGATGACATCATTATTAATATCTAGTTACAGACAGAAGATTTGGTTTCCATTCCCACCAATGACACCTTGAGGCATGGAAGCACTGGAGGATGGTTAGCATAAGCAAGCTCTATGGAATACTCTGTCATTTTGCCTGACAAGTCTCAGTTTTCTACTAGGTTTATTTAAAGGTGTGCATTTTATTAGCAAACAAACAAACAAACAAACAAAAAGCCACAGCAGGATGCACATTTACCTAGGACATTTCCTAGTGCTGTCAAGGACAGTTTTATGGGAAGGTACAGACAAATCCAGTGTGGAGAGGCTGTTCATTTTCCTCAGCAGGCTCAGCATGCATGCTTGAGCACTCATGCTGTGGAAATCTGCTCACTCTGGCTAGCAGGTTGAGAAATGAATTATATCAACCACCCCTCAAGGCAAAAAAAAAAAATAAAAAAATCTCCTGATTGTTACAGTAGCTGGGTTTGAGCTCCCATTGTCCTTCAGTTTTGGGAGGGTTTGTTTTTGGCTGCAGATTTTCTACTCTTTTCATCTTCTCTCTTCCCAGGGTTTTGTGTCTGCCCTGGTCACTTTTTCTATTTGTATGACAAAGACATTAGGCACAAACAGTATGATATTGTCTGTAAGAAACTCAGCCACTGGCACACTTGTCTGCTGCTGTGCCTTCTCCCTTGTCAGCTGGCCCTTAGGGACACCTCCTGACACTCCTTTTGATTCCTCTTCATGGTGAATTCTAGCTTGGTGTCTCCATATTCCCTGCACTGTAGTATTTTTTTTCCTGTTTATTTAAAAAATCAATTCAACTAGAAGTTTTCCTATTCTATTACCCTCCTATATTCTCCTCTCAAGTGGATAACCACATTTAATTTGGGACCCAACATTCCTTTGTTTCACTCTGCCTCACTGTACACAGAAAGCACAAGTAAGTGCATGTAGCCCAGCTAAAATGGGCTTGCTTAAAGACTCTCTGGCACAGAGGTGAGGAAAAGACTCTGATGGACCATCACTAACTTAGAAATATTCCCAAAATACCTCAGAAGTATTAGATGAATCATAATTACTCATTTGATCCTTCGGATGGCTGGGGAAAGGGACATGCAGTAATGACTTATTAATGTTAACTCATATCATCTAAAATTTGCAACAACCCACATGCAGCTCAGTTACAGTGGCTGCCATGTAGAGCAGACTGAGCCAAGAACCACCCAGCCTCCATTGCTTCACTCTCAAACTTTGCTGACTCCAGTCTCAGTCAGACCCAAGGTATGAGCTGTTTGTGTAGGAGTATTTCCAAGTAGTATTTCTCCAAGGCACGATAACACTGATATACACACTCTGCTTGTCCAAATCATCACCTAACCCTGCAAAAGGGCAAACTGAGTAGTAATGCTGGCTGATTCTTGCAGTATATCTAAAGGTCTGCCAAACAGTCCTAAGCTGCATGGAAGACCTGGGCTAAGTAATAATGGGGTACACAGGAACATCTGACACATTCTCAAGGAGAAAAGAAGATGAATTGGCTTTCTAGAAGACAATGCTTTTGTTGGTTTAAAAAGAGGGAGGGAAGGGAAGGGAAGGGAAGGGAAGGGAAGGGAAGGGAAGGGAAGCTTGCATCAGAAAATATTTATGCATAGGCAATTTGAAAACACTCAGGTAACATTATAACTGGATTACTTGACTCGTTCTTCACAGGCAACTAAGCTATAGCAAACCTCCATTTATAGCAAAGCAAATTAAACTCACTAATTGTTTCATGTGTGCAATGTGGGAATTGCAGTTTCATTTATAATGAATCTTTGATTATACCACGATTATTCTGGCAGGAAAATGTCTCCATTTTCAGAGGCTTCTGCTGTGTTTTCAGACTGTGCCCATGTCTGCAGTAGTTTTTCTTTTTACATTCCTTGACTAGCATTGTGCAATCAAATCTCTTTAGGCTTTCCCAGAATTGTGATTCATATTGCCCGATTCTCAAAATCCTGACAAATCCAGCAGAAACGCACTCCTTTTCACGGAGTTAATAGAGATGCAGTGTTATGGAGAGCATAGTGAGTCCTGACTGTTCTGTGGTGAGTTCCAACCAGCTCATGCTTTTTACTTTGTACTGCAGATTTTTGCACTTGTCATGTCCTCTAATGCTTTTCCTCTTCCAGCAAACCACGGTTCCCTTGTAGAAGGTGTTTCTACTGCTTGCCACTCAAGCTTATCTAGTAATTGCCTACTGAGTGTGTCTCCTCTGAACATATGGAATTAAAAAACAATGGAAAAACCTTCATGAACTTATTCCTAAGGTAATTAAATGCACAAATCACATTCCTTGTGACTTTCTCCATCCTGTAATGCATTTTTCTTCATACTCATCCATGAAGATCAACTGACAATGTGGATATCGATATAATTTTGCATGCTACAGTTGTTGGGATTTCTCCAATATGTTTGCACTGGTGATTCACTGATTTAGGACTCTGAACAATTTGTAGCAGGAATCTCATTTTCTTGAATTTCTTTGTCCAATACCTACACATCTCATAGCTTTACAGAATCATACACAATAATAATAACCAGAAGTTTACCAGTTCTTCCCTTTTCAATTTTTTTATGACCTCTCCTATCACAAGTGAATCCTGTAGCTATTGGGTGGTGTAATAGAGGAACAATTATACACCTGTAGGCTTTCTATGGTGTAGAATTTCTAAGTGGCGGTACATAGCATGATGCAGGAAGAAGCATTTGTAATGAATGTCAGCAGATTTGGGCATGAAGGGACTGACAACACTGTGGAACTGTAGCCCAAAGCAGGGAAACTGCTGCTAAGACCAAAGGTGTTGTTTACATGTCAGTGATACTAGGAACTGCAAAGTGAATATTCACATCACTGGAGTGAAAAACATTAAATTTCCCCAAGATCAACTCTCTGTAGTCTGAAAGTGTGAGGAAAATGTATCAGGATACATATTCTTTCAGTTTGTATTTTTGTGAAATGAAACAGATTTCCCAGATATGAGAAAATTAACACCCCCAAACAAAGCTCTTTTGCCAGATGACTTCAGCTGTTCCATATTAGCCACTATTCCACAATAATACTTGCATTTTTCTGAGTAACACTTGTAGGCATCAGTAGTAATATGTTTCAGAATCTAGCTAGCATTACTAATGAATTTTTATGTGTGACACACATCTCCACAGAAAAATACCATATTGATAGACATATACACACAGAAGAAACCATTTTAACTTGTATAACTTAAAAGCTTTTCCTCTGCTTACATCTTATCAGAATTAATTGCTAGGTAGTCTGTGAAAGACGCGTTTCACCACTCATGTTATGAGCCTCCTATGTGACATGGGCATTCACTTCTTCCGTACATTTCAAGAGCACTGCTCTGGAAAAGATGTGTCACTGCTTTATATCTCAGTGTCCTCAAGTGGAGAAACTGGTACTTCTAGAAGTCTGTTTACTCCTCTAGAAGATGTGCCATCTTCTGGAAATCTGAGTGCTGGGAGATTTTGGTGCAATAGCGAAAAAAAAATCTGTCTTCAAACTTCTTTCTTATATTTTGTATTTTTGACTATTTCTGTGATGGTCTTTCAGCAATCTTACATTTCTCTCAGTTCAATTTCAATAATTCTGCATTAATTAAGTATGAATTTATGGCAAATACATCTGCACATTTCAGTAAGTCATGGAGTTTCAGGTAGGCCAAAGAACTCCTTCAGTTATAAGAAATACTTATGTCCAGATAAAGAAAAAGTATCAATTAACAATTAACATTAGTGCTGAGACACATCCCATAATTGATTATGTCAAATAGCTTTCTTCATGAAATATACAGAGATATCTGATGACACTGGAAAAATATAATTAGCAAATTTGATTGTAATCTATATAATCTATCCCAAATTAACATATGGAAAATCATTCAGATAACACCTTAGGAATCTAAAGAGAATTCTTATTATGTTAGACAGTCATAAGCCAGATATTGACATGAAAGCCAGTAAAAGAAAGGTAAAACTAATTAAAGCATTTCCAGTAAAAGGCACTATTTATTACAAAATTCCAAATGTCAAAACTGAAACCGTTCACTCAAAAAAAGGCTGATTTTAGTAACTTTTGTGGTAGTTTAGGTTTAAATTGTCAAAATAAGCCTGATTCTTTAGAGGAAAAGTCTTCTTTTCTGACATAAAATTCCTTTTTTTTTCTCTCTTGAACATTTTTCATTAATGCATCATTAAGCAGATTTAAACAATAAATCATCAGAAAAAAAATCATGCTCTGATTGCAACAGCATTTTTTTTATTATTATAACATCACACAGAATTTCTTTTTTTGTTTCTCTTTGCCCTGAGTCAGCTTTGAAATCTCAAAAATTCCTCCAGATGAGAAAACTGTATTGCATTCAGCTCTTGTACAAATGTCAGCATTTGATTATCTCAGCACACTTGTACTTTCAGTTTTAGTTTGGAGTCACAAGACAATGTCAACATCATGAAACTTATGCAGAATTTCCAGCTATTTCCTTTGGAGCATATTTTTCACTGTGGGTTTTTTGTTTGTTTGTTTGTTTGTTTTGTTTTGTTTCAAATAGATATGTTTCTAATGTTCAGCATTTTGCACATTTTCTCTCCTACTGACCTTCTACATTGCTGTTGTATGATTTTAGGCTTTTCTCTGTCATCCAGTGATAGATAGTTGATCCATTAGTGTCTATTTCAGTTTCTATTATATGTTTTAATTACTTCTTCCACTATTTTATATGCAATTCCTTTGATGATAAACATATTAATTTGAAACCATAATAAAGTGATTGAGTTCCCTATTAAAACAACAACAACAAAAAACATCCTTAATATACTACTTTTTGATCTATACCCTCCATGTGTAAAAAGAAATGTTAAAATTCATACCATATTTATCAAGGCAGCAAATCTGGGTTTGGGCACATTCAAACGGAATTTTTTAATATCCATGCAGGTAAGTTCTCAGCACTCTCTGTTAACTTAGATGTCTTCAGTTAATACCATGTTGTCATCACATCCAAAGAGAACATACCTTTCCAGTAACAGTTCTGAGATCAGTGCAGGGACTAGATAATAAAAGCAACACCTTCACCTTCACACAGATTTTTATCATCAGCCCAACCTAAGCATCAAAGCACCTGTACCAAGACTGTGAGTCAAAGGCAGTTATCTGCTGCATCAGCTTCAATTTCCCAGGAGATTAGGTAGCAGGTTTTTGTTGTGGGCATGATAGCAGCCTGTTCCCAAGGTGACTAAGACTTTTTTGGTGAATAAAGCAACACCTACACTGTGTGTTGAGTCAAAACATAAATGCCTTCATGGTTACTGGCCAGCAGATGCTGGGGTATAACAACTTTATTTCTCAGCTCTGAGCTCGAGAGCCTTACTGGTCAGTTTTTGGTTTATCTGAAGTGCAGACAGTTAGTGCCCTATAACCTATGCAGATGTGTCCAATGCAAGGATAAATTGAACCCTTTTCATTCCAAGGATCTGGAAATACTCTCTTCTTAAGGACAGGCACTACAAGAACAGGCACTAATGCAGAGGGCTGGTGTCTTGGGACCAGCAGCACAGCAGCACTGTTGCCAGGTTTGTCTCCTACCAACCGTGTGACATTACTCTTGCTTTATCGAGAGGAGGACTCGGTCAGTTACTGCCAGTGTGAAGACACCTTGTCATTGATTCCACTTTGTGGCAAGGGTCAGAGAAGATGGACGTGAGGAGCCAGGGGCCATTAGCATACTGATACATATCTAACACTTATTAATGAAGTAAGACTTGCATAGATGTTCAGCAGGATGATTGAGAGTGCTCTCACGAGGGCAAACTTTGACCCTCCCGGACATCTAACAAAGAGCAGAACAGGCTCCATTAATAGCTCACCCTACCGAGAACAAAAGGTCGCCATGCTTCTTTGTTACTCACTGACAAATACTACAATTGGTTACACTTAGGTGAATTAATCTAACTGATTTTGGCCAAGGTCTCCACTTCTGTCACTCACCGTGAAAAGTCTCGTATTTAATCTGAAAATATTTGAATCTGACAGAATTTCCTGCAGGATCTGGGCAGACTTAAATTAGAGGTAAGTAGCTTTTAGGCCAAAATACAGCCTTACAAATCTTCCTGCAAGCCACTTGTGAGGATAAGAATTGCTTTCCTGACACTGTCACAACTGAAGAGAATTATCAACAAAATAAGTAACAGATGACCTCTATCTCTTCTGAGTTCTGATGTACAAGCCCAGAGCAGGCAGGACATGTGATGATGCATAGCTGTGGGGCATGTTCCATTCCAACTCACATGAATGTAGTTGGCTTTGTCTGCCATCATTCAGGATCAACCTAAACTCATTAGCCCCCAAACTTGCTTCACTTTTCTGGGATATAAATAAGAAATAACATAACTACAGTCAAAAGACTGTGTAGCATACACAGTAAGGAAATCAAATAGTTGTCTGATCTGTTGTTAGATGACCATCTGTATCATTAGCTAGGACACTTTTCTGATGGGATGTGAAGGGTCCTGAATATTATGTGCGTTCTGAATGTGCTTTATTCTTAACGTAATTTCTCAGAAGTGGAACAGCTCCATCTGAAATGGCTCACACTTTAGTAAACAGTTTCCTAGAAAGAAGTACCACAGCAGTCTCTTCAGATTAGAGGCATCCAGTTTGTGGCCAGAAGTATTTTAATAGCTTCCATATCTCTACAATAACTAGTCTTAATAACCAGTCAGGAAATCTGACAATAAAATAAAAATACATTGACTCTTATCTTAGTGGGATGAAGCTGAGGGAAAGGAGAATACGCAGCTTCAGTGGCATATGTATGACAGAGTTAAAAGAGGTAATAATTTAGCAGCTCAGTCAGCAGTAACACATTAATAACAGAAGCCAAAGGTAGATGCCTTTGACTGTGTGGCCTTGCAGTACCAAGGTCCACTTCCAGCCAGCCAGTTTGCTATCACAGGAGATGGGATTTCACACCTTTTACTCAACCGGCATTCAGGACAGATATCTCTTTCACACAAGCTGTGCCGTGACCTTGAGGTTATGCTAGATGTATGAAAAGGATTTCAAGCCTGTAGCTGCACAGGAGCTTAGGCTTAGTGCGCACATCTGTACACCCGTATGCTAGACCATGCATCCAATGGATGTACAAGCAGAGAGGGTTCTGACTGGAAGCGGTCATCCACCTTCTGCCCCTGCATTTTGGTATGTACAGACCTGGCCTTTGCTCACAACTATTTCCTCTGAGCTACAGTGTCAAGAGATATGAAGGTATGGTATATCTCAGGTTAATGTTAAATGGTTAGTTAGAAAACAAGGTGTTCTTAACTATGCATCCAAAATTTGAGTCAAAAAGGTCTCTAGGACTATGAGATCAGTCTCATAATAAAAAGTTTGCCATCTGATACAGGTCCAGACATGAGGGTGAGCAACAGCCGTAAGTTCAAAACACTAATGGCAGAAAACATCATCAAATTCCTAGGCTTCATCCAGAACAATTGTTTTCTGTCCTGCTGTGTTATTTTTCATAGAATCAAAATTCTACATGCACTTGGATAAAATAAGCTGAAGTTTGGCTACTTCCTGCTGTTGTGCATGAAAATTCCATTTAGTGATGATAAATACTCAACCATAAAACACTGCAGAGTTCAGGAAAGATTTCCTGTTCTCAAACTGTTCTTCTGATGTTACAGCAGTGTGATTTGGGATTTATTACACAATGCTGTTTCTTTTAATCTAGTGTACTTAGCTTCAATGTCAATTTTACACACTCCCCTTGGAGTTACATGAAAAATCAAGTCTTCATCATTGCTCAGCTTTATGGAAATTGAATGGGAACAATTATGAGCTGAACCCTGAGAAGGTCATGTTAATAAGTAAGAGCAAAATAAGGGACCTTAGTGAGAGCAACTACCTGTGAGCAGCAGAGACAACAAAATGCAGATATACTGCACTGCTCAATGCCATCACTGTACTTCCTGAATGAATGCCAGCTACCACCTGCACTCCAGTACAGCCTTTCCATGCTATTGCTCAGCAATTGCTGCTCCACTAGACAGCAATTCTGTGGGAGCCAAGCAGGTCAAGGAGCAGCAACATTGGTCATCCTGTAACTCTCCAGCGCCTCTCCAGCTGATAAAGGTTCCCACCTTCTCCCACTGATCTCCCTGCCACTGGCCAGCTTCAGCTTGTGATAGCTGTGAGATGTGCTTACCTTTTCTGAAGGATTTTTGGTTGCAAGAAAAAACCAACCAACCAACCAAACAACAACAACAACAAAAAACACATCAATTCAGCGCTTATATTTATTGAATTATTCTATCAGTAAAGGAATTAACACCTCTCTTCCTCCTATTTTTTTATCCTGTATTGTCTGTGTTTCAGTTCTGTCTGTTACTGCATTTTCTTTTTTTGCTGCTCTGCATCATAACTTCAATGTTCTCTCTACTTTTGGAAAAGATACCAAAAGATAAAAAGTGAAATAAGGCATTGCAGTCCTGCAGAAATTGATTTATTCCAAAAGAAAATGTTTTTGATATTGTATGATTTTCAAAATAAGCCTTTTTTTTTTTTTTTTTTCCTTCTCAGCTCCACTATTCAGCTTTGCAGGCTTGAAATATACTTATTCTTTGACGTCCTGCATAACTTCAGAAAAATTGTAATTTATATTCTGTTATTTTAATCTCACTCAATCCAGGCCATTCTATGATGATTCTATGATTTATTTTATCAGTCTTTATGGAATATTTTGATAACAGTCAAATGTCCATAATTTATCACTGATGAATGGGCGGAAGAATCATTTCCCTCTTTTAGACTACATCACAGTTGGCCATTAACATAAACCAATGTGCTGAAATAACTACTTTGGAGCCCAAATTTAAGAGGTAAAAATCTCAGCAGTTTCCACAGGCTGACTCCTAGCTTCAACCAGTTTGAAGAGTTCTCATATACCACACTGAACAGAAAGAAAATTTTGTTTGCTAATAGATAACATAGAGCTTATTTGCTTATATTCGTACAAAATGAAAAAAGCAGTAAAGGTCTTCTTGAATAACATTTAGTACGTCCAATTCACAGGTTTTTGTGCTTTATCTCATCCATACAGCTTTGCATTTCGACTAAAAGAGATGTAAACTGATTCTGTTCTCACCTGGTAGCACTTCTGATGCTAATTGGAAAAGCCATAAAAATTTTAAGTGTGCATATACTTGTGAGGTGACTGACAAAAGTGCTGCAAAGGGTAGGGCAGTACAGGTTAGGAGTGACAGCATGTTCTTATGACACAGAGCTTTACAAAAATTCTGTCATTTTTCTTTTTCTTCTTTTTTTTTTTTAATAAATGTTCATTCCACACATCTGCTATGCTACTGCAGGTACTAAGTCCTCTTCGTCCTCATTCTTTTGTTCTGGCACATCACATTTCCACAGTTTGTATATATTTTTGCAACCACGGGAATGATACTGGAAAACGGAGAAGTATCTGTCCATATTCAGATACTCCTGTCTGCCAGAAGACTTGGCATCTAATATTAGACAGCTGACTAATAGTCATATTTCATATTTGACACAGATTAGTAGCACCTCAGACCTAGCATCTCTCAACCCACATTTGTCCATTAAACTCCTTCGACTCTTTTGTAATGCAAATTAGCTGAATGTTAGTTTCACAAGCTTATAGAATTGTTCATTATGTCACCATCAGTATCTGATTTGTGCTCCCCTTTGTGCTCGCTGAGTCTTCTTTTAAGAGGAAGAACATAGAGGGATTTTTCTTTTTTTTTTTGTTCTTTACATTTTTATTTGTGTTGTCACTAAAGAGTAGCTTCTACCTCTGTGCAATAACACGGAAATGCAGCTAATTAAATCCAGAGATTGTAAAATATTCAGTGCTGAAAAGGAAGCAGCCACAAAATCCATTTGCAGAGCATATTAAAAGAGCAAGTGTAACTGGAGAAATTAATGAGCCTTGACCAGTGGAATCTTTTAGATAAGACTCAAAAGGATATGGAAATTCTCCAGGCCCTGATATATCGAACAAAAGGAACCTTTGAGGTTACAACTTAGCCCTAAATGAGTGGGATAATTAAAATCATCATAATATTTATTCAACTTGGATTCATTTAATTTAGAGTATGAATCAGTCATTCACGAGCAGCACAGAAGTGAGAGGTGCTGGACGTGATTTAAGAAACTGTGTTGGGAAGCTCAGTGTTTTCAGTGTTTCTTTTCAATTGTTCAGGTGCACATCCTCCTTACTACACATTGGGAGTGCAGGACAGATACGTCCCAGATGACATGGAGAAGCAGTGGGCAGCTGTGACATTTGCTTGTCGAATACCTGCAGTAGAAGACAATGCCAAAATGCAGATGTGTGGGAGCAGTTAGGGCATGAGCCACCAGCAATATCTAGATGCAGACAGGCAGCAGTTATTTTCCTTCTCATAAACAGTCAGCCAGTCTATCTGGGGAATCAGAAGACAGATTTAAGAAAAGAAAAAGCTATAACAAGAATCTTATTCTAAAGGTTATTCCTAGATGGTCAGTAGTATCTCTGCATTGCACTGGTATTTGGAAATCTAAGTTCATAGTCCTCTAAAGGTGTTGCGTCTTCTTTCACTTCAGTCGCACGTTCATAAAATGCCTTCCCGCCTTGGTAGAGAAATACACTCCTCTGCTTTTCCATGCTAGATTATCAATTATGTTAAAGCCTCCTCTGCCTACTAATGAGAGAAGAAGATGAGCTTTCACTGAGAACTTTTCTTTGAAGTGAAAATCCTTAATAGAGCACTCTCACTTCTAAGGAAACTATAATCATCTTGACGGGAGAAAGAGGATTCTGGTTCTTCCCACCCCCTCCTTCATTTTCCCTCTCCCTCTCCTTTATGCACGTGCACGCACACACAGTGAGCTACTGTGGAAGTAGCAACCTACAATGCATGTATTTCCTGAATTGCATGTTTACATTCATGCAGACACAGTACATTTTTTCCAAATGGCCCTTGCTTGTAACACATGCACACAAGGACAGTCACACACCATATTTCAAGGACTTTACTTTTGTTCTTTTCAGTTCACTTCTATGGTTTTGACCTTTATTTTCTGCATACATCCTGTTCAGTCTTTTGCAAATGAATTTTACAGGCACAAATATTTGCTCTAAAGGAATTTGGAACACCTACACTCGAGAAGATTTTCTTTTAAACAGGAGTGCTTTGCTATGGGAATACTTGCATTCTCCACTCAGGGAATAAAAACTGCATCTTGTCTGACCGCTTCCAAAGAGCCAGCCCAGCTTGAGTCACAATCATGCACCATAATTCCCCATGATAAAAGTACACTGACAAAAATCAATTCAAATTCAGATAAATAAGTAAATGCATATTGCTGGAGAATGCTTGGTAAGCAGAAAAAAGAAAAACCCTATAGCCTCATTAATTTGGAGGAATAGCAATCTCTGCCCTTTTGCTGATATATTCTTTGGGAGCTTGAATTTAGTGCAGTTCCTAGAATTAGTAAGCATTTCATAATCACCTTCTTGGGAAGGAAATCTCTGTAACATTCAGGTGGATTTTGCAGGCACCACAGTATAAATAGCAAGTGTTCAGCAGAAGGCAGGGTGCTGGGAGGGCTCTAAAACTTTGCTGGAAACATCAGCCTCAAGTCCCTGTAGCAGATGACATTTCTCAAGTACAAGCAAAATCTTGCTCTCACTGAAGCCCGAAGGCACTTCGACAGCACCTTGCCCTGCAGCTCAGAAAGGGCAACAGCTCCATATTCATGGTGGGGGGGGGGGGAGCAGTGGAGTGTGCAAGGACAGAGTCAGGTGCTCTGTTCCTTATCCTTGTCACCTGTGAGCTGGTCTGCTAGACAGCTCACTTGTGCCGGCCTAAGCAAAGCCTCCAGGCCACTTGTGTTCTGCTCCATACCTTTCTGGTGGTCACACCCTTGGGCAATTATATCTAGAGGCAAAATGTGTTCTTTTAAGTGAGATTAACTACCTGTGATAGTCAGGAGAGATTACTGTATGTTCTTTAACCCTTTAAGCATCCTGGAACAGCTCCATGGAAGACCCTGCTGCTTGCCAGCACTTTTACTACCCAAATGCCATACCGAGTGACATGACATATGATAATGATGACTGAACAGCCATCTGATATGTTGTAATGTTTGATAATTATTCTGTCAAGTGTCTTGTAAAAGGAGAGAGCAGTAAGAAAACTGGGCAAGGGCTGCTGCTCTTGTAAATATCTTTGAGCTCGGTATTCAACAGCTGTTAAGAAGGACAAGAGCTTTTAAGCTTTATTTCATTTGACTGTAGAACACACTCAGTGAAGGAAACATCAAAAAAAGAAATTGTGTGAAATTTTTTTCTGATTCTATTTGTCTGGCCTTAAAAAGAAGAGTGACTTTTAATTTTAATGCAGATGTTTCCATTCCTTTTCTTTCTCTGCAAACTTAATTTAGGTAAGTGAGGGCTGCACAGTTATAAAATACATTAGTTGATGACAGTTCACTCTGTGGGCCCCACAGATCCCTGCACCTCTTCCTGTTTTTCAATTTGAACCAGAGAAGGCTTTTTACAACATTTCATGCTAAAATGTTTACTTGAAATAATTGCTCAGAAGCAAACTATGGGATTTAGAGTGTAATAGCCAAAAGGATTTAGACTATGCTAGTGCTCTGTGCCTCAAAAAGCAAAGCAAAGTTTTGTCTCACTTTAATATAATGCATAATCATATAACTTTATGATTTCCTGTAGAATTTCTTACACTCACGTTATGGTACTGTTTCACAATCACTGGAATGCTTGGAGTGAAAAGTTGAAAAGATCTATGCAAAAGTGAGCATTACTTCTGAGAAATTCAATGAAAATGTAGAAGGGTGCTGTGTCTTTCAACTACCCCAAACCAGCTAGTTAATAGGGTGATTTGTTAATTGCTGGAAAGGTGAGGGGAGGAGCATTTGTAAAACTAATGTCTCATGCAAGGAAAAATTAGATTAATGCTTTACAAAATGTTCTGTGGTAAGTAATTCTTCTACCTGCTGGGTTTTATGTAGGCATGTGAGAGGTCTGTTTGCAGTACTGTGGGGTTGGCATTCACTGCTTACTTATATTCATACCTGCATCGCCATAGTGATCTGATGGCATCAGATTAAATTTGGAACAGATTTATTCGCTCTTTCCAAGAGAGATAATCTGTGAGATGCCGCCCTGGGGGAGGTTAGGCTTGTTCTTTCTTTCTTTAACCTTCACATCTTTTAACCTTCACACCTTTTGAACCATGTGTTTCTGTGAGAACGTTTAAAAGACATTGAAGGACTTTAGTCAAAGATTTGGTCAAAATTCCTAAATTCTAGATTATTTGTCTGTATGTAGCACAGACATCCTGTGCAGCCTAGAGCTCATCATCTAACTTGTTCCTTGGATTCAATCATTCTGAAATTGTAAAGTTTTTCTATTTCCAAAAGGGGTAGCTGAGAATTTAAACATCATGTTACACTATGACAGGATATGCTATATGGACAAGTAGGGGCTGGAATCTTTAGTTCACCAGTCCTGAGAAATACCAAGCAGCCACATCTCCTGATTGAGGTGGCAATGGACAGAACTGAACTTCTAGAGAATCAAATCACCCTATAGAGCAGATTAAGCAAAGATATACATACATATATAAACACATATTCACACGTATCAGTCAGCTTGTTCAACTAGTTAGCATTCAGGCAGAACTGTATTTGTTACAAGTATAAAATGACTTTATAAATCAGTTATTTCTCATTTCTCTTCATTACAATTCCAGCCATTGTCTGTGAAAAGGTTCCCTTAAGTGTGGTAGGAACAAAGAGCAGACAGCACTTTCCCTGACATCTAGATTGCATTCCAGCAAATTCATGCCATAGGAAACTCTGATTTTCAATTCCAGATGAAGGCAAATAGGCATATCTTACCATCTGTTTTCTTCTTTCACAGTCTTTGGTCTTATGTCTTGCAAAAGTTACAGGGAGGCTTCTTAGACCATGTGCTTTGGCTTTGGCTATGGTTTGCCATGTGGACAATGGCCCTGGGCAGAAGCTGCTGGAACCTCCATTCTCTCTTGCAACAAAGGGCTTTCTAATTGTATATTCAGCTCAGTCATAAACAGGTCTTGATCATGTGGCAGTATGAATATAGTCTCCAGATGTTTGGAAATGAAATTCTCTTTAGATGGGAACTGTCTATGCACAAGCTCCACAAAATCATGAAAATACAAGCTAAATGTCTCTACAGAATGGAATTTTCACAGACACGGGGCCTGGTCGTGGGGTCTGGCTCTGCCTCTTCTTCAAGTTGATGCAAAGAAACCTATTGCTTTCTTATGATCTTTTTTTTAAAAATAAAATTTATAAATACATTAGAACTGGTTCAGTGAAGAGAGTTAGACCCTACACAGAGAATTTTCAGTAAGTAAATTACAAAAGACCTTAGAAAAGTTCCCGTTCAGTTATATTTATATATACCATGGTAAGATACTGTCTGAAGTCATCATTCTCTGGATGCTGTTTTCAAGCTAGCCCAAGAGATAAGTCTGAAGTGGGGGAAAAGAAAAAAAAAAAAAGAGAGAGAGAGAGAGAGAGAGATCTGGGATCAGAAACCCAGCAGTATCTCAGACTACAGCACCTGTGCAAAAAGGCAGTGGCCATTGCTTAATGGTTGCTTGAACACCCATTGGAGATGAGCCACCAAAAATGATCATTGCTTTTTTGCACTAATTCTTTTGAAAAGAAGAATAAACGGGAATCGGGGGTTGTTACAGGAGAAGCCAGACAACACTGTATGCTCAGCCCTTGATTGTATATGGTCTGAGCTCATTAAACTCCATACACCTCTGCACAGGCTCCTCTTCATAACTGGGGAAAGAACATGTTCCCTATTACTTTTCCTACTAGAATAATTACAGTATAGTAAGACACATGAGGCAGGTCACAGCAAAGCCAGTTTGGACTTTGCATTTCAACCGCACATTGCATTGTAATATATTCAAACCAACAGCATCGTTAGGGTGAATTAATCTAAATTATGTCTAGACGTATATTTAGAAAAACAAGCAATTGCAAAGCTTGCTTGGTGGCTGACTATTCAGAAGAATTAACCAAGAAAATCCTAGGCATAAGCCTTATGAATAAATGACTAAACTGATAAATAGAAGAATAAATGAGTTTAGACCATGTTTCAGGATCAATACCAAGATCTTCTCCCTAGAATTTTATTAACTTATGTGTTCTTTTACCAGCTTCCTCACTTTAATTTTCATCACCTCTGCTGGAGACACATAACCCTGTTGTAATGCTGTCACAGGCTCAGAGGCCAGCACAAAGAGAGCACAGTGAAGTCACAGCAATTCTTAGGAAGCTCTGCATGATTTCTGCTTCTGTGCAGTAGAAGTGCCCAGAGATATCCACACTTTGAAAGATTTTCACAAATGTCCTATGTTTTTTTGTTTTTGTTTGTTTGTTTGTTTGTTTGTTTCAGCTGTGCCAACAAGCTTAGCTATCATTTCAACAGTAGTAAAGTCATACATTAGCACTGTTCCACCATTAGTGGTAATAAGGGCAGAAGAAGGCTTGCAGTTCATGCTGTTATTTATTATTTGTAAGAGCAAAGGCTTTAGGAGCAGGGCTGAATACTTTTAGCACTTTCCACCTACAGATAATCATTTTATTACCTAGCTGTAACAAATCCACACCACTGCCAGTGCAGCATGTAATTAACTGCAATTTTATAGACTGAATGTACACACTGTTTCACCCATTAAACTCACTGTGGGGTAGAACCTTGCAATGGTAGGGCAAGGGAGGGCGTAAGAGAGGTTTGTTATTTCACCATCCCCACAGTAGTGGCTCTCAGGGTCACCAGGTACACAAGGGACACCTGACTCAGCAACTGTGTGGCTGAGGGCTCTCCATGTCACCTGAAAGGACTGTGCTGCTATGTCATGACAGAGTTACCTGGAAGCAACATGAGGACAGCATGTTCCCAGCTCCTGGGAAAATAAAATGCTTTCTCCCCTAGCTGTGTTCATCACAGCTGGCTTGGTTTTTAGATCTTGATCTGCCTGTAGTATGCAACCCTCATATGGGCTGACCAAGGGGAATGTTGAGGGATTGAAGCAGGAATGAGGATGGAGTGTAAGCGGGGGGCACATAGGTGCTATACAGGAGGAATGTGAGACCTGAGATTTTTTTTGGCACAAGAGCTTTGTGTGCTGGAGAACACTGGTCATTTTTATGCTTGAGGAGCCCAACAACAGTTAATTCAGCAACTCAACATGCCTTTTTTGTCTGCGGGGAAAAGCATTAGAATGGGCACAGCCTTCAGTAACACGTCTAAACAGCTTCTAGCTTAGAGAAGGCTTTCACTCGTCTGACTCAGGGTGCAGGCAGAGTCACCACTTGTGCAGATGTGCCTGCAGATAGACCAGATGGAATTAGAGCGGTGCAAGTATTGCACACGCCTTACAGAAATGGGGCTGAGGTAAGAGAGACGGCAACTCAGAAAGGTCAGCTTCATTTCTTAAGATTGCCCAAGAGGCCATGCCAAACTCTCCTGAATCCTGTGTGATTAACTGCAAATGCCTTTCTGGGGGACAGCCTGAACTTGCTCCTGAATGCTGAGGTCTATCTGCAGGTACATTTTTGCTCTTACATTTAAGAAATGCTTAGTGAAGAGCTCTGACAAATAGTATCTAATAGTTATTTAGAAAGCAAATATGTGAGCTCTGCATAGAGCATTAGTTAGCGATTGCTAGAAGCTGGCATGCATTCCTTGTTCCCACTCCTAAAGGGAGGCTGAGGAAATACTACAGAGGTTTTAAATGGGAACCACAAAGCTGTCCTATGGGCTGCCATGCAAATTGTAGTGAAGGAGATGTAAGAACCATAATTCAGTCACTTTAAAAAAAAAAAAAAAGAAAGCCTGAGGTGATTTGGGTATTTTGCATACGTATTAGCACATGCGATGAATATCTGGGAGTAGAGAGCTTTTAAAATTTTACTGATAAAGGCATGGCAAGATCCAATCACCAATAAGCATCCTTCAGTAGGAGAAACTCCAAATCACAGCCTGCAATCAGTCCTGAGGACATCACGATTGCCTTCAGGCTATGAAAGAATTCCTTCTCTCCTTTCTAAACATACTTTGATTACTTCTCCTGCCCTCCTATCACTTCCTAAAGCATCAGACATTAGCAACCAGCTGGAAACAGACAGCAGTGGGGTCAGACCACTGATGGAAGGCACAGAGTCATGCCAACTGCCAGATTTGATGGTGGAAAAGCAGTTTGCTCTGGGATAGACTGGTAAGCATCTGTAAGACTTTTGCCTTTATCTTCAGCAAGAGGTGAAATTTGCAGGCTGGAATTCTTTTGTCCCGGGGCCTTCAGGGTACAGATACTTTGTTCTCTATTTTTTGTACCTGGTGCATGGCTTTTTCTCCCAACAACAGAAACACTTAGAATAACTGCAGTCTTTGGTGCATGCAGGAATTCAGTTTTCAAAAAAATAGAGACATCACTACCTGAGTGAAATATGTAACACAGAGTCCCAGAAAGTCCTTCCCAGTCACCCCACCATCCTAGCAGTGCCTGAACTCCTTGTGGAAGTCCCCCAATATGGCAACTCATGAAGCCTGAAGCCTTCCTTATTTCTCTTCCTCATCAGCATCAGCAAAACGGGACCTTTTCTGCTTGTCTCCCCCCAGAAACCTCATGTAGCAGGTGTTCTCAGAACCTCCAAAAATGCAATGAGAGCAGCTTTTAAAACATAGTCAGGGAGAAGGTGGTCTTTACACCCAGAGTGTGTAAATGCCTAGCTGTGTTATGGTCTGTTGACACAGCCTTATTTGCCCTTTTATCACTTGGGTGATTTGGGGTTTGTTTTTTTTTTTTGTTTTTGGGGCTTGGGGGAATTTAAACATTTCCAGAGAAAAATCTTTGCTTTTCACAATCCCTTAAGCATTCTTCATACAGAGCTTTTTTACAAGCAGGTAAGCATTAACAGCAGTCATGGTTTTGAAGAAAAGTGTAATGTCCATTTGATACATTTGAGGGAATTATTGACTTCTCCTTCCTAATGTAAAATAAGGCTTGGGAATATTGAGTGAAAGTACTGAGATACCTGCTTGCAAAGAGTTTTAGCCCCATTCTCAGCAGTGTCCCATCAGCTTGGCTACACTCCTCTCTATGGCATGAAGTGCTCTTCTGCACTGTATGAAGATTCTAACCAGGACCAGCAATTCTGCAACCAGAGAGCAATACAATCCGAGAAATTGTGCATGATAGTCCTTCTGTGGACCTGAAATTTCCATCTGGTCAAGAAAGTCAAACAAGAAAGCTTAAGCTATTTTCAGTATACAGTCAATTTTGTAAACTGCCCATGAGAAACACTAGGGATTTTGCTCCTCTTGTCCCCCACTAGAGGTTCTGCTGGGACATCACAGATGTGGAAGGCCTGACTGCCAGTGAAGACTGAGTCCCCTAGTCCTTCCCATGTCTATTGAAGCCAGTTCTCCCTTCAGAGGAGTTGTACCCTTGTCGGCTTAACACACTCTCTTCTGCTTAACGCACCTATAGAATCCCTTGTTATTTTTCACACCCCTCACTAAGTTCAGCTGCATCTGTGCCTTGGCTTTCCTTGTCCCATCTCTGCATGTTCGGATGGCGTCTGTGCATTCTTCCCAGGTCACGTGTCCCTGCCTCCATTGCCTATAGAAAAAAGAAAAGAAGAAGAAGAAGAAAAAAAAGAAGAGTGTAAAACAGGAATTATTAGCATGCTTATCTCATTCAGTTTTTTAGCATTCTTTTTAATGGAAACACACCTCAGTGAGCTGCCTGTGTATGTAGCTCTGCTTCCCCATACCTTTTGAACCTACTTGTTAATTTGAACAAAATTTCACGTAAGACTAAAGTACTACCAGAACACTATTCTTGAGTGGAGATGGAAGGAGGGAAAGGGCAGGAGAGTCTGGAGAGAGGAGAAAAAATATTCATTTATAAACCCCTCCAATAGCTGCTTGTTCTTGTGACCCTTACAGAAACTTTGCAGGAACAATATATTTGGGAGTTGTCAAAGTTCAAATCATCCAGCAAATTCCATGGCTACTGAAGAAGAAAATATATGCAGGGTGCGGTCCCAACAGAAATGGGAAAGCTAGTCAGCCTGCAGCCATACATAGACCCCACCACCTGATACCAACCAAAACTAATGAAAGGAAAAGGGCTCAATCTGCATTACCCATTCCAACATGTCCCCTTTAAAACATCAGGTTGAACTGCAGGCTAGTAGAAACTAGCTTATTGCTTTTAAATGCTTCAATTGCTGCTGTGATTCATCAATAGAAGAGCGGGCTACAGCATGCAGGAAGGTTTGTTTGGCCAGCTGTGAGCCTGAGCAAGTCCAGACTCATGTAACCAGTCATCACTTTCTCACTGTTAATATATCTATGCAAAACCTTCTGTTGTTGTTCTTGGGAAAAGTGCATAAGGATGAAGGGAATGTGGATGAAATATAGTTCCAGGACAGCAAGTGTCATTTGATCAGGATGTGAAGCGGCATGGGATAAGAACATTTGCAATGTGCTATCTTATGTGGAGATCTCTAAATCCGGACTGCTTGAATATTCCAGACATACTTAAGAAGTTGCAAACTAATAATTAACTTTTGTGGTGTAAATATATACCATCCTAGAATGTAGTAGAAATTAATTTTAAACAGTTACATAGCTTATGTAAGGTCTCTGATTCTGTTTTCTGTTATTAGCCAAGGAAGTTGTTTCTGTATAAGCTATTGGTTCAGTGATAACCGTGGGGTCAGTAATTACATAACATACATTATTATCTCAGTGCCACATGTCAGCTAAGGCATGAAGCGTTTGAACAGGAGTAGCTGTGTGTTTGATTGCAGTGTGCAGTTAGACTTCTGCTGAGGAAATTTCTGCCAGCTCTATTTGCATTTTCAAAAAATCTTTCAGTGCTGCTAAGGCAGGAAAAAGGAGCCCTTAACTGCATATAGTTTTCTCATATTCTCTTCCCTAGGTCCCTTCACACATTCTGATGTGTTTATAATCTAGGTAATAGATGTAGGTGTAATTATAATCTAGGTATCTGGATATTGATCAGGAACATCTGTATGTTTTCATCATCCAGATTATATCACCACAAGTACACACATGAAGCACAGATAATCTCTGCACACACACTAGTCATATATTGGCTGGCATGCTGAATTTACTGCTTTACTGACTCACAGTAGAGTAGGTATGTAGAAAAAGTGCGCGAACACAGCAAACGGATCCAACCCTGTGCTGATGTTTTGCTATGTTTGCTTTTCTGTCTAAGAAGTCCCTTACCCCAGTGTACACCCTCAATGCTGCAGTCACAGGTGAGGATTAAGACCAAGTCTGAAGTAAGCTGAGTGCATACGGCAGTTCCACAGTTATTAATTTAATGTAATTTAACTCGATTTAACACTTAAATCTTCTTTCACTGCTGGGATATTACTTTTAACACAGTGTACCTACGTTTTCCTCTGTACTCTGTGGCCTGCTTGCACCTACCCATGATGATGAATTGCTGGATTTTTTAACAGCCATGTCACTTTCCCTGACATCTAGATAAACAGGCATTTCCTTCACCCCTGACCAGCAGCTTGGCAAGCAGTGTGGCAAGAAGATGAAAAGGTGGTGGTTTTTTTTTTGGTGAGGAAAGTATAGATAACTTTAGATAAACTATAGATAACTAATAGGTAACAAACACTGTCCCTTTTGCCAATCAGGAGCCTTTCAGTTGGGTTCAGCTAATGTTGCAAGGCTGTACGACTGGAGTTTGCCAGAAATTGAGGAATAGAGCTGGCTAGTGGCAGTAAAGGAGGTGCCTTGGCAGTGCCAGCATTGGCAGGTGGGGCTGCACAGACTGTTATACACAGTGTGGAGTCTTCATAACAGAAATCTTAACAAGGAGCAGCTGAGAGAATTGGGATTGTTTTGTCTGGAGAAGAGCAGGATCAGGGGAGATCTCATAGCTCTGTATAGTGACCTGAAAGGAGGTTGAAGCATGGTGGGGGTCTGCCTGTTCTTCTAGGTAACAGTGATAGGATGAGAGGTGATGGCCTTAAGTTGCATCAGGGGAAGTTCAGATCTTAGGAAAAATTTATTCTCAGAAAGAGTGGTGAGGCATTGGAACAGGCTGCCCAGAGAGGTGGTGGAGTCACTGTCTCTGGAGGTGTTCAGGAAACATGTAGATGTGGCACCAAGGTATGTGGTTAATAGACATAGTGGGTATGGGCTGATGGTTGGACTACATGATCTCAGAGGCCTTTTCCAACTTTGATGATTCTATGATTCAATGATTCTAAGCTGTGACTTTAGAGCGGGGGTTGCTTTTGGGAGTGCATGGCATACAACATGGCGGGACTGCTGCTGGTGCCACCAGCAGAAAGCAAGGAGCTTTTTGTCAGGCTTCAGTAACTTAAACTGAGTGGCTGTAGCCCTGGTCTTATATCATGGATTTATTATTATTATTGATCTTTTTCCTGCTGGTTTATCCCCACCACTGGTCATGATTTTAGCTAGCATTCAATCAGTTTAGCTATAAGAAACAAACATTTAGGTGAAAGGAGTGAATGGTAGCTCAAAGTCCATCAGCCCTCCTAGATTGCTGCAGGGCTGTTGAGGGCCAAGAAGCACTGCCAGGTGGAAAGTGTGGCCATAGCCCTGCATCCAGGAGTGAATACTATTACGGGTCTGGCTTTTCCAGTTGTCTTCCTGGAACCTGCTGTGGGACAGAGCATGCACTGAGGCATGAGGAATTGCAGGGACAGGTGGTATGTAGTGGCAGTGGTGGGCTGTAATGAAAGTGGCTGGGGGTGGCTCACATCAGCTACTTTGGGGACTGGAACCTGTTAAATGCTTTCTCTCCAAGCTCCCTACCCATGATGCACAATCTGTCCTGGTTTTGCACCCCCTGCATACCAGATTTGGACTAAGTCACAGTGGTTTTCTGCTTTAAACTCACTTGCACCTGTTTCTTTCCCTCACTGAACATTATCAGCACAGAGGGCAGCCTCACGCCTCTTGCCTCTACAACTTCAGCAGTTTTCCATTCATATCTCAGCTGAAATAGTCTCTTCTGCCTCAGATGGTCCTAGAAACCTATTTAAGAAAACAAATTTTCAAAAATGCTTCCTTTTCTCTTTAAACTTTTTTTAAAATTCTAGTTTTTTTTTCTACAGGGTCTTAAGGCAAAATCCTTACACTTTTCCTACCACAGAATCTTACCAGAAGTACAAACTAAGTTGCTTAATTCCTAAACACATTTAGTACAACCACATTAGAGAGGGTTAATTTGTTCCCATTTAATTCACTCTACTTAGGACCAAATACAAGTAGGATAAACTTATAGGATAGGAAAAGACAACATCTTTGATTGCAGTTTTCTTCTGTTGATTTTATGGTTTCCTGGACATAAGTATGAGAGGATAGAATAGTGAGTATTGGAGGGGCCCTTTAGGTAATCTAGTCCAAGTTCCCTGCAATGAACAGAGACATCCACAGCTAGATCAGGTTGTCCAGAGCCTGGTCTAGCATGGCCTTGAGTGTCCTCGGAGATGGGGCACCCATTTCTCTGAGCAATCTGTTTCAGTGCCTCATCACCCTCACTGTAAAAGACTTTTTTCTTATTTCAAATCTAAATCTACCCTCTTTAAGTTTGAAACCATTTCCCTTTGTCCTGTCACCACAGACCCCGCTAAAGTGCCTGTCCTCTTCTTTACTGCAGCTCTCCTTTAAATACTAAAAGGCCACAATCAGGTCAGCATAAAGCCTTCTCTTCTCCAGGCTGGACAGCCCCAGCTCTTCAGCCTGTTCTTGCAGGAGAGGTGTTCCATCCCATGCATTATGTTTGTGGCCCTCCTGTGGATGCGCTCCAACAGGTCTATGTCCCTTCTGTATTGAGGACTTCACATCTGAATGTGGTGCTCCAGGTGAGGTGTCACCAGTACAGAGTAGAGGAGCAGGATCACTTCCCTCGACCTGCTGGCCATGCTTCTTTTGATGCAGACCAGGATATGGTTGACTTTCTGAGCTGTGAGCTTTTATCCAGCTAGCCATCCATCAGTACCCCCAAGTCTTTTTCAGCAGGGCTGTGTTCAATACCTGCATCCCCCTGCTTGTATTGATAGTGGGGGTTGCCTCAACTCAGGTGCAAGACCTTGCACTTGGATTTGTTGAACCTCATGAGGTTCTCCTGGGCTCTCTGCTCAAGCCTGTCTAGGTCTCTCTGGATGGCATCTCGTCCCTTGGGCATGTTGACTGTACCATGCAGCTTGGTGTTATCTGCAAACTTGCTGAGGGTGCATTCAAGCCCATTGTTGATGTCATTGATGAAGATACTAAAGAGTATCAATCCCAGCACTGACCCCTGTGGGACACTACTTGTCACCAATCTTAATTTAGACATTGAGCCATTGACCACCACTCTCTGGATTTGATCCTGCAGCCAGTTCTTCATCCTTCAAGCAGTCCATACGTAAAATCCATATCTTTCCAATCTGGAGAACAATTTCTCCTTCTCAAGTTAAAAGTAGTTTTGCTATGTTGATCTAAAAGGTAGGTTTTGTTCATCAGATTATTTATTCAAATCTATAGTCCATACAATAACTAAGATTTAAAAGTTAATTACACCAGCAATGATCTAAGCATAAGTCTATAAAGAAGGCAGGGAATCAGATACTTAATATCTTCTGTTAGAAGTCATGACTTCTATCACATTCTAATTATTTTTTCCTGTGGTGTGCATAGGAAAGACCTGTTTCTAAATGAGGACAATTTCAATTAAAAACAGCACTAGAAAGGTTCAGACATAAAGGACTTCATCTGAAAGACTGATTTTTGTCTGGCAGAGCACTGGCACAAAAGTTTATTTGCAAGTGTGTGAGCAGTTGTATTGCCTTTGATGCCATCATTTCTCCTCTTGAAGTTAGCAGTGCTTTTAAAAGTTTTGTTTGATCAATCCCAGAGCACTTGCTGGAGGTTTGTAAGTTTGGCAAAATGCAAATCAAGCACCTAAGAATCATGGACTTCTGGATTCATGTGTTGACTAGCCACAATTTGTCTAAAACCTGAAGAATCTGGAAAACATATTACGAAAGTATGGTGAACAGAAGATAAAAATAATCCTCACTGAAAACATGAAGTGCAAAATATTTCTTCAGCTGTTTGCAGTAAATTCAAAGTTTAGATAAAGGTATATAAATATGCGTGTATCAACAATATCTGCTCCTTCAAGCTGCCTGCCTTTTCACCTGGTTTATCGGCTTATCCTGAAGGGTAGCAAAAACAATACTGCATGAATTCCATGAATTTCTGGGCACACAGCCTCTTGCTATCCTACCCGTTAGCAGGAATACATTTCAGACCTCTCATTACTTTAAGCAGAGATGCAAGCTGTTAATATAGACTCTTTCGTTGCTGACTTAACAGTGCAAAAATAAGTGCCACTAGGACACCCTGCCTGGGATCACTTAGTTGAAAGCAATTGGCTTTGAGCTTTTCAGCTCTGTTTGCATACAGATATACTTTACTTTCAGTCTTTGAGGGGTACTGCACCTTACTGTAGGTCTCCACAACGGTTTTTCTGTCTTCCTTTGGAAGAAACAGCCTGCTCTCTGATTGTGTCTGGAGTTATCAGAAATTATCTAAATTCCAGGCTTGTATAGAAAGACACCAAAAAAGGTGTCAATTAAGTGAACTCAGGTGGTCTCTTTAATGATTCTTCTTTGGGATTTTTGATACAGAGTGGTCTGAGTTTTGCAGGGCTACCATTTGGTTTTATTTTGCAAATAAGCTGGTCTGGGACATATTTTTACAGCTGAAAATGCTTTTTGTTTGTTTGTTTGTTTGTTTGTTTGTTTGTTTGTTTCACCTTTTGAGACCTGGTAGGGATAGAGACAGAACTGACTAAAACCTGAGTGTGGATGCGAGAGAAGAAAGGCTATGCAAAGGCTATGCACAAGACCACATAATACAGAGGGGAATCTATGAAAAGCGGGGTCGGGCTGGTGGCAGAAAAGGGCGAGAGACTTCATTGTGGATAGATGTGCATCACTGTTCCATTCGATATCTCGATGATCACAGCTTTTCTGCAGAAAGTATTCACTTTCAAAACAGTTGGCAATGGCTCTCATACTTCAGCAACGACCCGTTAATCTCCCCAACAACCCTGCCAAGATACTGGAATTAACTTCTCACCAGTTAGGGGCCACAAACGTTTAGTTTCATGTTGTAATACAAAGTCTCCTTGACAGTTGCCTCCACACATTTATTTGCATCTGCACACGGATATATGCACACAGCTACATAAGGAAAGCAAGCAATATTTTAGCTTTGTAAGAAAAAGAATCGCAGAAGACTGCCAGAGCAGGAAAAGAGCCTTCTTCAGCATGGGGATTGTATCGGGCCCCTCCCTGGGACCTGCTATAGGCAGAAATGCAGGCAGTTAGCTGGATGAGTCATTCTCCCGTTTCTGTCCTTCTCGGCCTTTTGATTCCCCCGCTATCACCTCTCATTCTGTGCTGGCAAAATCACAATGGGTGTAAGCGCATCTAGGCTGGGAGGATGTAGTGGGAGGGCAGAGATTTGCGCCTTTTTTTCTGTTAAATTAGTTTTCAGTCCGTACCACCTGCGAGACATAATGTAGTGTACACTTCATGGGTTCAGGTAGAGAAGGTGATACAAAGAACTTGAATTAGAAGGTGTGTCTTTCTGGTATAGTTCTGGCTTTAAATGATCATGAATTCTATGTCTTTTGAGTAACATATTTTAGGAAAATATATCAGATTCTACTCTCCAAGCTACGTTTAGGAGAAGTGAGGGACTGAAAAACAAACCTTCATATTGGAGTCTTCTGTCTTTACTGTGAAGAAATTATTTCTATTTATTGATGCATCCATCCATCTCTGCAATTAGTTTAGCATCTGAATATCTGAATACATCCTAAACTGTGGACCTTAAAATTACTTTTTTTTTTTTCCCTCATACAAAAGGAAAGTAGTCAAATTCTCTAATGAATTCCAGACAAGTAGGCAGAGAGTGGCATGGGTCTGTGACTTTTTTTTCTCATCTGCTCTAATATTCTTAATTTAGGAAAATAAAAATGGTGGTATGTGAGGGATGCTAAGCCCAGCATTTCAGCAGTGCCCTTGAATTCTTGTTTAACCTGTTTACCTGTAATTGTAGCTTATCAGAAGCACATCAGAAGCCTGAGGTAGAAATACAAACAGATCACTGAGCTTGAAAAAATGAAGCCGTGGGCTCCTAAAGTACACAAGGCCAAAACCAAGACTGTGCTTTGCTCCAAACATAGGGAAATGTATTAGTCCCTCTATAATAGAGAGATAAATCCTTAAGCTGTGCAGAGAAAAGTCTTTGAATGTCTTTGAAACTTTTAGTGTGCTTCTCTGCTCAGCAAACATTTATTTCTAAAAGTGGAAAAGAAACTAATTCTCCATCTGCATGCAGTCCTCTGGCTTACGGCTAGAAGTGTCTGTCAGAATAAACACATAGACCCTCATCACCAGTATAGTGGAGCTAGGCATCTCAGTACATTTGAGCGTCTGAGCTCCAGCATTAGGCTTTAGGATGGGCTTTCAAACAGCCTTTGCTCAGCACAGCATGTTGTTTCACAGGGGTATCAAATAGCGTGACTTCAGTGATTCCTCATTAGGGAGTTGTATTAAGGTGAGAATATAAACCTCTGCCAATGTTTGAGAAACCTAGTCATACATTCAAAGTGAGCACTGGTCATTTAATAACTTAACTCATCTGGAAAAATCATGAAGGATGTGCATAATAGGAATTTAGGAAAAATCCCACAAACCATTCAACGTCTCTCCTTCAAGCACTGGAAGGAAAAGAGCATTAGGAAAGACAGCATGTTTGCTACAGATGGCTTTTTGCACCTGCTGCAAGCCTGATGATGCAGAACAATAGTTCTGTGTATTCTAAATTGGGAAAATCTGCAGGAAATGTGAAAACTTACGGAACTCTCTCAAACAATTCTCCATCATGAGTTTATTTACAGAAGTGTTGCTTCAGTGATAGAACAATCAGGTAAAAAATATAAATAAAAAAGATAAAGTAATTCATATCCTGTGAAGAGTAGGTGGCCTTACGACTTCTCACATTTCCTTGATTATTTTACAGGGTTTAAGAGTGATGATCAGTATGTAAAAGAATCTTCATGTCTTATATGCTATAAATTTCAACTTGACAAGACAGTAACGTGCAGCTTTATAAATCATCAAGATGTCTTAGTGGTATGTATTATTAAAACCAGAAGCGGTATATGACTTCAACTGGATGAGCTGAAGATGAGATTTCATAAGACTGTTTGTCTTATCAGACCAGAAATAAGAATGAATGACCCATACAAATGCAATAATGCTGTATAAAACATCATAAAAATTCAGTCTGAACTAAAATAAAATTTGGAACAATATTTTGAAAGTGATTCAGTTTAGAATGGTGATTAATACACCTGTTCTTTCCATATATATTCTTTGTCCATGTCAATCTATAATACTCAGGGTGGAAGCAGAGGCTGCTTGAATAACTGGAATTAAATGTCCTTCTGGAGATGCTTTTGACAATTGAGTAGAATAATACCTACTTAAACTTTAAAATTGACATACAAAATGAGAATGAAACAAGAATTACTACATAAATTAACATTTAGAAAATATCGTATCACCACCGCAGGACTCTAACAGCAGGCTGTATTTCAGTGCATCAGTGCTGTATTTCCAGAATTAAATATTCAGCCCCAAAATGAAAATTTAAAAAACATTTGCTCAGAAGGGAAGCCATCCTTATGTGTATTGCTGCTACTCATTCTTTTTAGAGCCACTGAGCTCAGTTCTTGGTGAGCACACAAAAGATAACACAGATATGCCTATTTTGGAGATCTCCTGAATTATGGAAGAGAAAAGAAGTGAACTAAAGTGAAGAAAGAAGTGAACCAAGCCTGTGAGAAAAATATAGATAGGTATGATTCCACAAATTATTAGTCGCGTGGTTACCACAGGCACACTTTGGCAGTCCAAAGAAAGCTTTCAAAAAGTGATTTAAAAGTGTTACATTAATGACTTCCAGCAGCACACTTCAGAGTCAACCTGCAAAGAAATTTGGGCAGCTACATCTCCCCATGCTGCCAGTGTAGATATAAAATCCCAAGAATAGAAATTCAAATGCTTTGAGAGAGTTAAAGGTGATGATAATGGTAAATGTAAAGAGAAGCCCTCCAGTGTCAAAAAAAACCTTGTATTCTTGTAGCTTTGCCTGTGCCAGTCTTAAAGCGACTTCCCAAAGCTCTTCCTTTGTCTTTCATATGACATGAGCAGTTCACCATAATTTCACACAAAGTGACTGGAGTGGTTGTACATTTCTCCTCATCGCTTCCAAGACTAACAGAAATGCATCTCATACTTTGCTAAGAGGACCTAGAAAAATATCCATTGCCATAATACTGCACAGCCTATTTGGCTGCAAGCTATGCATTACTAAAATATTGTTAGCTACAAGTTAGCTCAAGTATAAGTTTGTGGAGTCTCATTTTCTATCCTGCATAGAATGAAAAACAAAACAAAACAAAACAAAACAAAACAAACAACAACAAAAATTTAACAACCCACAGATACCGCAGGAAGGTTTAGAGACATCAGAATTGGTATTTCTCCTCCAAGTAGCACTGCACTCAGTGACAAATATGGTCTTCATGGGGTCATGGAAGGCATCCTGCGTATCTATGGCTCTTCCCCCACTAACCTTAGATCAGTGTTTAACACTGCTAGAAGCTCTGATAAGTAGCAGATTATTTCTTTTCCAGACCTTTACATGCCAGAGATATCACATAGGTGTGGTACCACAGCAATTTGTATTTCATATTGTCATGACCTTTTTTTTAATAACTACATCAAGATACTTGATAACTGTGTACAAAGTCCAACTCAATGAAATGTGTCCTGTTATCCATAATGATGAGTAAGGTTTGTCATTTTCTCAGGTTATATTTTTTTTTAAATGTTTTTTTTTCTTTTCTGTCATCTGAGAATTTTATGTAGTGCCCAATTGCAATATGTTGGTTGCCTGGAGACTTAGAATTACTCATAGATATATTATTCAGAATGAAGACCCCGAGGCTGAAAATCCCGGGGCTGAAATGAGGGGAGAAACCTTTTGGTTTTATCTACTGTATGTATGTTCCCATTGTGTTTATTCTTTCAGTAGAAGATGTTTTAATAATTTGGATGATTTGTTATGAGCACAAGTAATCGAATTTTCATGTGATAGAAAAGAATCTTTCTGTTTTTCTTGAGACTCAGATTCTGTACTAGCAGATATATGAATATAATGCTTTAGATATGGATTTGATTTTGGCTGAGTATTCTTTAGATCATGCTATTCCTCTGTTTAGTTCAATTACATCATTAGAATATCTTTTAATTCTATATTTGTTATTTTTGAACTTCCATTTTGAAATCCTGACAAATGTTCTCCCTGAGAAGAAGGATAAAGTCTAACTTTTCACAATATTGAGTTATAGCAAGAAAAAAAGAAGAGGAGAGGAGAGGAGAGGAGAGGAGAGGA
>JAPSGF010000004.1:10340657-10403652 GCA_035772895.1 Perdix hodgsoniae | reverse complement strand
TTTTTGTTCTGACTGTGCATGGTTGAAAAATTTGTTCAGCTACATTACTATGCACTACTATTTCAAAAATTTGATTTTGTCAGTAGGCATGTTGGACTTACGCTTCCTATGATTTTCGTTTTCATTTATTTTTAACAATTTACTTCATTATGAGAATTACCTCATTGTGAAGTAGCTAAAGTAACAACATTTTTATCTGAGTTAAATGTGAATTGAAATGTAATTAATTAGTCTACTCATAATTTGTTCACTTTCTCCACCATTCTTCACCCATAGCTGTATGGTAAGCACAGCAAGAGCCAAGTTCTTGCTCTAGGTCCATGTTTGGAAAGGGATGTTTGCCATGGAGCCTCCCTGATTAGACTCTGTAAGAAGCTGTGTTGGAAATGCACCAGTGGTTAGCTGAACACTGCTGTGGCTTACCCTGTGGCCTTCATCATTGTTCCTTCTCAATTTGATGGGAAAAAAAAAAAAAAAAAAAAAAAAAAGTGATTTTTATCCAAACCTCTCTTTGCTTTGAGTACTTTATCAGTTTCCAAATGGCCATGTCACAAGCAGACTTCTTGTACTGGCTTGGAAGACTTTCTGAAACTCCAAACTGCAACTTCAAGTGCTCCTTGTATTAGTTCACACTTGTTTTGATGACATCTTCTTTCTATTCTAATGTATTTATAGTGGAAGTGCTCTAAGTTTTACTCACAGACATTGTTCCATTCCTCCCCTACATTAATTATGTCTTGTTGTTTCTATCATGGTGCAGCCCAATTTTATTGAACGATATCTTAAACATGAATAGAAGTATTGTCAAAACACGACTTGTGCCAGATCCAGGCAGTTATCTTTTGAGGTGAAGCTGTGATTCTCATACTCCATTAGTCCTTTCTCACCAAGTTGGTAGTTCTCATTGTAACAGCACATCTAAATTTAGATTGCACATTCTTTGCCTGTTAGATTGCCTATTTACTGTGCCAAGTACAGAACACTGTTCAGGCCCTGTGTACTTTGGCTATAGGTTAGGATTACTCGCAGCTGGGGTGGCATGAGGCTGCTGGCTTGCCTATCAGGCCCTCGTGCAGCAAGTATGCAGTGCTATGCCCGTTTGGAATTTATCCCTGCTACACATTAGGGTATGATCTTTGGCCATTAAACTTAAACCAAATCTGGAAATGGCTCCTTGAAGGTTGCACCTTTGCTTGTGTGAGATCATGGAGTTAAAGAACTACTTAGAGGCTTTTAGGAACTTTCTATTTTCTGTGCAAAAACTGTTTCTGGAAAGGTACTCTATATAGAAAGAATACATCTGTAGGGAGGTCTTTCCTCTCCCCTTGAATCTCCCCTTGAAGTGAACCCATGGAGTAACAGGCAGCCACTTCCATTTTCTTCAGTATTGGGGGAAAAATGTCCGGTGTCTGAAAAGTTGAAAGTATGTTGTGCGTGTGTGTTCTGAGGTAGGTATGCATATTCTGTGATGAACGAGGAGAATTTTCTGGATGAATGGATCAAGTATATACTTGTCTAGATCACCTTAAAAAACAAACAAAGAACAAAAACAAACAAACAAACAAACAAAAACAGAAATCAACGTATGTAAAATGAACATTAAAAGGTGGCAAAGAAGATAATTTCTCACTGTTGTGCTTAGCACAAGTGCAGATTTCTCACTGCATTTTTCCATTTGCTGGCAAATGGCATGAAGCTCATGTTGCATAATTATTTTTCAGGCTTAGTTAGTATTTTATTAATTTGTTTGAGGATGAATGAAATGAAGGTATACAGGTAAAAAATGTTGAAGTGAAGCATTTGAGCTTAAATAAACACATTTCATTTCCCTAACTGAAACAATTTCATGAACTTGGCATGGATTTCCATGAAATCTTGCCTGACTCAAAAATCTCTTTTTTTTTTTGAGAATAAGATATTCAGAGAAAAAAAAATTCCAAGTCTTTCCATATTTAGAAATGTTTAAGAGGGAAAATTGTATCTGTCTGCAGGATTAGGATCTCCTGTCTTTCCAAATGTGTGTCTCTTGGGGGTGTAACTGGATGTTTGTTCCAACAGCAGCAGACAATGTGAGCAAAGACTCACAAACATTAATACTATTTTGCTATAATTTTGACAAGCTGGTGCCAAAGCAGCTGTTCACTACAACGCCTCATCCAAGCAGGCTTCACTATGGACCCACTGGAATCGCCCCTGCTAGTTGCAGCCTCTTCCCTCTAGATCCCTCCATTGCTTTGTCTTTCCCTTAAGCTTATCATATTCCTGCCCCCAGTGCAAGCAGGGCTTAGAAAGCTGGTATGATTGTTAAATTGCTACAGTGTTCATGGCCACAGGTTTGTTTCTGGTTTGTTTTATCATCTCTTGTCCCTAATTTTTGGCTGTCTTGTCTGTTCTTACTGTAAGCAATTCAGGATACAGACTGCCTCCTCCTTTTTGTCCACACAGTGCTTGAGATGGTAGATTTCTTTTCCTGTTTCATTCTTAATAGTGCTAATAATAAGCACATGGATAGACTGAACAACAAATTTTTATGTATTTATCTAGTTAGAAAATAACGAAGAAGAATATAAATAATGAAGATTTTTGTTTCAAATTTCTCCGTATATGAAGCAAAATAATTCTGTCCTATTATGGTGGGATTTTTGCGTGCTAATTTTGCTTCAAGCATGTTCTGTATTTTAGTCTTCCACTGGCAGTTTTGTGTGACTCTACAGAGCAGACTCTTTAGCACAATGCATCTTAACTGTTTTTTTCCTTTTTCCTGCAGACTATGTTTAAATTTCTGAATCCACGGCCTTATATAAATTCTCTTTTCTATCTATCCTGCTCTGTAAAGCTAATTAACAGCAGAGTCCTGCAAGAAGTCAGCACACATAAAAGCTAGGATAGGCTCCTCTGCTGCAATTTTATTTTAAGCATTGATGAAAACAAGTTGATAGAGGAATTCAGTGCATCCTGCAGTGGTTCCTTATCTCCTGTGAGGTCAGTCTCGCAAGCAACTGCTTGCCAGCATTTCTCTGACTCACCCTGCAAAGCTGGGATTGCAACAAATGGAAACAAACACTTTCCAAGCTTTAATCCTAATGTCCAACACCCAGTTCCCAACCTGTGCTAGAGGGGCTTGCTTACATATTCAGTCCGTGAATCCTCTTATATAAAATGCTTTCCTAGGTCATTTAAAAATCATTTCATGATGACTCAGTCGTTCATAATCTTTAAGGAGCTTTTGGCACCACTTGGTCATTTCTTGGAAATTTGAGGAGAACAAATATAAGGCACACTGTATAAGTGTATGAGGGAAAATATTTTTGCAGGGCTCATCATTTATAGCTCAGCAAAGATCAAGCATGAAAATAGTACACTCTCAATTAGCTGCTAGTCTGGATGATACTGGCAGGCTGTAAATAAAAGCCATCTGTGTGTTGCTGGACTGTGAATAGGCTCCTTTGAGCAGCCAAGGAATGGCTTGAGCTGGCTATCGGAGACTCCAGTCTGCAGGACAGGATTCGGCCCTGATCAGCTGTTGTGTTTTGTTTTTTTTCTTCTTTTAAATTAACTTGTGATAAACGTTAACCTTAAGATGAGGTCAGTCTGAGTCTGCATAGACAGGATATGTGCACAGTGCTGAAAACATCTATAGGGTTCTGATTACCTCAACTACTGTCAATCTAGTTACAGACCTTAATATAAGTTAGAAACTATTCTGGTCCCAGGAATCTCTAGTCTTCCTAGTGATAGGATAAGACCGGGCTTCTCAGGCTATTTTTTTTTTTAGACCCTGGATATATATATATATATTTAATGTATCAGTGATGAACACATGGTGTTCATTTCCCTCCCAAAGTAGAACCACCAAAGCTGAATGCAAACACAGATGAAGCATTTTTTCTGCAGTCTAAAAGTTCCTGTGCAAGAAAATTTGCTGCCCTGAAAATATGTATATGTATAATATATAAAATTTCACTTTCCTACCTGTTTCTGAGGGCCACTTTCAAATTTAATTTTCCAAATAAGAATTTTGTACACCTGTAAGATCTTCTCATGACATAATGTGCTACAGTGCAATATCTAGATTTTGTAACTGATTATCATAGAACTTTGTCCTATAATATTTTTTAACCAGAATTGATCTGAAGACAAGTCTTTCTACTGAAAATTTGAAATAGTTGATGTTGAAATTACTCATGATCATCAGTTAATTACATTTCTGCTTTGGAAAGCCATTAGGAAAATGTTTTTAGAATAATAAAAAACCCATTTCTTTCAAATATTTTCATAGTTACTCTACAGCAAAAATGCTCAGGTTTTTTAAATTTTTAAAAGCAAAGTTTGTTTAAAAATAATCTGCATGAAATATTAAGATGTACCAAATCAGCTTTTTTTCTAGAAAGGAAGCCTAATGTTACAGCTTTGATTGAAGAAAGCTGTTCAAATCTTGAACATTCTTGTAGAATGATTGGTTGTGGCATTGCTTTTTTAGGCAACATCTTTTCATTTTGCAGATCTCTCAAATCTATTCTTCATTCTCTGTGAAGTGATCAGGTGTTAATCAACATTATTCTAATAGCTATGGAGTTTTCTGTTTTAAATGCCTGGGGATGGTACTATTTGCACAGGTGCCTAGCTGGGGAACCAAACTAACACACATTTTTCTTGGCTAAAAGGCTTATTCGTCTTGTCTGTCTTGTGGAAAAGATAAATGCAAAATCTCTTTTAGATTAGTGTTTACAATTAGCTATTTTTACACAGCAGGCTTTATCTCTGGCCAATGCTGGTTCATTAGTATGGAGAAAAAAAATTCATGCTTTCATCTGCAGGCTTAGTTATTTCCCCACTGAAATAATAAAATGTGTTGCCACTAGTATCAGTGGAAGAAGTGTCTGGACCTGCATTACTATTGTTTTACTCCTGAATAAGTTGTAGGTTTTCCAAGAGAGGAGGTTAGACAATTGGTTGATCTCCACTAAGCACAACGTTAAGGCATGTGGGTTTTCCTGTTCAGTACTTCTCAGTCTTCTCATTTTTACTGAGTACGCTTGCTTAGCTGATAACACTCAACAAATACCTTTAGTCTTTTCGAGGGTGTTTGGTCTTGCTAACAAAATGTAGATTACTTAAGCGTGCTGCTGAGGTACGGGCTCATAACTGTAACCAGTTCTGTGTGAGATAAAATAGGCTATGATTTCATATATTCACTTTTTCTTTCTAGCAGACTTCCACATTATTTAAAGCACTGAAGTGAAAACAATGTTCTGTCTGTAAAAAGACCTGGTACTCCATTCAAGCATACCTCTCTCAACACCACAACAAATGTCTGTTTTACTATAGTAGACAAAGACCCCATCCAATAATACTGTGCAAATACAGGGAACTTTAGATTCATGAGCATTTGGCATAAAAAGAAATCACGCTCTCTTCTGTCTTAACTGCTTAAGTTCAGTTTTGACTTGCTCCCTACCACAAATGTGATAATGAAAAATATATGAGGATGGAAGAATCTGGCAGTTTCTTATTTTATAGCATCAGTATTAGTCCACAAGGACAGACTTAGAGTTTTTGTTTATAACTTCTTTAGAAATCCACTCTTTATGGCATTTGGGAGACTATTACCTGTGGGAAAATTGGGTAGAGTATATGGAAGGATGACCTTGTTGTACTCTAATCAGATTTTTTTTATCCATGGGTGGTGAAGCCTAAGAAGGTAATGGCAGTTGGATGACCTTACATACTTCATCGCTGTGCTGGAGAACTTTTCTTATTCTTTGCTGGGAATGGCTAAATTTTGGAAGAGAGACAGGGAGGGAACACAAAATGAGGGAGATGAGCATCACAGCACCCAGCCTCCATCTGTCTCCTGTGTCACCGATCACATCAGCACCCTTGAATAATTTTTTCCTGCTTTAACTGTGAAGAAAACAAAATGGCTGCTCCATCTCCTTGTTATCCTTTGGCTAAAATGAATTTGAAAATAAGAGTTGACAGACTGGACAAATGTGTGGTGGTTGGAGAAGCAGATTTTTCAAGGCAGAACTGAAGATAGCCAGCATTTCCTTATCTCTGATTTTTGAAAGATTTTGAGCATCTGCCAACTCCTTTTTAAGCTGGTATTTGTAATTGCTTCAAGGTATTGCGTTTAAGTGCTCTAAGTGTTTTTTGAAATTGCTTCCAAGGAGTGAGTTTTCTGAAAAGTTACTGAAAATAAAGTAAATGACGCACAGCTGAATTCCTTGCCTACTTCTTCACTGCACGGTTCCAGTGACACAAGAAGCCACAGGCATGCATGGCTCACAGGTCCTTCACCCAAGCCACCACTCCCTCTGCTGCTTCTCCCTTCTCCCTCCATTCCATCCAACATTCCCATCCCTCCTTCCTCTTTCCTCCACAGACTTAACTCTCAGTTATCTGACCAAGTGGTTCTTACCTCACAACCAGGGCTTGAACCTCATAATCAATATAAATCCATTAATTACAAGACTTCTGCTACACAAATGAATATTTGTTAAGGTGCTTATTATTTAGATGACAGAGAGAGTGTTTCCTGTTTATCTTGTTCTGTTCTTATGAAGAATCCTGCTACAAATAAGTACTTTGGCTGAAGCCTCATCTTTCACAGGATCAGTCTGATTTTAGCAAGGCAAGTCCACATCCTGGAGCCTGCAATTGCTCCTTAATACCCTGGAAATTATATTCTTGCTCACAAAAACTTTATTTTGCAATGTTATGTTGTAGGCATGTGGTGCCAACGCCACATACTGTTCTGTTGTGATGTCACTGCATTGCAAAATGATACCCTGGCATTTGCAAAGCAAGAAGAATAACCCAAAACAGGAGATTTAAGAAAATTTTGTTTCTAAACAGGCCTGGTGAGATTGAAATAAATCAACAGTTTAAGACATATCAACAGTAGTTTTTACAAAGAATTTCAACAAAATGTTGAATGTTCTACTATTACTAAGCGGCTTCACAATTATTGCTTAATACATAGGAAGCTTGTTAATTGTTTTTCTATTGAAAAGTCTAATTAAATATTTGACTTAACTAAATAAGAGATTAAAAATGATATGAAGGGACATGAGATGAATATCTGACTTTTCTGATAATAGAAACAGACAGAAATAGCCTTCTCTCATTAATGGGATTTTTATTCATTTAGTTCTTACATTGCTTGTTTTTCTCAAGCGTAGCCAAATGCAACGTAACACTGTCTTGTTTTCATTCTCTGCATAAGGAATCACTCTGTTGTTCCAGATACAGAGTGGAGGGGATGCTTCAGAGGGGTTCTCCCTTTTCTAGTGATAATTTGATTACTATCAATGCAAATGGTTTTATGTTAAAAATTAGTTACATCAGTTCTGAGCTATTTCTAGAGCCTCACAAGCAAAGATTAGCCACTTCCTTTCTGGTAATCTTACTGGGTTACTAAATCTAAGATCTAAGCAGTCTTCTTGCTTTAAATGGTTTAGTGTCTACATTTACAAAGCCATCTATGTTAGAATAACAATTTAGCAGCAACATTACTATGGAGAACATACATCTAAATGATTTAAATTATTCTATTAATCATCTTAAGGATAACTCTGTCTGAAGCATTATGATTTCTTTATTTTGTTCACAGTTATGTATAGTAATAAAATACAGCAGTTCCTTCCTGTTATACAAAATGGTTTTAGTTGAAAGATGAATGTATTGCCAAACGGAGTTAATTACATATAGGCCTGCTGATTAAAAGGATTTCCAATTAAAATGTCAGAAACTCCAAACAAATGAATTAGATCACTTCATAGATTCAGATATGGACTCCAATATAATCTGTTTTCAGGCTACTATTTTCAGCATTGATGTGGACGTTATTAGAGAGAGCAAAAATGCTGTATTAGCCATTCACCTACAGAATTAATATTCATAAAGATTCTCTTGCAATAACAAAGCTTGGAATATTTCAAGCAACGTGAACAAGCATACGGAAAGAGTGCTGTACTGGAAACAGTTTCAAAGATTATGTGAGATAAACACCCAAGCCATTCATGATTTTTGAAAGAAGATTTATAACACAATCCTTTCTGTTTGCCATTGTGGTTTCGTGCATATCCATGTACAGAAAGATTCTAGAGGGTAGTTCTGGCAGCAGAAAAATAGAGGAAGAGGAACCTCAAGACCCAACACTTCACTGTTGTCATCAGAATTGGTTTTGCTATTGCGTCAAGTGGGATCAGGATTAATCCGAGACATTAGGCACAGATACAACAGAAACAGAAAACTGAGGGAAATTTTTGACATTTTATTTTTACCTGCGTTTGACAGTTCTTTCAAATGCTAATATCGCTGCTTGATAGGGGCAAACTATGACAATGAAAACCAGACAACGCCTTGAAAACCACTAGATTTTAATCCTTTGTAGGACAAGTTAGAAGAATACAATATAATTCTTGGGAGAGTGAGTCAGTCTCATTTCCTGGCCAAATTATATTTAGGGTTACCAGCTTCCTTTTGTCCATATTCCTCCATGCTTTCAGAGACACTGTAGTCTGCATTTAGTCTCATAGTATTGTGATGTGATGTTAAAGATCTCTTTCCTTCCACTGAGTATGTGACTGCACTGAGGTTGTGGAAAAAGTGATTCTTGCTTGATAATCATAGCATCCATTCCTGGGTTAGTTTTTATGTTAAAATGCTTTTGAATTATAAATGTAAACAGACACGTATTATTTTAATCATCTTTATTATTTTACAAGTCTTCTTTTACTCCTGTTGAGAACGAATACTTCGAAATATTGTGTAACATCAAGTATTTCTAATTATGTTTCTTTAAGAAAATGAAATAAACCTGGTGATTTTCAGGAAGATCTGAGGGGGCATGTGATAAGTATTTTATCTCATTCAAGCAGTGCTGACATGATATATAGATAGAATTTCAAAAGAACCTTGGATACTCAAGAAGTATAAAATTATATTGTCCTGACAAGGCAGTATCATATTCAGTGGTGGTAGGTTTTTTCTAAACATACTCTACAAGTCTAATCAAATGTCTGACAAATAGAAACATGTTAATCTTACAATAATAAAAATAATTACATTTAAAAAGGAAAGCCTCAACCTCTCTTTACCTGTAAAGCATTAGGAAATTGCCTTTGTGAACTGATGACAAACTGCCCTTGAATTCTTACATCATGAAGTAAAAATGACAACAAAGGAACCTCCAAGGGAATGAGTCTCTCTTCTATGATACACTGAATATATACCAGTTGTGTTTGAGTCACTCAGTGAAGTACTTACGGAGTCTCAACACATTGCTATAGTATGTTACAGGTCCTGTGTCACATGCCCTAATAGCAGGGTAGAGAGCTGGTGCTAATCTCACCATCAGGCACTGAAGGCACAGTCACTCCTCACAGAAGTAGCACCATGGTGCTGTTAGAGCTTTGTTGAGATTTCTCCCCTGTGGCCACCCCATTGATGGACAGGAACTGGCTGAAGGGTGACCTCAGATCGTGCATCTCTGTGTGTTCCTCCCATGCCCCAGGGCAGGGCTCCTCCAGGCAGGGAGCTGCTGGGGAAATTCACCACCCTGCAAGGCCTCAGGCTGGATCTCCTGCCCTGCGGTTTCCCCATTGGCAGAAGTCAGCATGAACCCTAAGTAAATTTGCTTCTTGATGTTCATAGGCTTGCAAGTTGCTTTGAGAATGTGGTTAAATCCCAGTCTGTATCTGTTTGCTTTTATCTCTTCAGTCATCTTTATCAGATGACAAGGAACCCTCTTTTCCCAGTGCTCTCATTTTGCTGTTTATGAGGCACTACAGTCAGGGTGACTGCAGCAAACTAGGCTTCTTTCAGCATCATCATTCACAGGGGCTATGCCATTGCTCCATCTGCTTTATTTTCTTCAGCAACACAGCCAAACCAGCAATGCCAAAGCACATCCCCATTCTCCCTCTCCACAGCAAGTGGATGCAAGCCACACATCCCTGCAAGGGATGGGGAAACCACACTGCATTTCCATAGGGCATAGCTCAGCTCTGACTGTGTCCAGCAGAGCAAAACATTGATGTCAGGTTTTCCACATGTGGTAGAAGCCTCATTTCAGTTGCCTGAGGTGACCAATGCACTAACGCCAGTTATCATAGTTGCCAGGTCATGTGGGGAGAAGTCAAAAAGATTTGGAATAAATTAAAGGGTTTCTATTCCTTGCTTTGCCTTTCCACATCCATCATCTTATCTGGAAGAACAACAGCACGCAGACAGGAGTAGACAGGGAGGACTCATCCCTTGCATTTCAAAAAAGGATCATGTCCTTGTCATTTAGAGTTGAGCCTCTTTGTAAACGGAAGTATTAAAGGCTTAGTGAGTCATTTATACCTAGTTATACCTCCAAACATCAGTGCGGCTTTCATTGCAGCTCTGGGTCACTGTCTGCATGGGTGTGCAGAGGTGAAGAGGATTGTCCACTGTGACTGCTTCACCAAGAGAGGGGTTAGCTAATGATTTGTTTCAAATGAATTAACAGACTAAGGGAATCCTCTGCCTGTACACCTTCCTAAAATAACACTGCATACTTGTTGTGACAGTAAATCCTAGATTAACACAGTGTTCTCCCTTCCACCTTTCCTTCTGTTTCATACTCTCACGAAAAGAAAAATAAAGTCTTTCTCCTAAAATAAAAACTGAATGTGACTGTCAAGGAACCTGCATTTCAAGGAACTTGCGCTTCATATGGATCGCATTACATGCAAGAAGCTGAAATCCTGAAGCTCATGGAAGCTGACAGAAGTACTGCCTGAAAAGAAACTGTATAAGACACCCCAGAGCTGACCTAAAACTAGGCATGATATATTTGCTTTGCAACACCAAGAGCACAGATGTACTAACAAAAAATGCAAATCTGTTTTATGCTAGATTACTGAATGATGTGCATTATCAGAGAGCTTAGCGCTCAGTCTTTAATCACCATTAAAAGCTAGTGCTGTCATAGTAAAAAAGTACTGAGTGGGATGGCTTTCATACCTGTTTTGATTGCTGAACTTGGAAGAATGAGAAACTTCCATTTCTCTTCACCAGTTTCAAACGCATCAGTAATGTAGGCCATCTCAAACAGCTTGTGAGTGTATTGCATTGACTGACTTCAAACACTATTGGAGTTGGTCCATTGTGATATGATACAGCAAAAGTGCTGCTTTTGGCAAGAATCTGACCTAAGTGGTCTTGTAATTTGCTCTACACCAAGGCCCTATTCTGTGCATCACATCATTGCCATCATGGTTTGAAGATCCAACCAGTTCAAAAGTTCAAGAAAATTCTGAAGTTATTGTCAGGGGCAAAAATACCCAAGCACACTTAAGCACATAGAGGTTGTCCATCATTCATGTTGCACTTCATCTCACCTTGCCTCACCTTGCCCTCACCTTGGAGAACCAAGGACACTTTGGGCAGAAGTTAGATTATGGCTGCCATTGGCAGAAAGCATTACGAGTCCAAGGCTTAGACCCTCAACAGGATTTTCTAGTCACAGAACTCATATTTTACTGCCCTGTGCCCTTAGTAGGGATCAAATGCTACTACTGGATAGATATGAGTAGGTTGGTCAGGCAACTCAGAAAAAGGTGCAGAAAGCAGGCTTGTGGGTATAGAAGGCCAAGGCAATACAAAGCAATATTCCCACCTCCATGCTATCTGCTCCCATCCTTTCTGACATTTTTTAATTGATTCTTTATTTATATGAAAGTCTTGCACAGAGTTCAAGGAAGGATTAATCCGTTTGAGTGGAGGTTAGCAGTTGGCTGGATTTGTGAGGCACCAGTTACATTAAAAATGCTCTTAGCAAGCAGGTCAGGATGAGTCCTTCAAATGACAGACATGGCAAGGAAGACAGCAAGAGAATGCATATCGCTCAGATTTCTGGTACAGAGGTTTCATCTGCTGGATACAAGGTAGTAATGATTGTTCAGGTCTACCTGGTCACAAGTCAGGTGAAACCTAAGCACAGCAGATCATTTGGCATGGCCAAAAGTTGCCTTCAATGCTAAACTGAAGCAGGGAAGATCCCTCATCCTATTATGTGAGTTCAGCTCGTAGGGGTGTTGAAGGCTGGACAGATGAAGGCAAGGCTGACAGCAATTGTAGAGGAAGGTTAGAGATACATCTGCACTGGTGTGTATGGACATCTAGGTAGGAATTAAGTCCAAATTGCTCTGTTGGTAGTGTCAGGGTTTGTTGTGCTTTTTTCTTTTCTAATGAAGCAACTTTTGATGCTTCAAGAACATTGTTCTTGAAGGAACGTGAAGTTCCTTTGGATATGTTTGATATTAAATCACAGCCATGCAGAGGTTACATCTCCAAAACTGGAATTAGGAGAGATACAGAAAATTCCATCCTTTTGTAGCTCTTGCCCTGGTTCCATTCTATACTATTTTCACGCTTCATGGGAGTAATTAAAGATAATGCAAGAATCTCATTTTAATTCCTTGACTTTGAGTGTCCTTATTATCACTGAAACATTACTGGAAGCCAGAGAAAATTTTCATGTGAACTCAGAGATGAATTGTAATAGTTGAAATTTGTGGCATATAAAATCATGCTACCATTCACATTAGCTTGAACTTGTCCGATCATATATATTGTTTTATGTCTTTTTATTATTTTATTTTTATTTTTATATTTTCTGATTTCATTTTTTATATTGCTGCTGTAGCAAGTTTTGCATTCAGATTATTATTCTCTGGCAAGAAGATGTGAATGAATTGTGATTCTGCAAGTCAGCACCACTGCAAGAAGGGCTTTAGGGTCAAAGCAATCAGCCGCTATAGGCATAAAAATACTACTCTAAAATAGCATTGCAGCATCCACAGTAGGCACAAAAAAATCAATTTTTCTTTAGAGAACACAGAAATAATGATGATGAATTTTTACACTAAGAAGTAGAATGCAATTTTGTGATGATGTCTGGTCCTTTAGGTACTTGGTGATGTCATTCTCAGGTGTTCTGGATGGAACAGAAGAGCCAGCATCATGATTTTCAACAATAATGGTTGAGTCTGCAGTTTTATTTAAATGAATGCCAGTCAAAAGTCTGGATTTTTAATGAAATGTTACTTAACTATAAGGAATGCATTGACCTGCATACCCAAAAAAGGCATTTGTCATGGGAATCCAGTTTCTTGTGCAATCTCTTCCTTGCATTCTGTTCTTCCTCAGAATGCAACAAAAAAACAAAAGCAATTTGCCATTTTGGCTTGGAATCAGAAAATGCAGGGGCAGAGGAAACTGCCCAGCATGACGTTTATTTTTTAATTAAAGTGCCACATTTGGAATATGGAAAATATTTCCTGTCAGGTTTACTTTGATCATAGGATGTATGCTTATGTTGGGTCCTCATACATCCAGCCTCATATGTTCACCTTTATGTGTCAGGTGATTGCAACTCAGCCACATAGGTGGTGCAGCCACATAGGACAAGTCAGGAGTGATTAGTAGTATGTTGTGCTTCAGAATATGAAAGAGTTTCTGTTTCAGTGACTTCAGCTTTGAGGTTAGTGATACAAAAATCTGTGAAAAGATATATTTTTTCAGGAAACTAGGCCAGGAGAAGCCCCTGGGCTTCAAGTCAGTTGTCCATCGGGTGATGGGATTTCACTCCTGACAGCCTGTGAACAGCCAAGTCAGTACAACAGCACTGCATGCTTCACAAGCACAAGTTTAGCTAGGTGTTCAGTTCAGGAGCTGGGCAAGATGTATCTCCTGCCATGTTTACTTATTTTCAGGTGAAATAGAACACAGCCAATAGGTAGGGAATATAATGCTCTAATGCACATCACTTCCCTACTGAATGTACATCATCAACACTGTCTTATTATCTACAGCCAGGTGCATGCTCTTTCTTTAAATCTATTTAATCATATAACTACCTCCATAAAGTTTAGGGTACAAAAAGTATTTCACTATAGAGAGAATGGAAAAGAGCATTTGAATCCTGAACTCGTATTTTTAAAGCAATTATTGTTCATACATAAAAATCAATCCAGATAAAAGTGTAATCAAAACTGGAAATAGAATGGAAACAGAAAAAAAATCAAAGCTTTCCATTTTAAAACTGCCAGAGCACATGTCAGTAACTAAAAAAGAAAAGAAATCATTTTTGGATAAAAAAATGCTTTTTTGTTTTTTTACATCAGAAAACCATCACTGAGGAAATCTTCAGTCACTTCACAATCTGTGAAACCTGTGGTCTATAAATCTTATAAAAAATAGTTTAAGCAGATGAAAATTTCCCATTAAACACACATCTATTTCTATAGTTTTCTAAGCCTTGAGACTGGGCTGGGAAGAGGCTCATACTTCATTCTCTCCCACCCAGAGGTCCCCACCACTCAGGCTGAACTGCTTGGCTGACTGCATCTGAGCCTCCAGGTGGGATGAAAGGTCACCTCTGGCAGGGGGACAGCGACAGGAAGACAGGAGATGCAATGTTTTCAGGCAATTCAAGCTGAAGGTAGAAGATGTGCATGAAATGAACAGCAGAAAATCCTGCACAGGGAATTTCTGAACAAGAGATATTTTCACTTTCACAATGGATGTTGATATGGATTATTACATTTCTAGATATTCCTCAGAACTCTCAAACACACAAGCTTGCATTTGCATCTAGCATCTCATAAAGTTCTAGATAACTTTCAAGCACAGTTATTTCTGGTGTTTTCAGCTTTGAGGAAGTAGTGGATGCTCTGTGCAAGTCTGATTGCACGTTTTAGACAATAATATTTTCTTCTATTGGTTTTGAAGACAGATAGCTATGGGGAAGTCCAGAAGTTCTTATCATGACTGAAATTTCAGGTGCTGCTCTCAGGAGTCACTAGATGAGATCTGCTTGAGGGAGTTCTGTGCTTAAGATTTTAAACCTTGAGGCTTTAAAAACCATATTCACCATAAAAAAGACATCTAAGGAAACATCCTTCCTGTTTCCATTTTGCTCCCAGCAGCTCACAGGGGAGAGTAAATGACTTTCAGAGACCTGCCTTGCTTTAGGTCTTATAATCATCAGGTCATCAAAGAAAGGACCAGAACACTTCAGGGAAAGGCTGCTGTCAGGCTGAATATCATTATGTGATTGTGACAGAACTGTGGAAAGAAATTCCCCATAGCATCTCTTTTAAAGAATAGAATGATCTTCACCTGGGAGTTGGCTGGTTCTGGTAATCAGAACCATGGAGCTTATGGATCTAGGTGGACAACAGCTCTGAGACAGTATCCTGCTGTGTTGCTTTAGTTATAATTTCAGACTGGCTTGAAGGTGCAGCTCCATGCAGCTGTAATTTCACCTTGGGGTGACAAACTGAGATCAATAAACACAGTATGGTCCATAGCAGCAGACAAGAACAAAATCAGCCTGCCAAAGACAGAGCACTAAGAATTTGGCAAGCCTCTGAAGTTCATTATATTTAGTAACTTACTTACTGTATTGGATTTACTGTACATGATGCAGACAAGGATTTTGAACTACTGAGAATGTCTTTCATAATGATCCTCTAGTGTTTTTAAGGTCTTGTGTTTAAGGATCACATTAATACATTCCAGGGTGTTTCCTGCTGCACAACACAAAGAAACAAATGGAAAAAGCCAAATAAAATGCCTTCATTTTCTGCCAGTATGTTGCATGGCTACTTAGAAGTATGAATTTTCTTATCGTTTTTCCACATATTAAATATTCAGAATGATAATCCTGAGAAAAATAGCCAGAAATATGAGGGTTTTTTTCAAGATCTTAACAAGTTTCTTTCTTTTTAGTACAAGAAAAAGTTATTTTTATTGTGAAGTGCTATGAAAGCATCCAGAAAAAGGTTAACAGTTTCTCAGCTCTGCTACTTAAAATGGCCAAATAATAGATTGTATTTTTTTTTAAATATTTTTCTGAGATCTGAGAATACATGTTATGCTTCTGCTAACAGTGTAGGTTTAAGGCCAAAATATAAATTTCCTGTCAAACTTGCCTACTGAGCCGAGCTGTGGTTTGATTCTGTAATAATTGATGGAATTAACACTGCATTTCCAATTGCACAACAACAAAAGGGAAAGTTGTTTGGAAGACAGGGGTGCCTCATTTAGAAGCAATGCAATGGGTTTTGCAGCCTGACACCGTGTAACAGATTTAGTTTCTGACAGCTTTATTGCTGCTTGACTAAAGAGATGGCACTACTGTAAGGAGCCCCATAGCTAAGGCTAGGGACAGGTCTGGTTCAAACAATCAGCTTTAGAGAGCAGGAACTCCAGCAGGAAGAGACAAGGGGTTATATGAGGTGGAAAGCTTCAAGGAAATGAAAGAGACAGAAGTTCAAGGTGTGTGCGTATCTGAAACTTATGTAAAAGACTGATATCTCCCAGTCTTGCCACATTTGAACATTGTGTCTTTTCCAAAATCACTTCAGAGAGAACAAAGTATTTGTGTCAGGTGATTGCATAAAAATTTTGGCCCTAAACCAATGAATGAGTGAGTACAGCTCTATTGGAGGCTCAGCAATGTTTGAGAGAGTAAAGAAATTTCCCTTTATTGGGAGCTCAGTATGATTTATTTTCTGTTAATACAAAGAACGAGCCTGCTGTCAGTTAAAAGCCAAAGCTGTAACAGCCAACTGCATAGGTTGTTTTGTCCTTCTAGAGAGATACCTGCACTTTGTTGAGCATGAATATTTTTTCTTGTCTTGTGAAATTTACCTCTATAACTGTTCAAGCTGTTCCACTTACCATGAAGCAATTGAATGTTCTAAGACAGAGGAAGGGACACCAAATGACTCAAATGTTCAGTGGGTAAAGCACAGAGGGCAGGAAACCAGTCGCTGTGTTATTGGATATTGCATTACTTTGAACAAAGTATCAGTAGGAACAAAGACTGAATCATAGGCTTCCTTTTCATTTATGCTTCATATTCATGTTTAATTCGCCAAACATCAAACTGATTCCTGTATAGTTTCCTCTAATACAGAATACATAAATGCTGGCCTGTAGACTTGTGCAGGTCCTTGACCTGTAGTTTAGGTAATTCTGTACAAATATACCATTAATAAAAATACTTCATCCTCTGCCTCCGTAGGAATTCATAAAGTTCACATGGAGGAGGAATGCAGTGAAGTGGTCAGAACACTCTAATTCCAATATTCCTGCTAGATGTCATGAGTATAGGGCATGAGATGACATCCAGCAAAAGGCTCAGGTTTTCTTTGAGAATAGAAAATGAACGTTGTCTGAAAGTCAGATTCTTTATGGGTAATTTGCCACCTACACATACATTATTAAAGTTCTTGATGCACCCAAGTGCTCATCTCTGTTTTACAGCTGTAATATTAAATCCCACAAAGTTATTATTACACAATTTTATTGCAAAGATGATGCTTTACTGTTATGTTCACTTCCCTCTAGGAGACTCCACAAGATTTCTTCTCCATTACTTATGATTTATAGTCAACTTTGTGTGCATATCACAAGCTTTCCTGTGACCTGCTAAAGTACAATTAATGGAAACTGTAATGAGGAAGGTTGACTTCCCTCTTCTTACTAAATAGAAACCTCTACAAGTAGAGGGTATTTGGAACTTTTGTACAAAGTAAAATAGCAACGAGTCCCCACTCTGTTAGGGAAGGAAACAGGAAGGGGGAAATATCAATTAAAATAAGAGGAAAATGGAGAAGAAAGGGAACATATTAAAATCAAAACAGTAATAGGGAACATGACTACAATTGAGTAGGAAGGTGGAGAGTGAACCATTATAATGAAATAATCATGCATTTGCCACTCATTGTTCCAGAGACCAAATAGGCTAACACAACAGAAGAAAAACCCTCAGATATTATTCCTGCATGGAATAGAGCCAAACTTCATAACCAAAAGCAAAGCTTTCTGTGCAGGAACCGAGAACCGTGTGCACCTTGGCTTAGGGGGGCCAAGGTCTTGGCCTGCACATGCTAACTGGTTCTTTGGCCTAAGGCCCTTCTGATGAGATCAGATCTGGAAAAATCACTATGTTCTTCAAGGACAAGTAATAGAGAGTACCATTCAATAAAAATTCCACCAATAATGGTATATTTCTTCATTTCCTCTTCTGCTGTGCCTCAGCAATGTATGGTTCATCCTGAACTGCATCTGTCTTTGGGAGAATAAGGCTTAGGTACAGTACTTGCTCACAATAATGCCGGCTGGACTAAAGAAAGAAGTATCACATGAAGCTGATCAATTATTTTAAAGACTTGTCTTTGTTTCTTCAATCCTATGCTCTGAAAGGTTTTGTCCTGTGTTAGTGCTGTAACATGGGAGTGCTACTAAACTCATGTGAGGTACATGATGAATGTTAAACCTTTCACAAAGTTCATCTCTTATTCTCCAGTGTTATTACATTTTAGGTGAGATCTACAGCTATAATTATTCCTGGGAAGAAGTATATTCTTCACTGCTGTTAAATCATTTCTGGATTCCTTCTGAAATACTAAACTTAACCAGTTATGGAAAATGAAAGTTACCACAGTATTTCCTTTATAACCTTCATAATATCTTTGTTTTTTCTCTTGATTAGAACTACATATATATATATATATGTTATGGAATATTTTCCAGTTTGCTTTGATCTCTTTATATACCAAGTCTCAGGATCTCAGAATGCAGAGTCTCGCTTTCCTCCTTGGAAATATGCTTGCGTGTTCACAGCTTCATATTGAAGGTTAAATATTTTGCCTGCTCTGTTAAAATCATGTATTAGATTTCCTACTGGGATGTTACAGCCAGAAAAGATGCATTTCTGTTGTCTGTTTACTTTTGAAATACTTTGTGTACTTGAGTAATACTTTTGTTTAGAAATTCACTGTCTGCTGTTTTGTCTTAAAACAGTTCAAGGGCTGAGAAGGGAGGATCAGAATGTTAGATTTAAAGGAATACATGAAACAACTGATTATAAGAACAAAATCAGACGGCAAGACATATCTGTAGAGAATGTATGACAGTATTTTGTGAGAGTGGTGAACTGTAATTCTTGAAGCAGAATAGTAATGGGTGAGGTAACAAATCTATGTTCTGGAAAAAGTCACCAGTTTGTATCTGAGATTATTATACTATTTGTAGATGTGAGCCTGCATGTGTTCACTTATAACATGCTGTTTCTGCGTGCAGATTTGTACTCCCACACAACAGGCTTTATTTAGAGCCTTTGTATACATGTGAAGTACCATTTGTTGATACATATCACTTTTCTTCCTTTTTAAACGTTTGACTTTTTTTTACACTCAACTTCCAAACTAATGTAAAATTATAAGCTTGTGTGAAAGGTTATGTGCTTTAGGCAGCCATGTGCTACAATTTATAATGATAAATAGCTTCCACTTCTACAATTTTCCATGAAACGCATTGCTTCGCTTTGTATAAATTGAGTAGATGCAAAGAAAGAGCTGTAAAGCTGACATCTTGTATGGTACTACTTTGGTTGCTCATACATATTCGCTGCTGATATATATGTATATATCTAGATATGTATATATCTTGATTACTTTGCAAAAGTTGAATATGTACATATACATATGTTTTGACACCAGAACTTTAACAAATATTTATGAGTGCAAATGTAGATGTGCATGTGTTGCTTGTGTCATTTTTGCAAAACAGCCAGAGAAAAGTAGTTGAATCATAAACATGTGCTGTTGTCACACTGAGTATTTAAAATAATACATTAATGCATGTACATATAATGCATAAGCATACAGTTTATTTAAAAAAAATGACTTGTTTGCCTACCAGAAGGTAAAACTAGAGGTCATATTTATGTAAAATAAATGCATATAAATTTACAGTAGCAACTGCTGACAACTTAAAATACAGCAGGCATAGAACTTACTGAAAGTCTATTTAAATGGAAACCTCTGTCCCTCCTACAGAGAGATAAGCACTTGTTCAGGTCACAGGTTGTATCCCTTTCCCAAAAATATCACCTCCTGCGTGTTACATGATTACAGTTGAGCATCCAAAATCTAAATAAAGAGAGAGAGGGAGGAAGAGAATCCAGGAAGCAAAGACATTTACCAAGGAAAAAAATTAGTTACTGACTAAACATTTTCAGCATTTTGATAAGATGATTGTTGCATGCCAATCGACATTGCTGAGTAGGTGTCAAAAGTCCAAGCAGATTCAATCTAAAGATAAGCTCAGAGAACATTCCCTGCCAGTGTTTTGTTGACTTCAGCAGCTCAATATGTTCCACAACCTGAGATGAATTTTCATTACATATTGCTGGTAGGGTATGGTACCATGAGAATCTCCAGTGACCCATGTTGATTTTTTTTTCACTCTGGAACAATTTTCCATTAGCCAGACTGGATGGAAGATGGAGTGCAAAGTTTCTGCTGCACCAGTGTTGATGTATGTAGCAAACATGTTTGGAAGATGCACAATCTACATGCAATTCTAGGAAAAACTGAGCATCAGAGGTAAATAACTGAGCGCAAGAGGTAAATAAGTAGGATCTGGTGAAGTCTGACTTCTAGAGAGTGTGCTGTGGATGTGCTTTCTCATAGCATGCAATGAAGAGTAATGGATCTTGCACCCTGTGGTGTTGCAAACTTCTTTATTTTTAATCCCATGACATAAAGGACATGGATCCCCAGGTAGAGGGTCTTCCAAGCCTCTTCAGTTGCCAGGATCTGGCAGAGAAAAAATAACATTCCTCAGCACAATGCTATAGCTCACCGCGTAAAGAAGCATGTGACTGACGCAGTATGTTACTAAGGCACTAAGAAGGGAACACTAAGCAGAAAAGAGAATCCAAGTAGTTGACTAGTTGACTGAGGTTAGTTTTTTTTTTTTTTTTTTTTTTTTTGTGGAACAACTATACTCATGAGAGTTTTATAGCCATGGATATCCTTGTATATGCTATTACAGTATGTTATGTAATATAAATTACTGAGACTAAGTGAGTTTTAATCTAATCTTCATTTGTCTATGTACTTTCTGTTAAAACATGAGCATCCATTAATATCAGGAACAACCTTGGCTGTTTCTTCATTAAAATGTATTTTTTTCTTTTTTTTTCCTCCCAAATACGATAAAATAGCAGATGCTATTACAACAATGCAATTCCAACATTGTTTATATTTTGACTTTATGCCTATCTGTCTCTATTTTAGCTCGTATTTACTGACAGAAGCATAAGAAATTTACAGGACAGTACAGTAACCTCTACCTTTTAGAGGACAGGATGAAAGAAGTAACAGGAGAACGAAACACACAGTCAGCTCAAAAAAGTTCAAAATCATGCTGGTTGATATTTGTCCATACAAATACATGATTCAATATTAGAAACTAAACTCCTTTATTATATAGGATTAAATCCAAAGCATCGTTCTACCCTGCTTGTTGTATTTGTTAATTTGCTCAGACAAAAGCATTTAATTTGTTAGGTTTGTCTACTGCCCAACAGAACAGAGTCCTCAACCTGAAAGAGTGTCCCTGGTTGTTGCTGGAATAATATGTAAAAGGATCGCCTAGTATTGCTCTTTGGAGACCTGGAATTAAGCTTTCTGCAATCATTACATTGACAACACACTTTGAGGTTATGAATGCTGGTCTTGTGTTTAATAGGGCTCTGGAGATCTGGGTTCAGCTCTTGGTTCAAGCATAGGTTTCAGCCATTCTATTAATCTTTGTGTGCCTCAGTCCCTAACCTATTAAAGTTGGATAATAACATTCCACCTCCCCCCCCCCCCCCCCCCCCCCCCGTTCTGTGCCTGTTTCATCCAATGACCAAAAAGCTCCCCAGGGCAGCGACAGACTTTCTTCAGGTCTGTACAGTGCTTTGTACAATTAGGCTCTGATCTTGCTGTGTTTCTGTAAGATTTGCTTTATTAGAGCAAAGAATAAACACAAAATCTTTCTCAAGCACAATAGTTTTTATTTCCCTCCCACGAAAAAAAAAATAAAAAAGGATAAAAGCTGTCTCAAATTATTTAAGAGCACAACTGACTGCCATCTGACAGTGTCATCAGAATACTCCAGCCTCCCCACTCAATGCAGAGATCATGTTTTATTGCTAATTGTTTGCTCAAAAAAGAAAAAAAGTACAGAAAATGTTTTCCAAAGTCATTATCATCTCTCCTCCTTTCCCTTTTAAAAAAAATAATTACTGGTGGTAGAAATTATGCTGTTGAGTGAATAGTCCCCTTTCTGTACATTTCTTCAATGAACATTCAAAGAAATGAAGCTATTTTTAAAGGAATAAGATCTTCCTAAGAGAACTGCAGTGCATTGATAGAGTATCAAAATTAATTTAATTCAGACCCAAAGAGGAGATCGTGTGCAGAGAGCTGTGCTTTCTTATCTTCAGCTGAAGACATTTCTTCCTCACAGCAATGCAAATGACGTGCTTCAAATTACAGTTATTAAATCCCAAGGAATATAAGCACACAAAAGTGAAGTGAAGTGGGACTTGGTGTTTATGAAGTGTCTTTGTAGATTTTTGTTTCTTTTTTCTATCTGAATCGAGTAATGCAGTGGTGCTACATTATGCCAGTAGAGACATAGTAGATTCCTATTATTGATAAGAATGAACAATCATTTTTCATTTTCTGTATTATTTCTAGATCTTCCATTATCCCACAGACTTACGGTTTCCTGCACTGTTCAGGAATGATGACCTTGTCATCAATTCCAATATTTTCAACTTATGCAACACATTAAAGGCTTTTCTAAACCTTTGCTTTTTCCTTCAGTTCTACCATACCCTGTTAGAGATCACACGTCTGGTGATCCCTACACAAGAAGGAGCATACTCATGATAAAGAATTACGATAAGTGCTTTTTTGTTGTTCTGGCAGATGGATTTGTTAGAGGGTTAAACAAGAGTTTAATCAGCAGTATCCTTACCCACACGAGGCACTGTGAGATTTTCTCCCAGAGGAGAAACGCCTATTGGTGATTTAAGTATTTACAAACAGCTTGCATGTTCTTTCTTCCAAAATAATTTTTACCATAGCATATTTGACTGATAAAGTCTTGAGTTGAGACGCAAAAGTCAAATAATAAAAGCTATATAAAAAGCTATATAAAAATAATTAAATAAAAAGCTATATAAAAAATAATTAAAGAAAAAATCTGAGTTACATGAAGGTGTGTTGCAGACTTAACATCTTTTAGATAAAGACTCTCCTAAGAAGTTACTTTTTATCTCCAGTTAGCACTCTGTCTAGAGAAAGGTTTTTTCCTGGTAACTTATCAGATTGTTTTCAGAGTGAACTTAGTGCTAGTGAAAGTTGCCAATTCAACAGCTGAGGGACTGAAGTCCCTACTTCAGAGGGACAGAAGAACACATGTACACCCACAAGCTGTTCCAGCTCCAGCATCCTGGCAACGTGGCTCAGTCCAAAGGGAGCTTTCTCAGCTGGAGAGAATTCATCTTCTGTCTCAGTGACATTTATATGACCCTAATTACTGTGTTATCTAAATTATTCAAAATCTAGAACTGTACCATGGGGCATTTCACAGGCACACATGCAGCCACACATACAACATTCTGGAATCACATGGCAACAGCTCTTTCCCCAGTCAGGGCTATTGCTGCATTGTCTTACTGAGGTGAACGCAAGGGAATGTGTGATTTGCTGTGGGAGACGTGCAGCAGTTGTTGAGTGTATCCTTGTATCCTGGAAAGAATTTGCCCAAGCTCGTCTTCTTTCTGCCCAGCTGCAGAGGTTTATGCAGGCTGCCATTTGGATGGCTGCACATTGGATATCCGTCTGGCTTGTCTGCTGTGCTAGCCAAGTAACGCACATTAGTTTGGTCTTTGCTATTTTTCAGTATGTCAATGTGCTTTCTCAAAATAGGGACAAGCTGTGATCTCATTTCATACAACCCATCAAGTTTTCATGCCTTAAACTCTACTGTAAGGATAAATTGACTCACTTACTGACAGCGACACCTTATCCTTCAGTTCATTTAATTTCTGACACATTTTCTACTTCCCCATAAAACATCTAAATATTGGTTTCCCTTTCCATCTGGCTGGACAAGGAGTCCAGGATTACTCATCAACCATGCTGAGAGCAGCCAGCCCCCACGGGCACACCCAGGCAGTGCACTCAGACTGTAGCCAAGGTCTGTCCAGGGCTTAGGCCTGACAGGGACAGCAGACTTTGCCCAGAACTGTTCACAGGCACGGCAGCCAGGAAGGGCCAGCAGAGCTGTCAAGCAATGAACAAGACACGGGGCATGCCAACAAGAGGAAAGGATGACAATGGGCCTGCCCAGTCAGACGTAGATATACTAGTCTGAGCAGGGACCCAACAAAGATAGTGCAGCCCCAGCATTTTGTGCATGGGGACACTCCAGGCAGCAGAACATGAAGTGACTCTGAGTGATGGATGCTGAAAGCACAACTGAATTGAGATTAAGTAGTATTGCAGCAGGTGACACAGCTGGGTTACTGTTGTTCAGAGAGGCTCTAATGGGCTTTACCATCCATGAGAGGTGGCTCTCTGAGCAGCTCCTCTGCTTCACAGTGGGAATTGCAGAGGGTGATGTGCATTCACTCTTTGAATGCCACAGTTCCTAACACTGATAACAATGCATTAGCATTTGCCCATGTAAAACAATCACTTGTGGCACAGGCATGCTTTATTTTCCCTGCCCTACTTCATGCCACCTTTTGCCACCTTACAGTGGGATATTGGCAGAAGGGTGGGGTAAACAACTGAGGAGGAAGGAGTAGACTCCTCAGACTTGGTTTACTGCACATTAGTTACAATGCTCAATCCAGGCCAAGCCAGATGTAAAAAAAAAAGAGGAAAAAAACATGGCAGAGCTGTTTTCTGTTGGTCATAGGAGTCAAACAGTGCAGGTTTATCCTCAGGCATCTCCTTGGAATGGTGTTCTGAGTCTCAAAGTGCTATGCTGTGAACATCTCTCAAGAAATACTGCCAGGCACCACATTCACATCCACAGCTTTATTCATTGCCAGCTCTTACATCACCTGTTGTTGGCAGACTCCATCAGTGAGAATGGCTTTCTGGCAATTATGTCAGTTAACGTTCTTCTTTATACAGCTGTGTTGTTCTGCATTTTGCATCATTTTTTGAACTCTTATCTTGAGAGCTTTCAATTGATATGTTTTCCTGTAATTTCTGGTTTAAATACATCTTGAATGTAATTGTAATTCTGTCTCTAGCATTCACACTGGATTTTCTTTGGAAAAGGGCTGTTAAACAGTTAAAGAAAAAAAAAAAAAAGAGTCTTCTTGGGAAAAAAAACAGTCTGAATCCCTCTGAAATATTCAGAAATGTAAGATGGATCCCACAAGTCTCTATCAGCCAGGCACTCATGCCTTTCAAATCCTCAGTGAGGTGTTGGCACTTGAGGATGGTTTTTGGTGATTAGGTGGAAGCTGCTATCACGGGCTGGCTAGGTTGTGTATTTCCTTCAATCCTATCCTTACTATGTATAGTGCAACAATGTACCTAACAGCTGTGTGCTCTTTGCTTCCTTTCAGACCTCTGCTCTAGCCTAACAAGGCCTTTATCAGAGACACATTCGAGTACTTTTGTTCATGATAACAAGTAGAATACAATTACTTCTTCATCTCCATTGCCTCTGCCATAAATCTTCTTGGGACCCTGCAGCACTAGAATTCAATTGGTAAAGGAACTTACATAAACTTATATAAAAGTTTACCATCACTAATCAGTATTTTTCTTTGATGTCTACAGTCTACAGTTACAGAAAATCTTATCAGCCTAACTTGAGCAGAATTTTTTTTGGAGCACTTTCATCCTTGTCTTTCTCTCAGTCATTATAATGACCAGAGGAGCACAGACAGACATTGGTATGGGTGCCTGGCCTGGATGATGATCTTGTGAGAATTCTACATTCCCTGTAAGTCTTTCAAAACACTAACTTTCCTTGGACTCTGTACAGGATTACTTCCCGTCAGATCCTGGTTTTCCTCAATCACTGGAACCATATGAGGAAAAAAATCCTTTATTCCTCAGTAGGGAAACACCTCATTCTTCCTCTTTTCTCTCAAACCCAAGATATGTTAAATCTCATTATATAAGCATAAAATAGCACTGTAGTGAAACTGTCAGTGTCTTTTCCGGCCATCAAAAAATTCTGGTTGGACGGGTTTATAAAATACATGTGTTCTTTGCCACTAGCTAATGGCATTGCATAAGTAATCTCTGTTGTGACACTGAAGGTCATGGATTTAAATCATACTGTTCAGTCAGAGTAAATATGACAAAAGCAGTGATGACTTTCCTTTCTCATTTTTTTTCATCCATGAACTGCTGCTGCACGCATTTGACCGGCATAGGTGCCTCAGCAGGTAAGAACTGCCGTGCCATTCATGTTTCAGCTCTGGAAAAACAACCACTTATGTAATTTTCACACTGCCAAAAATCCACACCACTATTAAACCATAACAATACAAGCTGAATTTACTGTTTGGTAAAGCTAAAGCATACTTCCTATCACTGGATTTTACCAGAAGATTCTCAAGAAGAACTTGTGGACGTTATAAACAGGGAGATATACTGAGTAGAACATACAGATGAATTTAAATGGTATAATACCACTGAGGCAGTAGATTTACAGCTGACCATGGTGGATAGAGGTCCTCAAGGTGAGCAAGTGTCATTGTAGCAGACATCTCTCACTTTTCCCACTTGCCTTTCCTTTTACTTCTGCTCAACCCTTTGCCATGGTGCTTCAGCCTCTCTGGATGTCAGAAGGATAACTAATTTTTGCAGCGTGGCAACTCTTGTATTCACCACAACACAATTCAGTTTTTCCAAGTCAAAAGCAGTACCTCATTCATGCTCCTTCAGATACCAAGAAAAACCAGGAAAAATGATGAAGGAAAAACAAAACAGGCTAGGGTATCAGTATATACACATAACTTGGCATCTTTGCAGGAAAAAAGGGAACTGCTGTATATAAAAAAGTTGCCTATAATGAGTAAGGATGTTGACACAGAAAAATAGAATGGATGGCCACTCCTGTTCTAGGAAACAGTGCAACTTATTCTCTTTTTCACTTTCCTGAAAAAGGAGGAGAACTTTTTGGGCTGGGTTGGAAAAGCATTTTTCCTGTGATACAGTTGAACTCTATCTCCCCTCCATGTTCTTTTTGAACTTAATTCCTAGTCGTGGCTGATGTTAGCACAGATGAGCCCCAGAGACAGCACAATGTGAACCAATAAAACAAGTCCAACCACTTAACGCACTTGTGCCATGACCCAGATTTCATCAGTGTATGGAAAGTCCCCTGATTGAACTAGAAAATATTCCTCAAATTCATTAGAAAATTAGAAGAAAACTGAGGTTTGATTTCAGCATTGCAAATATACTCACATCTTATTTGTTCCAAGAACTCTGAAGTAAAGTACAGTAGCGATTATTAGAAGTTAGCCTATATGTTATTACTTTTACACCGCAGAAGGAAACCTTTACTGTCATTTCAACCAAGGTACCTGTTACATAACTGATGTTCTAATCACTGAAAAACATCAAGTAATAGGGACAATCTTTTTTCATTTTCAACTCACAATGTGGCAAAACAATCACATTTTAAGAACAGAACTGCTTCCTTTTTCCTTGCCTTGCCTTTCCTTGCCTTGCCTTCTCTTCCCTTCACTTCCCTTCCGTTCTGTTTTTTTTCTTCTATATAAAATGTGATGAATGTAAGTGATAGGCACAGAATAAATAAAAGTAATCTTTGTAGGAAATAACAGAGAAGAGAAATTACAGTATCAGTACAATTACAGTCACAGGTAGACTGAAAGCTTGTGACCTGAGGGATATGCTAAAAAAACTCCCGAACAATGTCCCAGGCCTTAGCTGTTCTTTCCAACAGCAGTACTGCTGGACCTGCATATCAATAACAGAAAACAATTAAAAATAGCACAGTACAGCGGAGTCAGAGCAGTGAAAATCCTGTGGGGTGGGCAGGGATAAGCTGTTGCATAGGCGAAATAGAGAACAGGCATTAATGTGCCCAATGGGCCCTGCAGCTGCCAGCCTTGGCTAGAGGACTGCCTTGGAGAGCCTGCAGACTCCTGCTGGGATGCCAGCAGGACTGACAACCTTGCGTGCACTCCTGAGAGGCCACACCTGCACTCTGATGAACTTCTTCTTTTAACCACTGAGAGTCTGGATTGTCGTGCATAATTTTTTTTGTGGCAAGGTGCTTTATAACACTTTGGCTCACTGCTGATAGGAAAGTTTTAAGTCCACAGGTTTGTATAACAAAAGCAAACAGGCCAAAGGTCGAGGCTGGCAACATGTGAGCAATACCAGCTGTTTGCACTATTGGCATTATCCACTGTCATGTCCTGGTGTAAAAAATAATCAACTTCTGGAGTCTTGCCAGCTATACAAGCAGCCTTTCTCCACCTTTCTGAGATTGCAAGGTGATTTTTCCTGCGAGGTGAGACTATGATGAATCAACCACTGCGCTCTCTGAGAGCCAAGGGGAGCTCAGCCACGTCCCCATGATAACAGCCATGTACCTGTCATTATTTGAGGTGTTGTCAGCAGTATGTTCTGTGCTGTGAAAACAAAAAGGGAAACAGAAAGATATATTAAGCCTGTCTGTTATGGCGACTGTGCTGAAAAGAACAAAAAGCATCTTGAACTATCTACAGTGTTAGATGGCTAGGGTGGGATTTGTCTTATTAGGATTTATATGCCTGTCAATGAAGTCATCTGTGTCTGAGCTAGGCAACTTTGTCTGCATAGTCAGCTGAGGAGAATGGGAGCTCCCAGAGGGCAAATCATTCCGTCTTTTTTTAGACACCAGTGGAAGTCAAAGGAGGACCCAATATTTACACTGTAAACATACCAAGTTCTCTCTATACATTGCTCCCAGTTTGGTTGCAAGAGGACATTAGCCAGCCACCGGAGTGCATCTTCAGGAATCTGGTTCACACAGAGTGACAACACACAACATGTGGACGTGGCTGGGGATCCACATCAAAAATACACTCCTGATCTCAGCAAAGGTGCAAATGTACACATGCACAATCTCTTCCTTATAGAAGAGATAGCTATGGATAGGCATCAAAAACAGATCGTGTCAGGAAGGATATTCTCACATATTCTCAACACTACAAAGACAAGAATGGTCTTTGAGGAAAGAAGATTTGTAACTGTGTACAGTAAACTTCTCTGTGGACATAGAGACAGACAGATGACACTGTTTTTGCTGCTATAATTATTATTATTGCTATTTACACTTTGGTCACAGTAGGTGTGGCCAGGACAGGAGAATGGGATGTGGGAAGTACAGTACATAGTACAGTACATACATTCTTGGTTTATTTTTATTTAGTTACTACCAGAATTAAAAATTTTTGACTACTCCAGATGTACTAGATGTTCCATATTTGAAAAGATCATTGTCTTTGCTGATTTTAAAGCTGTACAGAGAGATCAAAACAGGGCAGAAGGGAGAGCAACATCAAACTTGGTGATGGAAAGGTGAATAAATGCATCTTTGAGTGGTTTTATATCCTCTACATTCACTTTAACAGCAATTGCTCTGTGTCTGTTATTAGGGAAACCCTTCTTCCTATCACCACATGCAGATGATAATCAGTCTTCAACTGACAAAATCCGCAAGATTTGGATGAAAGATTATTAGCATGGGCCTCAAGCTAACAAAAGATCATCTAAATATTTTTCCTCTTTCCCAGAAGTAAGTGCCATATTTATTTTTAGTAGTCCTGGAGTATTCCCTCACTTGGCCCAAAACTTGCCCTGGGAGAGTGCAGGGAGGTGCCCACTGTGTAGTGGACAATCTCAGACAGCAAATGGAGCCTCTACACATGAAGAATGGAGAACTGAATATGCCAGGATTCAGAACAGTTTTCTAGAAGTGGCAACTGTGAACAGTTATTAATCTCAGTTAAACTGAAGAAGAGACTTCAAGCATCTTGATTTGGAGCTCTCTGTTGATATCTCACTCTGACAACTGTCAGCAGGACTTTACATGATGCACAGGCGCCAAGCTGAGAGTGCAGATTCACTTAGTGTTACATGTTTCATGCCAGAACAGTTAGAAATCTCTAGGGAAGTCTTTTGTTCTAACATTTTAAAAGATATGGGGTCAATAATGCACTTAATGAGAATACCTAAAATGTACGAAGGGTCAATCACCTTGAAAAGGAACAGGAAATAGTTGGAAAATGTGTAGGGAGGGGCTAGTGTTAAAGAAGTCCAAGGAAATGTGTTGCCCTAAGTAACTACTGAGGTCTCCTGTGACTAATGCAGCATTGTTCACAGAACAGCACATATTATACATTTGCCTATTCCACTTAATGAGGTATTGAACCAAACACTTCTGTACCATAAAGAAAAATGTTATTTTTCTCCTAAAGCTTATATGTAAGGACCTGACTCAAGGGAAAACTTCTTGTCTCCGAACTTGTGGAATCTCCAAGAAAGCAGCAAGATATGAAATAGTGAGTCAATGAGAAAAAAAAAAAAACAACCTCATATTTCAGCAGCAAATACATTTTATTGCGCAAAAAAGTAGAACCGGCACTGTATAAATTCAACTTTGCAACTGTACGACTTCAACTTTGCAATTGTACTCTTGCACAAGAAATTGCCTGAAGGCATTTGGAATGAAAGTCTGACAGGTACACAGAAAGAGTAGCATATCCTTTGCAAAGTGTGAGTGTTGCATGAGGAGGAGAAAAAGGTTTTAAAGAGCTATCTGGACAATAAAAGGAAATAGACTTTGTGCATGAAAAAGTTTAGGTAGTACCCATTATGAGGAAATTACACAGTAAAACACTCAGAGGACAAAGATCCTAAGCAAGCAGCCTGCTTGAAGCTGCAAGAAGACAACAAGCAAAGCAATTAGAAATAGAACTGGAGAAGAAAAACATCTAGATCTGTTGTGGAGGAAAAATTAGTGTATTACTTTTTTATCTGAAGTATTGGAGAGTTATAGCAACATATTGTAGTGACAATAAAATGCATGAGACTGGACAGTAGACTAAAGGTCAGAGTGAAGAGAGATGTTTGTGAGTCACCATTCAGATACTACACATACATCCCGAGTACATGAGGTCATGAAGAATTGTACACATGGGCATCCATACTAAATTCTCTGCTTCTGTTGTCTTTCATTCACCTGGACTTATTCAGTCTCAAAGCCAGGGATTCTTTAAAGTCCTGGTTGTCTTCTGGCTTCTACTGTCAGCATGTCCTTTTTAAATTCTGTTCTTTTGCTTCAATATCATGGCCGTGTTGACATAACAGCACTGTCAGCAATCAGACTCCAGAGGCTACTAGTGTCTAAATTTATGTGGATCTCTATTCCACATCAGTTTACGGAGACCCATTAGATGCTCATTTCTTGAAAAGAAGAAAGCCCTCCTGCTCTGTCTCTTTCTTGGAATAGCTCTGAAATACATACAGAGTCTGAAAGAAAACAAATCCTACATGAGCAAGTTTACGGAAGAAGGTCGTGACATTTCCACCAAAAGGATGTGATCTTGTTCCTGTTGAGATTACTTGTTAAATTCCCATCAACTTCAGACAGAGTTAAGGAGGAATGTGAACAAAATCCAGAATGACTCCCTGCTCTGCCTACACAGTTTTGGCTTGTTTTAGGAGTTTGGGTTTTAGACAAATGATAGAGATAAGTGGGAAGTAGAGGAGCTAGAAGAGAAACAGAAAACTGTTTTGTCTGGACCACTGGAATGCTGTTACAACATGTTCTTTAAATAATAAATTGACATTGTGAATTGAGTTCAGGTTTTTTTTTTGTTTTTTTTTTTCAGTTTGCAGTGACCAATTTGCTTGCATTTTCCTTCCTACAAAATGGATAGCTTTCATCAGAAAGAAATATTCCTGTGCAAAACTGCTGCCTTCCCATACTGTATTTTAAGCAAGAAAACTTTTCACATAGTTGACAAGATTAGTTTATTTATTGTTTCAGTTCTCCAAACATACATCAAGTGCATCATCAAAAACCAGAAACAGCTGTTCCAGTTCTACTGAGTAAATATATGAGTAAATACAAAGAAGATGCTACAAATCCCAAACTGACCATAAGGGTTTTGTGGTAAGGATGAGGAGAATTTTCTCAGTCTTGGAAACCTACCTGGTAGCCTCTGAAAGGCAGGGAAAATGGCAGGGTACAAGGATCAGGATTTTGATCCTTGGCACTGGCTAGATTTATTTATGAAGGAGTCCAGATACAGGACAAAGGTCAACAAGAAAAATGATTTTATCTGCGGTGAACTACCTACTATGACATAAAGCAGAACAATTCAGGTGCCCAGACCTGAGAGTATCAAGGACATAAACACGTTGGTGTAGGACATCTGACTCATGTCCAACAGATTCCTTTGGAGCAGTAGTGAGAAGGCAAGTGCAGTGGCCAACAGTTACCTCAGACACTTTAGTAAGCAGCTGAATTGCTCCTGGAGTGTTTAAGCTTCCCCACTTCCTGCCTTCCAGCTGCTCCAGTGACTGCTCAGCCTGCAGCAGCAGTGCAGGAGGGTGATGCCACAGGTTGTTTTACTGGGGAATCACCCAATCTTGGAGAAAAAAAAAATGCTTTTTCATCACTGTGGGACAGAGAAACCCAGAAGTGTCAGCCATGTTCAAGTACAGGTTACAATTGTTTGTTGCCAGAGAAGTGATTAGGATAAATCCAAGCAAGTAGCAGTTGTTTTTATGCACAGTTTATTTTTTCATCTTTTGATTGTGGCTATTAATTAGGATGTTTGCATGGCTGTGGTCTCATCAAAGCCAGTATGAGATTTGCCACTGGCTCTGCTATGAATTTCGTGGCGTCCAAATGCTGAACGGAGAAACCTCTTCTAAGAGGGCACAAACCTAACTGAAAATAATATATTACAAACACAATTTTTCAGTTTGAATATACATTTAATTATTTTTTTTTTTATTTAAAAAAGAATTATTGATCTGTCCCACTTGAAGCTGAGTTCCTTCATCTGAATTTCCCTCTGGAGGTGGGACTTCCCATCTTGATGCCCCCCAGACCTCCCACTCTCATCTATTAGACCCAGCAAGGAAATCTGAAAAAGGCCTGTAATGAGGCTCTAATACAATTACTGCAATACAACAAGATCTACAGGGCTATCTAACTTGACCATTAAATAGGAAATTAGACTGTGCATATCAGCTTCTATAGTATCAGATTATGCAGTTCTAACATAGACAAATTAGAAAATTTAGTGGGCAGATTCAACATCATCTTGTTAAGAGCTTGTTTTCAGAGCAGTTCCTAGAGGGAAAGTTCCTGGGCTTTAGGACCCAGACAAATAGAGGCTCTTCAGTTGTTTACCACTCAGTGGGTTACATTCCGTGATGACTTCACTAGCTGCTTTAATTTGTTCTAACTCAGCCCCAGGGAGGAAAAATGACAACATAATCAACTTCAGGAAGCTAGTTATTTAGATGAAAACAGCAAGTAACATGAAGACATAATGGGTCTATTTTAAATAAAGAATAAAAAATACATATGGCTTGAATCTCTTCATGAATATACCTTTGCTATTATTTTCAATGTGTGGTATATATATAATAACCTATGAGAGTGCCAAAATTATTAGCTGGTTCTGTGTTGGTAATACTGTCACTTCCTGGGTCTGTAACTACTTCCTTCAGAATGATGGAAATATCTTGAGGACGTTTGGCTTCAGACACATGGGATGATTTAAATTGGCTGGTTAAGCAAGTTATCACTGGGGATGACATTCCAGCCTGAGGTGGCTCTTCACACATGGCACTTAACTGAATGTGTAATGTTAAGAGACTTGCTGCAGCTTATAAGCACAAAATGACCCAGTCAGGAAGCTGTGTCACACCTTCATTTTGTATAATTTGCTCCTAGAGTTTCCGTGGTTTGTGACACCATCTCAGATGAACACATGAGAATGCGAACTTCCTTTAATTATGCAAAACAAAACTGACTGTACTCCAGTGCTTTCAGAGGGATTTAGCATCTAGCAATTGTGAGCAATTCTAGAGGTCAAGTGGTTCATGCTATCTATGTTCATATATGTGTTTATCAGAATAGGGATTTGGGCCTTCCACACATTTCTCCTTTCTGTTCCTTCCCTCTTTCTTCTGCCCCTTCTGGGTCCTGAGCAATCACATGCCACTTAGATGACGCTTAAAGCATTTCTTGGAGCTGTTACAATTGAGAAAATAGATCTGGGATACACAATCTGAGTTAAAAACCAGTGACTAATGGCAAGAATTTCTCTTTACTCATCCACCTTCTAACTATTTTCATTGTATTCTGGTGCTTTAATCAAAGGATTTCTGCTGACTGGCATACATTTCCAAACTGGCTGCTGGGGACGTTTGATTTAGGCAACATGCCTTATCCTTTTTTTACCTGTGTCAGTTAGCGGGGAAAATCCCACCCATACTAAATATTTAGAAGATTCAATTATCTCCAATCTTTTTATTTGCACTGAGCATCCTTTGTTTGGGACTCAGAAGAGCTGTGTGAATCAGGAAGAGGAAGAGCTGAGACAGGCTGGGACTGTACAGGGGACTGAGGAAACTCTAAAGAAGAACAACGTGTGCTGTGTTGTGTCCTGATTTGGCTTCGGGATAGTAATTGCTGATTTATTCTCTGAAGATTGGACAGGAACTGCACGTATGTCGGCCAAGAGAATTTGGAATATCTAGGTAACACCTGTGAACTAACTTGCTTTCTTACATACGCTGGTTTTCAACCACTCAGCTCTGCAAGAATTGCAAACTTCACTGTAATGATTGAAATCACGGGGGGATTTTTTGTTGCTATGGGACCAAAGCACCAATGCAATTACAAGAACAATTCTAATTGCGTTAAATGCTCATGGGTGTTTTTAAAGGAACTTTTCTTTTTTTTCAGATGCATGGAGTATGCTTTCCATTTCCACTGAATCAACTTTGTTTTGGTCCGCTGCCAAAACTTCACATGATACTGAAATATTTTATATATTACACCAAGTAATTTATCAACCCAAAAGTCTGAAAGGAGATCACAGGAAGTGAGCATCTGATTCTGAGCACTTTCTGTTAAAACTGAAAGATTTTTCTTAACCAATTAAAAAATGTACATTTCAAGATGTATCTGAATTTATGAATTTTATAAATAATAGTGATGGTGAACAGGTAATTACTGCAAATTCACTTTCAGTGACACAGCATCCACACTGTATAGGGTCAAGCCAGTAGTACCAGGCAGATACAGATTAATGAAGCAATCCATCAAGACCAGACATTTGGTGTTTAGGTGATGTCTATCATTATAATAGCTATTTAAGTCAAAGTGAATAACTATGACAATGGCACTCTGGAATTCCAGCCTTATTTCCATATCAAATCACTTTGGTGACAGGTGAAAGGGTGAAGCTACTGTTTGCCAGGTACACAAATTCACAATGGACAATTGAAGTTTTGTTGATGCTTTCTCTTTAATATGTCACCTGTGATCAAGATACTTCGTACCAGATTCTGCCTCCATGTACTTGTTTGCAAATTTGTCATCTTAAAACTTTGTCATTGTTCCTGGAAATGTGGCAGGCATTACCATACTCAGATTGCATTTTCAGGAGCATCTTGGACAATGTTCACAGCAGCTTTCACAAGAAAGACTCTACTTAGGAATCTTTTCAGAAATGTTTTATCAGATAAAATGAGAGTCATCAATGTCTCAAACCTGCTTAGCTATGGTAATGTAGCTCTTTCACATCTTTTCATTTTTCCCATTAGTAGCATCACAAACAGCAATAAATACTAATATGGTTAATCTGATAAGAGAGAAAAAAAAAAGTTACTTTTTTTCTTCAGTCATTTTCCTGGCTGTAGCAACCTGTGAGTAAAACATGGAAGTAAAGGTTTCAGGAAAGTTCCTAACTGAGTGATCACCATCACTGGAAATAGGCACACAGAGTTTACCTATGCAGATGGAAATAACATTTGTGAATATACAAATGTTTAATACAAAGTTTGAGAGAGAAAGACCTCTTCTATCATTAAATATCATCTCCTGGTAGCTCAAGACAACAAATTTCATGCAAACACATCTGTGAGCTCTTAAGAGGGAAACTATCTAACAAACAGATGGATCACCAAGGGAAAACTCACAGCTTTCTGGGGCTGGAGATGTTCTTGAACACACTAAATTCATATCATATAGGATTTATCTACAGTTTGCTTTTTGAGAATCATTCAAAAGTTTGATGAGGAACACCAACCTACAGGGACAGTCTTTTTAGTTTGGACAACTCTTACAAGAACACTGCATTTAGAAGAAGGTGACATCTAGGATGAGAGTCTATCTACCAAAACCCAGATTTTCAAACCTAGTACATAGCTAGCCATCGGTAATCTTGTACTGTTGTAGGTATCTGTTTTCATTAGTTTTCTCTCTAGCCTGATGTATCCCTTGGAACAAATCTTCAGGCTCCAAGGCCTGATATACAAAAGAGCTGGTGAACTGTGTCCAAAAACTCCCTGTCCTTCTAAATTAGTCACAGTATATGCTTAGTTCACGTTTTCTGTTTTCCTGCCAAGGAAATGCAAGGCCTTGGTCTGTAGCTGAAACTTCCTTTTCCTACAACCTGAGGAGGCATTCTAGCCACAAGATTTCAAGAAATTCAGAAAGTTATATCTCCCCACCTTCCACCTGAAGCTAAGCTATGGCAACAGGAGTGCAATATCTCAAGGCCTGAGTGACATGCCTTTCCCCTACACAATGGTTATATTCACCTGGCAGACAGGGCAACACTGCAAAATGGACCCAGCTCCCTCATCATATATTAGATCCTTGACAGCTAAGAAAAAAAAAACAGCAACACCAGAAAGCTCTTGATGTCTCTAATTCTATGAAGCACTGAGAGTAAACTCCTCTCACTGAAGACTTGGCATGCTGTGTCCTTCCTTTTATTCCTTTCGTTGTGAGTTTTGAGCTGATCCAGTATCCACTAAATTAACAGGAATCTTTCCATCAGCTTGGATGGACATTTTATCAGGCACCATCTGACTGGAAAAACTGACATCACACTTCTAATAACACAAATATTATGAATAGCTTGGCTTTATGTGGTGCTTTTTGGCAGAAACTTGCATGTAGTTTTAAACTCTGTGAGCAGGAGTATATTTTACCAATCACAGAAAAGCAACCACACATGGGGAAAAATGTGATTGCAATTAACAGTGGATAGCAAAGTTATGTTATGATAGCATGTCTTTCCAGTTCATGAAGCTCTGGGCAGCAGATGATATAATAACAACACAGCAAAGGGTACAAAGCAAGGTGAAAAGTATGTCCTACATTATTTTTGAAATTTAAATTACTTACCCATATTGGCGTTTTGACTTGATAAGATCATTAAAAAGTCTTTGCGTTCTTTTTTTTTCTTCTTGTCCCTCCTGTACAAAATTTAATTTCTGAGCAAGTTTCAACTGTTCTGTTAATCTTAGTATGGTATTTCTCATTTCATCCCTGTCTGCTTTTGTAAAGGAATATTTAGTGAAATGAATGATCAGTTCACACACTTTTTCAATAGATTATCTTTGAAATATTCTTTATATTTTGCAGTCAAATGATGAAGAAATCTTTGAAGAGTTCAAATTTTGAAACACATTCTGAGTCATTTGCAGACGGGCTTAATATCCAAACAAAAATATATCTGTTCTAAAGCAACTTGGACTCTTGGGAAATTCTAAGACTGGAACAATTTAATGCAAAAAAAATCTGCTCTTTCCACCTTCTTTTAGGTAGTTATGTTCCAGCATGGTAGCAACAAACTGTTGGATTGTGTGCATCTGTCAACATATGCTTACTTGCTTGCTTCATTCCCTTAATTTTAACAATTGCTGGTGAATTTCCTAGAGGTACTGTTCAGTGATAATGAGCTGCTGATTTGAGCTTACACTGAAGAAAATGAAGAGTTGTTTCCAAAAAGCTAAAGCAAGACAGACTAAAGCACCGAGAGATTGTAACTGTCCAGGTCATTCATGTATTTGGACAGCTGAGTGCAAATGCATGAGGTCTGCATTATGAAGTCCTTTCAGCCATGGGATACGTATTAAGAGCACTGAGTGGCTGGAAAGAATTTCTGGAAAGGATTTTCACTTCCAGAATGAAACCAGTGGGATTTAATTTCAGAGAAAATATTCCAACAGAAGTTAATCCTGGCCTAAATATGTGCAATGCAAATGATGTGCTAAAGTACAGGATAAAAACAAAAGCATTGGCAAAGTTAAAGCATTTAGAGATGGGAGGGGTTGTGTCAGTGTTAGACTAGTTTGCTGCAGGCTACTTGCCATGCACTTTGCAGCGATTCTTGCACTTGATTAAAATGTATTTCCATAAAACAATCAATTAATGTTATTAATAATGCTATTATGAATCTGACATTAAGGATCAAAACCAAGCAGCTAGGATGGAAGTCAGCTGCAGGTTGTGAAAAATGTCTGCACATGGCAATAATGAAAATCAGAAGCATGACATCTTCCATCAGCTCTGAGCTTTGTGCAAGACCATACAGGACAGCAATTCCATTGCTCTCTGTCTTCTTGAGGATATAGATTTCTTATATCTCCCTTATTAGATTTCACATTCAGACTCATTTTTGTTTTGATAAACTGGTTTTCAGTATTAAATATAAACTTGTCATCCAAATTTTCAGCTCCAAGTGAAGATGATTTTGTCCTGTTGGATTCTGCAGTGCACCTGCCAGATAAACTCTGTGTCAGAGTTTCCTTGAACTCAGTGACATTATGATCAAGCTTTTCACAGATCTAATCAAAACATTTGCAACCAGTGAACAGAGCTTCATGTTACAACAGTGAGTTCAGCAGTCTGTTCTTTTGCCCCCTTGTTACCTCAGTTTCCTCTCTGCTAATCACTAGTGTTTATAAGCCACAGAGTAGCTTAGATTTATGGTTGCTGTAGGAGTCCATGCAGTCAATTACTTTTACTCGAACCCAGATGAACTCCAATTTCTTCTTCACTCTTGGAATTTTCATACTTAAGGCCTTGCTCCCTGCTTTTACTTTTATCTATACCAAAAAGTTCAAAGTAGATTTCACCATTCCTTCCTTCATTACAGACCTGAGATCATCCTTATCTTCCCTAACAACCTTAGCATGAATCAAATATTTCCTGTCAGTTGGTTTTACACTGATTCCCTTTTCATGACTGCTGTGCTTAATCTGGCTAAGTACCAGTGCTAGGCTCCCTTCAAAGCCGTGGTCACTTGGTTACATGGGATAAAACTAAGCTAAAATGATCATCAGTCGTGGTTTGTATTTTAAGATGAGAAATGTATATTTATAGAATGACAAGAGACCATCACTTTCCTTAGTTTTTACATAAAGTTTGGGATATTATACATTAATATTAATATTTGAAGAAGGCTTACATAATTTATGTAGAATTAACATGTGATTCCTGCTATAATGGTGGAAAAAAAAATATTTTTTGTAAAAGTTATAACTTGTCCTGATCTCTTTTCTTTAAGCCAATTAAATATGAGTTTCTACAGGAACTTAAATTCCTCATCATTAACACGAACACTGTCTGGCTATTTTTTGTACTTTTAGAAACTACTCTTAGGAAATAAATGAGGAACAAATGCATTGCTCAGTGAATTTTCTGTGTTTTATTTTCTCTTTTGTCAAAATGGGAAACAATTTCTCCTCTTTTAGAAGGCTGATGAGTAAGTTAAAGTCCATTCTTCTCTGTTCAGTCTGTAATCATGGCTGCCAAGCTATTGCTGGAGGTCTCAGTTTGGGGTGGCTTCACCTTCAAAGAAGTTGTTCTTCAGAACTGGGGAAGTCATAAGGTGTGCCTTTCACTGCTCATTACTTCACACTCTACCACCATTATGCTTCGACTCTTTTGGACGACAGAGTTACTGTCCATGCCAAAGTATGTTATCTTTTTGGTCACAGTAGAGATCTGTACTAGTGTTTCTATTAACAAGAATTTCAAGTCCAGTGCTCCAAATCTGCTGTCAGCGACATCATTCTCTAAACCATTTCCTTTCCTATGGCTGTTCAGGACATATTCCTTTTTTTTTTTTTTTTTTTTTTTTCTCCCCTTCCCTTAAAGTCAATATTTTAAAAATAAATGCTTAGGGAAAATGGATCTTTGGGATTAGGCACAGAACAAGGGTCACCAGCTGCAAATCTGCAAGTGAAAGCAGGAGCTGATATTGCCGTGGATAAAAGTTGTACCTTTTCTCTGATACCTATAAGGTGGTAGGTCAGCCAACACCTGTCTGACAATAACCAGAGCTGAGCCAACAGACATGTAAATGCTACACTAGGCCACAGAGGCAACATTTTAGCATGTTTAAGAATATTTACATAGCCTTGAATTCTTTTTATTAATTCTCCATATCTTTTTGTCTCTTCCTTCATATTTGATGACATCAACTTGGTCTGCCTGGAATCAATAAATGCAGATACCCTGGTAACAGGAATGCTGCTGTCCTAAAGTTGATGAGAAGAGATAGCTGAGAAGAGATAGCATTTCTAGAGTGCAGTGTGAGTTGTGACAATTCACTTGACAAGTGAATTGTAGTTTGAATAACAGCAATAATTCCCTGCAGCCTGTTAAACTGTGAATAGCAATGCACAGCTAAATAGATGGAGAACTGAAAGGTTAGATTGTTTAAAGTCAGCACACATTGCATTAAGCACTGTGTTGAGAACAATCTTGTATTGTTACAGGAAGGAACTAAATGAACAAACCATCTCCAGATTCTGAGTTCATGACTTGACCAGTTTTTGCAGTTTGTACAATCAGAATTATTGCTTTGTCTGTTAGGAAAGTCACTAGAAAGTCCCTTTTGCTAGTCTGCTCTTTGCCAACTACTCCCAGAAGGATTAGGTCCTACAGTAACAGTATTACTCCACAGATTAATGGAAAGAGCAAGTTCTCTGTGCAGTATATGGTCATACATGTGATAATAAACTGCTTTGTAAAAGCCACTCTGCTCAATATATAGGATGATTTTTACTTAAAAAAAAAAATAAAAAAATCAAAAAGAAAGGAGAAAAGTAGAAGTTGAGCAAATAAATCTCAAACTCTCCTGTTATTCCTAGATTTGGACAGTCATACAGAGGAATTCTGCGTAAGTGGTAGAGCTTATGTATGTAGAAAATCTGTGCTCTTTAACTATAACATTTTTTCCCTTGAAGTCAAGCCTTTTTGTGATATCCTGGTGGATATTGCAGAGATCTACCCTTATTTGGATAAAAGAGTGAGGATAAAAAAATTGTATGTAAAACTGAATCTTAGTTTCTTCAGAGGTATTCAATGAAGTTTCTGAGTGGTGATCTTTAAACAAAAAAAATCGTTCAGGTTCCAGTTTGGCCTCATTACATGACTAATGAAGTGGAGGGACCCACAGACCTCTGCCCCAAGATAAGGGAAGAGGGGTAGGGAAAAGGTAGAGAGATGAGCCTAAAAACAACAAGCTAAGGGAGAAAACTAGTTTACTAAGTATAATAGAAGAATGTGAGATTGAGATTACACAATGTAAGTGGAATTGAAGCTAATATATCAAGTAAATGAGAGACAGTGTAAAACCAAGGGCCTTACTCCAGTGCTGAAGGTGAGACAGCTCAGGAGCACACACTGCGGACGTGGAAAGTAAAATCAGGGACAGTCTCATGACTCCTGAGCAGTTTATCTTTCCCTCTAAAGAGAAAATGAAAATGGAACAGTGAAGTGTTTGGGGATTTGTACTTCCTCTGCTCTTCTGAAAACCATGTACCTGGAAATATTGTCAATCCATAAAACTGAAGCATTAACTCTTTAACTCCCAGTGCAGGACATGATGTTATGATATGGAATACCGCTAACAAAAAATCATAAAATCATGACAAAATTCTATTAAGTACGGATCAAAATGAAAGTAACATGGATCTTTTCAGTTCTTTCCTCTCGAATTTACCCTCCAGCCTTCTCATGAAAAAGAAAGATAGGGAAGCAGAAAAATTATATTTGGGACTCCAAGGGTTGCCGCTAACACAAAAGACAAAAATGTTAAAATGAAATAAATTTTCATCTATTTTGAATGAAAAACTGTAAGTTCCTATGGTCAATGTTAGGAAAGAAACTTAATTTCCATCATTGTATTTTCATGGAAAATATTTACAGAAGTATAATGCTGTCATACAGAAATCATCAGAAGAAGCGCTATTCTATTAGTATTAATGATAGAAAGACTTGATTATAAAATGGTGTTACATATTTCAAGATATTTTTTCTCTTCTGAATTGCATTTTAGGCAGTTAGAACAGGGAAAACTCCTGGCTCAATATTCTTATATACAATTCTTTAAAACAAAAGCTTTAGCCAGATTGTATACATCTGTTATCTACCATCTGATGTAGAAGGTATTATAAGCATTTTTTTCTAAGGCAAAGCTGACTAGTTTGCAATATACTCTTCTTGAAGTCAAACCTCCCACTGCTTCCTACAACCTTTCTCCTGATATGTGAGATTTGAGTACAAAAGAAATTTTGTTTATTCTGCATTTTGCAATTTGTTTCTCTTCAGCAATAGGATTGGTAAGCTTTTCATCAGTAGTTTCAACTGTAATATTATGCTGTCACCATGAAAGCACTAGTTTAGGATTCAATTCTACAGGGCCATATTCAGATTTTTCCATCTACTGCCGAGATCTGTGATCAGCCACTCCAAATACACTGAAGTTTCTAATGTCTAAAGTGTCTATAGTCCATGAAAACTTTCTTTTGGTTCATGCCAGACTTAAGAGTATGGGAATCAATAAATGCAGATACCCTGGCTAACAGGAATGCTCAGTGTGAGCAAACAGGAGAAGTTTATGGCAGAGGAGATGCACACTACCTTGTCTGCAAAGATATTTACTACAAAAATAAAATGGGGTAAAGGTTTGATGATAGACAAGTGTGTTAAAACAGATTGTTGCATCTGATAATTACAAGAAAATAAAATTTGTAATGATAGAAAACCAAACCTTAGCTCTAATTCTGGCTATTTTCCACAAAAGAAGTTGTGTGTTTTTTCTTTATTGAAAATCTGCTTTTCTTGAGAAATACAGTATTTTCAAAAACTTTTTCTTTTTTTTTCAAATTTAGTTTACTGTCAAAAAATGACAGCAAACATTTCCTTGGAGGCTTGGTGTCACAATTGGGATGAACTATGTGTTACTGAGGCTGAGTTCTTGGCCTTGGGTCATCAGTTCAATCAACCAGTGATTAGTGCTTTTCACTTTAGTTGTTGTTATGGCCTTACTACTACACTTTGTTAAAAAATATGTAGGGAAGATTTTCCAGCAATCTCTGTCATATTGCACTAAAGAGCTTTCCCCAGGAAATCCAGTCAGCCAGTAGCACCATGGATACAAGATTTGACAACATTCTTAAAGTTATTGCAATATTTCCTTTCTTTTTAGAGTTAACACAGTATTTTTGCTTTTTTCATAGCTATGTATAATGGATACTCCTCAATCAATCAACTAGCAAATTAGCACTTATTTTACAATCTAAGCTAAGTAAGTTTTTTTCCAAGGAAAAAAAAAATAAAAAATCAGAGTTGATTCCAGAATGTCATTATCAAATCTCCCGCTCATTTTGATGTTATTAGATATCCTCAATGTTTTTTATTTGTTTCTTGCATAAGTTAATACACCAGGCATTTGCTGGTGGCTTTAAAATGAATACAAAGAAGTCTCATTCTGCTATATGTTTTTGCCCTTCCTTCTTCCTGTGTGGGGTTTGCCCTACTTTTTACAGGGATACAATAAGAAGACTTCTCTGCGACACATGTTTACAATATGCTCAGTAAATAATGGATTTCCACTGTTTATTCAAAGTAAAAAAAAATTTGCAGACCTACCCACTTTGCATGGCTGGCGTCAGCCTCCCCACACACAGAGTCTCCTTGCTTCCGGGAAGAAGCCCAAGGCATCCTCCTCTCTTGTAAAATGTTTCTGCCAGAAGCATTTTAAGAAAGCTCAGCAAAGAGAAACGTGCAAAGTAAAGCATTTCAAAGGGAGAGGAAGATTGAACAGGGGGAGAAAACAGAGCCCTGCAGGAAAATACTTCAGTTTGTCTAGTGATGCTAGATGATAAGGCACTTGGTGTCCAGTAAATGGCCGCTCCCACACATAGAATTTATCTTGAGAAGAAGTAAACATTTATATGAAGTTAAAGCTGTACCTTTTAAAGTTCTGCTCTAGAGATTCTGTTCTGTTTGCTTTGTACCGAAGTATCAAAGAGATAATCTACATCAGAAAAAGTTTACAGTATAAAAGATGCAAAGAAACAAAGGGTGGTTTCATTCCTTTGAATTTATTTTCTTTCAAATTCTGGGAGAGAAACTGCTGCATAGGAGTAGCTAGTTTGGAAATGGGTGTTCACCACTCTTTCTCAAGTTTTGATGTGTTTTAAGTGCCTTCCATTTATCACTATTTGCAGTATTTTTTCTTAATGGAACTGACAGTTTGAGATACACTGGTCAGCAGGGAAAAATTTAGTTGTTATTTCCACACCTGTTTTACAAAAACATTTGTATCTGAAGGCTGTTCTTCTACTTCTAAGAACTGCAAATACATGGCTATAATGATACCAAGCATGGTTACCATTTAATTTCAAAAACTCTGGCTGTAGGAGTGCAATTCATAGCCTTGCCTGTGGCATTGCAGCAAGCAGGGAGTTTGCAGATGGAAAGATCAAACACATGACACCAGAGCTTAGGTGAGGAAATGTCATCACTGCTACTTTTACAACGTTCTTCTGGTTAAAGCACTCAGCTTGGGAGGTGAGGTCTGTGTGCAAGTCTTTTGAGGCAGAGGGGAACAGGGTCAGCTTCTGCATCCTCAGAGATGATCTAGGTCAAGAAAAGTTGGTGTCTCTCAATCAAGGCTAGGCACTGTCAGGGCATGAGCCAGCTCACAAGGCTGGATGGAGAGAGAACAAGCCAGAGAAGTGTAATTATCACATTGAGATATTTTGAAAGAGAGAGATCTCTACATTTATGGCTTTTATTCAGTGACATTTTAATGCAAAATATAATAATACATTTGTAAGAGTTTAAGTAGCAGGCAGATGTGAACATGCTCCCTTTCATACTTGGGTAAATTTCTCTCTAACATCTTCTACAACCTTGGTCTCAGCTTTTCCTTCTTTTGGAAATTACTGGCATCAGTGTGGTGATCTTACACATTCCTCCAATAATATTCCACTTCTTAACACCAAAAAGAAGTATTACCCCCATGGAAAAAGAGGACCAATCATCTACATCCTATATTTTAAACAACTTGACAAGCAAAGAGGCATAAACAATAATAGATTCATTGTGAGAAGCCATACACGAAACACCTCATCAATCTGGCACCCCACTGCTGAAGGAATGGAAGCCCACATATCCGAATCATTTCCTAATCTCTTTTTAACATTAATTTATATGAAATGCATCTTCCTTTCACAAGATTCAGTTTACACAGTAATGTATGCAGTGCCAATATCCTATAATCTCTTTGCAAGATGACCCTCTTTAACCATGCCATTTTCATCTCCTACCACAGTCTTTAGCCCAGAAAAATCTTGCCTAAGCTTTTTCTCTGCAGCCAGCTACAGTGTCTCAAGGAAAGGGAAGCAATCTCTGGAGTGACAGAGACTATTCAATGTCTTTGTATTAGTAGATAGCATTTTAGAGCCAGAACAGAAACTATTTAGAAATCAGTGCAGGTTAGTGCTGAATGCTGACCTAGTGTACTTTTATTTCCTGAAGAAAATTACTGAAATCAGATGAATTCCACACTAATTAGAGTTCCTGAATTGTTCTATCAAGTTTATTGCCACAGGAGCTCCCACAGCTTTTCTTGAAATAACAGCATTACCAACAGCTGGAAGAGAAGGAAAACTGCTCCTAGGTGAGTCCAGGGGAGCAGGATGAATCACCAATCCATGAGGCAGTGCTCACATGTCTGTCTGAAATAACCAGCACACAGGCAATTTGGGAGCCCTTTCTCAATGCATATTTTACAGCATATTGTACCAGGGAGCTGTGAAGATCCCTTACAGAGCTTAACTGGGGGTCTTGCAAAAGGCTGTTGAAAACCACCCCACACTCAGACACAGTCCAAGAAAGACACAGGTCAAGGAACAAGTAGCCAAGGAGAGCATAAAACTGATTATTAGAAGCAGCCACAGAGCTGTCTTTTTCAGAAACATGCCACTGCAAAAATATGTTAAATTCATCTACATTTAAAAAATCCTATAAAAATAGGTCGTATTTTCCAAATTATCTTTGAAGTATTCAAAAAATTTTTTATTCCTCATTTAAATATGTTTTTGCTTTTCATGAAATCAGTATATCTAAATGAATTGCTAAATTTAATTTCATAAATTTTACCTGATTCTATCCTGCAACATTCAAACACTATTGAAGGGAAACACTACTATCTTAGCAAAAACTACAAATTTACAGAAAAAAAGCTTTCCTCCTCAGTGAACACTGAGAATTTAAGTGACATGTTAAGTTTCAGTGTGTTGACTTTTCATCACAGAATGAAAACAAATGCCAAATGAGTGTGGATTCATATGAAATGAGAGTGCCATTCTGGACTGGCTCTTTAGTTTGCAATCTCGGATGGCTCTTATACTGAGAATACATTGGGAGGTCAGTGAGAGCATGTCTCTGTCAGTGTGCAACTAGTGACGCCTCTGATTTCGAACATGTCAACATAGTCAGCTTACCAGCTGACGAGCAGAACAAGTAAACATCTGTTTCCTGAAAAAACAGAAAGGCTTAGAGAAAATGGACATAAGCACAGTGTGTTGAAGCATCCTGAGGTGAGGAAGCTTGCTCTTTTTCTCAGAGCCACATCTGCTTGCAGAGGTGCTGACCTGACTCATGCTGAGGCTTGCTTACCACACTCATGTGGCCTGGGGACAACAGCTGGGTGCTCTGAACCCACAGTGTCTGTGTTGACACGGGGCACTTTTGGATATGTGTGGTAAGTGGGTTGCTAGGAAGCACTGATTATGGTTCATGACAGTGTTGCATTAGTTGAACTGCTGCAGATACCATCACCCACCAGCAGACCTCAGTGGTGTCTTAGAGGTGCCGCTGCCAGGTCACTAACAGGTCTGCTGAGAAGAGTCTGCACAGGAAGTCCCTGGAGAAATACCAATGAAAAAAGAAATGAGTGGTTAAAATGACAAGGTAGTGTCTTCCTAAGAGCTAAACCAGAGTATTTGAGTGCACTGGGAGTTGCAGCTGAATTATGTGGAAAATGAACGTCAAGATATATTTCGGAAGGCTTCCTGGTGAATGATTGCACTCGGGGTATTGCTGCCATCAGTGGAAAGTGCAGGACTGTTCTGGGGATGACCTGTAGGTCAAGGCAGGGAGCTGGATGCTCTCTGCTTGCTTGTGAAAGCTCACAGACTTCTTTCCAGCTCAGGTATTCTCAGAAATGTTCCATTTGCCAGCTCACATGTACTTTGACCCCTTAATCCTAAAACCAACAGTTCTTTATTATTGTCTATCAAAAAAGAATGTCTCACCTATGCACTCACTGATGTTGTTTTCCTCTCTTTTCCAAAACAGTTCATACTTCAGATTTTGAAAGAAGAGGAAAAGAGATACTGCCTTGTTTGCTTCATCGGCAAACTAAAATAGTTCCTGAGCAGAGACAGAGAACACACTTGTCCCATGTCTATCAAAATATCCTATCTATCTTATCTATTTCTCTTCCCCTTCAGCTTGCATCTGTGGCAAAGGTTTAATCAAGTTATCTTAATTCTGTCACTCACGTGTTATAGGTACACTGTACCTCCTAGAATATCCTTCCTGAAAAAGAGCTGTAAAGAATAAAATTTGTTTTATTATTCTTCCTTTTTCTTTTCTTTTTTCTCTTTTCCTTTTTTTTTCTTCTTTTTATTTCTTTTCTTTCCCTTTTCTCTCTTCCCTTTTCTCTTTTACTTTTTTCTCTCTTCTCCTCTGCTCTCCTTTCTACAAATGATTATTTTCTCCTTATTTTCTTAGCCATAAACCAAGAACTTCTGGCCTAGTTGCTTAACATGACTTTAATTACAAACTGTTGGATTCTTTCTTCTACTGGCAAGAAAAATTTTCTCAAGAAGTCGCGCTGCTGCGGTAGCAGAAGTTTCCTAGAAAAACTGAGACAGTGCTGAATTACACATGCAGTCACAGAATACTGAGGCTGGCAGAGCCCTCTGGGTCCCTCAGACTTAATCCTTGCCCGAGCAGGGAGACACACAGAGCAGGGTATCCAGGACCAAGTCCATGTAGTTTTGAAGTTCTTCAAGGAGATTCCACAGCCTCTCTGGGTAATCTATGCCAGTGTTCCATCACCTGCATAGACAGGTGTAGTTCCCACATCCCCCAGGACTTATTTCTCAGTAAATATTCACAGGGAAAATCTTTTCCTAGCTAATACTGACAGCACTTCTTATCTTCAGGGCTGGATGTGGAGAAGGAATCTTACAGTTCATAAACAAGATCATAAAAAAACAGCGTGCCACTTCTACTGAGGCTGCGAAAACAGGAGTTACTGAAAGTACCACGCTGCAGCTTGTGTCCATGAGGCTCAGGGGAATGAGATAAGACCTGAGGACCATGGGACCTCAGAACCATGAGATAAAACCTGGGATTTTTGCAACATCTTGAAATTAACTGAAAGATCCAGTGTTTGCCTGAGAGAAAGGGCTGTAAGTAAACCAACTGTGGTGGTAGGAAGGAGGTTGAGAGATTGCTGAAGGACTTCAGACAACTGTGGCGTAGTTTTCCTCTCTGGGTTGCAGCAGTGTCATGTATACTATGTAGGCCTGTGCTACTCTGAATGTGGCCACAGTAGGGTGATGCTCAGAATATGCCAAGGACAGCCTTGCAGAGTGGCTCCCTAAGGAGTTTTCCAAGGAACCCACAAGATGAACATATCCCCCAAGGTCTGTGGAAGTCCTACCAGTGAGAAATTCAGACAGGCAGAGCGTGTCAGAAACATTAGGTACAAACAACTACAAATGACCTCCTGATCTCCCTGCCACTTCTACCATTATGTGTGTTTCCTTCCTCTCATTTCTGTAGTTCTAACTCATTTCTCTGCATTCTGTTTTTCAGATGCTCTGCTGTAATCAACTTGGAAACAGGTACAGAATGTTGTACTGAAACAAGAGGCAAACTTCTCCCAGAGCAGATGAAGAGCCCTGGCATTTCAGGCACTCTTAGCCCTGCCCAATTACTGTTTGTTACATAAGTGAGATGACACCTACTTATGTGACACCTTTTCCTCACTGTGGAGTTTACCTGGGCTGTGTCTGGCTGCCTATGGTGTGTAGCAGGGTACAGGAGACCTGGGTTTGCCAGGGGCCTTGCAGAAAGCCTCTTGCTCAGTGCTGTTCCTGGCTGTGCTCCCTGGCTACATAAGCTGTCAAGATGGTCTCAGAAAAACCACCAATCCCCAGGCACTGTCTCAGTTCAAACCCAGCAGAGGACATGGGTCAGAGCACAGGAAAATAGCACTGGAACCCCAACAGTTCTTGGGGATTTTCACTTGACTTGTAGGAATGCAAAGTAACATTTGGAAAATGCAGTCAGGGTGCCAGGTCAGGTCTCTTCTATCCCTTTATTATTTATAACAGTAATGTGAACTGTCATGGGACTCATTCATATATGACTTTCAGAAGACAGCTTGCAGCTCAGCTTTGCCACAGAGCCTGTGGTTTTATAAAACATTATTCTAAAGATCTTCCTCCTCTCCCTCAACATGAGGCAAACCATTATGAAACAGGTTATTTCTGTGCAGAGAACCACAAAGCACTGTTTTAGCCAGTGCTGTAAAGCAATTGGGTCTGTTTTATCTGTTGTTACCTTAATAGGTATCATTTCATTTCTCATTTTGGGGGACAGGAGAGAAGAAGAAGGAAGGGAGAAAATGAGCTGCCTCGGTAATTTACCTCCCCTGACAAAGCTAGAAGTGTCTGGCTATTTCTCAGCAAATGAAAAAAAGTCTAAAGGAATGAGGTAAAGACTTTATCATTTCATCTGGCTAGCATGACCACTTGCATTTTTCAGTAAATAAAAATGGAAAAACAAGCTCAGGTCCAAGCTGAACAGTAAGCCCAGAGGCAATCTGGTTTATGGCTTTTTTAAGTATGTATTTGAGGCTGCACCCAGCAGCCCCTCTGCAAGGGGTGGGTGCCCAGTCCTGTCCTCTCCCTAAAGTGACAGCTAGAGACCAAAGGACAGATATTTTGCTTGCTATAATCATAGGTATATAAATACAGGATCACATGGAAAGGAAGCACCTCTGCAGATGGAGATTAAGTGATAAGAATGTGGGAAGGAATCTCAATCTAATATGCAGCCCATGGAATACAAATGGACTTCATCAGTGGTCCAGCTGCATACCTACTGGTGCTTGTTTGTGGAGTGCTAGCACAGCATTAGCTGACTCTGCATGTCCCGTCCAAAACATGTTTTCAGCACTGACAACTGACAGCCTGCAATCCTTGGGGTTTCTAAACAACCACTTACAGCTTCACTTACTCTTTAATGAATGTTCATCTTCCATGTCTGGGCATTTCTTTTGTTACTCACCCATAACCTCATTTCAGTGCTTCTTTCCATGCTCTATCTGTCTTGTTCTGGAAAGGTGTCATGGTTAACAAACTACAGCATGTCTACTGCAAGTCAGAATTATATTATTAGGTTATGGCAGGCAGTGATGATTTACATGTAGAAAGAGACAGCATACTACTCATTTTATATAAATATATCAAATTTTAAATCCATTGACAGCAATGGAAAAAAATAAGCCTATATATAGAGAACATTTTGAGTTAAATTTAAGGCTGGTATTATGCACGTAGTAGTAAAAGATACTAGATGCTTTGTTTGCTTACTGAATCCTTGGCAAAGAGGCTAGCCACAGCATCTACTTGTAAGTATTGGAAAGGTTGTTTCCCACTACCTTTCATTTTCCCAAAGAGGATAAAGAGAACTATGTAGTCAAGGCTCACATATCTTGCTGAACAGAAGTGAAGGACAGCAAGGAGACACTACAAAATTTGGCTTAGATGCATGAAATGTGATCCGGACATTGAAGATATGATGCAGGCACATCCAAGCTCACACCCTTTGCACCAGATCCATAACCAGACATGTCAGATCTTTCACTACGCATAAAACAAGCTGAACAGTTGTTTCAGCCAAGTGTTGGCACAAAGCATACTCTAACTAATGGGTCCTATTAGACTGGGGTGCATAATGCATAGAATTTACTGGATTGGATCTCTTTCGTACACTGATTTTCAGAGTATAAGTAAGTCCTGAGTAGACTGAACTAACAAGTATTGTGTCAAGGATACATTCAATCTTCTAATGTTTGTCTAGACAGTATCATTGGTTAATATCTAATCCAGTGTGTTTGCAAAAAAAGCTTTTATTTCAGAATGCTTTTTTTTTTTTAAAGCAACACATTAAAAAAAAAAAAAGACATACGAATATGTCTGATTTCAGTATATATATATGCATGCAATTTTTGTGAAGTAAATTTGTATGTCTGCTATTCGACACTCATACCACTATGGCTTGGAGCAGGACTTGTCTCTAAATTAGACTGGAGCTCTTTAGGGTATGGCTGTGTTGTAACTAGTTCTGCTGACTTAAGAGTTGGCCTTATGCTTCATTATTCCTAAAGGGTTCCTCAGAAGTTTTCAGCTCAGTTTTCATTTAAGAGAAAGGCCAGGAGGTTTCAGGCTGAAAAGTTCAAAATATGTGAATTCTCAAGTGAAACAACACACACACATACACACACCACACACACACCCCACCGTCAACAACAACAACAAAAAACCCACAACCATCCAGCATGGCTATCCTCTAATATCATGTGATTTTAGATCATATAATTTGGTGGTCTCTGTGGCTGAGGTTTCAGTTCTTGGTTTGGCACTGGTGTGCTTTGTATTCCTCTTTGCCTTGCATTAACTGTATATTCAGGTGTAGTAATAAGCCAGAATAAAAATCACAGCAGCAATTACAAACACAATAGCATAACAATCCTTCTCCTTAACAGTGTTCTTCTATCCCACCACACCCGAATGACTGATGTTATTACAGGAAGCTTATGTAATGATCTGCAATGGAGCAAGGTGGTGAAAGACCAGTAGTCCTGTGATGTACAGAAAGAGTAGGCTTGTAACAAATTGTTTCCTAAAAGAGCTGCTGGTCAAAGGGCAGGGTTTATCTCAGAAAAGCTGTCATCCCCCTTCTCAGTCATAGACAAGGCATGCCAGGCTAAATGCTAGAAATTAAAGAGCCGTTTGTCCATTGCTTCTCCAAGTGGCCCTCTCTAGTGAAGTTTGTGATATGCTGATAACAGCTGCAATGAAGTTCTGCCATACTGTCATACCTCTTTTTCTGAATTCAAGTAGCACAGCAGTTTTGATTGTGCTTGAGCTGACAGTGTTCTTGATGACTAAATTTGTCATTTGAAAGAAGAGTGAACAGTGTCTTTAGAGATCTCCCAAAGATTTTATTATTCTTCTGCAGAATGTCATTTCTGGCCAAGGGCTGAGATTCTAGGATATGCTCATTAATGGTGATAATTTGCATTCAGTTCTTATAGCTACATTTTTTCCTGTAATGAGCCAAACCCAAATACTTTTGAAAAAATTGAATCTAAATCTGCACGTTCTATTTTTTCTCCTCTTTAGTTGGTTTTCATTCTAACCACTGAAGAGTTTGGGTTTTTTTGTTCGTTTTCTTGCTTTAAAATGCAGAAGCCATCTATAAACTTACTTTTCCTAGATGCTCTTTAAAAGCTCCAAATGGTAAAAACTTTTGCAATACCAAATGGCCCATAAACAAAACTAGAAGATAGGTGTCTCACCTGCATTACTCTACTACTATGGTAGTGCATGTCTGTTTGTGCAGTAGATTCTATACAGTAGAAATCTGAAGCAGTATAGTGGGTGAGTCAGGGCCAGTGGTTTGATTCATTTGCAAATATCACAGAATCATAGAATGGCCTGGGTTGAAAAGGACCACAATGATCATTGAGTTTCAACCCCCCTGCTATGTGCAGGGTCACCAACCACCAGACCAGGCTGCCCAGAGCCACATCCAGCCTGGCCTTGAATGCCTCCAGGGATGGGGCATCCATAACCTCCTTGGGCAACATGTTCCAGGGCATCTCCACCCTCCATGTAAAAAACTTCCTCCTAAGAAAAGCTTCCTCCTAAGAAATAACTTCCACCTAAGAAATATGAAATCCTTAGGAATTACTGTGCAAGTTCCTGATGTGTTTATGAAGGAAAACATTTTCCATGCACCATTCAATATGATATCCCTGCACCAAATAAAAGGCTGTTGATTTTAATAGACAAAATCTCTGAAATACCAAGCGTCTAGACAAAAAGCAAGGGCTATATGCAATTAATGTAATTTCCTTCTTGAAAATATATTTTCTTAGACACACGTCTTCTTTATATCCACAAAATAAATTCCAATATTTTACTAGCAATGCAGAATGTTGCAATGCAATTTTACCTAGGTCATTCAACAAAGATACTTATAAAAAGGAACCCAGGAAAGAGCTACTGTTGCTGAATTTATCTCTTTACAACTTTATCAGATGTGCCTACTGAAAGATTTCTAGCACATTCTCTTTCCTTGTCTGAATGCCATTTGCCATCAGCTTTCACAATTTCTTTACTTTCCTGCTCTCATTTCTCCTCCTTCTCTGTCTCTTTTCCCTTTCGGGATCATATCTCTGTGGTTTTAATTGTATTGAATTGTTTAATTTAATTTTGTCCTTTTCATTGCAGTTTCTCCTCTCCCATCAAATCAAATGCAGATCCTATGCCACGGCTATCCCGCTCTCTCTTGGCCAGACCAATCTTCTTGTCACCAACCTCGGTTATTTTCCAGCCTTCCACTCTTCACCTCTTATCTGATCTCCTTTACACCTGCATCACATTCATCACCTTCATGTTTATTGCTATCTTGAATTGTTTCTTGAGAGCCAGCCTCATTTCATCCATGATCTGGAACCTTTGAACTCACTGTGACCTGCTCCCTTCAGCAGCTGGCTGTGATGAACACCTGGACCCACCTGACAGTCTTTCTGCTGCTCATTTCTTCTCTCACACTTCCCAGTCTGTAATAATCAGCTTCTTCTCTTACATTTCTACCATCTTATATTTTTCTCCCTCCCCCTTCCATCTTACTCCTTATCTTCCCTCCTTGATAGTTCTGTCACTCACTGCCTACCCAAGTCATTCCTTTTTGATTTGTATTTTTATGGAAACAAGAACTTTTATTCTTTTCTTCATACTAATCTTCACGTTAGGGAGTTAGGACTAGGAAATCCAGGAGAATTTCTGCAGCGCATCCAGTCTGCCTTTTTCTGTCTCAAGGACTTCCACAGGCGGGAAGTTCAGAGCAGATTAGCTGGATAGCTTTAGGTGAAGCAGACAGGACAAGAAGGGATTGGGAGGGACAGTATTTGGTCATCGTATCATGCAGCTTTCTCTGATTAAATTCAACATGAGGGCAAGTAACCTGCAGTGTGGATATAAACTTAGCAGCATTTTGAGAATGTAAAAGGACTCTTTTTTGATGCAATCAAATCTCAAAATCTTTCATTTTCTATTGCCAAAATAACTCTGATGAACCTGTGAATGAAACTTCAGCTGCCCCAGATTTAGATAGATAATTGCTATAGGAGTCTTACAGAGCCTCAGGCAGACTTCCACAGCATTTTGCAGCAGGAGAGACAGAGGAACAGAAACTGAGTTTCTTCTGAAGTATTTACATTTTTCCTCTGTGCTTTGACTAGAAAAGTATCTAATGCTAAGTGAAGTCCTCTATACACACTTCTGGTAGCCTAAATTGTAACCGTTTCTCCTGCTTTCCTTCTACTGTTTCTGATTTTAGCCAAATGCAGATCTAAAGGTGGAAATGAAAGGACCTCAGAGTCCCCCATTTATTTTAGGAAAGACTGCAGGGATACAGGTTCCTGCACCAGCTGGCACTGTAAGTTGCTGTGTTGGCTGTGTTCAATTGTTTGATTCAGGACTTGGCTAACCTCCGGTTCATAAGTTCATAAGGCAAACAAATCCCCTTAGTTTTTACGTTTTTGAAGAGAAAATGTATAAATATTGCTCTAGAGATTATGTTCAATAAAGGTATTTATAAATGAAAATTTCTGAAAGAGAGACAGAGAGACAAAAGGGTATTATATAAAATAAGAGTAATATATAATAAAAATGAAATAAGAGTACTATAACAGTAATATATAATATATAAAGAGAGACAAAAGCTTAATATTCAACACATAAAAAGTTATAGATAACAATAGAAATGGAGCTGGACTTCTAATGTCCACCTCTGAGGCTATGTTCACATCAGTGATTCCAGAACAACCTAGGCCTGCAGAGACACTTTCAAATCAGCCCCCCAGAAGGGTATTTTAGTGTTCACTATATATCCTCATGCTAGTGCTATTAAAGACCCTGCTGAAGGTCTATCTCACAGCCAAAATTAAATTCAGCTCCTATAATACAAACTATCAAATCTTTAATCAGTTAGCCTAGGGTCCTTTTAGAGTCAGGCAGCGATGTTCTTCTGCTGAACGATTCATGCCCCGCTAGAATGTGGGACTTTGTTCTGTCTGGGGTTGTGATAAGATGCTACTTTATCTTCTGTTGACTACAGACTGTAAACTATTCCTGAGGTGGAAGAAACATCAGCATGAATTGTTGAAAGAAAAAAAAAAATAATAAATCCTTGTGCTGCTCCTCTGCCCTATTTTGCAACTGTGGTGAGTTCTGACAAATATTTTGGTATTAACAAAGGGAATACTTGCAGCAATTCATTTCACCTATTAAGCCCCAGCAAAAGGACATCTCCCAGCCAAAAACATTTGGAACTGGTCTTACCTGACCCTTTTTTTTCCTAGAAGTCTAACTAGTCAAACTACCTAGTAGTCTTGGAGAATGCAATGCCTCAGCATCCTGCATGCTGAAATCAGTATGCTTGCCTCTCCTTCACCTTTTCTGCGGTAATAAATGACTGACCTTCTTGATCATCAACCAATAATTTCCTGACACTGCATTCACTCCGTATGTCAGGAAAAATGGAGCTCCACAGTTCTGTTCAGCTGCATTCAAGTTCACAACCAAATCTGAAGGCCCACATAATGTGATGTCTTTCAATCAAGCTGTTTTAAAAATTCTGGTTTATTATTGAATATAGATCTGGTTGAATGCTCACGTAATTGGAATTCTGATTCAGTGCTCTCTTGTGACCAGACCCGACTATAAAACACATGAAATGCATGCACACATGCATGCAGGCATACAGAATCTATGCTAACAGCATCCTTAGGGCTGCAAACTCAAATGTTCCAGAACCAGCATTACAGTTTTCTGTCTTTTATTTCAGCTCTCCTGGCAAAGACTTTTGGATTAAATCTACAGATTACGCTGGACCTGGCTTCACTCAGAGACTGAAATATGTGATGCTCCTTTGATGAGCAGATACATTATATTTAATCTATTCAGTCTGTCTAGCAGCTTTTGTCCTGCACAGGCCAAATCTCCTTCCAACATTAGTATTATTTATTAGCTCATGAGCTTTCCTCTGCAAGTCATCACCAGATCTGAGAGCCTTTACAGACACTAGTGAGTCTATTCTCATACTGGGAGAGAGAGTGCTGGGAAAATCAGAAGAAATCTGAAATATCATGGTTGGATGCCCAGTTACAGATGTCTAGAACATGTATTCAAAGCACATCCATAGGAAATGTTTAGTAAAGGTAATTTACCCAGCATCATTGAGCCCACTGTACAAAGAACTATCATTTTAAGTGATGAAAATACTTATTTACAATGCTCTCCAAACATACTCACAGTTCATTAGTGGAGCTAAGGTTCTTCTGATTCAGCACATTTTTGGAAAGGTGCTTGGATAAAAATGAGCTAAGAAAATATGCACAAGCTTTACCAAACAAAGTAACAAGGAACTGATATTAAATTACATACAGCACCCTTGATTTTCATATTTATGCATCCCAAGCCACTACTCCGTTCCATTGTTACATTTCCAGGTCTCAGTGTTTTCACTCAAAGTTCTGAGAACTTCTGAAAACTCAGATCAGACCCCACCCCCCAGCATTAGTGATTCTAGGGAGCACAGACACGTGGTGTGGTGCCACCTCAGCTGTGAATAGTTAACACTGTTATAGTTCAAGACTTCAGCCACGAACACTACCTGTGAGGGCAGGGTGTCTTGGGACAGAAAGTCCTTGGCAGGAGCTAAACCTTAATGAGCTTAAAATGTATTGAAGATTTTGGCAAATACAAAGCCAGGTCATGGAATAGGTAGTAGCAGAAATTTTCCTATGTGTAATGTTTTAAGACAATTATTTACATTATCTGGGTGGTTTTAATTATAGGATAGTTCAGACCAGTTTCTTTAAGTTTTCCCAAGGAGTAATTAGTCACCGTGTGAATTTGCATATTTTCCATTGCTCTATTGAAGCAAATCAGCTATACTTATCAGAAGATTGACCTGGCAGTCTCTGTTCTTAGCAGATTATAGTCTGAGTTTCGTCATGACATCAGCAAATATTCTGCTCTGTAGCTCTAGGGCAAGTAAACTTTGAGGCTCCTCTTTTACGATGTAAGAAATTTTGAGACACATGGTAAAAAGGTACTGTGTGTTGCAACCCCTATGATAGCTATGATATGTTTTCTTACAGATGTGTTAATAGTCTGGCCTCTGTCAGCATGGTAAAAGAACTTGTTAATCTTACTCGTAGTAAAAGCACAATAATCACATACACTTCGTACTTCCAAACAACATGATACATGGACACTGCTTTTAGTTATGCTCAGATTTAAGAAACTGAATAGAAGTAGATTGATTCCCACAACAATTCCTCCAAAGTAAACAGGTTTCACAAATAAATACACCATTATATATTTCAAATAAATAATTTTCTGATATTTTATTGGATGTGTTATTTGGTCGGTCATAGGAGGCATGGAAATATCAATTCCTGAGATAATTAGCCATTTTGATTTAAAAATCAAAGCCATCAAATAAATAGAAAAATACAAATACAAATTAAAATAAGTTTATAAGAAATTTGTATTGACTGCTTTCATAGATTCCATTGGAAATCTATAAAAAACATTTTTTTTTTCCAACTGAGTTCGTAAAGATTTAAAGTTTCACTTTTCTCATATTTTCCATTGGTTTTAGTTCTAATTTCAATTACCAGAGTAATGATTTCTTCTTGTGTATGAAGTGAAATATGAACTAGATGGAGGAGAACATACTGGATTTTTAAAACTACTTTTGTTAATGTTAAAGTTGAAATCTCTGAATACTTGGAATAAGCAAGTTGTATGCTTTTATAAGTAAGGAGAAAAACAGTTAATGAATGATAGGCATATTTTTGGATATTCTTGTCTGTGAAGCAGGTCAGAACTGCTATTATGTAAATTATCGTACATAGGAATATATGTACAGAGACACACATTTAAGTAAGTCAAAGCAAACTTAGGCAGAATAATTTTCATTGCTCTAAATAGGAAAAAAAATACATGGTAAGTACTCTTTGTCTTGTTGCCTATGCCTTTGCTTTTCCATGGAATTAAACTTATCAATTATTTTCCTGCTCATTGTAAAGCCCTTTTTACTTAGAAGGCAAGATATATTTTCATAATAGTCTCTTCAGTCTTAAGACTGGGATTAAATGTTGATTCTCAGACAGAAAAAAAAAAATGTGACCAGATTCTCTTCTGCTGAAAACCTCCATCTGAGCTGATGGCTGCTGACTCCTTGGAGCATTCTCAAGCAAGGACAGAATTGAGGAGGGACTCATAATGCATGCTTTGTCTGTGATAAGGGTATATTCTTCACAGGGGAAAGTAGAAATGAACTACTGCCCTACAAATGTTCACATGTTCACTCCATCTCCTAATACACAGTTTGCACATGGAAATAGTGCTGGCCTGGAGCAAAAGTCACTTCTCCATACCAGTTCTGCAGGACTCTACACACCAGGTTCAGCTGATCCTTCTGGAATTCCTTGATGAGCCAAGTTTTTGCTCCTTTGGACCATCTGTGCCTTGTGAAGAGCCTGCCTCCTTGCCTGTCTGCTACATTGCCTCCCAAAGTACTCACGAACCATGCAGCAGTAAGTTCCAGATTAGTTCATATGCATACTGGTAAATTCGTCTATACAAGTTATTCCTTGTTTTTCAAAATATTATCCACACTAAATTTATATCCAAGCAATAATACACAAGAAGTAGCCTGCAGATCTTGGGGTTAAAATGGGAATGAATGACCTTGAGAAGATATTCTTTGGAGGGAGAGAGGCAACCCAATAGTAGAACTTAATATGAATCACATTAATGCAATACTACAGGTGAACAACCTTCAGTGTAATGACAGCTAGATGTTTGCACTGATGCTCTAATTTTTAATCTATTTCTTTAGATTTGCACTGTGTACCCAGTTTCCAAGCAGGAGAACAATTGTCTACTGTAGGTGTCCCTTTATGAATCATCAGCAGTGAGTGAAAATATACTCTCACTACAATCCTTTAATCATTAATTAGTAATAGGGACATACATGTTTAAGTGTTTTGTGTGTTGTACCTTCTGCTCTTGTTCAACAGAGACATTTCACAGCTTTGAATGCTGTGCAAAGAATATTTTCTCCTCTTTAAAATAAAGGAATTAGATGACTACTTCATTTCAATGTGCCTAGTGAAATATGACCCTTTACTGAAAAATATCAAGAGTGTACAGACCTTACAAGAGTTTCGTTTTTCTGCTACAGGCAGCAGAGTGGCTTTGGTGGGGGAACAGAGACATTCTGTTGCACTTTACATCTCAGGTCAATCATTGGCATTGGCTTGGTCAGCAAACTCCACTCTCTTGTCCTTTTCTCCTACTTTTCTTTGTACTCTGCTGGTAAATGCATTACGTTTTAATTCTGTTCATACAGCAACAAGTGCAGTGGATGTCCAGGTTTGCAAAAGTGCATAAGATACATTAACAGGAATCTAAATAGTGACTACTGAACTATTGAATCCAAGTAAGATTTTAGATGTATTGCAGATTGTTAATGGGAAAGTTAAAAACAAAACAAAACAAAGAACAACAACAACAACAAAACATAGTTGCAGATGTTTTTCTCTGGATTTTTTCCCCTGTATTATACAGAACTCTACTCAAAACCTACTCTTCCACAGAATGCTTGGTACTGCTTAGGAATATAGACATAATCGTATTTAACAAACAAAGATGAGCTGCAAATCTTCAGTGAAGATGCTTGTATATTGGCTAAGATAAATCTGCCTACTGTTAGGGAAGAGGTTATGGATACATTTTAACTGGTTAATCCGAGCCAGCAAACTCTTCAAAATGTTGTGAAAGCTCAATGATAGAGAGCACAGAGTATCTGTGAAAGCAGTTCCACTCAATATAATTTAAATAATTATTATTCTCATCTTAACAGTAACTGAATTAAAAGTGGTATATCTTTTACCCTCTATTTAAACTATGTAAAAAAATAAGATAATAATAAAACTACACTTAATCCAACCAAGATCAGTACAGATTCTAATGGCTCCTCCTTGTCCCACTTCCCAAGTTGTTTCCACCTGTCCCAGCTCTGCATCTGGAAGTACATCTGCAAGTACAGTCTCCTGAAAAAAAATGTTTTGCTAAAGTTGGCATGGAAGTGCTGGGCAAGACTTCAAACTCAGGCATCAGCTGAGTATTACGTAAGGTTGATTCTTTTCATTGTTTCTGCTGATCTTTAAGCTGTTAATATAGAGTCAGTTTGACTCGATTCTTCTGAATGGAAAACAACACAATGTTTTCATGATGAAAATGGCCATGTTGATTAGGTAAGCAGTTTTCCGTAACGAAAGTGTATATGCGTCCACATTTCCATGCAGGTACAGAGTGCAATGCATTTACTTTTCCTTTTTCTGTAGGCAAAAAATGCTCTCAACTCTTGCTTGCTGTGAGGATTTTTTTAATGTACAGTATAAACTTGAGGACTATGTGAAGACTGCTTTTTTTGTTTGTTTGTTTGTTTGTTTATTTTCCTCTGGATTTTTGCTTTGCAAGTATCTGACATTTTAATATACTATTTTGTTTTCTGTCTTTTCACAAATAGATACTATGAAATCTTATTTTCCTCCTAATAGCTGAATCAGATTGCCTTGAATTAACAAAATCTGGCCAAGACTTGGGTAAGGAATTGTCACTACAGGGACAGTGGATCCATCACAGAATCATATAATGGTTTGGAATGGAAGGAACCTCAAAGATCATCTTTTTCCAATCCCTGACATGGGCAGGGTTGCCACCCTCTAGACCAGGCTGCCCAGGAGTTTATCCAGCCTGGCCTTGAGCAACTCCAGGGATGGGACATCCACGGCTTCTCTGGGCAGTTTGTGCTAGCACCTCACCATCCTCTGAGTAAAAAAATCTCCTCTAATATCTAACCTAAATCTACTCTCTTTTAGTTTTAAACTGCTCTCCCGTGTTCTATCTGTCCATGTAAAATGTTGGTCTTGCTCCTTTTATAAACTCCCTTCAAGCCCTGGAAGACTATGATGAGGTCTCCCCCAGGGACTTCTCCAAACTAAACAAACCCAGCTCTCTCAACCTTTCTTCACTGGAGGTGTTCCAGCCCTCTAATAATCTCTGTGGCCCTCCTCTGGATCTGCTCCAAATGCTCTGCATCTTTCTTGTGTTGGGGGCCTCATGCCTCAGTGCAGTACTGCAGGAGGTGCCTCACAAGGGCAGAGAACAAGGGACAATCAGTTCTCCCTCCCAGCTGACCACCCTTCTTTTGATGCAGCCCAGGATACTGTTAGTTTTCCAAGCTGCAAGTGTGCAATGCTGGCTCATGCCCAGTTTTCTGTTCAGTAGGACCTCAAGTCCTTTCCATAGGTCTTCTCTCAAGGAGTTTTTCTCCCAGTATGCACAATTTCCTTGACCCATGTGCAACACCTTGCACTTGGCCTTATTGAATCTCACTTGGTTCACATGGGATCCCTTTTCAAGCCTGTCCAGTTCCCTTTGGATGTCATCCCTTCCTGCTATTGTATCAACTGCACTACTCAACTTGGTGTCATCAGCAGAGTTGCTGAGGGTGCACTTGAACCCATCATCTATGTCATTGATAAAGATCTCACTTCCTGTTCTTATTGGCAAGTTTGCCATCATCATAAATCAGAATAATCCATGGAGCTATATTTGCATACTGCGCTGGAAGAAGTGAAGAGCTTCAATTGGTACCTTGTACCAAAGAAGGTGAAGAATCTGCAACAGTAACAGATGGTGTGGACATTGTACAGAAAGCTACACTGTCATCTTCACTGTCTTATTAAATCTGCATGACTGCCTTAGGCTGGTTTTGTTCATGATAATCATGATGTCTCTTCTTTGTTTATGGCCTATCTTCAACTGCAATGGTCCTAGGTCTTTTTCTTGACTCTCAGTATTTACAAAATATGTACTTCTGCTTAGCTTCCAATTGGAGAATGATCACAAGAAATGTCAGTGAGGATTAGAAGTGTTCTGCACAGCAGGCATGTAAGCTTGTGTTTCTGTAGATAGAAAGATTAAGTTCAAAAAGTCCTAAACAGATTTTGTTCTCGTGTTTTTGTTGTTGTTGTTGTTTTTGTTTTGTTTTTGTTTTATTTCTTTGTTTTAATTAAATACCTGACTAACTTCATTTGCTGCTAAGTTGAAACAAGGTGATCAGTTGATTATGAAATATTTCTTTTGGGAGATACTTTACCCAGTAAAATCAGATGTTTCAGATTGAGAAGTGGTAATTCTTAGAAAATGTAACTGAATATGTTCTGATTTCTTTTATTATTATTATTATTATTATTATTATTATTATTATTATTATTATT
>JAPSGF010000004.1:10318053-10340647 GCA_035772895.1 Perdix hodgsoniae | reverse complement strand
TTATTATTATTTTATTATTTGATAACTCAAACCTTCAGCTTCATCTGAAGAATTCAAATGCAAACTGCCTGTTTGCTTGAAACTATTTACTGATTTAGATCCAATTTCACAAAATTTCACGAATAATTTCCACTGTCCCCGAATGCACTTCTTGGCAAAGTTTTTCCATACTGCACTGTTGGCCCCATTCTTTAAATGTCTCTGTTCTCAAATGCAGTATACATGAGAGTTCATCATAAATGGTAGCTGCAAGCAAGCAAGGAACAAAGGGGCATAAAGATGTAGAGGAGGTAGGGGGATCTTGAACTAGTTTCCTTTTAGATTCATTCATACAAGAAAGTTTTGGAAAGGTGCCTCTTACGTGCCCTGCAGTCAGGCAGTGAGTGATTTCTGTGAGGACTGTGAAGCCTTTCCTCCCAGGTTCTGCCATGCTGGCCTTCTGCCCAGAAGTGTCTGTCACTGAAAAAACCTGTTGTGCTTCCTTGCTGACACCACAAAGACTCCAGTTCTTCTCTTCAGAATTCCTGCTGGAGCTGAGGAAGCTCAGTGTTGACAAGACAATGCTGGAAGCTTCTTGATGGCTCTCTTTGGTCCCATATAGCTGGTGCAGAAGGACAGAAGGAAGACTTGGCCTTGCGAGAGCTGAGGATGAGCAGTAGAAAGTGGCGCTGTGCTCCACCACCTCCTCAGTACTTTCCAGAAATTCTATGCCCTTTCTTCTGTACATGAGGTTGCGTGGGGGAACAACAGCCATGTCAGAGCTAAAAGCTTCTTTGGATTTTTTTACTTGCAAGAAAAAAAGGTGGAGGCTAGAAAGAAATGCACTGAATGCCACAATCTATTATTATAGCAGTGTAAATTTTAGTTCTTTTAGTCACTGTTGGGCAGCAGGCCATACTTGCGTAGACAGTTCAACAACCTCTTTAGGATCCTCCCAAACACAAAAAATCAGCTGTAGTATTCAAATCTTCTTCATGTGACTGTTGTCTGGCAAGCCATTCTTCGGCTCATTTAAGATTATAGTGCAGGGTGGGGTAGAAAAGGGGAAGGAAAAAAAAAAAGCAACAGCAAACTCTGGTTTTTAACCTAATAACAGAGACTTTGTGTTGGAAAATACTTGACAGCAAAGATTGGACAAAGACCACAGAAAAGCAGTAGTAGTTTTTCTTGTATCTCATTGCGTTAACTGCTTAGCATAACTTTCTGGTGAATATTGCTAGAACTGGTCCTTTTCATGCTTGTGCAACATCAGCAGGTAATTAACAGACAGTAAGTATACACAATTTGTGATAAATTTCTAATTGCTTAAAAAGGAGCATTATTGCCTTGCTCCCAAATGAAGCGTGAGAGAGGCTTAGAGAAAAAAAGTGCAATACACTCAACCAACAGGATTAGAAATCCAGAGATTCAGACTGGTTCAAACAACATATTTTTCACAGTGTTTGAATTGGTAAGCTGTGTGAGCTAGAAAAACATCCTAAATCATAACCAAGCAGCAGACCAAGAAAAATAATAGCATTTCCAAAGGTGTATAGGACAAGAATGTTCAATAAACACTGATAAGGAGTGTTTGGGAACAAAGAGTAAAAATTGTTGAGAATTTTCTGTTAGAAAACTATTCTATTAGAATGTGGTGATTCAGGGAAATAAAAGCATTTCACATGAATGTAAACAATCATTTGATTCTTTCTCTAAAAAGCCATAAATATGCATGCATAGCACCTGATGGATTTCTGTAGATAGAAGGAATTAAAATGACACATACTGGCACATCAGTTTTATAAGGACTTTCTGATATTTTTGTGGACCACTCCAAAGTTTATATTGCCCAAGTGGGACCAAAAAGAAAATTTGAAATGTTTACATTTTTCATAGAATGGACTGGATTCTTTGGAAACTCCTCTAACAAAAAGATAGATTATGCTTCTTAGCAGTCACTGCTACTCTACACTTTCCTTGGAGTCTCTGGAAAAAATGTACCCAGAGATGGAGTGACACTGAAAAGTGGCTCAGATTCTCAGAATAAACCAGGAATTTTATCTCCTAGTCAACTGTATAGACAATCCCCAAGATCATATAGCCAAGCAACCAGCTACAAACATTATGAAAACAAAATACCATGAATATTAGCATAAACAGATAATCAAAATATAAGGTATTCATCAAAATGTAAGGTGAGCTGTATAATTTTGTTGCTCTGAATCCAGAACAATTTAGTGGAATTATTGTTACCAGCCTGTGTTCAAACTGTGGTGTGACCACAACAAATTCTGTGTCTTCATTTGTTTGTACTGTTCCAGGTCATATAAATGGCTAGATCAAATGGCCATGAGACAGTTGTGTCCAAATTTCTATGTGGTGTTTATGTAGTGTATACAGATAAGAAATCTGATTTGAAGGTGTGGAGAGCTCTGCATCACTTATCCATGAAAGTCTTCTAGGAAAGTACATGCTATATTCAGCATATATGTGGCCCTGGATGTGGAGCTACAGAACATGCAACTTTTTTTCCTCCTGTGGTAAATATTCGTACCACTTAATTGCACAGATAATGAAATCTCCAGGTATTGCTGCAACATCATGTCTGCTTTCATTTTTTAGCTGTTTCCTCAGAGTATCAGTTCTGCTCTGTTTAGGACCAAAACCTGAGAGCATTCCAATGGGGCTGTGCTGTCAACAGATACAACGGGCTTATCACAAGTCTCTAGAATGAGCTTTGCCTTAAGGTTCTTTATCCTACAAAACAACCAAAAAGCAATCAGGGTAGTACAGATTTCACACAGGCTAGTTTATCAGACTCCTAAGCAGACTAGCCATGCATCTAAAGCCTGTTTGTATATCTCCAAAAGTGCAGACATAGCTTACAAGGTCACAGAGAATTCAGAAGTACAGGAACAGCAAAAGAGTATGAAAATTACAAATATATTGTCATGCTTGACAGGTTGCAGTTGCTTTCAAACAGAAGTTATCTCAAAGTTACCCACACCTTTTGCAAAGTTTCATTCATGTCCAGCATGGCTATGGAGAGTAGATCCATATAACATCAGTGTGTGCAGGAGTGTCTTTCTAGGGCCTCACAGATTGTATCTATATTGGCAAGTAATTCTGTGCAATAGGAAGAGATCAATAAATCAAAGCTTCCCATTGTTCCTAGTTTAATACATTGCAAACCTAATCCAAGTACAAGAAAGGAGCAACCAGAAGATCTGTGTAGCAATACACTGCTGCTCCAAGCCAAAATGTTAATATCAGCATGGACAGGCTTACTCTGACAGAGGCCCTCAGAAAATTAGATCTTCAGAGTTTTGCCCTAAAGGAGATAATATGGAAAAGTCATTCTTGTCACTGACAAACCTAAACATAAACCTCTGCTTTTCCATGCGTGCCTCCCTTGCAGGTTTCAGTGTTGTCAGAGCACACAGCATGTCAGACTGGGAATACGTTTTTTTGTTAATCATATCATATACAGTCAGCTTTGTGGCTGGTAACTGAATGTATTTGGGCATCTTTCTATCTCCCAGTCAAAATTGGTCCGTAGGCTTCTGCATTAAATTATTCTCTGCTCCAGAACTCACCCAGAGCAACGGCACTCCAAGACTTCACTCAGCTCTTTGTTTTTCAGCAGTTATAATCAAACTATTGTTCTTCGTGCTTCAATGGAGATCCTAGAAAAGGAGATTTGAAAAAGAGGGTTAAGAACAAGTTTATAAAACTTAAGTACGTACCTAATCTGTCTGGGAAAATTCATAATTCACTTTGCACATTTTTGAAGCCGTCTCCAACCTTAATATCACAATATCATGCAAAGTCTGGAAGTAAGTGATTAATAGATTTACCCAATTAAAAACAAGCAAACAAAAAACAACAAACAAAAGTAAGTTTATATCTAAAGCTGTCTGTTTGTATGCTAAATATGTGCACGAATATATACTGTATTTTGTGTGTATTTGTACATTTATATAAAAGCACACATACATATATAGCACTATGTATGCAATAATTAATAAAGAAATGCTTCTTAACAATAAAATTGGCTCTTTTTCTTCCAAAAGAGAATGATAAAAATTTCAAAGCCAGTGTTCAAGAGCTCTGACAGATCTTTCTACTAAGAATATGAAGATACATGCCATCAATCCAGAAACAGGATTATATTTTGAGCTAAAATTAAGAGACTGTCCAAACTCTACTATAAAAAGAGTAGGACTGCAATAACCTTGAACAGATGAGGTACTACCTTCCCATCATCTCTTAGTTACTCCAGCTTTACAGCTGAGGGTTTCTTCACAGAATCACAGAATCACAGAATGATCCGGGTTGGAAGGGACCTCAAGGATCATGTAGTTCCAACCCCCCTGCCTAGCAGGGCCACCAAACATACACCTTTACTAGATCAGGTTGCCCAGAGCCCTGTCCAACCTGGTCTTGAACACCTCCAAGGACGGGGCATCCACAACCTCCCTGGGCAGCCTATTCCAGGACCCAACCACTCTCCTAGTAAAGAACTTCCCCCTAACATCCAACCTAAATCTTCCCTCTCTTAACTTAAAACCATTTCCCCTAGTCCTGCTATTATCAGCCCTTTCGAAGAGTTTACACCCCTCCTGGGAGTAAGTTCCCTTCAGGTATTGAAAGGCTGCAATGAGGTCACCCCGCAACCTTCTCTTCTCCAGGCTGAACAAACCCAACTCCCTCAGCCTGTCCTCGTAGGGGAGGTGCTCCAGTCCCCTGATCATCTTTGTGGCCCTCCTCTGGACCCTTTCCAAAATCTCCATGTCTTTTTTGTGGTGAGGGCTCCACACCTGGACACAGTACTCCAGATGGGGCCTCACAAGAGCAGAGTAGAGAGGGACAATCACCTCCCTATCCCTGCTGACCACCCCTCTCCTGATGGAGCCCAGGATCCCATTTGCTTTCCGGGCTGCCAGAGCGCACTGCTGACTCATGTTAAGCTTCTCATCTATCAGGACCCCTAGATCTTTCTCTGCCGAGCTGCTTTCAAGGACAACTCCTCCCAGCCTGTACAGGTGCCTGGGGTTCTTCCGGCCCAAGTGCAAAACCTTGCACTTTGCCGTGTTGAACCTCATCAGGTTCACCCGAGCCCAGCTTTCCAGCCTGTCAAGGTCCCTCTGAATGGCATCTGTTCCCTCCTCCGTATCGACCGCACCACTCAGCTTGGTGTCATCAGCAAACTTGCTGAGGGTGCACTCCATTCCCTCATAGATGTCATTAATAAAGATGTTAAAGAGCACCGGTCCCAAGACAGACCCTTGAGGGACACCGCTCGTTACCGGCCTCCACCTGGACATAGAGCCATTGACCACCACCCTCTGTCTGCAGCCTTTCAACCAATTGCTTATCCATCTAGTTGTCCACCCATCAAATCCACTTCCCTCCAATTTGGAGATGAGGATGTGATGGGGGACCATGTCAAAGGCCTTGCTCAGGTCCAGGTAAATGACATCGATCGCCTTCCCTTCGTCCACCAATGCCGTCACTCCATCATAGAAGGCCACAAGATTAGTTAAGCATGACCTTCCCCTGGTGAAGCCATGCTGGCTGTCTAGGATCACGTGCTCATTCTTTATGTGATCAAGCATGTTGTCCAGGAGGATCTGTTCCATAATCTTCCCAGGCACGGAGGTGAGACTCACCGGCCTGTAGTTACCCGGGTCCTCCCTGCTCCCCTTCTTGTAAATGGGAGTGACGTGACCCTTCCTCCAATCATCCGGGACCTCACCTGACAGCCACGACTTCTCAAATATGATGGAGAGCGGCTCAGCAACCACCTCAGCCAGCTCCTTCAGGACCCTGGGATGCACGCCATCTGGCCCCATAGACTTATACTCATTCAGTTTAAGGAGGCACTCTCGGACTTGCTCTACCCTTACAGTGGGGAGGGATTTACCTCCTTGGTCCCCACATAGAGGTATGGGGGTGCAAGACTTAGGGACGTGATAGAGACTAGAATCCTGGCCACCAGTGAAGACCGAGGTGAAGAACTCATTCAGCACCTCAGCTTTCTCTTCATCTGTTGAAGCCATTTCTCCTTTTAAATTTACCAAAGTAGGTACGCCCGTTTTGGCCTGTCTCTTCTGGCCAATGTACCTGTAGAAGTTTTTCTTATTGTTTTTCACATCCCTTGCCAAGTTCAGTTCTGCCTGCGCCTTGGCTTCCCTGATCCTACGTCTGCAAGTCCGGACGGCATCCCTGTACTCGTCCCAGGTGACACAGCCTTGTTTCCAGAGCTTGTACACCCCTTTCTTCGCCCTCAGTTCTCTCAGCAGGTCCTTGCTGAGCCATGCCGGTTTCCTACCTCGCCTGCCCACTTTCTTATTCAGAGGAATGGAGACCTCTTGTGCTTCCAGGAGGGCATCCTTGAAGAGCAGCCAGCTCTCCTCAACATCCTTGTCTTTGAGGGCAGTGCGCCAGGGGATCTTGGCCAGCATTCCATTGAGTAGCTTGAAGTCTGCTCTTCTAAAGTTCAGCGTCCTGGTCCTGCTCTTTGCCAGGCCCACATCGCTTGAGATCACAAACTCAACCAGGGCATGATCGCTGGATCCCAGGCATCCTCCAACCTTGACGCCTTTGATGATCTCCTCAGCGTTGGTGAGCAGCAGGTCCAGCAACGCTTGACCTCTGGTCGGTCTGTCCAATACCTGAACCAGAAAGCTATCATCAATGGATTCCAAGAGCCTTCTGGAGCTCTTGCAGCTCGCCGTGTAGTTTTTCCAACAAATGTCTGGATGGTTGAAGTCCCCCACCAGGACAAGAGCCCGTGAGCCAGACGCCTCACGCATCTGGAGCAAGAAAGCCTCATCAGCAGCCTCCCCTTGATCAGGTGGCCTGTAGTATACCCCCAATACCAGCTGACCTTTATTAGTCCCATCTCTAATCCTAACCCACAGGCTCTCAACCTGTTCTTGACTGTTTCTCATGGGGAGCTCCTCACAGTTTATCCAATCTCTGACATAGAGAGCGACTCCCCCACCCTTCCTACCTCGCCTATCTCTCCTAAGTAGTCTATAGCCGTCGATGGCAGTATCCCAATTGTGGGAGTCATCCCACCATGTTTCTGTGATAGCAACAATGTCATAACTTTCAGAGTGCATCACAGTTTCCAGTTCCTCCTGTTCTCCGGCTCCACATCTCCTTCCAGAAGATGAAAGAGGTTACATTTATTCAGACCAATGTCATATAGACATGTCTTTCATGTGTTGCAGTGCGTAATTTTTTGATGCCTGCCTTGCAGTGCAGAGTTCAATCTTAGATTCCTAGACTCACTGGACTGTACAGAGATGAGGATACTTCAAAACAAAATTCAAGGCAATTTCCTAGATTTTCCTAGTATTTCAAGTTGCAAGTGGGACTCCCACATAACCTGCTGATAAACACCAAATTGCTGCAGATGTTTTGGGTATTTAGCTCCATTGCTCCTGACTTTCACTTAGGCTTAGTCACTTAGTCATTACTCATACCATCTTTCATTTTTTATGAAACCTACATGAGCAGAATTACCTTTGCAACTTCAGCCATCTTACAAGTATTATGTGAACTGGCCTAAGGATTCAAAAGCCCACTGAGAAGGCAGATAGACAGTGAAATTTTACAAACTTATTTCCTTGGAAAACTAGAATAATGAGACTGACAAGGTGTTTGATACTTTTGGGATTTGACAGGTAATGAGAAGGAGTTCTCAGTTTTGTTTTAAAATTTACCAAATAACATCCTTTAATAGTAAGTATTTGAATGCAACATAAGTACATTCTTTAATCATATTCCTAGTATTTTCTGGCTTTAAGTTATCCATTGCAATAATAAGCAAGTTCATGACACAAAGTAACCTGTGTAACCAGTGGTGAAAAACAGACAGATCCTATGTATTGCAAAATGACATACCCACACAAATTAGTACCACCAGATGAACCTTTTATCTCAACTGATTGCTGATCCAGGCAGGCTGGAACTGGAATGCTAGTAGTTGTAGTGATGGGGAAAGTGCAGGAAGCAGGACATAGCCCATTCTTCCTGTATGTTCTCAGTGAGGAGAAAGGCAACTGAGAACATGCCTTTCTTCTCCTCCAGACAGCACAAAGCAGATTTTGTATTTTGTTCTTTCATGGTTGTTTGCATTGAATTTTGAATTTTTACATCTAACAAAGCAGAATGTTACACATTAGAGACATGTTTCTCCATTGCCTCCAGTTTTTGTCTGTACCCAGCTTACTCAGGCTTGACAGTACATTAAGGTGAGGTTTCAGAACATGATTGCTGAAAATCACTGTGTAGAAGCAGACAGTGTAGGAAGACAATTCCTTCCATGTGAAATCAAATCTAGTTATATGCTAAGCTGAGAAAGAAGACTTTGATGTTCTCTCTGTATTTTGGTTGCTCTCAGCTATTATTTCAGTCTCTTTAATTGGAAATATCATACTGATAACTTATGTTTCATACAGCTCACCTTTGCAGAAATGGTCCCAGTGCAATTTCCTGCTCTTGGTACAGCCAGATGAGTTACTCCAGTCTTTTTTTCAGCCACCAAGTTAGTGGAATGAGTAAAACTAGCAGCCTTTCAGTGAACCAAAACTTCAGGTCTTGCAGCAGGGGTGGGCTTATGATACTACAAAACTAGTTTAGGCTATTACCAAACAAGCTACCAAATTATATATTTCCTAATTATAATGATTGTATGTGCTGGATGGAAAGATTTGAATTACATATATATGTGTGTGTATGTATTGTTCATATTTATAAAATACATATTTTTTATATTTATTTTTCATAAGTCATTATTCTCCATGGGACTGAATCAGCTGAGTCAACTCAAGTGGGTCTTACCAGAGAAAGATAAATGGCCACTTATTCCTGTTGCTATTCCTATTCCTATTTCTAAAATGTTTGAAAGGGAAAGCAGAATTTTCTTTTTATTTTCTTCAGATGGGTTTAAGTTGCACTTTTCAGTGCTGTGGAAGAAACTGAAAGTCCTGTCTAATATAAAAATGCCTTTCAAGGAGAAGTAAAGCCTTTGCACAAACTTCTGAAATGTCAGATATGTCAAATAGAAGATAGATAAAATGCAAGATTTGCTCTTGGTCTTACTGAAGAATTTTTCCCCATTACATACCTTCTAATTGTTTCTATGTTTCTATGTTTCTAGTTTTCTTTAAGCCCGGTGCCGAAAGCACCTTTCCAGTCACATTCCATTAACACACAGATTAAAAACCCTTGTTTCCACTTTGCAAGGCCATGAGCTCTGGCATCTTCAAGAGGTTCTCCTGTGCAACTGGTCCTACTCATTTCACAAAATGAGGGGGACCAATGGGGGTCATTTCTCATATATAAGATAGGGAAGTGAGCACACGCAGGGTAGTATTCTGCCTCAGCAAAGTAGTCTTGCTCTGTCCAATAGGTAAATATGGCTCACAATAAGTGAGAGAATCTGCCTCTTTTAGTGTGACTATGGGAATCTGAAGATGGATATTAACATTTCTACTCATTCTATATATGTGGCTACAAAGCACAGTGATCAGGCCCTTGCCTTATAAAAGATTATAAAGAATAATAATATTGCTTATTTAATGATGTCAAAACATTGTCCTTAACTCCTGCCATAGAGCATTTAAAAATGAAAAGCATTTTTGCAGTCAAAAGATGGGATCTAGAAGGCCTTGTTGTATACCTTCAATGTTAATTTGGCAAGGGACTAAATCAGAAATCTCAGTGGAGAATAAGGAAAGCTGTTTGATTAAAGGTCCTGTATTTTAGAACACTGCTCCACTTCCATTTGTAACTCTAATGGAAATGAACTGATCTCCCTGCAAGGTCGCGTGCCTGTTACTAACACAGGTACTTGTATGTTTCTTCTTTCTCTGCTTTCAGAGGCAAAAGATGAGAGGTTAGAAGAAGTCATAGAAGTTCTTTATTTTTTCTCCATTTCTCCTGTGGAGAATAAGAAATAATTTTAACAAACCTTCAAACAAACCTTCAAAACCTTTTAACAAAGCTTCACAATTTCTTAGGTTGCCTAACATCTTAATTGCTTTTGGTGATGTGCATGAGAGAGAGAGCCTGAAATTCAATCCAAAATCTTATTGAGTGTCAACAGATGCAGGAATATGAGCGGGATGCAGGCTGCAGCTGGGCTCTGCCAGGACTCTAAGCCAAACACGCTGACTTGAAGAGTTCATAATCAGTCAAGATCTGCATCAAAAATGTGCAGCTCAGATCCACTTCTGGTCTGAAATAGGCCAGGCCACGTGCCAGAGGATACATACCTAATTACCAGGCTGTTCTGATTATTACTTCTTCTGTACTTTTCCCAGTAAAATTAGAATAAATTATATCTTTGGCAAATCACACAAAGAGATGATTATACATTTAATTGAATGTTTACCTCTCATTTTCTTCTTGTAATAGTAACTGGTACAGATTACAGGAACTCAGAATAATTTTCCTATATAGCTACATTTTCCCAGGGTTAGATTCAGTGGAAAAAAAACCACCAAAACAAAACAGTAAGACTTCTGGTTAGGGAATATTTATACCATATTCAGCTTTTTTTCTTCCTTTAATATGAAAATGAATAGTATCAAGGGATAGTGTGTTGGCTATTTGCAATCCATTGGAAAATGCATATTAGAGGAGGGAAATACATAATTTATTAAATGTATTGCTTAAGGTGAGAAACTTGAAATTGAGTTTTGTAAGACTGGGGATTTGGGGTTATATGCTTGGCATAGGCTACTCAACCTGCTGAATTATTCAGCACTATGCCTGCCAGTGTGAATAACAAGAAAACAGATTTAGCGTTTGAAATTTATTTTCATTTGATTGGGGAAAAAAAAAAAAAGGCTACAAATGAAATAGAATAGCAGCAACACTCAGAAAATCTTTATTCCCTTCTCGTTAAAGAACTGTTGATGAATGACTGCAGCTCTTCCTATGAAAGAAGTACTTCTGTGCATTCACTCTGAGTGGTACTTATACAAGAATGTTATTAGAGACTGTGATATCCATTAAACACCCACAAATATTTTACATATTTATCACTTAATTCCTATTGTCACCATTTTATTTTCAAGTAACCAAAATATACCTATGAGTGATACAAGAAAACAACTGAAGGTGTTCAAAGTGCTAATTTCTCTCAAATATTTGAGGAAATCATCTTAAAAGGAAAACTCATCTCTTAGGATTGCTCTTTCTCTACAAAACCAATTTGTCATGTTAGAAAAGTACTTTGATTTCCTTCAGATTTTTCAAGAGCTGTGCAAATAGGAGTAATTTTCTTACTCAAATTTTAATGTAGTTGGAAGAAAATCTGCTTTAATGGAAGCCAAATCTGTTTGTTTATTTATTTGTTTGTTATCCAAGCATCAGGTTACCTATTTGCTGGAAGATTTTTTAAATGTATAAAGGAAAACATTTTTCTGGCAACAAATCTCTTCAGCCTCCACAGAGAAAGTGTTTCAGGAACTGAAATAAAAGCCTTTGTTTTGTCAAGTTCTACTTTTTTTTTTTTTTTCATCATAAATAGGGAGCATTGAAAACAGCAAGCTTTTTCTCCTTATCACATGATTAAGATCTCTTTAGTTGGGAAGAATCAAAGAAACTAAGAGCACACTCCATCTTACCTATGCTGAGTTTCACAATTTCTCTGTTGGAAACAGCCTGTTAGCATGGAGCAAACAAGAAATATCTGAAACTGAAAGCTTTTCTCTTCTGTCCATCCAATTTTCCCTATACTCCACAATAGACTACCCACAGATCTCATGAACTTTGACCACCACTTCAAACACTATCAATGAGAAGGGATGAGAAGAGTCTCGGAACTCTGTTTCTTCACTTACTCAGCAAAATAGTCTCCAAAAACTGGGGAAAATAGAAGTAGCAAAATATTCTCTCAGCAAAACACCAAGTATAATGAATGAAAAGAATTATGCCAAAATTCCCAGATCATTTGAAGTATGAGGAATGGTCCTCCAAGACCAGGGTCCTCCACGATCAGAATTCTCCACTTGGAAGTGCAGGCAAGGCAGGCAATAGTGCATCAAAACAACACTGCATGAAAGTACATAGGGCAGAACAAGAAAAAACTCACTGAAACAAACCAAACCCCGAAACACAGTGAAAGAGCAATCATGGTGGATCTGCATATGGACAGTGTAAGTGATCGCAACAAATGTTTCCACAAGTAGGATTTGTTGTGTGATCAGCTCCTAATATGGTGACAGGGGTAGTCAAGAAAGGGAATATAACACACTGCTGAATTTTAGATCTGCCCATTTCATCATTTGACAGCTTTTCTTATCCTTAGATAAAGCTGAATGTATTCTCAGATATATCTGTAAGATAGCATCAATGTGATCATTCAAAGAGTGCAAAGTAAAAACTGACTGCAGAATGGTCACTTCCTTAAACTATAGGAAATAATTGATTTGCACAATGAGATAGATTTTTTTAATTTTATATGTGTATGCTTTCTCTGAACCAACTTTTTGACATTTTGTTTAATGTTTCATAAATTCTTTCTACAATCGATTGATACAGTGCACAATAACAGCAATATTTCAATAAGATGCTTCTTATTCTCTTTGGTTTTCCTTTGATTAGTTTTTATAACAAAAGGAAAGTTATCAGGCCTGGAAAATGCACATTTACAGACTAAAAAGGCTGTGGAAAGCTTCTAGGTTTGTCCAAGGTGAGAGATTCTATCTGGTGAGGAGGAGTAAAAAAGACAAACATGGAACAATTTAAGACTAACACCTAAGCATCAGTTTAGTCAACAGGTTTAACTTCTTTGGAAATGAAATATTCTGTTCTCTTAATATAAGCAAATAGAAGCTAGCATTTATCATATTCAGAGCATTTACCCAACAGTGACTAATAAATGTACTTAACAAAGATTCCTAAGGCTCCTTTTGTTCAGGAGTATAAAGCAAATACTTAACTTGATGACCATAGGTCAGAATTATGGAACAACAAACACAAATTGGATTTTTTTTTCTCAGTAGGACTTGAGAAACATCCCAAAGCTGACTAATAACTCTGGCTTCTCTCTCTGTCTGACTCTTCTCCTGTCTGTGAAGGGTTCTAAAATATCTGTCAAATGCAAACAAAAAATAACAGGAAGTAAAGCTGTGGCTATCTACAGGAAAATGGATATCTAACACTTGAAAGAAAATAAAGGGGAGATTGGAGAAGCATAAATTATGATAATTAGCCTATTCCAAAGCTATTGAATTCATCTGGAGTCTTCCTTTGGATGAGAACCATCACTGTCGTGATTAAACTTGTAGAGTTCTCATCTCATAAAGAAACTATTTGCTTGAGCTAAAACCCAGCCTCTGTGCTCAAGCCCATTTCTCCCAGACTGGGCTGAATTCAGATCGCACTACAGCTGGGACACCTGAGCTGAAATTCAACCTATGCAGGAAACATTGCTTATTGAAGCAGATACTCCACTTAAAATGCAAGCATCATGTGGATGGACTCTGTCCAACTTTCCTTTGAATCCAACAGACTGGAATCAAATTCATCCATCTACTCCTACAGTTCTGTGTCAGTCTGGCAACACAAAGCACTTGTGAACTCAGGGGATTGCTTTAAACATACTTGGCTCAGGTACACATAGTTACAAAAGAGAATAGGCAGTGTAGCATGATCTACCCAGCACGATCATTTTAAGGTAGAGTCAGACTTATAAAGCTTTACTTTCCCACTGGTAACCCTCCTGCTATGTGCAACAGTAAGAGCAGGGACTGGGCAGCAGACAACAGCTTGCATTTGTCACAGGAATTTTTCCAGTATGTTTCCTGTTCTGTAGAAGATGAAATAATTCACTTGGACTTCCCTGGCTATTTCACAACACTACAAAAGGCAAAACTGCTATGGAAACAGAGCGCTTATGTGCAAAATGGAATCAGGGTTGTGTACTTCCGTGGTCTTTTCCAAATACAAGAATTTAGTGCTGTGTTTTGTTTTGCTTTGCTTAATTAAGGAACAAAGATCTTAAAAAATTCTGATAATTCAGAAATTAGTAGAATTCTTTACAATTTGAAATCTTGTTAACATCTTAAAAATGTAATCTTTTTAGCAGGAACCATTCCTTAATAATTCCTAAAACTCTATTCTCTGCTTTATTTTTTAAGTGAGCCAATTCAATCTTGAAACAAATTTAGATTGATTTTAAAAATATTTTAAGCAGTCTCTATGTATGTTCACTGTGTAATGTAATAGTCCAGAATGGTTGAACTTACATGAAATATAAGAAAAGCAGTTACAGTACTCTCAGCTTAAAGGAATTAAAGATGAGGCGCTTTAAAAGAGTATTCATCCATTTGAAAGCACACAGTTTAGTAAATGAAAGAATATATGGTTCCTCATATAAAATTTGCTTCCACAACTTCTGTAGTTAACCAGTTTCCAGTAATTTCACAACATAACTCTTATGCTGTTTTCATCTTCTTCCCATAATCCTGAAAACAACGTCTTTTCCATTTGGTAGCTGGTTCTTAACAGTGTTTAAGTATCTCAGCATTTCACTAAGTCACATTTCCTCTTATTGACAGTTACATACTTTCCAGCACAAACCACAAATGCAAAGCAGACTTCTATCTGTTCTACCACAACTTAACTTTTGGAACAATTTGAAAACCTAAAGGCTTTCTGATCTTCACTGGTCTCTCCTCTTTGCCATATTACACTCAATTTTTCAGAAAGACAAAATAAGTTGGAATCTTTACATTGAACTTGTTTTTTATATTCCTATATCTGCTTGCATGTTTATCTTCACGTTTTCAGTTACTTAAGATGTTGGCATGTTTTGTCTTGGGAGACCTTTCAAAAACCTAAACTTGAAAACACTATGTCACATCTGGTTCCTGAGTTCAAGAAAGATGAATAATTGTGCTGAAGAAAATTAACTCTGAATATTAATGGCATTAGTTAATATATTTACACTGATGAGCATGATAGTGCAGATAGTAGTATTACTGAAATCAAACTCAGCTGTGGTCAACTGAGGCCAAATTGCCATCTTGCACTTTCATGAGAATAAAAACCCTGACAGAGACCCCTCACTGGTGATTGTACCAGCAGTAGATCAGGCTCTGAAGAGCTGGTAAATATAATGCCCTGCCTACTGTAGAAGTCTCAAAAGTTAGAACCTTTCTGGGGTAATGCAAAGGTGTAAAAGGGCCATTGCTGGCCAACACAGAGCAGGAAAGGTAGTCTGTTTCAGTGCTGGAATTCCTAATTTGGAGTCAGGGCTGACCCTCTGGTACTTTCAACTAAACCAGTAGGAACTGAAAATCTGGGTACAAACATATATGTGTATGCTTATACATGCAAATATTTATTTCCAGGAGCCCAGAATTCCCTCTCTAATCTATTAATAGTCTCATACATGCAGTCCTTAGACCATAATTCATGAATACTTGGAAGAGTGTTAAGGTCATTGCGTTTGGACATGGCTGACCACTACAGTCGACACGTGGAGCTTGAACACTTGTGAAATATAAATAGCAACTACAGTAAGAGCAATTTTAAAAGTTTATATGGCGAACGTATAATGCTGGAAGACAGAGTTGTAATTTCTTTCAAAATTGATTTCATTTTTTAAAAAAGGTTACATTCTCCTCATATACACCTTAGCAAATCACATTTATAACAATCCTACACCTTTAAGGCATGAAAAAATAAAAATAAAGAGAGATTTTAAGTAGTTTGTCTGTCTGTCTGCTATTCTTCTTTCCTTGTAAAGCTACTGCAGGTCCATCATTCACAACCCACACCAATTCAGCTGTGCATCTCTGCTACCCAATACCCCAGGTCCTCCAGCTGGCACCACCAGCCTTCATAACCCTTCTTCTGTGCTTGGATGGTGACACCCAACACTAGAGGCTGAGCTGTCTGACCAGTCTCTCCCACAGCAGGTTGCCTGGCTGCTTACAGCATATGTTTGGAGCCATAATGGTGTAAAGATCAACAATCCAAGTGCAAAGAAAGGAACGGAGGCCTGCAGACAGCCGGTGCTCTATATGAGGGCCAGCACGGCTTCCTGTCTCATAGGAAGCGCCCGCTCCATGACCTGTCATCTCTGCTGTCTGGACTGCTGTCTCTTCATTTCCCGCAGCAAAAAAAAAAAAAGCAGCGCCAAAAAAGTGTCTCTCTTCCTTCTGTTTCACCACTTTTCTTCCAGAAGGGCTCTGAACTTGTCTGCCCAGCTGGAATTAATATACCCAGTGTCTCTGTGGGGATGACTGGGGAAGTGGAGGAGGTCCAAGGGGGTGGTGTGAATATTTGCTGTTGATATACTCATAAATCAGTACGAGTATATGGCTGTATTGGATCTCTGAGGCAGGATCAGAGACAAAGGAAACATAATGTTCGGCGCTCTGCTCCTTACGTGTCTGGTCCCCAGACTCATTTGAAAAGTCTTCGGAATAAGTAACAGAAAACAGAACAGAAATCAAATCACCGAGGACAGAACATCACATCTTCCTCAGCTGTACATTAGCTGGGATGGATGCTTTACTGTCAGGCTGCAAGGACTCTTCTATCTATCTAACTGAGCTTCACATTTGACTCCCTCTCTACTGATGTTAAAAGAAACTGAGGTAAAGACCAGGTAGGCAGGGAGAAAAAAGAGGAAGGCAACTGAAGAAGTAGCAAAAACTACTCTCAATTTAATTTTTGAATGCCAGTTCAAAACTGTCACAGAAGCAGTTTGGCACTGACTGGAACTTGGCCCTCTGGACAGAGGTATACCTGAAAGGGAATTACAGATATTACAGAGCTTTTTCTCTGCTAGTTCATTTTGATTGTAGGCCTGGAGAGCTTCCTGTTACGAGCTTTTGCTTTTAGCTTTTGGTAACCTTCACACCAGTGTTTGTGAGAGATATATTGATAAATGGAAGAAGGCCAGCCGAGTGCCACACATACAAGTGTCTACATTGCTTAAGTGTTACCTTGCTTTGGTGAGGATTACTGCAGCTAGCTTTCTTGGATGTGATTTCCCACTACAGTTTGAGTGACAAGTCACTCAAAACACTACTCTTCAAGGTTTTTATGGATATTCTAAAGTTGGCTCCCCCTGCCTTACATAGTCCTTTGATATGTGTGGCATAGAGAGAGGGGAGATGTGGGTGGTACTCAGGCTAAGGTGGGTGGTAGTTCCAGGGGTGGTCCTGGATGGTGCTTAACGGGTCACAGGTTCACAGGGCGGTCGTGTGTCACGGTATATAAGCAGCTGTTGCGCAGCAATAAATTGGCACTTGAGCTACATTCTAAGAATGAGTCTCTCGAGTCCCTGTGCTGGGTTGGGGCGCAGATGGTAAGGGTGTTGATACAGTGTTGTTGACTGGACAGGATTGCGAGGAGGTTGACAACAATATGCATTGCTTCCCTGCAATGAACCCACATGGCCTCTAGCCTCAAGCCACAGTATTCAATGCGTGTCCTCAGTCTGCGGACAGAAAAACACCAGCTGGATGAGCTGCAAAGCAATCCTGTCATTATTTCAATGAATTTGAACTGGAAAAAAAAAAAGAAAGAAAAAAAAATCCAAACACAGAAAGGATAATCAATATGTCTTAAAACCCGATAAGTTCTCTGTAGGACATAAAGAGCCCCAGGGTCAACTACTACAAAGAATGAATGTAGCCAGTCTGCTGTAGAAGCACTAGAACAGAGCTGCACATATGAAGGACATTCCACAAGCTCTGGACTAAGAACCACTTCTTTTAATTTGCGATTCAGTAACAGGCAAATAGACTCCACTCTTGAAATCACACTAATATGCAATTCTCATTGTGCTCTGATCATTGTTCAAGAAGCAACAGAATTGTACTATGTAAGTAGAAGATGACAAAGTCAAGTCTTGACATAGAAGACAGAAAATAAGGTAATTTATTTGCAGATATAAACAGTTGAGAAGGTTTCCTGAGGTAAAGACAAGAAGTCTGCATTTTATTCACCGGGTCTCTGTGTTAATTTGCATTCCTAAAAATAGTCATTGTTTCAGAATGTAGATTTGGCCTGCTGGAGTGAAGCTATTAGTCAATCCCATCTAGTATTCAGCCTGGGTAGTAACAAGTAGTACGTAGTGATAAAATGGAATTTCAGACAAAAACGTGCTGTCCTTACCCAATTAGGTGTTGCTACACATGAAGCATTTCTTCCTAGTTCTCATTGCTGATGACTTTATGCCTTCAAGTATCAGGCTGAATCTGTCAGGTGTTTTTTTTTGTTGTTGTTGTTTGTTTTGTTTTGTTTTGTTTTGTTTTTTGAGGTTTTTTTGGACTCACTAATCTTAGGTTGCTTATAGTGGCTGAGACTAGTGGACTTTTTTCTACTGTGATATTCTAAAAATACCATAGAAAGCCTTGACTGTTCACATAGAAAACAGCAGTCTTCTGTTAAACCAGATGAGGTTTAACAAAAGCAAGTGTAGAGTATTGCATCTGGGGAGGAGTAATTGCATGCGCTGGTACAGGTTCGCAGATGACCTGCTGGAGGGAAGCTCTGCAGAGAGGGACCTGAATGTCCTGGTGGATGACAGGTTGGCCATGAGCCAGCAGTGTGCCCTTATGGCCAAAAAGGCCAATGACATTCTGGGGTGCATTAAAAATAGCGTGGCCAGAAGGTCCAGGGAGGTGATCCTCCCCCTCTACTCTGCCCTGGTAAGGCCTCATCAGGAGTACTGTGTCCAGTTCTGGGCTCCCTGGTACAAAAAAAGACAGGGTTCTCCTGGAAAGAATCCAGCAGAGGGCAAGAAAGATGGTGAAGGGCCTGGAGCATCTCCCCTATGAAGAAAGGCTAAGTGATCTGGGTCTGTTTAGCCTTGAGAAGAGAAGACTGAGAGGGGACCTGATCCAGGTCTATAAATATCTAAGGTGTGGGGGGCAGAGTGGTGAGGCAAGACTGTTTTCTGCAGTGTGTGGAGACAGGACAAGGGGAAACGGACAGAAACTGCAGCATAGGAAGTTCCGCACAAATGTGCTCAAGAACTTTACGGTGAGGGTGACGGAGTGCTGGAACAGGCTGCCCAGGGAGGTGGTGGAGTCTCCTTCTCTGGAGATATTCAAGACTCACCTGGACACCTCCTTGTGTGACCTGGTGTAGGGAACCTGCTTTGGCAGGGGGGTTGGACTCGATGATCTCTGAAGGTCCCTTCCAACCCCTACGATTCTGTGATTCTGTCTCTCAGAAATTCTAGGAACAAGGTTTGCTCCAAAACTAAGTTACAGTGCCATGTTTGCAGCAAGTCAGCAGGGAACAAAGCTGAGCAAATAAAACTGGTGAGAGATTTATTGATTAGATGAGAAGAATGAATATGTGCCAAGCCACATCTGTACCAACAGATTCTGACTTCTCCACTGTGCATGGTCAAGATAGTCCTTGCCCCATGTCATGAATCAGAGCAAACTGAGGGACATCAGCATCCAAAAGTAGCCAGCAGTTCCCCTTCTTTGTTGTGCCAAATAGCTTTCTATAAGCTGGTCTCCTGCACTCTTTAATCTGGATTTATCCTAAGGGAACAGCAATGATAAGCTGTTCTTCCATATTTTCTCCCCGACAGCACAAACAGCCCAGAAACAATATGAAGTGGCCTACAGGCAAGAATGGATGGCGTTTGTTGGAAGGGAACACCACCTTTATTTATTCCCTAGATCCTATGCATCTCATTTAGATTGCAGATGTTTTTAATGCTCAAGCAGTATAACTAACCTTACTAGTAGATGTCAGCTGACTGATTCCCAAATGGCAACTACGGAAGGACAATCCATGCAGTATCACAGCTGCCATCTCTTCAGAATGTACATCTTCAAAACAAATGGAAGACACACACACAAAAAAGGCATCAGACAAAAGTACCTTTTTAGCTGTTTATTAACAGGAATGTTGAATGAGGAAGCTATAAAAAATATTCATGTCATCAGAGTGCCACTGGGTGAGGAAGAAAAGGGATACACAGTCAAGAAAATTTTAACTAATGTGTTCATTTAGCAAGTGATTCTCAGCAGTTCGTTTTTTTTTTCCAATTTTACTAAGTACTTTTACCATCTCCGTCTCCTCTTGTCAGCTCTGTGAATCTTCCTAGTCTAAAATTGCCTTGAAGTCATTTTAAACTTGCACACTGGGAACAGAGACAAAAGTACATAAATCTTCTCAGCAAGTCACTATTCCTGGCAGCCCTCTTGCTTTGTCCAGAAGCTACCCATATTTATCACCATCTGACTGGAGAGTTATAATGCTCCCAAAGGAGCTCTTTGTTATTTGCAACACAGCTGTCATTCCTTCATTGTCAGTAGGTCCAAAGTGCGCAGCTAATTTCTCCTGATGATGGTTCCAGGGGGCCTATATGGATGCATTTATTCCAGAAGGGCTTTTTACTGTACTTAACCAAGGACTTCCCTTCCTGAAGCTGCTTGCAAATCTAGAATATTTTAATAACTCATGTTTGCCTTTATTATCATATTTGGCACAAAGGCTAAAGCTGGCCACTCAGATCAGGTGATTGTGTCAGAGAAGTCTGAGGCCTAAATTTATAGACAAACACAAACTGAGTGGCCCCAAAGCACATCATGGCGCAGCTCACAGATCAGTAGGAGTTAAACAGCGCTGGGAGTGCAAAGCTTAGATATTTAACTTCTACTTAACCTCTATTTTGGAGTGCTTAAGTACAATGTCTTAAGTCAAATGTTCCAGTCTGCTACTACCTACAGGAGTGAGCAGCAAAATTCCCCAAGTTAGAAGAGAAATGCTCAGCTGACAGATTGAAGATATTTGCTCTTACTGATATCTTCTCTTGACCTTCACACAGCTCTGTCCAGAGATGTAAAATGGCCAGATCACTATAAATTAGCAGACATCTGGCTAAGTATGGTGATATTGTAAGCTTTTCCCTGGTTTTGTCCCTTGTCGTTTTTTTTTCTATCCATGCCATAATTTCTCTGCTTCCAAGGGTACCTAAATCACACCTAAACATCTTGACATGGTAGCAAGTAAAGGATTTACACCCTTTTTTGTTTGTACTTAAGCACTTAAAAGTCCAACTTTTATCTATGGCTTTGTAGTGGATTACAAGATAAAATATTAACATTATGCAACAATAAGTGCAATTAGTAGTGATGGCTCATTCTCACTACTCTGACTCTGTTTTTTTTATGCAGAGAAATGTTTATAGTTGTATGTTATTTTATTTATATGGCTATCTCAAGATATACCCAGACACTAGTTGTTATGTCCAGAATTGCCTGTCAAAACTCAGTTGAACTGACACTAGTTTCATGGCCAATGAAATGATTGATAATCATTGGCACTCTTCAGACTTTTGACATGAATTTGGAAGTACTTATCAGAAACTGGTCTGTTAGAAAGGAATGCAATTACAGAGTTGTTCTTTTCTCTTGCAATGAACTGTGCCAAATATTTGTATATCAGACTTTTAAGTGAACTGGGGGTTTTGTTCAGGTACACCTTGAATTTCTCTGTGCCACGCATTTGTAATGATTTCTTTTTCCTTTGCTAGTGATACTCACTGTCATGATTTCAGTTGTTAATAGTATGGAATTCTTTCTTCATGACCACATGGTATATTCCAGGAGCCACAGAGGATATATCTGCACTGATTACTGTGCCCATGTGTTACAAGTATCATCTGCCCTGCCTCTACAAAAACAGCACAACATCCTCGAGAAAGTGGGTTAAATATAGCCAGAGGACAAATTTGCTCTTGAGGTAACCACTTAGTCCAGGCACTTGGCCTTATTTGTCAGCAGTTCCTCCAAAACCTCTCTCCCTCTGTCTGGTGGAGGCTAGTGGCAACATGCCATCAGCAGCTGACTAACATGACACTTTGTCCAGAAACAGGGCGAGTGAGGTTATCAGAAGATAACTCAGCATCGTTGTCATTATTCAGCCACCAGCTTCCCTGCTTGGGTTGTCATGGAGTTACAGCATATGCTACACAAAATAACAATGTTATTTTAGGAGAACTATGCCATGAACTTCAGTCCTCAGTTTGCCAGGCTCCCTACATGCTGACTGTGGGGATGCCAACAGTGGCTTGCAGCACTGTCACTGATGGAAATCTTGCAAGTTTGTGTTTTACCAAATAATGATACACCTCTGCAGCACTGGCACAAGACATAGTCATGCATGATAGATATTAGCTGAATGTTCTTATGCTGTATCTGTGAAAAATAAGCATTTCCCCATGATGTGCTTGACTGACTTCACATCATTCCTCTGGCAAGAGGGACAGAATTACAAAAGCTTTTTTTTTTTTTTTTTCTCCTCTTTTAATTTTTTTTTCCATGTGCCATAGCCAACAATGTTTTACATTACTAGCCTGTAGCACAATTTCTAAAATTGGAATTTCCATTGCTCGGAAGGCAGTCTAAATGCTTCTTTTTGGAAAATCTCGGTCTGTTTCTTTTTCTGTTGCTTTTCTTCCTTACTTCTCCGTAACGTGCTTTTGATCTCAGAAGTTTATACATAAGAAATTGCTGCTGGCAGAGATTTTTTCTTTGCAGTTTATCTCCCACTGTCCTGACTAAAAAAAAAAAAAAAAAAAAAAAAAAAAAAAAAA
>JAPSGF010000004.1:10304959-10317953 GCA_035772895.1 Perdix hodgsoniae | reverse complement strand
GGGGGGGGGGGGGAAGATAAGAAAAAGTATTCAGGTATGTATTTACTGGTAAGATGGAAGAGAGAGAAAGAGAGGGAGGGAAAAAGAAAAACAAATAAACACCTCTTCAAATCATTTTTTCTTTTCCTTTTTTGTGCTTTGAGGTTCAATCTGGGAACCACAGCACCAAAACATTGTGAAAAAATTGATTGTTCCCACTATCTTCAGTTGGCACTGGAAGGACCAGTTCTAGGAAGTCTCCCAGGGAAGCTGCTTTTTATACTTCCACTCTAATTTTAGAGACAAGAGGTTTGGATAATGTGAACATGCATCTACCTTACAAAAGGCTGTTGCAAACTGAACCTGACTGAAGCTTCCCAAAGGTCATGCTTGTCTCCCCAATGATCTGGATTTCAAATGAAGGGCTTTATAAACATTGGTCATTCCTCATTTACCCATTTAAGGCATCTGTGACAGAATCAAGCTCCGACTTGCCAGTTATGGGAAAGACAGAAACAAAAGTCGAGGACATCTTACTTTCTGTTTCTGCCAGTGTTAGGAGCTGAGTCTGATGTGTTTCAGGGATCTGATTGCTCCTAATAGTACTTAAGAAATACAACCAATAAAAATAGTGGCATTTTATGAATTAGTCTCCACATTTGTAATTATGAAAGACTTTGTTATTCTGGTCCCTCATTGTAGCTCCCTCATAGTCAGAGATCTTCGTCATGATCCTGGCTGGCCTCCCAGCACCACCTACTTCCATCTGAGCTGGATGCCACAGGATCCCACCCAAAGGAGCCCAGGCTCCCTTGGAACAATGAGCAATTCTTGGGAGACGCCACTGGAACGCTATTGCCGTGGTACAGGAAGGCTGATAACATCTCTCGAGCCACAGCAGCCCTTTGTGTCAGCAGACACAAGTGGGATGTTCCTTCTTAAGCTTTCCAGAGCCAGAGGAAGTGGGCCTTGAAACACAATGCTCATTGAAATCGGCTTTCATCTGGAGGCTTTTGCAGCGTAAGCGCCACGCGATGATGTGCTTTCCATCTGCAGCCTAGTCCTCCTGATGCATTTCCTCTGTTTGTTCCAGAGGGATGGATGGCAGCACCTTAACGCAGACACACATTGTACTAGCTGGTGGGCATTATTCTGGACATCGGAAATCAGTAGCCTGAGCAATAGCAGTATCCTCAGCAGCCTCTGTTGAAAGAGGATGACCTTTCAAGCTGTCTCCTCCTTCTTCTTCCCTGTCCACAGGAATAGCATGCTCATTATAGAAGGATTTAAAAGCATTTCACATACAACAGTGAACATGCTATGCGCATTGTTGTTCAGAGTTTCCATGAAGAAAGTCTACACATGATGCTAAAGTGTTTAGGCTCTAGAGAATATTATGATAAATGGGAGTTAACTACAACTGTTGACTGTTACACATCATTGCTTTACCGTGCTTGTTGAAGATTGAATTATATAAGCAGAGTTGAGAAGGACACTGTCTTTACTAAGAAATAGTCACTTCAGCAGTGTGCTAAGACACTGTAAAAGCAAACCATGTTGCCCAACAGTGATTTTCTTGTCATACGGATATGAATAGGACTTCTCCTTCAGGCTGTGTTTTGCAGGACTCTTGGTGGTTTGTAAAGTCTTGCAATTAATCAGAAGAAAGGCTCTTCTACAGAGATCTAAGCCAAGGCTTGTTGCAAGTCAATGGATATCAGATGAGACAGCCATGTAGGCAAGTGTGGAATTGATTGTGGTAGCATAAGGACAAAACACAATCATTGCTAAAGAGTAAATGTTCTCATTAATCCCATAGAATAAGTGGCCTTTTCTGCTATAAGGTACTACAGAGTAAGGTAGATATGTCTCTACTTATTCGGCATCTTCATACCAGAAATATTTCATGACGGCTCAAACTGTAATGAGATGAGATTGGTAGGAAAAAACTGCAAGTAACCCGTCTTTCACAAACTAATTACTGAGCATTAGGCCTGATCCCAGCTAAATGGATCACAAGTATGTTTTGGTCCCAGGGGATAACTCCACTATTTAATCACCCTGAGAAGTTTATAGAGAGGGAGGAAAATGCCAAGCCAAAAACTCATTGAGCTTATGTGGGGATGAGTGATGTGTTGCATGGGAGAAGGAAATTATTACCAAGAAAACACAACAAAATAGCGTAATCATTTCACACTTTGAAAACAAAATCTAATCTGGAATATCCCCTCTATTCTGCCTATTCAGGCACTCTGGAAAAAGATCCTTACTCCAGTCTACCTCTCATGAGTAAGTGCTATTCAGATGAAAGAGAAAAGAATGCTATTTTTTCATCACTTCTCCATCCAACCCAGACACTGTGAGGCTGGACTGGGGCAGGGGGCACAGTAAGCATGGCAAGTGGAGGAGTCATGTGGAAGGCCAGGTTGCCTGCCCCATGATTAATGTTGGAGAAGAACCACTGGATTCAGAATTTGGGGCAAGGACAGGCTGAAAAATTAATCACAACAAAGAATATAGAAAGAAAAAAAGTATTATGAAAGAGGAAATGAAACACATTTTAATGATCTGCAATTCTTTGTTCTCCTTACTGAAAGAGGTGAGAGCATGCTAAGCGAAGGGCAACAGGATACAGATTATAAAAATCAAAAAAGTATCAATTTATTAAAACACTAATTAACTGTAGCAACTTATTCCAATAATTAAATACTCAATGATCTCTTGAGGTCCTTTTCAATCCTGTGATTCTGTGATTAGAGTGGCGCTGGAAGACTTCAGTGAGGTTAGGTCTGTGCTATTCTTGATGCAGTATGTGCACATAGTGCCTGTTTAAGGACATAGGCTGTAGAAAAACATATCCTAAGATCACCTTTAAAACATCAGCACAGCAATCATCTTAAGTGCTCTAGTATTTGTTGAACAAACAAACATGATGGTTGCTACCACATAAACATACGTATGCTATCAACTTTACTGTGATCTCTATTCAGCTGGATGTTTGTCCATGGATGACACTCAGGTAGGCTCAGGAACAATAGTGACTTACACAGAGAGGTTCAGGATGAACTGATGGACCTGTACTGGGACAGGATGATTTTCCCTCTTTATCAGTGTTGACAGAAGAGTGATCCTGGCTGCAGCTTAGGCTATTCCCCTAACCTTTAGTCAATTAAAGCCAGGTAAAATTTCAGCTTCATTGTCTTCAACCTGAAAAGCAGTCATACTAGAAATATCATTAGTGCTGCTATGAATTAAATGGAATATAATAGAAAACAAATCTACAGTTTGCCAAACTTCTTAGGTGAAGACATCTCATTACAAATTATTTGCTGCTGAAATTTGTGTTTAGAATAGATATTAGGAAGAAATTCTTTACTGTAAGAGAGATGAGATACTGGAAAAAGTTGACCAGCGAGGTTGTGGATGCCCCCACCCTGGAGGCGTTCAAGGCCAGGCTGGATGGGGCTTTGAGAAACCTGGTCTAGTGGGAGGTATCCCTGCCTACAGCAGGATGGTTGGAAATAGATGATTTTAAAGGCCCTTCCAACCCAAACCATTCTATGATTCCATTCTATGATTCTCTGTCCTGTTCTCATACTACAAAAATAAAGGGAGATAGCTGGAAAAAACTCATGGCCAAGAGTATGATAGTATGATTATATCTTTTCAAACTATTATGTATCTCTAATTTAAGCATTTTACTGTTTAAAAAGCAACTGTGTCATTTTCAGAGATGTTTCCTGACTCTATGTGTGGAATTGCTGTTTTTTTTCATCATTTTCAATGCATTTTTGTAGAGACATTTGCCTAAATCCCAACTCCATTCTACTATAAGTTAGTGCCTGAAAGATTTACACTGTCACAGTTTCAGTTTATCTGAAACTGAAGAAGGTCAACAGAATAAGATGAAATATCCTGTCAGTGATTTAAGGAAAGAAGATGGAGGTATATGACATCAGTTGTCACATTTATTTATGTAGTTTCAGCTTTAGCCATCTTCCTACAAGTTTGCCAGCTGCTTCTGGCAAACAGCTGCTTCTACTTGCTTTCACTCAATAGAATTCTTTAAATCACATTGGAAATTAAATCATTTAACAATCACAAATGAAAGCAGCTTATTAACCAAAAACCTAAAGTGTCAAATAGAGTACCAAAATAATAAACTTGATATCTCAATTTCTGATACTGTTTGTATTTCTCTTTTTCTACACAGAACTGCCTACAGCTTTAGTCAGACAGTATACCGAGAAAATTCATATCATCCAGGGACTATTATTCTTTGGTCTTTTGTTTTCTTTAGCTGATATCAGTCTGAGTGACTTCACGTAAAATTCAAAGACTAAGGGCCACATTTAATTGACATGGATCTCAACTGCTTACCACACTGTTGTATCTTTGGTAGATGGCAACAGCATTAGAGACTGCCAGGCAGCAGAAGGTCTGTAAAGCACCACAGTGGAACAGATCAGTCACAGCATCTCTCAGTCATCCTAGGCTGGGCAGTGGTGAATAATCAGTGTCACACCAAATGGGGATGTCACTAAATGAAGTGTGTCAGCATGACTACAGATTAAATATTATAAACTTAAAGCAACTTAAGTCCCTAACTCCCTCCACAGATACACAAATCCAACACTAAAATCTGAAAAATGTTAGCTCTACATGTCAAATTTTGCATGACAGCTACATTCCTCTTCAGACCGTGAGCCCCAACAGCCAGGTGGTGTTGCTGAGCAGAGGAGGCAGACACCAAGGAGTCTTGCTTTCCTCTGCAGCATGTCTGGCCAGGTGACTTGGCTCTGCAGCTTTGCTATCCCTATGGCTGTCACACTGGAAGAAAGTAGTAAAGGGAATTTCAACCACTTCAGTCTCCTCTTCTTTCTGCCCTTCTACTTTTTTCCTTGCTCAGTGCTCCCCTGTGTTTTTGGAAAACAGTTTTCCTGCCTGATTCAATTAGATTTACAGATACTTTCCCAATGTTCTCAGTTGGCCACTGTGTTTTTCCCTGTCTTTTTGTCTTCATGTGTTCCAACTGCATTGCTTTAACAAAACTGATGGTGTGCAATTAAGCCTATAATTTTTGTTATGCTCCAAGAGACTGCTTTTGTGCTCTATTGTGCTCCCTGCATCCATACCCCTGAGTCAGAAGCTTTTCATCATAGTATGTCTTTGTTAAGGAGCTCATGCTCAGACTGACAGACAGCTTGTTCCATCTAGCATTAAGTTAGCATCAAACTCATCAGTAAAACCTAAATGCTACAACATAAGGCTAGAGGGGAAATCAACATTAAAAGCATCGAGAATAAAAAACTCTTCTGTAAGTGGAGGTACCTGGGAATAAACCCATAGAGTCAATAAGAAACAGCAGATGAGAGCTGAAGCTGTTTAGCAGTGAAACTCACCCCAGAAGTGACCCTGTGCCCTTGAGCCCTACATCCCCTGGGAGCTGCAGTACAGGAACAGAATGGCTCTTCTGGCTCTGTGCCTGCTTGCTCCTGTGACGCACGGGCAAGGGGTTGAAACAGTGAGAGTACGAAGAGGCCACAGGAGCTTTGCTTTTCATACAAAAAAAAAAAAAAAAAAAAAAAAAAAAGGAACAGAAATAAATATAAATAGAGGCAGGGGTTTGGAGTCTCTAATCAGTAGTGATTGCTTCCTGTGCAGAAGTCAGCTGTTTCCATACAATAGCCAAGCTGTTCAGTCTCTAGGCGCCATCCCAAGGTCATCACTTTTCTATTGCTGTTCCCCACCCCCATGGAAAATTCCTGTGCTCTTTTATGTATATAAGGGGTTTTTTAACCTTGGAAAACTCATGTCTGCCTCCTGTGGTTGTGGAAGTATTCAGCAGTAGATGCTGACCTGAACTTGGCTTCTCAGGGATTGTCAGGGTTTTTCCTTCTCTTCACAGCATCAGTGCTCTTATCTCAACAACTTTTTAAGGCTTTTAAGCCCAACGCTTATCTGAACTGTGTTATGTGGAGTATGAAAGCCAAGTTCAATTCTGACATACTTTTTTCCCACTTGCTCTTCTAGGAACTCACGTGTCATTGCACTCTGGGACAGTAAGAAATGAGGCCATGTCAGTTCCTAGATACTGTTCGCTTATGAAATATTTATTTACACGCACACACATCGTGTCCTGCTAAACTTACCCAGTGCAAAGGCTATGCAAGGAATTGTTTTCTCCTAAAAATTTCTTGAGCTATCACTCTATCGGTTTATTTTTAGATCTGCTAAGCAAAAATTCTAAATCTTCAGAATTCAGATATCCTGCAGAAAAATGTCCAAATACTCATTCTTTGTTTTCTCTGAATTCTTTCAAATGTCTTTCACAGGGCTAGACCTGACCTGTGCAACACTAATTTCTAAAAACCTGTGTTCTTTTTCTTTTGCTGCTGACGTCAGTTGGGCAAGTAAGTTTACCTCCCTGCAGGTGTGATGCCACCCATAGCCCTGCCTAAGGCTTCCAGCAGTTTTTAATGAATTCCTTGTGAATCTTTATAGGCTGTCACAGTTTATTTAGCAGAATTTAAAAAAAAAATTAGGAAAAATCTATTTGCTGCCATGGTGTTAGGAGTACAAGGTGGGAGCAGCTTACAAACGTACCAACCCTAGGATCCCAGCATGTGAAACTGGCCCCTCAGGATGTTTGTCATTAGAATGATTATGGTCTCACAGCTTTGTCTCTCATGTCACTTACCACTAATGAAACAGCTATCCTTCTCAGCCTGTGGCTTAAGCAAAATTCAGGACAACTCAGTAATTTAACATGCAAATTTCAGGAGGTCAAGTTAGATGAAAACTGTGGGTTTTACTGAATTATCTTTTTTTTTTTTTTTTTTCTTCCCCAAAATTTGGTTCCTATGGATTCTGAAGCAAGCAAGGCTGAGCCACAACAGTGTCCTGCTCTGTGCCCAGATTTGGGTAGCGGGGCCACTTGACTGTGTAGACACATTTGAACCTAGAAGATAGCATCACTTGTAACTTGCCATTTCATTTCTGTGTGGGTGACTTTGGGTATTTTTTTGAGTTCATTCAGGGACACAGAAATCTGCTGTTCAGCTACCAGCCAAGTTCATGAATATCTGTGTCTTTCAAATTCCTCCTAAGAAAGGTATGACCAAACTTGCTCACTATTCTGCTGGGAATAATCTCTATTAAAATACTTTTATTTGAAGGCTTCTTCCAAGTTCCCTAGGCTCTGATTCTTTCTTTTCCAGTACATTATTTCACTGTAATATTTTCTCTGAATCTATTTCTAGCTACTGAGTTGATTGTCATACTGCCATTAGGCAAGATACCACAAAAACCCTCTCAGATGGCTGTGTCATCTGAAAATCCTAAGTGAGTAACTGCTTAGTATGAAATCAGTGTACTATATAAAGGGAAGATAGTAATTTATTTATTTATAACCCTCTATGAATAGTTTTTTTTTTAACTTTTATAACCTAATACATATGTTGATTTGATTGTGAACCAGTACTTGGACATGTTACTACAGCTTCCCAGTGACAGGTAGAAACAGAAGCACAAAAAGCCCATAGAATTTTACATATGTCATTAGTACACTGCCTTTTTACCCTTTCCCTGATGGCTGTCACTACAGCAATATGTCAAGTGGCAGTGCGATTGTGCAGTTATGTTGATATGCTGACATCTTATTCTATCACACAGAGCTTTAAATTAAAGTCCCCTTTTTCAGATTTATGTTAAAATGTTAACTACAGAGACCTCTGCCTTTTCAAGGACTATATTTCATGTGCAATATTTACTGCCACAGTAAGATATCCTCGCACTTTCTTCTAAATATGATGTTCTGTGTCATCACATATCAGCACTAGTATAGGTTACTTGCTGCTGCTTTCCAGAAACTGCTAAGTCTTTGGTTGCCCACAATAAGGTTTAATATAATATTTTCTGCAACCCCTACAGTAATGGCACAGAGCACTATAGTTCTTAAAAATGCAGTCCTTGGGTTTCAGATAACAATGTCACAGCACCGCCTCTGGCACTGTTTCTTTATGAGAAAAAAATAATGAATGTGCATACTTAAGTACTTCAGTGCAATAGCATAATTAAAAAAACATCCTAGAGCAAGCAATACAATAAAAAATGATACTGTAAATTCTTTGTTCTCTTTCACACTGAAAGAAAATTGAAAAGAAAATAAAAACGCTGTTCCTAATTTGTGCAAACCTATTCTAATTAGGCTTTTGGCCAGGACTCTTTGCTGTACCACATAAGTATCACTCAGCAGCCTGCCACATGGACTGAGCTGCAACTCTTTAATGTCCTTTTCATTCTTTTCTCCCTCTCCCCAGCAGAAAAAGGCATGTTCAAGAACAAACCAGACCAAAGCAACTAGAGACAATGGTAAATTAATTCCCAAGAAACAGAGCCAGGATCACCTCTATCCTTTATCACAGTGGTTTAAAATGCATTTTCTTTCTTTACGTTGATTTTTTCCAGGACAATGTGACATTTAAAGCTAATAATGTAGCCAATAACCTGTAATACTGTGGCTTCAAACTTTTATGATCATAAAGGAGTTTTATGCTGTTCAATGAAATGTATGAGGTACTCAAGGAAAGGAGATGAAATGGCACTAATTTTAAATGATTAAATGATGAAGTAAAAGATTAACATGAGGGCTTATTTTACTTAGTTTTTTTTATTTTTATTTTTTATTTTCCTGTTATATATTATTATATGGTATAATAATGTTTCTGGAAAAGACAGACAGATCAACTTCCTCACTTTCACAGTCAGATATTTCCCAGATGGGTTAGTAGCTGTGTTCTAACCACTTTTTTTGTGCTTGTCTTCTCTTCCTGTATCTCATTATGAGTAAGATGATTCCTTCCTGCTAGGATTCAATACTTAGTTTATTAAATTTTTTCCAGTTAATTATATCATCTTTACCCTGAAAATTGCTGTTTTAGAGGTGAAATCCCTTGGAACAATAGCTGTGGCACGGCATTTAAAAATCTCTTAACCAATTAATCATATTCCTGGAGAGTAGGAGTAATAACAAGAATACTCACCATTATAAAAATGTAAGAAGATTTTTAAAAGGGTATAAATTAGTCTTTAGCTGCCGTCTGTTTTGAATTATCAAAGGCAACAGGGAGGGAGAGAAAGGGAGTGGAGAAATGAAATAACCCACGTGAAGTAATAATACAGGAAATACAAAACATATGTAAGCTAAGTTATAAAAATACACCAACATATTTGTCTTCAAAAAGCCCCTTGTAAACATCTCCAGGGAGAGCAGAAAGAGCCATGGGCAGCAGCTGCTCACCTGGGGCCAGGGGTCATGGCTGAGCTGAGGCAGCATGCTGTCCCCACACCAGTGGTGGAAACTGTCACAGGAGTCAGAGAACCCCCAGTCAGTTCACTGTAGCACTGTGTTTTCGGTGAGTGTGATGTTTGGTCCGTGTTCTGTGGCAAGCAGGCATTTCCCCCTGTTGCAAGGAGGGTGAGATCTCTTGGCAGGGAGCTGCAAAGTTCTTCTGTGCAAACACACTGATTTTGCATGGCAGCTGGCACCAGGTGATTGTTTACAAAAGCTTTACATACACTCTAGCATTTAGCATGTGGAGGTACTGAGAAACGTCTGGGGTTCTTGATGCTGTTAACTGAAGGCCATTTTTTTTTTTAATTACGCAGCTGTTGGGTACTTGTTTAAGAGAGGAACTACAGCTAGGCTTACTGCTGAGCTTGTGCAGCAATTTCTGTGTTCCTGCTCTATTTGCCTTGACATTCCAAATAATTACAGAATAAAGGAATATTTTGGGTACTACTCTGCCTTCTAGGAAGCCCACAGTTTGAGTGAGTTCTTGTGGCCAATTTATACAAATCATGTACTTTCTTCATTGTGTTGTGTTTTTTTTTAATGCAGAATAAGTTTCTTTTATCACTGCTTTAATAAAGAATATGCACAAAATACACAGATCAAAGTGGTTCATTCATGGGCAGAATGATTTTTGCATGTTGCTACTTTGTATGTGGGAACCATTACATAAGGAGAGACACTGTGAATAGACTTAGTGTTTACATAGTACCAAAGTATAAGGTTGCTCCTTGTCACCAAAACAGCTCTGAACCCTCATGATACACTAACATGTGCGTGGTAACTGATGACACATCACTGTTGCCTACATTAGCACAGCAAAGATGCTTTGTTCTCTGATGTCATGAGTTTCAAATCCCAGCTGGGGATTTACTGACTAAGCCACAGTGAGCTGCTGTGAGTTCCTTCCAAAAGGAGAAGAGAGATAAAATAGACAGAATAGACAGCCTTTCTCTTTTCCACATCATTTTAGAAGTACTGCTAAGCACTGGGTGTGATTTCCCTGTTGGTATTGAAATATCACTACTGTTGTTGCTGACAGGAGCTATGCATACTTATCAGTGGAGAAATACTTATTAGCCACCCCAGAACTAAGCATAATACTGATTCCTCTGAATTCAGATATGTAGATCACAGATGAAATCCTCATTCATATAATATTAGAAACTGCAATTCCACTCTACGTAGCTTGGAGCTGATAATTGCATTTCCTTTTAGCAGGCCTCTTGATCCTCTGCACAAATGCAAACAGATATTCCAGTTTTCCTGTTACATAGCCACTTCCCAACCTCTCGTATTTCTGCAAGTTCTTGCCTTTTAGTAATTGCACAATATGTATTGCCTGTGGAAGCTGTTATAATACATATTTTGTATAGACATGCAAAAAACTATTCTTCACCCTGAGACATGGGAAGTGCAAGTGTATCGCCAGAGCCCCGTCCAGTGGACTTCTACATGAGGTTCATCACGCTGAGAATTGAAGCAGAAGAGGACATTCAGTTGGTGGTTGTGACTTTTTAGATGATGATCTCAAAAGACCCCACAGGGATTGAAGAATTAATCTCCCAGCACTTACAGAAAGTATTTACTGTGACTATACCATTAGAGTTGTGCAACTCAGTCACATAAAAGTTGTGACTGGTTCATGGTCACACAGGAAGGAATTAGGAAGAGGAAAGTTGCCTAGTCAGTGACATAAATTCTTCATCTTTTCTTCAGAGATTAATAATTATTTTCTCAGCATTTTGGATGCTTCCTATGTATCTACTCATCCCAGAGAAGTGCTTTCAAGCATCATTCTTGTGTGGACAGCATGTGAAGATATTGGACAGAGCAGAAATCTAGCAATTCCTTGTTTCTGTTATCAAGAGGAGTGAAGTCAAGAGGTATCTGAGCCAGGCAAGGTTTGCAAAGGCTGTCCCAAAGAGAGTGAGCAGCAGCCTGGCTCTCCCTGCCCCCAGCAGTGGGGGCAGCTCCAGAACAACTTAGCAAAAACAGTGCAAAAGGAAAAGTTGTTCCTGGGGACAAAAAAAAGTCTTGAAGTCTCTTGCAGTGTGAGAGCATTCAAAATTACATGAGGTGAGACACGAAAGAATAAATCTCCATCCTGTTTCCTGGGAATGGAAGGATCTGAAATAACTCTTAAAATTAAAGGAATGCGTGAAACGAGAACAGACACTGAAATGCAGAGGAGTCAGCAGAGAAGACAGAAATCTGGGTGAATATAAAGACCCAAGGACAGGTTACGTATACCAGGCAGCAATTATATTTTCTGAATTTATCCAGAAAACAATTAGATGTTGTATTGAGGGACAAGTGATAGTGGGAAATACTGGTGATATGTGGACAGTTGGATGGGATGACATTAGAGGTCTTTTCCAACCTTAGTGATTCTATGACTCTATCAGTCTACACAAGTAGAAAACTGCCTCACTTTCAATGAAGATAGAGAGTATATAATGTCTGCACAGACTGTTCAGTCAACAACCAAAGCAGGGCTTAGCCTTGCTTGTTAAATCAATCCAAACCTGAACACTTCTGTTGACTGTTTTTTTTTTCCCTCTGGTGACTGTAGGTCACCTCTAGATTCACACTTTGGCAAAATAAGTCAAAACTTACAATGCAATTATAGCAAATTTCATTAAGTTATACCATAGATTAATAAAGGCTAACATGGTGTTATTAATGTCATTATGGTCTTCTCAAAATATGCCTCCACAAGGCTATCATTGCACAAGATTTGTAGGACTCCTTGCAGGCTTGCTTGGTGTTGACATGCTGCAAGACAGGTCAGCACAGCAATATTAGCCAAAGCCAGCCCTGGGGATTCTCAGGGCAGGAGAAAAATGGTGGCAATTGAAGTACTGAAGTGCAGGCTGCATGGCTCCTGCCAGAAAAAGGGAAGGAGATGAAGGAGCAACAGTGCAGCCAAGAGCTGAGGGGAGACATGCTGCTGCCAGTACTAGTGACTGGTGTGGGAAGTGATGGTGGCTGCTCCTTTTAGGAGGGCTCAACCCTTCTGCTCTTCCTTTTCTCTCCATCTCCAAAAATAATCTTTTGTCCCACACCTCACCAACTTCATTTTCCAGGTCTCCTGTATTGAGAAGGAGGGCAGCAGTGCTGTGGCCACTTGCTGGCTGCAGACTCCTCCCAGCTGAAGAACAATACTGGTGGCAGGTGGCCAGTGTCATGGTTTAATACTTTTGTAATTCTGCTATTAGTATTCCACATCACAACATCATGTAAAGTATGGATAGTTCACAGAAGAAAACTACATTTCCCAGAGGACATCACGGTCAGGAGATAAGTCACGGGACCAGAACAGTATATAATCTCACTCCCGTGACTGATATCTCACACTCTCCCGGATCCCTTGGAGCGTGGGGTGCCTTCCAGCCGTTTCGCCTAGAGCTTACAGTAGGCCTTTCAGTTTTTGGGACTCACTCTCTCTCTCTCTTTTGCTTAATTACAATTATATTGTATTATATTGTATTATTCTGTATTCTGATATAGTATTTAGTAAATAAGTGTGCCTCCTTAGATCGCTGCCGCTGTTTTCTTTTCCCATTCCCTTTTTCCCCTTCCCTTTTTGGGCCAGCGGCCCTTTTGGGCCAGCTGCCCCCCTGTCACGGGCACAGGTAGATCTTGCTTAACCCGCGACAG
>JAPSGF010000004.1:10227329-10304949 GCA_035772895.1 Perdix hodgsoniae | reverse complement strand
CCCCCCTGTCACGGGCACAGGTAGATCTTGCTTAACCCGCGACAGCCAGCAAGACAATCGCCATGGTACACAGCAGCAGCAGCAGCAGCGGAATTTGTAAAAGGAGTCCTAAAAGGGAATGAGAGTAGGCAATACTTGGTATGGAGGAAAGGGATCTCATTGCTCACTGATGATGTGCTTGGAGCATGAAAGAGCATGAGCACATTTGAGATGTAGTGAGCATCAGGGTATCCTCCTTAGATCTATTACTTTACACGCCCCAGCGTGTCAGCTATGTATCTGGCCTTAAGCTGACTCAGTGTAGTTCAGGGGATGATGTGAATTGCACTGTCACTGTCCTGTGTTTAAGCTGCCTAAGGCTTCAGAAGAACTAAGAAAGGTTCTTCTTCTCTCTACTCTCAGCAGTTTCCAACACATTTCCAGGTGAAAAGGATGTTTGAATGAGCCTGGTTACTAAATGCAGAATTAAGCCTGTGCTTAATTGAAATCAGCTATGTCATCCTGATGTAAAAATAGAAGTGAGAGAATCAGTCCCAGCGTGCACTGGGTCCTTGAAAATGTATTTGTGCCTTTTTCTGTGCCATGAATTATTCTGCAAGCTCTGCAGAATCAATTATCCACTGTATTTACTCTTGCCATTACAGGCCTTTTGTTGTTTATCCTCTTCAGATCTTCCACCTGCAACAGAGGCACCGCAGATATGAAGTCACAACAAGAATTTGGTCCTCTGCATGGTGCTGTCCTGCTCTGACAGGTTTGCATTAAATGGCTACAAACAAAGCTGCACATGCACTCCGCAGAAGCTGCATGTGAAGGACTTTTGGAGGAGAGAGAGTTCTCTGCCCAGTTTTGAAGATGAATACTGATGGGATCTTTGCTCCATTTGTGCCTCCTACTTTGTCCTAATGGTTTGGCGGGGAAAAAGCACCAGTGCCAGAATGAAAAATATGTTCGCATCCCTTTAATCCATTCCCAGCTAAATCCCCATCATTATCTGCAGCCAGCACTGCATATAATTAAAGGGTTTATTTTTATGTTACAAATTCTCTCCATAATTATGGAGTGTTTGTGAAGTGCAAAATTTCTGTGTGTATGTGAAGAATTAAGAGACCTGACATTTTCTCCATTTCCTACATTTTCCTTTCTACCCACGCACCACTATCTTCCTCCCCTTTGTCATACAGTCACCTTCGTAAAGATTAAATGAATAAATAAATAAATAAATAAACAAGCAAAGATGAAAATTCTTGTGAAATCACCCTGACAGAGAAGAAGCTGAAGCTCCATGGCATCTTTCTTTCCTGAAAGACTGAGCTACCTTGAAATAGAAAGTAATGGCATGAAAATGAGTTCAGAGCCACAGGAGAGCTTTACAAAGATCCCTTATTTTGCTGTCAAACAGTTACACAATTGTTAATTAGAATTCCTTTATATCATGAAGACAGAGAACAGGAGTGACTGAAATTCAGGGGGATAGGAGAGTCCTCCTGGTTCTCTCTTCTACTCATTCAGCTCCCCCTTCTCCAAAGGATGTTGCCAGACAATGAGTTCATCCTACCAAACAGAAAGACTGATATTGAAAAACAAAATAATATTAAAAAAACATCAAAACGCTACAAAACTTAGAAATGGAAGGGCTATCATACATTAATGTCAGTCGATAGCTTGGAATTTACAGGATCCTGAAAACAGTAAAACTTGCAGGGTAGTATTTTGCAAAATTGAGACCAGTGATGTTTGGTTTTTGTTTGCCTAATGTGATATGTGATTCATAAAGTTGTCCATTAAGATTCCTAGAAAATGATTATTTTATCCCATCTATTTTCAAGTTATTGTATCTTATTTGTGTTAGTAGTAAAATCGAGAAATAGGATTTACAGTAAATAGGAGATAGCAATGTTTGATTTGATAATAATGATCAAACCTAATATCAGAAAGAGTATTCACACATCTGTTCTTTGATCTTCACAGATACCTGTCCTGTTTTATTATGCTGTCTTACATGTGCTCACTTTCACTGCAGACTTGAATGAACTGCAAATTTATTATGAAAAATGTGCACACCACTGATTTGTTTGCTACTATCAGTTCTGACAGGAGCTGTTGGCACATGAATCACTTATAATTTTCTACTGAAATGTCATTATTCCTTTAGCCTGCGTGTCTCTCCCATCTTGATTCACAGAGCATCCATTTTCCTTGTGAGAAGTGTGCAAAATTGTCAAACCTGAGAAGTGAATTGCTTTCACTACAAAACCCTTTCTAAATGTGTAATTTAAATTTGCCTTAGTAACGTATCAAGTGTTTCTTATCTATCAACAGTGGTATTTTTCTTATCAAGTTATGCAGCCATTAGGACAATTTGGAACTATCGTGCCTCTATGTGACCTAGTAAAATGACAATTATTATTACTTATTAGTATTGTGGCTATAATGTGAAGGCTTCCTATAATGGATGTTAACACTTTCAACAGTTTAATCACTTGAGACTCTTCTGACATGAAATTATATAATTACCTAATTAACTGGAAAGGGATGTAAGCATTTCATATTCTTCTTTGACAAATACAATAAAAAGTGTCCCGCATTGTGTGTGTGTGTATATGTATATATATATATATAAAGGTATAATATTGAAACTGAAATAATAAATATATATATATATATTTTTTTTTTTTTTTGGGGGGGGGGGGGCGTGGAGAAGAGAGTAATGTTGAGGTAAAAGAGCTCCCATAAAATCTAGTTCTTCAAACAGCCTCTTCATAGGAAGCCTGAATGGAACACAGAAAACCATTTCCAGCCCAAAGAGCTCTGTTTTGGGAACATTCCTTAGCTGTTTCTGCTGCACATACTTAAGATGCAGCAAACGTCACTGAAGTCACCACAGCAAACATTTATAATACAACTATTTCCTGTGCTCTTGTTGTTTCTGTGACACAGCTGTAATTTCAAACAGAAGAGTTTCCCAGGCCCTCATCACTGCCTTAACAGAAAAACAAGATGAACTATGAAACTGCTGGTTGCTCTTTTGCCAGAATTCTCTCTAGTTTTCAGACTTTTTGAAAATGTCAGTTCATAGGCTTTAAGAAGGTTAAGTAAATGGATAAATTGCTGGCAAAATAAATTTCTACAGATACACTTCTGATGCTGTGGTTTTAATGCAAGCATACACTTGTGCTACATGCAGTGTTCATTATATGCAGTGTTCTTATATCATGGGTTAAATGATGTGTGGAGAACAGTGACATTTACCTATTCTTGGGTTAGAAATACTGTACTATTATCTAGGGTCATTAAATAACATCATCATGAAAGCTGATCTTTCAATTTGGATAGAAAATAGTTCAATATATGTAGGTGCATATACTTTGCCCCTTTATCTTGTCATTTCACTCATGTTGTTTTCTCTTATAATGCATATTATGATGACTTTCGCTTGGCTCTGTGAATCACTATTTGCCTGAACCTGAATACAAAGTGGATGGAAAAAATTACCAGCTTAGAAAAATAATCACTTTAGCGTTACCAGAGTCACAAGATGCAGGATATCAGAGAATGAAGCTTTTCAGACCTGCTCACTGGATGAAAAGAGCTCACTTTCCATAGCAAAGCCTGTTTTACTAGTTCAGCTAAACACATTCTCCATTCTTCCTGGACTATGTGTATTTAATTAATTGGATTTTGGACAGAATTGGTAAAATAAATAAAGAAGAAAAAAAGAAACAGCCAAAAACAATAATTAAAAAAGAACAACAACGCAGCAGCAGGCCAACAGAGACTCTTTAATATTTCTTGCATCTGAAATTAATTCCCTCTGGCCAGCTGAACACATCTATCCAGTTAGGGAGCAAAAAAATCACCTTGTGTCTTATCTAACTAAGCAAAAATAAAGAACACAGCTTACCAGTGAGTGTTGTGTAATGAATGCAATTAATCTATTCATTATGATTTGTTATGATTTTAACAGCACTGGAGGCATCAGTCAAGTCAGTGACCCTAACGTGATATGCAAACTCTGAGCAAAATGCATCTTCTTGGAAGAGGTTACAGCCTAAGAGAGAAGAGAAGTAAACCAAGGTAGAGGACTACCTTGAGAATTACTAGTTGTAATTGACTCAGTGATGGAGGACGAGGGTGAGGAAGTGTTTTAAGGTTGGCCTTTCTCACAGGATATCTAAGGATCCTGCAACTAAACATGAAGCTGCAAAGAGCTCTGTTCCTGAAACACTACAACACTACACTACACTGTTTGACAATTTGTTTTAAGAACGCTCAGGGTCATTCTCACATTGGCAGTATACACAATCACCTGAGCTGCATAAACTACAAAGCTCAATGAAAACAAGGTCAATAGTTTATCACAGGTCTACATTCTCTGATGTATAGAAATTACCTTTTGTATTCAGGAAAAGGCACTGACAAATTCCTGAATGAACTTCCAGCAAGAACAGAATCAGTGCCAGCTTTGTTAAGTGTATTCAATAGCAGCCTACCAAACCATCTCCAGTCCACTCACATACAGCAGTAACAGCTGTGTGAAAGGTGTTGGATTCACTTAGAGATTCTGTAGTCCATTCCCAACAGCACTGCAAAAGTGTGTTTCATCTTTTCCTGTTAATAAAGATGTGCATTTGGGAAATGAGGCAACAAACTTCATACAAACTTGTTACATTATGTAATTACCTATTGCAAAATTTAACAAGTTTTCACAGCTATTTTTAATTATTACTTCCAGAGTAATAATTACTAATTTTACTAATAATTAAAGAGGGCTTTCAGAGCCCTCACGCATTTGTGTATCTGTAAAGAATCCTTTCAGAGCCTCGCTCAGGCGAGGATACAGTGAGTGTTTCAAGAGCACTATGAAAGAGAAAAATATGAAAGTTCATCCACTCCACATGTAAGTAGGTGTAAATTCTCAAAATCCAACTTCTATTGTTTGTTTTTTTGTTTGTTTGTTTTGTTTTCCTGAAGTGCATGACAAATTTCTATAGTCTAAGGTGCTGGAATGGCACTAATCATATGGCTGAGGTTTGACGGGTTTTGGTAATGGAGTGTCACATGCCTTCAAGCCATTTTGAAACAGAATAATTCACACATTAATAGCAGTTGCAATACAAAACCCAGACTAGATGACTTGTTACCTTGAGGGGTTTTTCTTTGGGGAATGGAGTCTGATATGAAACAAACAAAAACAGACAACAAAATAAAAACAACGCCCTTGTTGTTTTAATAACACCTAGTGTTATTTTCCTCTGAATGGAAGACCAGAAAGAGTGGGAAACCTGTTTCAATTCATTAGTATGGCAGATGAGCTATATAAAGACCAGAGTAGGAATTAAGATCAGAATATCAAGATCCAAATCAGCTTAGAAAAATTACAAGAGAAAAAAAATATTATGTGGGCATTATAAAGGTTATTTTCTCTTGCAAATTGCTTAGTTTATATTGTATTTGCATATACAGTGTCTTGTTTTTCTTCCATCTTCAATATTTTACCTAAGATGATAAAACATTATACTTGACTTGTAAAGTGGGTACCTGGAGACTACTAGAAAGTCTGGAATTATACCAGTCTTACTATCGGACTTTAAGACTGAATTTTGTTAACTCTGCTAAATAGTGAACTATGCTAAATCCTTTCTCCATTTATATAGAAGTACATTTCTTCTCTTTGTTATAGCGTTGGATGTTTATTTTCATATTGTTTATGAACACGATGGCTCCAATTTCTTTTACAGTTATAAATGAACAATATTAATACTTTCTATTTGTAATACTGAATTTTTTTCCAGAGATGTAAGCAAGTAAACTTATTCATGAACACCATACTTTTGTAGTACTTCTCTACTACCACATATATTTGTCTTTATTCTGTAGAAAGACCCTTAAACTTATTTGTGTGTATATCTAAGGCCTAAGCAGCACTTTCTGCTTGCTAACTAAATTGTACTTAAGGCCTTACTGAAATCCAGACATATGGCCTCAGTGGCTTTTCTCTTGTCCACTGACAGTTACATCACCATAAAGAGCCGGTAGGTTAGTCAAGCAGTATCTACCCTTGGTGAAGCCATGCTTGTTATCCCATATCACCTCCCTCTCTTCCATGTGCATTAGTACAGCTTCTAGGAGAATCTTCAGCTGGATAGTCCCCAACACAGTTCTCAAAATCCTTTAAAGGGAATATAGGCAACTTGTCTTTCTCCTCTCACATTCAATTTCATGGGATTTATTCAAGGCAGAGATGCACTGGCATGGACAAGAACTAGTGGTTTACACTGATGCAGTTATACCTAGTGGAATTTATCACTGGACTATGCATAGCTACAAAGATGGCAAGATGGTTGTGTAATTTTTTACAAAACTGGGCTTTGGTTTTAAATAAGACAGTGAAAAAGAGTGATGAGCAACGGCAAAACTACTGAAGGAAGATCAGAAGATCAGTGAAAAGTTAATATGATAATTAAACATTTTTAAGGTTATGTGGTGACAGAGCCCCAGATATAGGCACACATTTTGAAATGTGATGGGATTCCTTATAATCTCAGACTTCAGAGATCAAATGTCTGCCTATGCCAGTAAACCGAAGGGAGAAAGTATAGATGATACATCAGAGGAGTGGAAAAACTAGATAATGAAGCAGGTCATTTGAAACAATTCAGGGGAGAGTGATAGGAGAAAACAGAGGGAAGGAGGAAACATAAAACTATGGGTGTGATAATGTGGGAAAAGGAGGAACTATCACAACACACAACCAGAGAAGTATGATAAGAGTAATAGTTTTCACACTTTCAGGAGCATTAAATGACAGAGCTGCTACCATTGATGTAGAATGATTGTAAGCCCTGGAGCAAAAGCGCTGTCTATGGACCTGTGTAGGCTGCTGTTGACCGGAAGAAGAGATGTGCTTTTCTTTCCTCTCAAACACTGCTGCCTGGGAACCACAGCAATGTTATACTGTGCTGAGGGAAGCTAGGCTTTAAGATGATCCTACTGATTATAGACTGCACGAGGGAATGTGGTAGACCAAGTTAACCCTGAAGATCTAGTCTAGGACTGCCAGTATAACTGCAGGTTCATATAGGGTGAGCAGAAGGCTGGAGAACAAGACGAAGAGATTGCATCTACAGAATTATTCATTATACTCTGGGGTTATAAACAAACATGTGAGAGCAAGTACATTCCAAAATGAAGTGTATTCATCGTACACATCATCAGAAATGATTAAAATAATTCTTTGTGTTTCCAATAAAAGTGCAAACCTCAGGGAAAAATATATCCAGAAAACATGAGATTATAACATATTTAGCTTCACATAGGCCCTGTGAAATAGTTATTCTTATCTGCTCATTACAGAGGAGGAAACATTGGCATGAAGAGATTGTGATTTGCCCAGGGTAAGACAGGAACTCATGGAACAGCTGAATAGAGATCCAAGCTCATGAATTCCAGCTCTGCACTTCAGACACATGATCAGTTTTAGCTTCCTCTAGCTGATAATATTCCAAATAAGTTAGGCAAATCAATAGTTATGGATTTGAAGTAACCCTTCACCTTTATACTGCATCCCAATACAGTGTATTCAAAATTACATGGGAACTGAAGTCTGACAAAGGAATTTCCATGTGTTTTCTGCATATACCAGGAGGAATCTTAAGCATCAAATAGTCCAAAGACTAAGAACAGCAACAACATGTTCTGAGGATGTAATTTTGGATTTAATGACCAACAGTGCCAGTAACAGAATCCGACTCTTCATGTATTGCTAACTTGGAGCCTCTCACAGACCACTCTCCAAGCCATACTGGAGGTAGAAGAAAGATGTCACAGTGGAGCTATTTATTTTTCTTCTACACTTCTTATCTCAATACATAATTTATTTCATGTATTTTTTTGTTCCTTTAAAGTTCTTTGTTATTTAAATATAGAAATATCTAATTCATGTGCTCCTGAACCTGATGTGTCTTGTAGCAGGTGCAAATTCAGCCATGGCTGAACAAAACTGCTTTCACAGCTTGCTAATTACTAGGCAGATTAACTTTGTTCACAGTAGTGAATGCTCATCTCAGGGGAACTTTTATTGGTGTGAGTCTGATAAAATGCAGTTGATAAATGTTTACTGTACCCAATATCAACCAGTTTTCTCATCTGCCATTTTCGTTCTGTTTAGCAAATTCCTCTGGTATCTCTCTACATTACCAGTGTGCTGCTGTGTCCATAGTACCCATAAAATATAAATAAATAGTGTTTGCTTCATTTCTCATGTTCTGCACAACTTTCACTGAAAATTACTGTCATTACTGGTATGTAGAGAGTCAGAGTCAAGATCTAGGGCACTTGACCTTTGACTGGGTTATGAATTACCACTGAGGTTAGCAACATTCCTCAAGGAGGAACCTGGCACCAGACTTTTCTTTCTTACAAATGAAATTAAAATTTAGTTTAGCACAGTATGACATTTTTGTTTCCGTAAAACATGCACAAAAAGTGAAGGAGAGTGCTGAGGCAAAACGAAAGAGGTTTCTGTGTAGAGTCCCACTAACACACTGTAGTCTACTTGCCAGTCCCATGCAGCACCATGGAGTGGACCACACATCACACCAGCTCTGGAGAGTAGGCATCCACTTCACCCAGGGAAAAGAGACAAAACAAAGGAACAACTAGAAGCACCCAGCGGACGTGCAAGTATCACAAAGATAACATGGAGGGCAGCACACAGTGCTACTGCTTCACATGACCTGCTGTAGCTTCAGATCAGCTGATGACATCTCTGGTCAACAGGAATGCTATCTTTAATCTTTTCTCCTCTAGGATCACACATTAACCATGTGAGCATGGCCCTCAGCATCCCAAGCAGGAAAACACGTTTGCAGCTGTCACTTGCCTAACTTCTTTTTTCCCAGCAGTGGCTGGGATTCCTCATGTGATATCAGGAAAATCAGTTCATCTCTCCCATAGTCATTTATCCCATCTGAAGAAAGAATATTAATAATTCCTGCTCACATATCAGTACATTGGATTTGCCTACATCCGCACTCCTCAGAGGATTGGCAGTTTCTAATCTAATAGTTATCTCTAGATTCTTTACGCTCTCCATATAGATAGACAATAGAGAGCAGAAGAGTATAAAAGCCATGAAGAACAACCTTTTCACCTTGGAGAAAACATCCAAACTGCAACAGCCTGTGCTAATAACAGACAAAGCCTAAAACTTTTACAGTTCTTACAATCTTTGAAAGGCTCATTTTAGCTAGTGGGACTAGTCAGTGAATTAAATGTCAGCTCATGTAAGAAGTATTTAATTTGGTCCTAGGAGAATGCCCAGGATCATGTGATCCTCTTTGTGAAAGGTCTTTGCAGAGAAAGCAATGGTGATGAATGATGAGAAGCCACTGTGAGTGCTGCTCTGGAGAGTTTCATTTCTCATCAGCTAAAGCTGATCATACCAGCTAAAGCTGTATTCCACTTGTCACAATGGATGTAAGGGCCATGGAACTGCCTGTCTTGACAAACAAGGCAGAGCAAAAAATGTTTCCCCAAGGATAAAGCCAGCCAGCATGCACAAGTGTCAGCCCCATTGAGCTGAAGCAAGATCAGGGAAGGCACCTTATCTGCTTAGTTCTATGAGGTCCTGTTGCCATCCTCTCTGCCCTTTAGGCTCCCTTTGCCCTACCAGGGTCCTGCCACCAGACAACCACACTGCAGCAGACAGATGAAGGCTGGCTCACTCCTGTTTCCTGTGCCCAAGCTGCTGGCAGATCTCTGTCTCCACCAAAGACGGTGCCAGTACTGCCAGCAAGTCATCCTGCACCTGTGAGTCACATCTGAGTCACCAGGAGCAGCTGGTCTTCTCTCACCGGGAAGAGCAAATCTCACCAACACTGCAAGGCAAACCCAAAAGGACAACTGAGGTATCAGTTTGCATGTGTTCCCAGCAAGGTCTCCCAGGTGTTAAAACAACAGTGCCTAGCAACTGTTTGGAGATCAATTTAAATTAGCCACTCCCCCCATCCCCCTGGCTTTATTTCACTTTTCAGCTATTCAGAAGGAAGTTCTCCACAGCCAAAGCCTGGAGAAGGGCTGAGGGGAATATTAGAGGTGGCTTTTGTCAGCTCCAAGGTTTTCTGCTGCTGGATCAAAGTGTTCTAGTCATGCAACATTAATAATGCCCTGCAGGAAGTCACAAGGGAGCACCTATCTCCAGAATAATAAACAGGTCAGCCCAAGTGCTTTGCTGGTCTCCTTCAAATGCATCTGTAAAACCACAGATCACTCTCCGTGAACTTTCCTGCTGAAATACACACTCAAGCAGGCCACTGACTTCACAAAAGAAAACCTATCCACTTTCTTTATCTAACGATGAATTCACTAGGATGTGCTGAATGTGGCTTTCTTTATGCTTGAAGAAATTCTGAGCAATTCTGAATGATTAACCTAGTGAAGCATTATTTCAAAATGACTAGTTCAGACAAGATTGCCAGGCCTCGTATTCTGCTCTCGATCACCCTATCCTTTCCAAAATGACCCTTTAAGGATGGAATTATGAAATCGACTGCAGAGGGAGATCAGGCTGGTGCATCTAGGGACATTCAGTCCAAATTTCTTTAAGATGATACCCCGAGAATGTATCTGGTTTCTTTTTGTATTGGCTCCTGTCACACAGACACATTTAAAATGTGTCCTCATTCATATTTCAGTAGTTCTTTGACCACAGATGCTTGGTATCTTTATAACAAGAAAAAATATAGATAGGGAGTGCATCCTTGTTTGCCCTCTACTTGGTCACCAATGCAATAAACACCAAAGTATTAAGAATTTGGCAATTGCTGCTGACAAGCTGAGAATAAGCTGTTCTTGTGCGAAGGGTATTGAAAATCCTGTGATCTGAGCATCTGAGAAAAGTGACTTGAGAAGCAGAAATCTGCTAACAGGTTTCTCCTCAGAGGAGGCATTTCAGAGTAAGGTGAGGTGGCCAGATCCCCATGTGGGATCTGCCGAGTATCCTTCACCAACTCAGTGGTGTTCCAGTTGTCTGAAAGAACAGTTCTTCTCCTCTCTGCAAAATAAATACTTTTCATCTTCTCCCTCTGAATTTGTCACAAACAACACTCTCAGAGAAGACACCAAATTGCTTTTATCCCTCATTTGGAACCCTTAATTGACCAAATTTTTTTTTTAAAAAAGCTTTGATGCTTTAGCAATAGATGAAAATTTTTGTCATGATACAGAGCAGAATGGGCGAAGCCCCCTTTTGCACATCCATGCAAAGGGCTACATCACCAGCAGCTGTGTTACATAACAGCAAAACTGAGTAACACTGCTTTTCCCTTCAGGAGTTTTTGCCTCACTTTCAACTATCCAAACATGTTGTCAACAGTAGTTCATTTCTGGGACGCAAGAATGGTTATAAACTTGATCTTGAAGATTAGAAAAAAAGACGGAGCTCATTCAATCTTGATATGGTGTTACAACACAGGCAAAAATGTCACTCTGGTGTTGTGATTTTAGTTCTCTCCTCTAGCTAGCAGGTCATACCGCTGTTTATAACATGCTGTTCTCTCTGTCCCAGCTATGACTCTGGAAGTCAAGCTGCTGTAAGTCACGTATTGCAAGACTGCTTTCTCTGTGAAGCAATCATATCTAAGGACAACATTTTCAGTACATTATTTTTTTTCAAAACCGGAAAAAAGGCACTACTTATCTTGTTTTATGCATCAAGATAAGAACTATAATTAATCTTCCAACTCTCTTGAGCACTATCAAAAGGAGAAAGAAGACCTGTACATGAGAACTCACCTTGCAAATTTTGATGTAATAGCAGTGAAGTTCACAACATATCTGACCTGATTAATGCTCAGCTCTGAATTTACTCATGATAAGGTTATAAAAATAGCATACTTGATGATTTTACTTAAGCAAACCAAATTGAATAGCTTACATCACAGGTTCACTCAGGGAAGCTGTTGCTCAAGCCATGGCATTCAGCCTTAACTAGGTTTATTTTCATTTCTGATCAACTGGCAAAATGTGACCAGTGTTTAGAAGAACCAGTCTGGCACCATTTTTTTTCCCTTATTTTTTTAGAGGAAAGTTACGTTTTTGCTTTATGTTGAATTAGATACCAAAAAAAGCAGCTGAAAAGATAGGTAGTTTGCTTGGTGCTTCCTTCATCTCGTTACAAAGCCCACAGTCATCCAAATGGATACATAAACATGGTGAATCATACTCAGTCCTATTAAAATATTAAAATGAATTTCTGATGAGGATTCTTCATGTTTTTACTTTCAGGAAAGTACTCTAGATTTCTGCAGGAAATAATGCACTAAAACTGTTAAGTTGCACAGAGTCTGTCCCTGCAGGGACTCACATTTCACAAATTTTCAGCTGCTATGACCTTGGGCTGAGCTACCCAGAGTCCCAGAACCATCTAGTCCAGTACATTGCTACGACCAGGCTGCAATTATGCTTCAGGGGGCACATGCTCTGCTGCTGGATTAAGAGGAGTTGGGAGGTTTCTCTGTAACTATTATGCATAGATATCCCATCCCCAGCCTCTATCTTGTGTGCATGAGGAGGTTCTCCATGTCTCCACACATTACAACATAATATTATAATATAATTATAATAGCAGTTCTACATCTGAAAATTATTGCCCTTGCAGACCAGAACTTTTAAAATCAATGTGCTACTGTCAGCACACATCTTATTTGGACCTGCAATTGACTACTGAGGCCAAGAAAGGCTTAAATACTCTGATAAATATCCTTCAGGTCTTCCATCTTCTCCAGATAGTTCTACCAATATATCCTGCTGAGAAGAGAAAAAGACTGAAAAATACATCTGAAATACATAGGGCTCATGGTCTTTCAGACTTTCCTGAGATGAAAAATTCAATCAAGAGGCACTGAATAACACATGATTAAGTTTACCAAACTGTATAGCACAATTAAGTTTATCAAATTGGAAAAATATTAGCATTTTACTGCCCTATCATTTCGGTTTGTTAGAGCATGGAAACACAGCTAGCAGCTGAACCAATACTCTGGGTAGAGTAAGATCAGTTATCAGACAAGAAAAAATGACCCTTTTAGTAGTTGTCTTCAGCCACAGTGCAGTATTCCGAAGTAGTACCCAAGACCAAGCTGCTAAGTGGTTTATCTTTCTTAAATATCAGCAACGAGGCTGAGCGAAAGCTGGCACTCAGCTGGTGAAAGCAAACTGAGCTTGCATGGACTCGGAAATATGTGTTTTACTTTGGAAGTTTCTCCTGTGAGTCAGGTAACCCTCTGCTAGGTAGTGCAACAGAGGGTGGTCATTGTTTAGAATAAAACATAAAGAAACAAGCAAATTTTAATGTAGATGTGTTGGCTTTGGCCAATAATTTAATAACATGGTTGCAGGCAACTCTGCAGTTGCCTAATGTGTGCTTTCCTGAGCTGTCTGCAGAAAGATTTGGATTGTGAAATTCCCACTTCTCCCCTTCCCCTGGGTCTAAGACCATAATGAATTATCAGCTGATTGTCCCACACTGACTTTTTCTCCTCAGACTGGAAAGGAGAACTGTTATCAGGACGTGAACTGTCATGAAAACAGTAGCTGAATATTTTCACATGTTGGATTTATTGCTGCTTCCAACTCTAAAACCCAGCAGTAACAAAAAGTTGGAACTTTACTCAGTGAAAGGATTTGCTTTCTCAAGCCTATCCATTTAAAAATACTTAATCATGTTGGCATTAGGTGTTCACATTAATTAATTCTTCAGTTTGAAATTGTTTTTCTTGAAAACAACAGAATTTGATTTCCAAATAATTCAGTGGCTCAGAAAATTGAAATGCCATGTCATAACGTCTCTGATTAAAAAGTGTTGGCAGTGGTAACTTAAATTTTGTAGGGAGAGGGGCAAGATAAAAAGCAATAGATAGGGTTAGGGTTCTATTTCTTGGCCAGTGTGTTACACCTGTCAAACAGCAGGGAAAGACTGAGAAGGAAATATATCCATAGCTATAGCTAAGACCTACATAAGCATGATAAAGATCACACTTAAGGACAGATGCTCTCAGATGCTTGTTAGAACCCACAACAGATGCTGAGATTACCTGTAAGGTGGCACAGCCCTATGGGTGCTAATTCCAGCTTCTGTCATGAGGCTGACACTTTCTAAAATAGGAGCCAACTTCAACCCTATCCACTGTTACACAAAATAACTCCAGGTCAAAACCCTATTCTATCTCACACCCTTAGTGAGTTCACCTCCATGTCAGCATTACACTAAGCAAACTGTCACTCAGGTCATCACATTCACTTGCATCCTGCTACACATGTAGTAGGAAAATACTCTTTTATATATATAATCTTGGGATCAGGATTAGAAAAATGATCACAAGGTAGAGCAGTAGTTCAGAGCAGTCATCTGAACTGATTTGGCACTCTGAAACAGCTCAGAAAGTTCTCTATAAGCCCTATAACTCTGGTTTGGAGGAGACACTGGGGCTGGCAGTGGATTTTTCCCATGTCATCCCTGCAGGGATCCCTCCTACTTACAGGTAATCTCCAGAGCTGCTCTTGAATTTTGCTGGGATAAATAAGGCCCACCTCACATGCAGGTAACCCGAAATAGATTTTTTCAAGCGGGCTTTGCCCTAAGTGCTTGCGTGATTAAATACACATAAATAGCTCAGAGTGATGAGATGTGGATAGGCAACAACCTCCCCTAAGGAAACAGCATCTCACTAACTTGATTCTCTTCTGCTGCTATTAGTTCTGGTAATGAGGTAGAACAGAGTAATTTTACATTTGTTATATGATGTAACTTACCTTTTTGGGACACACAGCATGTGCAGAGTGGATACAAATCATCCATTTGGATTTTCATGTGCTTAGAACAGTCTCTCCAGGCAGCACCATAGGCACTGTAGACGACTCAGATCACTTTCTTAAAAAGAAAATAAACCTGTTGCCTATGAGGTGTCCTTTGAAGTGTGGAACTCAGGCTCTTGGCTGACATCCCTTTCCTGGCTGACTCGCTTTATGCATAACTGCAGTAGCACATTGCAGTCCCATGGGACTGCTTATTCCTCCCCAGTAAACTTTCCCCTTCTGACGTGGGAAAACAGATTTGCAGTGATAGGAGGCCAGGATATTCTGCATACTTAACACCATACATCTTTATAAATTGTTTCTCTCTCTCTCTCTCTCTCATTTTTTTTTAAAGTCAAATGCCAAAGAAAAGACAAACGTTAACCCATGATTATAAACCACGTCTCTTATGGCTTGCATATTTGCCTTGTAATACCTCCAAGTCAAATATTGTTTAAATCCCCATGCTAGCCAAGATGTATGAAAGAGACAAGGCTTTAGGAAGTCAGCAGTGAGCTAACCAAGTTAGCTGCAAAATAACTGGCTGTCACGTTGCCAGGGCTGATGCACATAGATGAGAAGAGCTGTCAAGAGACTCAGCCTCTGCCTCCCACCAGTGTCCCTTGGGCCCCCTCCACAATGCCCTGCTGTGTGCAAGCTTTTGCTCTCTGCTCACTGGGCCACCTGCTGCCTCGTGTTGCTGCCCGTGGCCCAGGGAACCTCTCGCTGCCCTGCAGTGGGAGGGGAAGGAGGGCAGACTTCTGTGCATGACCTTGAGGCCACACAACGAAATGAGGAAGAGGCATTTAATTATGCAGTGTTGCTGGCAGGTGGATTTTGAAAGTGGCAGCAGTGCATTTATGATAGAAGAGGACAAAGTGATCTGACCTTTGTAATGACTTATGAAGTGTTGTCTTCTGGATGTATTTGCTGTGCTAGGTTTAAAAAATAGCTTGCTCTGGAATCCATTTCCTGCCATCTCTAGCTCAGGCAAGTAGTCTGAGAGAAGTGGCAGTTCATTTTTCTCCTGGCTCTTTTACTCCTTTTTTTTTCTGTGAAAATTGACTATTCATGTATGAGTCAAGTGACACTAGCATTATGCTCAAGCAGTGTCACAGTGAATCAGAGACCTTTTTAAACCACTTGAATTCTAAGACAGGAAGACTGGATTTAACAATATTCAAAACATGAGTAATAGACGAAAAACAAAACCAGAAGAATATAAGATCAAAGAAATATATCTATGACCATTTCACTACAGACCTCTGGCCAGTTTTGCTGCCTACAGACAACAACAACAACAAAAGGTATAACTTACAAAGCTTGTAATGTAAAGTGGAAGTAAAATACAACATGAAGTACTGAACTTTACCAATAGCTTAACTATTGTTTGCATATCTCTGAACCAAGAAACACAGAGGAGGATACTCCAGAGTGAATGCATGAACCTATGACAAACTTGGATCTGGAACAGACAAACTGTTATACATACAAATCTCAGTCTTTCCAGTGTGCTGTCCAGGCATAGGCAACACATTTTTACGGGAGCCCTCTGTTCACTTGCTGCCATTCACCACAAAGTGTGAACTTTTTCTAACCTGCTTTATGGAAGTTTGGACCTAAAATAAAAATAACAACAACAATAGATGAAAGTCTCTCTGGTGCAGTGGAAAAGAGTATTGGGGAAGGAAGATCTCACCAGTATTCTTCAGCCACACACCTCCATGCGATTTCTGAAGGATTTATTTACATATTTACTGACATTTTTTTTCCTATGTGCCCATTTTTCAAATAAGGTATTTAAATAATATTACAATGATATTAATTTACTAATAACATAGGATACTGTGATAAGTGTAATGATATGTAACACTTTGTATGTCTGTAATATACTTTATTTGCTTTTCATTCTGCCATCTTGAAGGAACTCAAAATGCACTTATGGCCGTAAATAACATACATGATCATACCCCATCAAAAGGATCTTTTTTATATGCGCTGGAAGAACAAAGCATAGTGGTTAGTGAACAAAGCAAGGTAACATATGCTGGGCTGAATATCAGCAAGAAATCACCAAATAAAGCTTCAGTGGATTCCTTAAATGAGCCAATGTAACCAAGGCAGTGTTTCACTGCTAATAATTATTCTAAAGAATTTAAGAAGAAACACAGCATTCACAGTTCTAAAAGGATTATGATAAAAAATAAGAAGGTCAAATATTCACTTTGGTAAGTTGTTATGTCAGCACAAGTAAGAAGAATACCATAAAATGTTTTGTGGAAGTGCGTGTCTATGTGTAATACCAGATATATATGTGTAATTTGTCACCAAGGTATTCTGAACTTTATGTACTACTCAGGAATCAGAAACGTACAGTACATTCAGATAGGATATAATAAGAATATTGCACACGGTAAATAAACACTGAAAATTTTATGAGTGAACTTTTGTGAACCAGTAGAATATGGGAGCATAAGAGGAACTCATAAAAGGAGGGCAAAAGCCAGAGTACAGATGAGGATGAGAAAATGATATGAGACATGCAGCAGGGGAAGAAATGCAAAAACAAGCATGCCTTTTATTTGACATATATTCAGAAGAACATCCATTAAAGCCATGAATCTATTTAAAGATTCAGGAAACCATAGCTTTGCTGTTGTGTTTATAGTTATTCTGTCTGTCTCTTGAGTTACAGCCTCATTGAATGCCATTGAAAATATACTACTGTGTTCCAGGTGTGCTTTGAAAAGTCTTAGATACCAACTAGTAACATTTATATTGATTCATTTATATGGTACAGACAGTGCTCCACATTTGCATGCAGTTTCTGGATGTAAAGGTTTTGCAATGGAGAATAAAGATAACTGGAAAAATTAGGGAATGTGGATAGAGCCTTGGGTTGTACTTCACAAGCACAACTGAAACTTGGTTTGCAAATGAATAGAATATCACAGCTTACTACATGATTAAAGCTGGCTCATATAAATAACCAAAAAGCCAGATTCACCAGTAAAAGCCTTGACAGAACATGTTTACTGGTCAAGCAGTCATTCAAGTCCATTAAAAAAAATTATAACAGAATATAAAGGGGGACAGGACTGTCAAAAGACCAAATTATACCATTCGCAATGTGTCTCTGCTGTTTGTGGTACTTCCAGAAACGGAGATTCAACAGTCTTTCTTGGCTATAAGCTAAAATGGCTATGCTATCCCAGCACTTAACTATGTATCACACCCTTGTAGAGGCAAACAAGGAAGATCATGCAGTGTTCATGCAATAGGTTTGACGAAGAACTTGTCATCAAGAACAGGCTTCCTGGTGTTGAGCTGTACAGAGGCATGGAGGAAGTGTACAGAATTACTCTACCAACTTTGGAAAAGTAGAAAGTCTCTGGTGCTGGCAGTCTTTAATATTACATGGCTATTTTATTTTATTTCACTTAACATATGAACAATGACTACTATCAATGGTGCCATTATATTCTTAAATAATATTCTTGTGCCCAATATGAATTATACCTGGATCTGAGTTGGTGAACCAGCAGCAAGTTTTATAAAGCTGAGAGTGTGACCAAAATAATTAAAACAATATATGTTCCTGTTCAGTGCACAATTTCAGGTCACTGTAAAGCAGTACAGCATAATCATAAATTGATTCTCTGTGCACAGCATTACTGAGATATCCCAATGTCTGCTAATAGCCCATAGATTAAAACAACAGGAGTATAATTTACACAACATTTAACTGAACAGTTTTGCAAAGGAAGGTTTCTGGGAAATAATTTCTGATATTTTCAAAATCTGATGATCATGCAGACTCTCTTCAAAACTAATCATGTCAGCAAGAACAGCATGGAATATTATGGACATTGTTAGTGCTTTTAAGCTCTGAAATTGAAATCTTTTTCTTAACCTCTCCAATAATAACAGTAATAATAGGCCCACTGGTTGTTTTTCCAGCTTGTGAGCAGATCTGCATAGGAGCTCTGGCCCCAGAACAAACCCACTCCAACATCCATGAGTTTCAATATCACTTCCTTTCATGGTACCACCAGCTGTTCCAGGTCACAAAGAGTATGAATCCATCTCCAGTTTCTTCTCAGTTATACCAAAAAGAGTGAGTATAATTCATGGACTTACATGTCAAGAACAATTCTTGTGCTGCTAAAACCATCTCCATTTCAGAAGGTTCCTCTGCTGTACTGCAGAAGTTAAAACCAAGTCTCTTACTATGCTTGCTGCTGCTAATATCAGGGAAATCTTCCATCTGGCCTTTGGTGACCTTCTTTTTCCCAGGCTTTTGTTGGGTGACAATGCCCAAAAAAGTGTGGGAAAGGTGGGAAGTAAAATATAAAGCTGTAAGTGCCTCTGAGGATGACACTGCAAATGAAAAAGGACAGAAAAATAGTAGGCCACAAGAGAAGAGTGTTAAGATTGCAGCTGGAAGACACTCTCCAGACTGACTGATTATGCACTGGGCAGATGTCTCCTGCACAATCCCATATGGAACATACTGGGATGTGAACTGTTGCTCCAGACTCCTTTTCCCCTCTCCATGATGGCGTTCTTGAAGAGAAAGCACCATAGACCATAGACAGATTTGCCTGGGTGAGAACCCCCACAGTCACAAGTTAGGTGCTGGAAGACACATTATACTCCAGTACCGAGCAGGGCAGGGGGAGTCTGACCTATGGTTTATTTATTCCAGAGTCTTATAGACATGGAGGTACTCCAGAGCCAACTTGGTATACTTTGGATTCATATGTTTTCTTAAATCTCACCTGCCAGCTGTCTGCAAAGAAATGGGACAGGTAACACCAGTCAGAGCTGTGGCTTCTGGCATCTACCATTCTGCCTGTCAGCGTTTTTCTGTGGGCACATTTTACTCAATTTTTAATTAAATAAATGGAAATTTTTTTAACTTGAGCAGTGAGTAGTTATAAATAAATCACTACATCTCACTCCATCTGATGAAGAAAAATATGTGAGGAAAAAGATTGGAAAGATAAGAAGTTTATATTTCAAGCCGTAAAACAATAAAGTACATCCAAGCCCCATAAACAGCAGATAAGGAGCTGTTTGGGAGGACAGGGATGTGCTGGTGAGCAGAGGCAAAACAATGTATTCTCCAGGGAAAGCAGAGGGTGTCAGGCTGCACCACATTGAGCTTCTGGGGACTGCAGCTTCAGTACCAGGTGAGCCTAAATGTCATCTCAGGATGCAAACTGCAGCATAGCTTGCTAACCACCTTAAAAATCAAACTCACAGGAAATCTCTATCCAGTCACGGGTTTTTATCTTGCTTAGAAGCACTCAAGGCAACAGCTCCTTTTTTTTAATTATTTTCTCCAACAAAAAGTGAATGGAAGGCCTGGCAAATTACAAGCATAACGACCTCCCCTGAATGTTTCTGCCACAAATACTGCTTGAGTGACTGTCTCTTGGTTAAGGCGCCACAGTACTACAAAGTGACATTGCAGTAACCCTCAGGCCTTCAGCTCCCAGGCTGCTGTGGTCTCGGGAGGTCATTCAAACACATCCAGAGCCAGTGGGATGCCATGCTCTGCTCCTCTGGTTGCTGGCAGTGTGCCCGTGCCTTGATCTCTCTCAGGACAAGTGTCGGATGGCAATTTGGTTAATGCTGGCTACTCTATTTGTTGGCACAAGGAGAACCTACAAACAGCAAGGCACAAAAAGTCACACAGTGCAACCTTTCCACTCCACAGCATTTGCAAATGGATGTAATTTGTTTTTTTTATTTATTTTATAATTGGTTGCAAATGTTAGAAGGAGGTTGTTTACACCATATGGTAAAGCTGCTATTACATTGCATAGTTTTGGCTCAACAAGATCCGTATGCATGCATTTTTTTAAATAGTCCTTACAGTAAATAGATGATTTTCAGCTTTGCACTATCTCTCTTGTCTTACTCATCACTGAGACAACAACTTACATCATGGCTGTGGGCTTCTTTTTAGGAAGTGGGCTCATTATGACAGTGAGAAAATAAAGCATCAGCTCTCTTTTGGAGAGACTCCATCTTAATTTCTGTTAGCGTCATGCTATCACAATCAATCTTTGCACAAAAGCAACAATAAGAACAAGGGAAAGGTGGGGATTGGACAGAAGTCCTTAGTTTCTGCATGGAAAATACAGCCTGATTTTGTTCTGATGATACACAGAAATGCCCAGCTGACAAGGAGAGCATTTAGTAATAATATTTCCCGATGCTCTGTCAGGACATCCTGCAGTGCCAGATTGTCTCCACTCATCTCATCTGGGACAATTTCTTTTGAATTTCTGTCTCTGGGAAAATGCAGTATATCCTGAATGATCATACAAGTAAAGGGAGGAAGAAGGCAATAATGATATCACATGTCCAGAAGTGAAAGGAAAGGCTACATGAGAAGTTAAAAGCACAGTTCAGCAAAATAAAAAAATAAAGAAAGGAGTGGGCAGAGAGTTGGGGATTGTGTTGTGTGCACACTAGAGGGAACTTGAGGTCAAGAGGATACAGGCTAAGAAGCCAAGTAAATTGGTGTTTAGCCTTGCTGATACTAAAGAAATTCCTCTACATAAAATAATGGAACTATAGAATCATACAATGACTTGAGTTGAAAGGGATCTCAAAGATCATCTACATCTTTTGGCACAACTTCTATTTCTATCATGATATTTACACTTCTCTCTGCTCAGTAAAGTCTCTGGTACTGTACAAAATTATATGCTTTTTTTTCAGAATACTTAACACTAATAAGAAGCTTCATCTCCAATCTGGTTATTTTTATTTTAACCTTATTTTCCTGTGTTCTCCTTCTGATATATTTGATAGAAAACACTAGAAGGAAGAGCAAGATAAACGGGTGATAGCAGTCTGTTACAAACCTACATTAATTTTTTTCAGAAAATTAAACAGAATATAGTTACAGTGTTTGTATTAGATATAAATCACTTTAATCAGTAATACACATGTTCAGATTCTCATTGTAAATGGTCAAATGGAATTTTAGAAGTACAGATAAGCAGGACAAATAGCTTGGTACGACATTCTTTCACATTGTTTTCTGTCCAAAATATAGCTCTCTTTTAAGACTCATGATAAATGCTAATACTGCAAGTCATATCTTAATCTCCCCATGCTAAAAATCACCATTAAAACATTTCAAATAAATAGTGGTTTCATTATGGCTTTTTGGACTCTATAGCCCAAGCAATCAGAGGGTTGGTATGCAAGTTATGTGAACTAATTTGGAAATAAATTTACAAACAAACATAGCTACACGTTGGTGTAATTCTTACTGCTGCTTGCAGAGCTACAGAGCATAGCATAGCACTGTGGAATATCTCTGTTCCTCTGTTCTAGCCCCGGCTGATACCAGGTGTCTGATGCTTCACATTTATCAAGGTACATGCGAAACAAATTTGGCTTTTTCACTTTCTCAGGATGCACCAAAGAACACTGAAGTACTGATGAACTTCTGCCTCCCTGTATACTGACTAAATGTTGCTGCATTTGGACTCAAAAGAAGCTGAATTAAAGTAAAAAGAATGTTCAGGTGATTCAAATCTGTTAAAATAGGACTAGCTCTAAACATAGCATTTTGGACATTTGAATCTGTGCATGTTAGAGTTATTAAAAATGACCATGTAACTTTGACTTAAAATTTCTACACTATATTCACTCATTGATCAATTGATTAGTTGAAGAAAATCCATGTTGATGTAATTAAATAACATGCTTCATCTTCACCTCATAATCTTTTCTCTGATGCATCTGTATCCATGTTCTTCAACTACTGGTAAAAAATGAAAACTAGAGGCAATTGAAAAAGAAAATGCAGTTAAAAAAAAATAATAACCACAGTAATTAAAAGATTTTATTATTAGTCTTTTGGAAGAAAAAAACATAAACTTATTGCAGTTAATAACTTCTGCTCAAAATAATGGAAATTCTACTTTAGTAATGATGTTGAACTTGCTGGTATGCCACTTCTTCCTTCCCATTGCTAGAAAACATAAATTACTTTGTGCCTAATTATTTTGCAATTCTGAAAGAGGAACCCAGTGTTTTGAATCAAGCTGATTAACCAGTCTGGGTATGTTCTTTGCAGAAGCTGATGAGCCATCTCCCCCTCCACTTCTTCCACTTACATCTTATTACATCTCTTGGAATTTTATTGCCTCTGACATTCTCCCTGCCCTACTTCAAAAGTGAATCTCAGGTCCAGCTTGTGTCCAAGGCCCCCAAGGCTTTGCCTGCCTGCTTTCTGGTGAGGTATACTCTAAATTCAAATGGAGGATGGTGTAATTCAATGCTGAAGCAAGCTGAGATTTGAAACTCTTGTAAGGTTCAGCTAAAGGGGCATGATAAAGCAGATCAGTGCAAGAATAAGGTTGTAGTGGTAACTGTAAGAACAAAAAATGGAAAATGTCCAATTAAAGAAAAGAGAAAGCAGAGCACGTCGGTGCTAGTAGGCACGTTTCTAACATCAGAGATTAGAAATGTTTATTTCCTGAGGCATGCATACTAGAAGGAACTTTCTTGGTAATGCATTTGTGGGTGGATAAGTGCTGGAAAATACCTTCTTCTGGTGCAACAAAATCCTCTGAAGTAATGCACTGATACAGAACACAGGTCAATTCATAGAGAAGAGTTAATAAAAAAGAAGTCTAATTTACTTGTGGAAATAAAAGTCATAGGTCTTCCTCCTGCTCCTGGCTGACACTGCCAAGTCCTTGCACTATTCAGCCTCATCCTTATGTCTTGGATGTAAATTCTAGGATGAAAAGTGTGCCTTTGTTCCCTAAAGTGTCAAAGAAACTCTGATGTTCCTTTCCTATTCCAATCATTATAACAATAATTAAGTCAGCACAATAGATACCGGGCTTTCAAGTTCTTTGAGTTTATGACATGCGCCATTATTATGATTGTTACTTCTACTATTTTTAGGCCTACTTTGTTAAGACTACAACAAGCCTGTGAAAATAACAGGCATTAGGTAGATGGACACTAAATACTGAAAGATCCCTCCTGGGAATCTTCTGCAAAGTCCAAGTTAGAAAAGTCATCCAAAGAAGGACAAAATGAGAGCCTTCAGCTCATTCTTCTCATCAGGAAGATGGCAGATCCTCTTCAGGTCCTGCATTCACCTCGTTTGTGCTATCCCATAGCCCTGTTGCTTTAATAAGGCTAGAATCAAGCAGGAATTATCTAGTATTTCTGGGGGCCTGCAACACTGCATGGTTGGGACTAAATTCTACTAAAAGATCTGGCAATTGTAATTTTCTTTTAAATATATTTAGCTGCTGTTGTAATTGAAAATAAAATACTGTAAACAAGATTACCAAAATATACTCTTATTTTCAGGTGTTTTATAAAAGCAAGAGCAGATTTCTTCAGCCTTATAGAATCACAGAATCATAGAATCATAGAATCACAAGGTTGGAAACAACCTATAAGCTCATCTAGTCCAACTGTCTTCACATTACCACTGCTACCACAAGTACTAAACCAGATCTCGCAGCTCCTCATCCAGACGCCTCTTGAACACTGCCAGGTACGGTGACCCCACCACCTCCCTGGGCAGCCATTCCAGTGCCTGACCACTCTCTGAGAGAAGAAGGTCTTCCTTAAGTCTAACCTAAACCTTCTCTGGTACAACTTGCTGCCATTTCCACGGGTCCTGTTTGTTGCCTGGGAGAAGAGGCCAAACCCCCCTTCACCACAACCTCCCTTCAGGAAGTTGTAGAGTGCAGTGAGGTCTCCCCTGAGCCTCCTCTTCTCCAGACTAAACAATCCCAGCTCCCTCAGCCACTCCTCATTGGACTTGTGCTCCAGACCCCTCACCAGTTTTGTTGCCCTTCTCTGGACACGTTACAGGGCCTCAATGTCTTTCTTGTAGTGAGGGGCCAAAATTGAACATCGTACTCAAGGTGTGGCCTCACCAGTGCTGAGTACAGGGGGATGATCACCTCCCTGCTCCTGCTGGCCACACTATTTCTAATGTAGGCCAGGATGCCGCTGCCCTCTTGGCCACCTGGGCACACTGTTGGCTCATGTTCAGCCGAGCATCAACCAACACCCCCAGGTCCCTTTCCTCTTCACAGTCATCCAGCCACTCGTCCCCAAGCCTATAACGCTGCATGGGGTTGTCGCAGCCAAAGTGCAGGACCCAGCACTTGGCCTTGTTGAACCTCATCCCATTCACCTCAGCCCAGCGATCCAGCTTATCCAAATCCCTTGGAAGGGCCTCCCTACCCTCAGGCAGATCGACACCACCTCCCAGTGTCAACTGGATTTTAATTTAAACTGATTTTATTTTTATTTGAGTATTTTTTATTGGCGTGAACAAAATTGTGGATCTGGAACATTTAAAGTCCTCTAGGATGTGCTATGTTGGAAGCTAGATGCTGATGATTATTCCTGCCTCTACACTGAAATCCTCACAGCCAAAATAACTATCATAACAGTAACAATAACTACAGTACTATGTGTCTATCCCATTCTTTTGCATTTATCTTATTTTACAAATGAGCAAACCATGGCCCTTGGCTAAAAATTGCCAGTAACTGCAAAAAAAAGATCTATAGAGATCAGAAATTGTTATTTCAGGTTGTAGCTTGAAGCGTAATGCTTCCCTTTAAACAAACAAACATGCAATCAACTTATGAGAAACAAGAGATCACAGCGTTCCCTAAATTAGTAATACATGCTCCCCTAGTTCCTATGTATGCGTGATTACACTATATATATCAAACTAGTGAGATTAGTACACTGAAATATCTTGGCCCATGCCATAATTTAATTCCCAAATATCTGATGTTGCAAATTCTCTTTTAACATCATTGACCAACCTATCTGTTTAATTCCTAAGGGATAACAAAACAGTAGAATCTTAGAATCATTAAGGTTGGAAAAGACCTCCAAGATCAGCCAGTTCAGCTGTTCACCTATCACCAGTATTTCCCACTAACCCATGTCCCTCAGTACAATATCTAGACATTTCTTAAACACCTCCAGAGACGGTGACTTCACCACCTCCCTGGGCAGCCCATTCCTGCTCCTGAATACTCCTTCAGAGAAGCTAATGTCCAATCTGAATCTCCCCTGGTGCAACTTGAGGTTATTCCCTCTAGTCTAGTTACATGGCAGAGGAGGCTAACCCCCGTTTTGTCACAACATCTCTTCAGGTAGTTACAGAGAGCTACAAGGTCTCCTCTGAGCCTCCTCTACTCCAGACTAAATAATCCCAGTTGCATCAGCCACTCCTCATAAGGTCTGTGCTGAAGACCTTTCATTGCCCTTTGAATGAAAGCATTCAAATAGTATTCAAATATACTTTCAGAAAATCAGGGCTTTGAGGTTAAGCAAATGTCCATGTATGACGAAAAGCAAGAGAAAGTAAATGTTTGCCTAGAAGTTCCTCAGTGGAAGACCCGAGTAAAGAATCTTAAAAGTTTAATAGATGTTTAAGAAAAGCCTGAGGAATACATTCCTGATTTTTTTTTAATTTTTTTTTAATTTTTTTTAATAAACTTCAATGCTTGTTGTTACAGGAGCTCATGTGTGTGATCATTGCCATAGATGTTTAGAAATTCCAGCAGAGCTGATGAACTAAGGAAAGTTAATTTGCTCTTTGTGTTCATCATTAAGTACTATTGTACTAATTTGAAGTACCTTGTAGTCTGTGATACAATGCATAGTTTGACCAAGTACTTTTTCACCTCCCCATGTGCGTCAGACAGTTCTAGCCAGAACTTCAAAACACTGTTTCCACACTTCACTTTATTTTATACGGGTTTGACATGTATCCATTGGCTGAATGTAAGAGAACTGTGGTGCCTGCCAAGCATAACCTTCCTGGCTAGAGATGAAGAGAACACTCAGCATCATTGCCTGTTAACTCATAAATCAGCTGACATGAGTCTGGAACACTGATGGCCAATTAAATGTCTCAAATTTGCAAATTCTTTTCTTCATATAGTGTAAATGATCTTAGTATGTTAAAGTAATATTGATCTAGAGAATCAAAGTAATTTACCATTAATTCTTTAAAAATCACACTTACAGGACATGCCAACCCACAAAACTATAATATTACTGGAAGCTCTCTGGACAAACTGCAGAACACCTCCCACACTACTCCCCAGAAGAAAACAAAGCAACAAAGCATGTGGCGTATTACTGTGAGCACTGAAGTAGTAGTGTAAGGCTTAGGCAGTTGTATAGTCATCAGTTTAATCCATCATATCCATTTATAATATAACTTAGCAACTACATGTGTTGATAAATAGATGGCCTTTCAAAAGAGTATTGCCAGGCTAGTCAATTTCACACACTGAGTGTTATGTTCTCATAATTAGCTGTCTTCACACTTGCTTTCAGTCTTACGCATTAGAAATGCAATTATTTTTATTTTTTCCCTTCAAGATTTTTCCAGGTCTTACTAAGAGAATTTGTATCTCAGCATTACCCAATCCTCTTATAACCTTGCCTACGTCTTTTCCTGTCCAGCCACTTGACGTAGTGCAGACACATAGCAGCACTAAACAAAATGCATTGAAGTCTTAAGTGTCTCAGAAAGGAGATAAATGTTCATCACTTTTTGGCTGTGGCTAGCCACTGTGTTGTAAGCAGATGCAGGATTTAGGACATTAAGTGCCTGGTGAATGATAGCAGGTGCCATTTTTTTAATTATCAGATGGCTCCGAACAGATGCATTTTGCATAGGAGAAGAACTGAACTGTCTCAAGATTTGCACAGAGTTTGCATGTTCAGCCTTTCATTTGACGGACTCAGATCCTTACTCCCTGCAAAATAACTAGTAATCAGAGAAAGTCAGTACGTGAAGGGCTACAGCTGCTGGGCAAGGATGTTCACAGCCAGAGGCTGCTCTACAGCTAGCTTTACTACATGTTGCACGCAGGCAAAGTGAGATCCCTTATATCTTTATGCAACCAAATACTGTGGTCAGCCCCATGAAGACATTCTTCAAACTATTTCACCCACCATAAGCAGGAGCTTTCCCAGTTCAACTTCCTTCACTCCCCTGTGCTTTTATCAAACCATGTTAAACAGTCCAGAAAAGTCAAGATTTGTCTTTCGATAATACATTTTAGCTTAGCTTTTCACATGAATTGATTTCTTTGTATCTTTAATACCTGAGCATCTCCTGTCACACAATCCCTAAGAACATATACTCTCAGAGTACTGTTGCAGTGAAAGAATTCCTGTGATTCTTCCTTCATAGGCAGCGCAGGGAAACCAAATCCCAGGTCCACAAGAGTATGGAGAAACCTCAACTTTATTGATTTTCTTCGAGTCACATATGAGCTTGTTGCTAAAATAGAGACTTCAGAATCTGGGCTAGAATCTTAACTGCTGTCATCTTGCAGTTAATCTAATTACCCTTCCTATTTATACAATATTTTCAGTTGATTGCATACAGGGGAACATTAGAATGCAGTTTCAGGAGCACAGCAGCCAATTATCAGAACATATCTACATTCTGCAGAACAGTCAAATGATTAAAATGATCTTTTGAAACCAAGGACTGCCCTAGAAAAGGCTGTGCTGTAATTTCCATGCACTGTCAGAACAGATTGATCAAGAGCAGCAGTTCAGGATCCTGGCCCACTATGAAAGACAAGGAAATAAAGCATTGTCCCTCATCACTAATCAGTCACCCCTCATCAGGCAGCTAGCAATGTGAGCAGGATACCTAGGGGCAATCTGCAAAAGATTATTTACTATTAATGAAATTCTGTAGCATCTAAGGTAAGCAAGCGCTCCTCAGACAAAGACTCTGGAGACAAGCCCCCTGCTCCCATTTGGGATTCATTAAGCAAATAAATAATCCAGTGGAAACAGCTGCTTATATAACACCTAAACAGTCTTCTTGCCCTGAGACAAATTTTATAATCCAGACAGATACTTTCTAGGGCCATATGTGATTTATTGCAGCATGCTGGCACTAACCAATGAGTTTGGATGCAGTATATATCTGCTCCAAATTCTTCCCATAGAACTGATTTTTGATCTGTCCTATCCATCTTCATGTTCAGAGGCCCCTGAGGGAATGAATTTACTTGCCAAAAAAATAAAAATAATATGGAAATTAAACTCTTCCTCTTGCAAATTATTTTGCAGGTAGAGAGCCTCACACTAATTCATAGATCTCTAGTGTCAGACCTGCTTTATGTGCTGTTTAAGTATAGTACTGGGGAAGAAAAGAATACAGACAAATAGGCCATGGAGTAGACAACATGCTTGTAGGAGAGTTTTCCCTCAAGATTTCTCAATAAGATAACCCTACAGCACTGCAAACAGTTGTCCCTACTCTCTTTGGGCTAAATGAAATGTAAACATAATTATGAAGTGAAAGCTGCAAGGTAGAATTTTGATATTTTACTGGGATCAATACTTAATGGCCCAGGAAAGGTAATAATAACGTACAAAGCCATGCATTTTTGCACCTCTGATACTAAAATAGTTCAGACACAGCCATGATGAGGTTGTTATCTGGTGAATATCCAGTAAGATGAAATTCGGATGTACTCCCGTCACTTTAAATGAGTGCTCTGTATAAAATGTGTAGCTGTAAAACTATATTCAGTATCCATCCAGAAAGGTAACAAGATCTCACTAGAGGTCTCCTCTGGGTTGAGATACAGCTGGGTCCTCAGAGAAGGCTGACAGTGGAAGTGGTAAACTTGGGCTGGGCAGACCATTAGTAGTGAGGGTGCAGGAACATCCAAGATAAAGAAATGGCAAGAACTATGACAAAGAAAGGACCTCTTACAAGCCACTTATTTTTTACTTTTAATAAGAATTTAAAATCATGCAGCAATAGCACTCTGACATTAAAAATTATTCTTTGGCATTAAAACTTTCTCTACTATAGGCTGTTTGCTAGCAGTATCTACAGATAGCCAGATGCATACATTTACCCAGATGACACATAATCAGAAATGAACATTTCCAACTACTATACTAAATTTTCCTTCAGAACTACAATGTATGTCCTTGCCTTTGCTGCTGGAGCACAAACTAACACAGGCAACCCACGGAACAAGGGATTTATTCTGTAGCTGTTAGAACTTGCCTCTCACATGAAGGAGATAATCTCCCAAGATTTACTCCTGTGATGGGATATTCCAATCATTCCTTGGATTTCAGGATAAGACGTATTCAGGGTACAACTTCTGTAGTTGTTTTTATATGCCAAGAGTGAGATCTCTCAGAATTAACTGCTTGGGGACCAATTCTGAAAGACTTTGAACTCAGACGATGTTTTCCCATGTTGTTGTGCAACACAAAGCAATTGGACAGCCTATTTTCAGTTTGGAAGCATCCCTAGAAAACTGTTCAGTGGGGTTCAAATCATCTTGGATTTTTTCAAGGTGTTTAAAGGCCTTATTCATATGGAAAATCTAGCACTTTTTTCAGCCATGGCATATTGTATGGATTTCCTTTTTAATTTCTTTGTCCCTTTCAAGCATAAAGGCTCCTTTGTCTGAGGGTGCTGTGTACATCGGCTTCCTGTCAGCTCATGGGGGGTTGGCCAAAGAAGCAGGATGAAGTACTTTCCTTTTACCTTCAAGAATGCTGTGTTCACATCCTGGGTATTGTCTGAAGTGACAGAAAGCCTAAGTGATTTTCTATGGGTATGTATGTTCTATGCACCAAATCAGTGAAAAAAAAACCTGAACACCATAACACAACTGAATGAACAGCCTCTATCAACTTGCAGAATAACAGGCAGTAACCAAGCCAGGTGACCCATCTACAAATTTGATTGAAACTGGCCACAGACTTCTAATTAGGTATTTCACAGTAAAATATGGAAAACTGAGCATCTCGATCTTCACCTCAACAGATTTTAGATCCAAAGAGCTTAACTGTCCTCAGCAAAATTAACATATCTCCTAAGTTAAGTTGAAGGGCATAGCAAGACAGAAGAAAGCAGAGAAAGGTTCTAAAACTCTTGAAAAGTGTACTTAAAACTGAAATTCTTTCCATTTTTGTTGCTGTTCTTTTTCTTCTTTCTTTATTACTTCTTTTTATTTATTTTTTTTTTTAATGCATGTTATAAATTTTCAGCTGATAAAAAGAGATCTAATTCATTGTCTTCAAACAAAGAACCTGTCTTTAGACTGACAGACTTGGCCATTGGGCTTCTCTCCTGCACCTATTTACATAGGAAACTGTGTCACGGAGTGACACCATGGGTTCAGGGAGAGGTTTGATTTTATTGGAATGATTCATGACATTATAGTGCTATGTTCTCTTTGGATGCTGGGTACTCATGATGGTATAATTTTCTTGTTTTTAAGCATCATATTTTTTGTTTTTCCTTCTTCCTGCCTGCTTTTTGTGTAAGCGTTAGACAAGGAACACCTTCCTCTAAAGTACTCTGAGCTCTCATAAAATCATATTCTGATTGTCCAGGCTTTTGCACAGACCAATCCTGTTTATAATAACCTCAGGGACAACTTTTGTGACAAAAATAGTTTATTAGGGAAATAACTTCAGCTGTTCTATAACTTGCATGAGGTCAATGTAAATGTTCTACCTGGATGAACAGCAAGGGAGGACCTGCTACTAAGAATGGGCTTGAGTAGTTCACACATACATGCTGAATAAATCATCCAGAGCAGTCCTCAAGTTTTGCACAACCACAGATAGAATGCATTCTTCTTCAGCCATTTTCACAAAACACTTTTGTTTCAAAAAAATTATTTGCAGTCTGAAAGATGAGAGTGATCTTGCTACAAACCCTGGCTCTGATGAAAAGCAAAGCTACTGCATTCCTTTAGATTAAGAGAAGCATAGTTTTTTCTCATACTTCAGGTTTCTTAGTCTCTCTAATTCTGCCGGAGTCGATATTCTTTTGCAGTGTTTAGGCAATGGCAAAATGGCATCTGCTAACAAAAATAATCATTCATATTTTATTCATAAGTATTACGGCCAAGCTTTTGTCTCAAACCAGGGCAAAGAAATGGATGAAACTGTACAGGCTTCAGTTTCCAATCACTTTATTTACCACACTTGGAATCACCTGTACTTCACCCCTCTGAAATCATTCATACCCTCTGTTTCTGGCAGATGCAGCAGTGCTGGATCACTGCAACAGAGCATCAGCAATAAATCAGAAATATCCTCAGAAAACTGGACCACTCTTCCTTCCTTCATGATATCCTCTGGTTTCATACCCTGAGCCTGTAGAAATGCCTAAAAGCAAAGCCAGAAATGCTGTCAAAAACATGCTTTGCACATTGTATCAACTTTTCTGCCCCATTAACTTGTGCCTCTTTGTGTATGTCACTTTACATCACATGCAGTGAAATTAATAGATGCAGGTTGGACACTGAGGCTTCAAAGATATGTGTGCTTTGTGTCCAAGTGTTGTTTATCTAACAATGGGGCTACTCAAGGGAAACAGCAGCCACAACTCTCTCTCTAGCCTTTGGAGAACAAAGCAGCAAGCTCCTCAGGAGTAAACTTTGTTGTTTTGCAGTTATATAACGAGCTGTCATCCAGCCGTAGGTGCCAGTAGCCACAGCTCCCCTTACTGGAGCAAGTAGTTCTACACCAGAGCCTGGGTTTAATTTGATGTGTCATGCATCTTTCAAGTATTCTTGCAGTGTTTGTAGTTAACACTCAGAAAAGAACATTCATCATATTTCACCAGGACCCCAGGAAGGACAGAGAACTTCTCAGGCAGCAGTTCTCACTTGCTCTGACAGAAACCATAAGTTTGAGGGCCAGCATGTAAACTACCAAGAAAATACTTCATTACAAAGTAGTGTGCTCTAATACTGATCTTCCCTGAGTATGAGATGGAATTATAAGCCATACAACCATGCCAGTTAACTGGTAACCTTGTCTCTACTCCTATTCTATATCCTTGGTACTCACCTGCTAGAAGAGTAAAAAATAATTGCAGCTAAACAATTTGTGACTGAATTAGGCCTGATGTGAGTTAAGCTTACAATAATTACAATGGTTTTCTACTCTGTTCTCCAAGTGTCTATTTAACTCCCATCAGGTCTCTTGGGAATAATATGACACAGCATCCCATGCAGTAAATGCATGTAAATTGAATTCCATCTACCAGAGATGAAATACTGCAAATATTAATGTTCTCAATGATCTCAGCATAGGAAGAGCTACTGCTCAGGAGCATATTCTTCAAGGAAGGAAACACAGTGAAAAGAATAAAACTGGAAACATAATCAACAATAGCTGCTGACACTTAAACCAAACACTTCAGAGACCTGTCAGTGTTTTCTGCAGCTGTAGCTACTGCACTGGCATCCTGGTAATGAGTAATTCTGATACATTGCTAGTTAAATCCAACAAAGATGGCATACAAAATAATAATGATCGGCAGATGGAAAAAAAAATGATTTTAAAAGTAGTTTGTTTGTTCCTGTTTCTCACAATACCCGCATGCGTTTTGTTTCACAGATTAAACCTCCCAGTTCCAGCCCATCTTTTCAGAAAGAAAATTGCCACACCAGGCAATAATAGACTGCATATAAATGAAACCGCTTCTATTTTCCATGAACCTATTGACTCACTCATATTTCAAGACCCCTTTCCAAACACATTTTTTACAACAAACCCTCCATCACTAACATTCATGCACGAACTGTTAGAAAGAAAGAAAACCAAGCTACTTGTTTGTACAGGAATGAGAATGGTGCTGTGGTGAAGACGCTTTGCCTGTGACTCAAAACAGAAGGATTCCAAGGACTTCTGTATATGTTTGTACTGATTGTTTACCTCACCTTTTTTCTACATTCTCCTTATCCTAGAGAAAGCATCATGATAACAGTGCTTCCAAAACTCCCTGAGATAATGCATGCGTTTTCTTAATTTTCAGGGGAAAAGCACATTCACTAGCTGTAGTTACACATATGAGTAATTAGGTTACCATAAAGAGTACTATATTGTAATTACTTATCTATGCCAACCTTCTTAACCAAACTTTCTCTAAATTCTGTATCTGTGCTAAGAGCATTGGGCAAGCAAACACCAGATGAGTAAGGAGACCAAGCCTTGTTATGGTAACTAGATAGGCACCACCCAATGAAGGTTGCCCAAGGCAATGGGCAGCTGGATCAAAAACAAAGAAATTCCTTTCTCACGAATGAGCACCTCCTCAGCAGCATATAAACATGTCCATACTAGCTCTCCATTGTTCAAAAACATAAAAAATTATGAAAGCAGCCTTCCAGTCATTTCTACCTAGCAGCAGGCTGCCTTACAAGCATTAAGTGCTCCAACAATAGTATGTATGCCAGTCTGCCCTGTGGGGCTCCCCTACTTTCCTTCAAAATAATAATGCAAAAGACCTTAGTGAGCATGTAGTAATGTACGCTTCATACATTATTAAACTGCCTTCTAGCAGCACCATATTGTTAGCAGAGCACTGTCTAACCAGTCACTTAATAAGATATGTCCTTCCCAGTATCAGGTGGAAAACATGCAGACCCTCCAATGAGCAAGCCCTTGGAAACTTTTCCAGCAAATATTTTTTGTCCAACCTGATAAGCCTCCACAAAATAGCCACTGACAAAATGGTGTTTATTGCCATTACAAAAGGGGAAGGGAAAGACATTTGAGATTTTTACCTGCAGTCTCACCCACTTCACTTCAAACTACACTGTCCACCCTTCTGCTTCTTTCAGTCTCGTGGACATGAGCATCCCTATATACATGACTGTGAGCACTTGACCTGACCTCACATCAGCTAAGCAAAACAGTTTTCTGCATACTTATCATAGCACCAATCTCACTGACCATATTTTTAATCACTCTAATGTCTGTATCCACATGGTGCATGCCTCTGGGTCCAGAAGCCTTATCGCACCGTCAGTCTGTACAGAACTGTGCACCATCTCTATCCGTGTATAACAGAAGTAATTATTCTTAGTAAATAATATATACTAGCTCATTATTCTTAGTAAATAATATATACTAGCTCATTTAAAATGAATCACGTTCTCCAGTTGTATTGCAGAATGAACAAAATAGAGAAAGCTACAAGGCATCACTTTAAAATACTTCTTATATAATTATTATGAAATTGCATTAAGCTATGACTCATTCCTGCAAATGCAGGGTTCATTGAGGGTAATTAAAATAAGTCACTATCTCTACAAGGCAGTGACTCATAGGCTGCTGCCCATATCAGAGTGAGTGAAGTCAGAAGATTCTTTCTTCCCACTGAAAAAGCAATAACAGTTTTATTAAAGCAATGAGTAGACCTCAGTTTGTCCTTGCCTTAATTTCATCCAGCTAGCAGGTTTGGTTTTTGAAGTCCCTATCAAGAAAATTAAATCAACTACATATTACCAGAAGTGCCTTACTAGAACTCTAGCTAAAATGAAGGGGGCTCAGCACAACTGGGATATGTCTAAATGTATTTCACAGAATCATAGAATCACGGAATGGCCATAAATAATTCAAACCCATGGAAAATACTAGCTAAAAAGATGTTGTCTTTGTGTAGTCATATAGCAGCCATATAATCAAAAGTTGCTGACAGCAAGGTAGACATAGGAAGAGTATATGGGTCATTTCATGGTAGAAGCATTGTTACAGCTGAGATGAATAGAGAGCACCCAATTACCAGGAAGAGAAATGGAACAGTATCATGCTTCTCTGATACTGTGTGAGGAATTACAGCAAGGCAGCCTTTGCGCACACACACATATCAGCTCAATAATACCCCACAAAAACATTGGAATTAATTCACTCAACTGCTTTTTAAAGCATTTGGTCAGGCCAGGTCAGAATGATTTGTATTGTATTGTAGGAATTTGATCATCAAAATGCAAAGCTACTGAAGAAAGTGAGTACAAAAGGAGATAGAATTTAACTGTGCTGCTCTCCCAAACTACAGCAGTATTGACAGCTCATAAGCAGCTCTTTGTTTATCACTGTTTTTTGTGCTCTACAGTTCATGTTCTATATTTTCCAGTAAGCTCTGTTTTGCTAAATGCATTTTATTTTTTCTATTCTTTTCATATATTTTTCTTCTCATTTGGTGTGGGAAAAGCCAGAGATCAAATACATTTCTGGCTGAAATTCTTAGCAGTATCTCACATCAGATTGCTGTCCACAAGATGAGAATTAACTTATGGAAAAGAGTATTCTTTCAATGCATAAATTAATGCAAAGTCTACCAATATAGAGAAATGTATTTCTTGGGAATATAAGATTAAGCAAATAGAGCATCAAAATGATGCATTATCCTTATAAATGCCTTTTCAATAACATGGATCATAGGTGTAGAAATCTGTGACAGTTCAGTATTAATTAAACAGCTTCTTTTACTTAAAGTTTAGTGGGAAAGTTTGCAAAAGGATATGCAATATCAATAATGTAACACGTGCAGAGTTTAACCTGTTCTATGAGTCTAATCAAAATGAATTTTTTAATGAAGCTACAGAAATACAGAAAGAGGTGCAGAGTTCATGATGTCCAACCAAGTTACCTTAGAGCAGGGCTTTAAGCAGTTACCTTCCCCTTAAGGCTTCCCAGACATTTTCCAGCTATCAAGAAGTTGCTTCATCTATTTCTGTGTACCAAGGGGAGCATTAACATATAATCTTGACAAGCTCCACTTGCATATGAATCATAATATTTTATTTAGATTCCAGGGCCAAAAGGGAGGGTGGAATTTATTTAGCAAATGTTTTTGTTTGTTTGTCTGTTTTATTTTTAAGATGTTTAATAGCTAGTCTATTAGTTTTCCTTGCTGGGAGCTGAGATGGCGACTGACAAAAGCAATCTGCTTTGGAATTTGCAGATATGCATGGTATATTATATGCTATGGGCCCACATGTGTAAAGAAAATGTAAACATTTTTGTAATATTCAATGACCTTTTCCTTCTCACTCTTTCTGACACCAAAAGTTTCAGTTCAGGTAGGAAGTGGAAGGTCTTTCATAGCTCCACATTGCATCAGTCTGTTCTTCATGTCTCATTCATGTCTCAATAAGAAGTTTCTGATTCTTATGTTTCGGGACTTCATATGGTAGAACCAACTAGCTCTCACCATTTGTTACATGTTGCACCTATCTATCAGGTGGAAGGTTTAAACATTATCTTCCTGATAGACCACTTTGCATTGTGGCTGTCTTGTATGAAATGAGCTTTTCATTTCAAAACAGTGAGTCATGGACACATAGAGGCACTCTAAAAACCAGCATCACAAATAACCAGTGAGTAAATCTTGTTGACTGTTTCAGCAGAGAAGTACTCATTTTGTGACACAGAAGTCCAGATAATGACAAAATCCTGCTCTGTCAACCGTAATGATGTTTTTTTTATTAGCGTTCTGGCGTCTCTCTCCAACACCTCCTTCATAAAATTATTCCTCTCATTTTTTTTCTTCAGAAATCTTTTACATGCTTAACTGGACAAAGCAAAGAAGCTCACTAAAACATTTTCTGTTCTGTCCCATTTTTGTAGGCACATGCTCATGGATTATGAAAAATTATCCAATGTTTTTCACTAAAACAACTACTAAATAGAAAATAATCCACACTAGGGAATATGTCTCTTCATAAACAGGAAACCTTTGAAATGTACTTTGAATTTCTAAATGAAATAGCCTGAATCCTAAATTCTAAGCTTTCCTGAAACATGCTGGACTTCCCTCCTCTCAGGGGATCATAGGATATCCCAAGTTGGAAGGGACCCATGAGGATCTTCAAGGCCAGCTCCTGGATCCATACATGAATATCCAAAATTCAAACCCTATGTCTGAGTGCTTTCTGAATGCTTCTGGAACTCTGGCAGCTTGGGGAGCCCGTGCCATGCCTACGGTCTTCTGGTAAAGAACCTTTTCTTGACACCATCTTGACCCTCTCAGAACAAAGCTCCATGCTGTTTCTTTGTGTCCCATTGCTATTACCAGAGAGCAGAGCTCAGCACTACCCCTCTGCACACTGTGAGGAGAAGTAGGCTGCCATAAGGCCTCCCTCGTGACCATCCTAACATTCTATTTTCTTAGTGTCACCAGTGGAACTGGTACAGAAAAGGAACCACCAAAGCCATTATTGCCTGACCAGGAACAAGGGAGGATAAATTATATATCATCATGTACTAACTCTTTCATAGAATCATAGAATCACAAGGTTGGAAACAACCTCTAAGATCATCCAGTCTAAAAAACTCTATGAGATTGTTTCTGTTGTAACCATTATCCCACTTTTTCCACTCCTACATTCCTATTTATTGTTCTGATTAGTCTAAGATTAGAGAGTGTCTCTGCAATATCTACAGCAGTAATAGATAGCACTACAACAACCTTGACTGCAAAGCTATTGCTCATCCAGAAGACCTGGCAGCAAACCAAGCTATATTCATCATACGTACAAAATTAGTTAGGATACACACACGCAAAAAGTAAATTATTTGTATCGATACATCATCTTTGTTAAAGAAAACTGAATATTCAACTACTTGAATTGTGTCAGATGACTACACTTAATGTTGATCCTCATGTTAGCTAGTGCCACATTGAATGCTGGGTACATCAGCTTTCAAGACAAAGGTATTTTTCTTCCAGCAGCAAAAGAAAACCTAAGGCAACATCCTGGAAAATCCCCACAAAAGTATTTTATGGAAGAGTATAATCTTTGAATTGCTTGCTGTAGTACTTCAGGATAAACCAAAGAAAAAAAATGGAAGTTACTCTGAATTACATATATATTATTTAATTCAATTAAAGGAGTTAAAGGAAGACCTTGCTCCCACAGTGAATTTGTATACTTTCAGACAACAACATGATGGCTTTGCATATGAAGTAGGCTTTTTTCCTCCTAACTTTGATCACATACCATAGCCAATGCCTCAATTTTTGCCTTTGTGAGTGCTAATTAGATTTGAAATGTAGTATCACAGGTATTACTACACCTTAGAGACTCTGGAAGGCTTAGTATTTAGAAATTGTGCTTTACATTGTTTATATGTTACAGAAAATATTTACGTCTGTGTTTCCAAATGTCTGAGAAGGGAGGCACATGAGTACTGAGACACACAGTTTGGTTTGGTCCTAGAAATATGCTGCAGTGCTGTGTGCAATTCTCACTGACGCTAGGAAACGCATGCCAAGGCCCACATGAGGCTGAGGTTACTTATCACTTCTCCCTTTCTCACTCTCTGCATCCAGCTTTTTTCATAATGAGAAACATTCAAGGGGGGCAACAAATGTTTTCTATGATAGATGATTGCTTTGGCACAAGGATATCTGACTAGGCTAATACTCTTCAGATTGGGAAAGAGACAATTCATGACAGCAAAAGGTGTAACACTACAATATTACAGGTGTCTTTGAGAGAGAGAGGAGGCAATGGATTTTCACCCTTCTCAAAACAAAGTCTAGGGCACATCAAATGAAGATGAGAAGATTGTAGGAGCCAGGTTTAAAACAAAAACAAACAAAAACCAACCAACCAACAAACAAAAACCCTGCAATTTAGATGAGTTCTCCGGGAAAATGGATGAGTACCTGGAAAAGAAACATCTTATCCAGTGGGACCTGCCACACAAGTTTGTCTCATTGTTACTGCTTCTGAATCATTTACTTATGTCCTGTGTTGAAGACAGCGTACTAGGTTAGATGGACCCTTCATCTGACCCTTTAGTAATTGGTTTAATATATTTGTGCTGTATCATCTTAGAACTGGATTTCCAAGGCAGCAAGATATAGGCTCCTGCACCATGTGGTTAGCTGTCAAATGTCTCACAAACCATTCGGAAGCTGCAAGCAGCTTCAGCCAAAGCTGACAGAGCAAACATTTTTGAAACAGTAATGATGTACAATTTTTTTTGAAAATGAATTTCAGAAAATAGAAACAGACACAAATTTTTGACATTGCCGAGGACAAGACTTCAGCATTTGTCCATCTAACGCTAGAGAAAGCACTCATAAGAACCATAGTAAGAGAGTTCTGATAAATTCTACAACTCATGGAACTCAGTTCTCACTGCAGAAATTGCATGCTAATATATCTTCTGGGGCAGAGGTAAAGGGAATTGTATTTTAGACATCTGAATTTGATTTTATCAATCTGAGTAGTTCTTAAACTTCATATTTATCTCCTTTCTCTGGCATAATTGCACCACAGTCTATGACAGAATGGTTATTTATAAACTCCAGTTATAAATGACTCATAGCTCTAAAATATAATATATAATATTATATTATGGAACGAGTACACAATGTATTAATGATGCAGCAGCTTCCAGATAATTACCATGTTTTGAATACGTATAAAAATACTCAGATCTGACCACAATATCCATTCCCATTTTAATAGCGGAAATGGCACAATGAATTCCTAATATTTCTTATTGCCAGCTGCATGCTTCTGAACATGGCACGTATGCCTCAGACCACAAATTCTCCTTTTGCAGAGAAAGTGAAAGCTTGTATCTGCTGTAGTGCCCAGGACATTGCTGGTTACATAATACCCACTCTGCTTTCCTTCATATAATTCATACATTTAGTTCAAAAATTGCTTTGGTATATTTCAAGTATGAAGGGAGCAATTTAAATCTAATTTTTATTCTCCACTATGTCAAGGGGCAAAACTAACAACTTTATGCAATGTTGTATCACGTTACACAGGTTGATGTGATGTTATATAACATTTACTAGCTACTGAATGCACAAATGTTTTCAACATACACATAAAAGGCCCAAAACAGAGTGGTCCTTTCTGTGATGTGAATGAGCACAATAATACAGATACTGTAAGCATGAAACCTGGCTTTCAACTGAACTCATTCAGATAGTTTGGTTTGGGCAATGGTCCTGTTGCACTGCACTTTGCTCAAAAGGAACCAGGGAATGTTCTATCTCCCATCAAAAGCATCTGGACCTTGCACTGTAAAACAATGTTCTTCTAATCAGCAACCATAATGTTAGTGACCACACACCCTGTGATGACTGCTTTTGAACTTTTTATTTAGGTCAAAAAACTTGAGTCAAAATTGAAATTCCAATTTTCCCTACTCTCCCACAGAAAAGTAAGGGATGATAAAGGAGCACGCTCTTATTTCTAAAAATAAAAGATCTAATACATTAATTCAGAAAGAACGCTGAAACAGAGAAGAGAGTTGAGAGTTTCTTTTTATCATGTAACATTTTAAATTATTTTTAAAATATTATTTAAATTTTTTTGAGGTATACTGAAACTTAAAAAAAATAATAATTCTCAGTTAACCACTCTGACTACTGTAGCAGATATAATTTTCTGAGTTAAAGGAAAACCACACTAAACATGTATAACCAGGAGCAGCATTATTGTTAGAAATCTGGTCTGCTTCCATGCATCAGCAATTCGGGACATCATAAGTTAGTACTTTACAAGTGGTTAAAAAAAAAAACCCTCCATTCAGGTTCACCAAAATACATCCACTTTGTTGAAGTTAGATGTCATTGTCTGGTGGCGCCCACAGATGTTAGCTCAGTTAATGGTTTCACTTGTAAACCATTAAAAATCCATTTTTACATTAGTTTATACTGAAACTAGGACTAACCAGCAATGTCATAACAGAATGTACCTGAAAGTGATAGACTCAGTCTGATGGAGGATTCAAAGTCTAGACAATTTGCATGTAAGATACCACTGCAAAGATTAGCAGTTGATTAACAGCAGCATTCCCTTTCACATCCAGATCTGGGAATTCACCTCATCTCCAGATCCTGGAGCAGAATACTTGCAAAGTCAAATCGCGGAAAAACAAGTCAGAAGGAAGTTGAAGACATTCCCAGTTCTTCTTGCTTCCCTAGTACCTAACATCCTTCCCCAGGACTCTTTCCTAGGGGCCTTTAAAAGAGCTGCAAGAACTTCCAGCAGTTCCCCTGCCAGTCTGCTCCAATATTTGGCAATCATTTTGAAGTAAAAAAAAAAAAGAGGAATCTATGAGTCCTTGCAGAGAACAACTGCTGGTTTCACACAGCTTCATGTACCTTCAGTGCGTATGGATAAGTCCTGCCAACAAAGTCATGGCATCACAGTCTAAGCCAGAAAATATTACCTTTTCTTTCCAAAGGAAAGAAAACTGTTAGATCTTGAAATATTTCTATGCAAAACTTGTCTCACTGGCCATTACCTATCTGCCACTTACAAGAGAAAAGTAATTTCATTAATAGTTATGTCTTACTATGTCTAGGACCAAAGACTCTGTTAATGTTATTCTGAATGGGAGCAATGCTTATGCTCAAGGAGCTTCTTCTCAGTCTTTTTTAACGGAGAAAAAAAAAAAAAAGATGAAAGATGAAAGAAGCTGAAGCTGATCTGAGCAGAGGCCATCCTCTGCAGAAGGATGACTATCCATAGTAAAAAGCAAAATACTAGAAGCACAAGGAAAGAAATATTTTGAAATGATGAGAAAAAGAAGAATGCAGGACTGGAGGGAAGCAGCTGGGATCTCAAGCATCCAGTTCCACAACAAGGGCAAAAATATTGTATAAATGAGGGTATAAATTTAACACATTCCCTCTTGCTATCATGTGTTTTCTTTATTATGACAAAAGGCTTGATATCTTTTCTCACTTATTATTCCTATCTTATTGTCCATTTATTGTAATAAATGTGGAGATATCCGAATCCTATACAAAACAGGGCTAAAAATCCCCTAACACAAAGGCAAGATCTAACAAGGCAGTTGCTTATGGGCACGACTGTAAGTGCGATATTATCCCACGGAAGCTGGAAACAGAATGATGAAACTTCTTAGTGCTAGGGCCTGCATGGGACACGAGATGTGTCTTTGCAGTTACCAGAGGATGAACAGTAAATTAGACTTGACACTATCCATATCCATGCTTTATTATTTTAGTGCACAGTAATAGCATGGCCACACATAGTGCTTTGCTCACAGTAATAGCATGGCCACACATAGTGCTTTGCTCACAAAGTGACATATACATCACTGAAGACATTGGAGGGCTGCTAAACCAGGATATACCACTACCTCCCATACAAGCCAGTGTTGAACAGCCTTCAGTCTCATCTCATTTTGTATCTGTTGTAGCAGGAGCCATTTCTTTGCTCTGAATGATAGTGGGACTGCAGACAACATATCATAGTAATCAAATATTTATAGTAGAGTAAATAATTAACACTCACCCTTTCTGCTGAACACAAAAGCCAGGCTCAGGTGAATACAAAATCAGCAATAAGCTCATACCAGGCAGCTGAAACCAGTGTATCTCTGATACATCTCAGAAATTTCACATAATCACTTGAAAGAGGAATATTTTTTATAGGTCCCTTCCAAATTCTGCAAGTCTGTGATACATTAGATATAATTTCTTTTTTCTTTTTAATAGGAATGAAGATGTCACTTTTTCGAAACTGCTTGATAAAATCTCTCTGCCCTATATACTGAATTTGAGCTCAAGAAAGCAATGTGCCAAGCTCTTCAAATACTGGAGGCTATGCCACTTCTCTGATCCCAACACCATTTGGAAACTTCCTAACAGTAAAATTATTTTTCCCAATGGAATTATAAGTGCTACTACCTTAGGTACCATGTTTGTTTGCTTTTTTTCTAATTATTATTCCACCTATCATCAGAATCATGAGTTTTGAGTACAGACTCTTGGATAGTACTATCTAGAAATGCATATTTTCTTCTAGAGTGCCTCTGTTATGTCCCTATTTTTTTCATCTCATTTTCTCAACCTAATGGGAGGTCTTATTCCTTTATATTATACAGAGCACTTTCAATGTGCTGTTTCAAAAGCACAATACATATCCAAACAAAAAGGTTAAGCATGTGAAGAGCAGTGCTCAAAAAGGATGAAGCAACGCCAGAAGTAGGGGCAGCCATTTAAATTTAATGTAGATCCATTGCTCATATGCTTTATTATAAAATCATCAACTATCTGGTCACTTACTTTTTGATACAGACCTTTTCTTTCAGTCATTGCAGAAAATGAAGTTGTTCTGGAATGAATGAAATATGCAGTGATAAAGGTTATTCTCTGCAGTTTCTTTGCCTCAGTGCATCAGAAGCTAGAGTGTGAAAGGTGAACAAAGTTGGCCAAACTCAAAATTTCTGTCTCCAAGGGAATTTTAGTATTCTCTTTCAGATGATTCAAGTTATAATGAAAAATGAAAATAACCATTTCCTGCAAGATGGAAATTCTGATGAGGTTTTATTCCATAAAAGGAAGAAAAGCCAGGCAATTTTCTTCAGAAACACATTCAGAGCCTGCAGGCTTCTGGTTCATTCAGCAGTAGAAAAATAATAAAATATTGTCTTGAAGCTCCTTGCATATCAGTGCTGAGAAAAAGGCTTTCTACAGGAGGATAAGCTTGCAGACCCTCAGCCAGCACTGTCCCCTTCTAAGATCAACCTGGTGACATTTACCACTGAAATGCAACTGCCTGCTCTTGTTGGCACCCCTAGTGTGTTGCTTTATGTTTATATTACAGCTAGGAATGTCTAAGGATTGTGAAGTAATTCCTTTTAGCTTCATCCTTAGTAAAGGGTGATTTGAGCTGATGTCCTCATCTCCAAGACAGTACAGAAAAAAAGACACACTAGCTTGAACAAGTTTACTCAAGTACTGCTTACATTCAACATCTGCAAGGAGAGCTACTGGGACCAGCAAGCAGGTGTCCTCAACACTTTAGCAGTTTTAATAGGTCACGTTCTACAAAATGAGGTTTGATGAGGGGGTATGTCCATGCTGCCCCATATTTGACGATGAGGATGACGATGAGGACAGATGACTATGTATCTACATTGTTGTGGGGCCAAAGAGATGAAAAAAGCCCTGTCCCTGAGGTGAACTCAGGAACATTTGCCTGAGGATCCAGGAAGCTGTTCTGACAGGCAGCGGTTACTTGGACACCAGGCCTGCCCAAGGCTGCCATTTCTTTCAAGTAAGGCGTGGGTTATTCTTGTACCTGGGCCAGGACTTCTATGCCAAAATCTGCTGAATGAAAAAACCTCTGGGCCTTCCCTCTAAACCAGTTTCATGTCACAGTGATTTCTTACAGATAAGGAAACAACATTTTTGTAAGAGTTCATTTCTAAGATGAATTCATTTCTTTGTTTCTGTGTATCATTCTCCTTCCTTCTGTTTTGCAGAAGTGCAACCTGGCCTTTTGCTGCTGGCAGCTTCTACATGCACCAAGTGGGGCTCCAAGTGCACGTTCATTTCTCTTTAAGATTTTTAAAGACATTGGAATCCATGAGGTGAAACAGGTTACTAAATACCAATGATTCAAAGATGAATGTTACTCTTTCTCATCAAGCTGCAGTCATGGGGAGAGAGGGAAGAGAAAGCAATACTGCGTGCTGCAGAGGACACAACCCGCAAGTATCATGAATAGTATGAACTACATGAACATATACTTTTCATCAAGATTTCAAGCTGAAAAGTAAAACTTATATGCTTTCTTTGGCTGATACTGGTTCTCCCTATTGCTCTACTGAATAAAGCAAAACACTGTCTTTGCCCCACTATTGCCCTTGAAAATATTAATAGCAGCCTGTAGATTCCAAAAACTTCTTCACTGCATTTATATGTCCTCAGACTATGGCATGTTCTCAAGATTATCATTCTACAAAGTTCTCAAATATTCATGTAATGAGGAAAAATATCTGAAGCTTGCATTAGACAGCTGCAGTTGAAGTTCGGAGCTTTTAAATTCTTGTTTTCCAGACACTCATTCGCTGAATTTCTTTAAGCATAGTAGATGATTTCAGTACCCCTTGAAAGTATTGAAAAAAGTTTTACAAATTCACACATTCATGACAGAGTTTTTCCCTAGTGTCAGAGGATGAACCTCTTGTACACACAGAAGAACAAGAGACTAAAGGTTTTGCATTTTAAGTTTGTAGAGCACATATAAGAAAGACAGCTGTACCAAGGATCCTAGGAAATTCACTCCAAGGAAAAGTACTTACAGAAAGTTTAATACATTTTGCAAATAAAATAAACATGCTGAGAGACCAGAACATTTTTTTGAAATCTGTCAATACAAGAAGAGAAAATGTTTACCTACATAGCATTTTCATATTATTTCCTAAAGAGAACTGAGGGTATTACAAATCATGCAAAAGTTTGTTGGCTCTAAGGGTAAGTCTTCATGTTGAGGAGTCTGAATAGCTTGAATAACTTGTGGTTTAGATATCACATTCTGGCCGTGTGTATTATTAACTTGAGCCAAGCTCTGAATTTTTGCTTTTACTCAGCACAACCAACAATACCTTCAAGGTGGTCAAATATACTTTAAAAAAAAAAATCATTGCTCTGTCCATTCATTTCACAGATACACATCTTTACTAGCAGTTAAGAGCTATAGATAAGCAGCCCTCCTGCATCACAGTTTTGTTGTTTAACTGTTGCTGCTAATACTTCAGAACATTTTGAAATGACAGAAAGGAAAGAAGCTGTTCAAGGAAGCTATCACAGATGCATGCATGATTGGCAGCCCATCCTGTCTCGCTTCCTGCTCTTTTGCCTGAGGACAGGTTGACCCTGTGATCTGTCCTGGTTCTCAGTTAAGGATATGGCATCAGTGCATAATTTCTGAGATTTGCCAGTCTCTTGTGCCATCTCCATTTTCTTGACAGTTTGAAAGAATCTGCAGACATGAAGCTAAGAAAACACTCCTTCCTGTCATCCCAGACCAAAGCAGTGATATACTGTATTTCAGATGAAGGACAGGCCTTTTATAGTCAGGCTATTGCTGTTGATACTTGGAGCTGCATCAGTTATGCAGTTTCTGATTTAGGGAGTAGCAAGCATAGGGGATTAATGAACACAGCCACATGTTCTACATTTTCCTTCTGACATCCTCTTATGCATGACCAGAGCCCCCTCACAAGAGGCAGACTAAAATGCTTTTATTAGATAAAGCAGAAAAAAGATCTCCCAGCACTAAAGGCCAACACATTTCTCCTACGTGAAACAGAGATTATACCTTGGATGTGATACAAGAGTAAGTAGGTCATTAAATAACCTGGCACCTTAACCAAAGGACACAGAGACATCTGTATAGGAAGTTTTTAGGTAAACATTTCATTTCAATAGTGAACAGCTTTCATAAGTCATTTTACATGCACTTTGTATAATCATGTAATAGTGCCCAGACTTCTATATGGCTTTTGTACTTTGCTTCCATTTCTGTTATTTCCTGTTGCTTCTGTCCCCCTCTTTGCTACCTATTATCCTCTTGGTATATTTCTGCAGTGCCATGCAACACTTAGGCAGTGAATCCACCAAAGAGATTGACCTATTTTGCAAACTAAGATAGCAAGCGTATGCAAAATTAAATTTGTAATGAAGCCACATCCAGATCTCCTCGGCTATTCACTGTTGAAGAACAAGAACTTTCCTTACAAATGCTTTGTTTCTTTCACATTTTCCCTGCGCCAATACATTAAGTACAGCAGCATTCATATATCAAATGTATTATTGCATTGAGACACTCTAGCCTCTACTTTATTATTTTAATCATTATTCTGGTTTGAATTTCTGGCTGTTTTATTCTTTGCAGCATGAGATTCTAGCAGGACCTAGAGATGAGAGGTCAAACTGAATAAAAATAGCCCTTCTGGTTCTGTCAACTAAATTCAAACATTACGCTGAAGCTTTATAGCAATAATACCTTTCGTGCTACTATATTCTGTAAGCAATTCCAGTGGAATCCCTGTTCAGAGTGGTTTATTATAGCTCAACCATAAAAATGTGCTTTGGGCTGAAAGTAGATTTATAAGATTTCTGCCCAGGAGCATATGCTTTGTAAAATTTAATTTAAATCAGCTTAGCTATTCTTTTTAAAAGACTGAAGAGTAAAAACAAAAATAGATTATTAGGGCTTTTTTTCAGTGCAAAAAATCACTTTTATTTCATATAAAAAGTAGGCCTTTTTCTTGTCCTTTATGCATTCCATAATGCATATTATTAATTCCATCAACTTTGGGGAAGACTTGGGGATATACATCTTGCTGCAGATTCCCAAATAGAAGTATAGCAACTGTCTCGCACATTAGCAGTGGGCTAACACCATGCAGTAATTCCTCCAGCAGTCTTTTACGTGGTATTTACAGTTCAGTGTGGCATTATGTGCTACAGGAACATTTACGTAACAGATAGAAATGCTACATATTTTGGAATAATGGGATGTTGAATAATGAATTGAATAACCAGTAAATCTGGTTTTATCTGGAAGCTTTAACATGGAAAATCTTTTTTGAACCACATAAAATTTGTTAGAGTGCTCATGAAAAGCAGAGAACAGGTGTATGTAAAACTGAAAAACTATGCTGATTTAGTTTCAAACTTTCATTTCGGTTTGATATAAAGTACCATGGCTTTGGCTTAGAGTATTCCATCAAATACAGTGCACTTTCCCAGAGAGTTTTCAATCTCATGCCATGGAGTGTGGCTTATGAAGAACTACATTTCATCTGCAGATTTTTTTCACCTGAAGCCCACCCTTGACAACTTGCCAAGGATCAGCCTGACATTGAGCAGAGCAGGTTGAACTGAGCAGGTCATCAGACAGAGCTGTTTCATCCAACTCAGCGCAGACCATTCACCAAATAGCAAAGAATTTGGCAATTCAGGAGTGAGAGTGCTCAGGGGAACTAGAAAGAACTTGCCTGATCGCAGTCTACAAGATGCACTAATTCAGGGGCTCCGTGCATTCAGAAAATAACCTGCTCTCCACTAACTTCTGTTTCAGCAAGGTTGCAGGTGAAGCATTTTGAGATCTCTCTTCAAGTTATAGCTATCAGGTCACCTGGATTCTGAACTCTTTCATCCCAAAGAGTTATATGTAGGCTTTCTTGTTTTTTTTTCTTTTCCATTCTTTTAAGGAGACACAATAACAAAGCTCTTCCCAGCACACAGAGCTGTCTACAATGAAAAGATCATTTAAAGCAAATGAATGAAATCCCATATTAGGGAGGCACTATATCTTTCACCTTTGTCAGTGGCTTAGCTGGTGATTAGAAACTTCCAGGAAAAACAAGAAGAGTTATAATAAAACCTGTTGATAACAGGATAGACAGAAAACAGGATGCATTTAAAAACAACTTGGGAATACATATAAGAAAAGGAATGATGTAAAAGGAGCCTAATGAGTTTAATTAATGCAAAGATATCCAAAAAAGCAATTTTACTTTGCAATGGATTGTTATAGTCATCATCATGTACCTATATATATATATATATATGCACACACACAGATGCCTGCACACATGTATTTGAATAGGCTAGATGCTATTTTAATCTTAATCTGATTTTAATACTGCCAGGTGTGCAAGACAGCTAATCGGTAGGCAATGTGCAGATGATGCAGATCCGGAGTCGGGAAGGAAAGGCACCTGCCTCACTAACACATCTCACAGGCTGTACTTGGCATATGAGGCAGTACAATAGTTTGCTGCCAAGCTGGAAATAGCCAGCTGCACTGACCAGGTGCTGCACCTACACTGCCATTTGTTGCACATAAGCAGGACTGCCAGGCACTCAGACTACATTCAGTCAAAATTAAATTGAAGGTCTTAACTACTAGATTCAATGTTAAAGAATTCTCTCTTGTACAAATATGTGGAAACTAAAGCTTCCAGAATCAAAGGCATTTCTTTGTTTGCTATACTATGCATTTCAGTTTCACCAATTCCATGGAATTTAGCCTGCGCTTTGTTGGTAACTATGGTGACTAACTCTATTAAATGAAGGGACAAAGGTGCCCCAGACTTTCTTTGCAGGGGAAAAAGGAACAATTAAAAACAGAAAACTCCACTTCCGTCAGCCAGACAAGTCATTCAGAAAGCTATATATGTGGACTATTAATACACAGCTGTGCTTTGAAACACATCTCTCCACCTGTATGAATCTATTTCTCTCCTTCTTTAATGATGTTATATTGAGTGCAATGACATGGAAAGATCAAGTTCTGATGCAGATCCCATCAGAGCAGCTAGAGGTGCATCCTCATCTTATGCAATGCACAGCAGACTGAGACAGTTGCCTGGGCAGGACATGCTTTTTCACATAATTCTGACTCTCACTAGTAGCAGAGAGGCTGCCACGTTGAGTGTAGCTATAATTATACATCCTGCTGTCCCATTTCTTTGATGCAACATGGTAGGAGGGAAGACCTTGAATAGGACTGCAGTTGTGGGTGGCCAATTATCTGGCAGGGTATTTGAGAAAAATCCTTTTACTGTTTATACTTCATGACCAACTGTGCAGAAAGCAATTAACACCTGGTTACTCATCTTTCATTATTAATACTTGTATAAACAGCAAAAAAAAGATGTTAGAAGTAGCAGAAATTTAGACTGATCTTGGTGATAAGTCTACTTTGTCCCAATTCACCAAAATCAGATATGTACTTCACTTGTCTCATCCTGATGTCCATTCAAATGAGGTAGTAATTAGAACAGCCAGAACACTTTGACCTCATTGTCTTAACAATAAACAGCTTTTAAAATATGAGAATGGTAGTTCAATCAGAGAAGCAAGATCTTCTCTAAGGATTTTAGAAGTAGAAGCACAGAACTTTCTGCTTGGTTTTGACTAGTATACAGACAGACTTGATTCTGATGTTGCCAGGCGGCATTTAGTTCTGCTGTGTTTGGCTGAGCTTACTTGAATATAAAAGCATATGCATGTATTTGTGTGGTATGAAATTCATTCGGTGCATGAAAATCTGACCCTTACATCACTAGAACTTACATGTCTGTTCTGGTCTCTTTTCAGTGTTCCATATCCAAAGACCAATCTCTATTCCTCAGAAATATCTCCTTATCTGAAGTATAGGAATGCATCAATACAATGCTTCAGGAACAACAGCAATCTCATAGAAATGTGGAAGACTGAGATGTCTGACTGGAGCTCTAGGAATGGTATACAGCTGAGATGGGCAAAAATCTCCCTCCTGAGACCTTCTGGATTTCCTTCTGCCACCTCATTTTTCTTATTTTGGGAGCAGAGTCACAGTTTGTTCAAGTCTAAGTAGCAGAAGCTCTGGTTTAGGCTGAGCAAGTTCTGAGCCTTGCACTCAAAGCGCATTCTATGGTTTTGAAATGCAATCTATGACTTTTGAGATAAGTAATTAATCATGTGCCCAGAGATGTGGTTGGGTAAATAGAATGACACAAACTCACTGTCAGCGTGGGTGGCATAACAGAGAGCAGATGTACTGGCCCAAAGAAGTTCACATGAACCCTGATTGCATCAGTGCCTTCCCCTAGGAGACACGTCTGTGCAGCAGGGAATTTGCCTGAGCTTCATGAATGGCTCAGACATCATCTCAGCAAGTCTCTCACCTTACTGCATTAGGATCCTGATAAACTGATACCTGAGATTTTCAGATGGAATGCAGTAGTGCCAGCACTGCTTTTGGAGAATTAGGTAATTGAGCTGAGATGAACATTCAGCTGTGTCTTACTCCTCTTCCATTGAACTCTAGCATACACTCCTGCTAGTAGTCTAAAAGTACAAGTTACCTTAAAACATCCGTTAAAGTCTGAGATTTATCTTCATTTAGAAGACCTGATTACACTCTAGGTCTAAAGAAGATAGGAACAAAACTCGACAGTGTAGCCTGGGAGATTTGTGTTTTTCTCTAAGCCCCAGATAAACTTACAGCCTTCTGATATGCACACCTTTGTGGAAAGCAATTAATCATGATACAACAAGAAATATATATTAAAGACAGTGTAAATTCTTAAAAGAACTGGTTTCACTTTCTGATATTCAAATGCTTTCATTGTTTGATCCACAATGAATAATTCTCTTAGCTCTTTAAATAATTCTAGCTTATAAATGTATATGACCAATTAACTTATTGCAGGGGTAGAATGAGTTAAATTAACTTTTAAATATGAGCTGTTATGATGTGCTGCAGAGAAGTGCTTCAACTCAAGATTCAGACCCCACAGTCGTAACATAGCTGCACAACTTAGAAGGACAAATGTTCATGTGAAAAAATGAGCACAGCTGCTGCTGAGATGCACTGGATGGCTTCCACATCCAGTGTAGGTTTGCACTCATACACTGGTTCCAGTGTCTTTCCTACGCAACAACATCTTTAAATACTTTTAGATACTCCTTTCACTTAATCAGTGAGGCTTTAAAAAAAAACAGGAAAAAAAACAGTATTTACACCAACCTTTTTTCACAGGCCTAATGAAATTCAGAATATCAGTAACATTAGTAACAATACAATCTTCCTTGATTTTTAAAATGCACAGTTACCATTCAACATTAGATGGATGAGACTTGCCTTATCACAGTGGATCTAATATCTTCCTGTGCTTTTCATTATATTGGCTTTGAAACTTTGTTGCTTTTTACAGGGATTGGGAGGAAGAAAGAAGACGATGTTGAAAATATACTTAAACTTTTGTTTTGCCTTCACTAAATATGTGTCAAGCAGCAACCCTGCTTTAATAAGGTACCTAGTAGTGATAAACAAGCATCATACGAGAAAAATAAAAAGAATGATATTTCAGATTCTTATTTATACTGAAGGATTTTCATTTAAGTACTGATTTTTAACCATGCCCACACTGTTCAATATTTATATCACAAACAGATAACTAGGAAGCAAGTTATTGTCTTTCCTGCTCCTGTCCTGCTGGATCTTTTCCACACTATAGCCAAGACACGCAGGCTTCATTCAGTTTCAGCCCTGAATAGCAAACAGTCCCAGAGGTCACTGCACCCAGCCCAGGGCTAGCAGAGTAGTGCCCAGTTTGACACCTGCCTTTTTCATGCCACCAGCAGACACCTTGGTGATAGCAGCCATAGGTTTACCAGATATCTTCACCCACCAGGAGATTACGTCTTCCAGACTTGCATCATCTCTGTTTCATCAAGAGATAAGCAGCATTATTAAGCTGCTAATCTGCCCTGGTTACCAAGGAATCTCACTGTGGCTCTTATTTATATTAAATGTTTTGTAGGCACTGTAGCTGCCTCTCCAACATCACTGCCCCTGCAGCCAGCACAGGTTCCTCTCTCCTTGTCTTACTAATAACAGGGCTTCCTTCCTATGAATCATAATGCTGTAGACAGAAGTCTGCATTTGAAGGATGCGTGACTTGCTCTGCCATAACAAACTATTTCTTGAAGGAGCAGAGAAACTGAGGACATCTTTATAATCATAATATATATATAATCATATAAAGTACATAATGGTAAATAAAGTACATAAGTTTTCTTTTAAGTTCCACACTGAAGTCAGTAGGAAACATACCACACTGCAACTATTTTCTAGACTTAAAAAGGATGACACAAAGTGCCTAAGGTCTGCTTTCAGAGCTCACATGCTCCCACTCAGTGCCATGTTTTTGCAAAGCCTGTTGGGCTGGTCAGAAACATAAGCCCTGCTATACTATCTACTAGCACATACAGTCTGGGTTGCTCTTCTGTGTTTTAGCAGCCCGTAAAAAGCCAGATAATGATTCAACTCTTCCTAATTCCCTGTTCTGATGACTGCCAAGCACTCTTCAACCACCATAGATTGGGGAGAAAGAAAAAACTGTGGTTCATCACTGGACTTCTATTAAAATAATAGGCAAAAAGCAGGCAGCTTTTTTTTTTGTTGTTCCTTCTGTGCTCTGGCAGTATACAAGAATTGGAAAAAGTTAGTAGGACTTCACTCACTTGAAGCCATCTGATAAGATTACATATTAACTCTGCTGATTTGCGTTAACACTTAGCCATGGTGACAAGTGCTCTTTGCGCTTACTGCACACTGGCACTTTGTCTTTCTGTTTGCAAGGAATTCAAGTAGAGATTAGTGACGTTAATGAGGAAGAATAAAAGAGTGGATGTAAGCAAAGCTTGAGGCATTGGCAGGTATCAGATAAGTCTGCAAAGGCAGCAAGTAGAAAATTCTGATTGACATAACTCAGGATGCACTTAACAGTTTGGTTCTGTTTGATTTGTGCATATTATTTAAACCACTCGTACCTTTTTAATGTGGAAGTAATGCTACTTCTATTAATTTTATTACAAATACTAGGATTTTTCCTTGTTTTGTACCAGAAAAAAGTTATAAATTGTAAGCTCAAAAACCACTGACAAACATTGAATCTCATAATTCAGATACTAATGCCCCCTCTGAAGGGCCACAAATTCAACAATCTTAATTTTCTCTGAAGCAGAGAAGATGCAAGGTGTCATTTGCTTAACCAGCAAATGAATTTTCTGCAGAATAAAGATGGAGTCAACTTTGTTACTGAAAATAGAGATGCCTACCTGAAACAGAGCAATGTGAACCAAATTATAGACATGGTTAAACAAATCAACAGCTCCAACTAATTTCCTGTCTGCTACTACAAAACAGCAGCCTCTGTACAAACTTTTCCTCACTAGCAGTTGTGAGCTGCTAGTGCCCTCAGTGAAAGCAAGATGAACTATTTCATGTTTCTACAATAAGTGCAAGTCAGCCATAGTGCTAAAGACTCATATCCAGGCTGAGACACACACTATGGAACCAGCCAACATCAAAAGCAAAGCCACATGTTTTGTTCTAGGAGGGAACAGGACCAGAATGTGAAAAAAAATAGGAAATTAAAAGGGCAGAGAAACATTGAAGTTAGAGGCACTGCAAAGAACAGGAGGAGGTAAACAGTGTAAGAGAGGTAAAAAAAAGAAACATGTAGAAAATTCCAAGACGGGGGTACTGAGAGTTGGATATGAGGTTGGCGGGGGGGGGGAAAGGCAGAACCTTTGACTTCTGCCTTTAAAAAAAACAGAGAAGCTGTCTTTGTTCACACTGACCTCACCATTACTCAACTGCACTATACCCTTAGAAAAAGGTCAAGAGTTTGATGAAGAGACGAGTCTTGACAGACTGTCCTGCCATGGGTCATTTTGGGAGCAGCCACTGTTTTTCTGCACAAGGTGATCCATTGTAAGGTTCCTAACATAACTCTGATTAACATTTTCTGCAGAGCCAACCTTGGCTGCATAGCCAGGTAGTTTGTTCTAAAGAGCACACTGTTACTAGAGCTAATGTTTACTTAGCTGCAGGTGGACGGTGGTGACGTTAATAGAGACGGATAGGAGAGAAGATGTAAGCCAAGCCTAATATACAGGCACAGATTAGACAGGCATACACGGGTAGCAAACAAAAATATTGATTGGCACTTAGCAAAGGACTGCATTTCCAGGGGACACTCTCAGCTGACTCAGGAGGATGTATTTTTCCTCTCAGAATTTTACCAAGTCATTTCAGCAATTTTATCCTGTTGCCTGCTTCCCCTCTGGCATATTACAATAATTGCTGTCTTCATAAGCTAGATAAAATAGTCATGTCCCTTCAGTCATTTTGTTCAATCATACTCCTCCAGTTTCATACTCTTGGTCTTATTTAGCAATGATTTTGCTGATTGCCTCTCAACAATCTAAGGTTGGATCAGTTTAAAAGAGAAATGTCCCTGTTAATGACAGAAATCTCATTCAGGCCTTCCTGACAAAGTATAGGACAGGCCAGAGTATAACCTGACTATTCTACTGCAGTGACATAAACATATTCTTGTGTACAGAGTAATAAATCACCCAAGCATGCAAACAACATAAATTTTCCTCAGACTTATGGCACACTGCCTCTTTACAGTTAGTGCATTTCTTACTGCAAATCAATGCATGGCATGCAATGGGATAGAACTTTAGAAACAAGTGATGCACGAAGAAATCAGGTGGGACTCTAGTGACCAGTCAACATCAAATATTTCATGTCCAAGAAATTAACAACCTATAAAAAGACCCTTTATGCTCAGCCCTTTTTGCCTCTGAAATATTTGTATTAGAGTAGAACTTTGGAACAACAGAGTAGCTAACCTAATTTATGCCTATTTAGAAATTGGCATTGTTTGATTGAAAAAAACTATAAAATACTGGGTATTATATAGATCTGTCTTGGAAGCTACAAAAATCTGTGGAAGTTTTGCCCCACTAGAGTGAACTATGAGAGATATTGTGCAGGTAGACCTCACATATTGCACAAATACTTAGTGGATTCCCCCTGTAGAAACCTCCTTGCAAGCCTGTATATTCAGGCACTCTAGATCCTATGCTATTGTACTGACAGGATGAATGGAAGACTCTCTCCAAAGCAAACAGGAAGCTTTCTCAGGCTGGGCCTGTTTGGAGTGTAGCTGAGCTCAGACCTGACAGGTTATCTGCTCTAGAAAGAAGATACAGAATCAGAGACAAGTCTCACTGTGGCTAGTTTCACAGTTCTTTTAGTAAGTGAAAAATGCCAGCAGTAATTGCTACTGCCAGGTGCAACTTCTTCCATCTTAGCTGAGTGGCTTTGGTATTTTTTCAGGATCCCTTCTACTCAAACTGCTGTGTACCTATGTCTTGGTTTTTACAGATTACTTAAAATCCATAGCTTAATAACTCTTCTTGCTCTTCTCTTCCATTTTGAAGTGAATGCACTGGCCCTACTATATTATATTGGACTCATAGTTCATAGCTACTTCTTCTGAGAAAGGAAACTGCCTTTGTCTTGTGATAAACCTTGTGACTCCCTGGGGAACTTTATTAAATGTCATTTTTAGTTCCTCCTGCGTGGAACAGCATCAGAGAAGAACATACTACAATGTATGAAGATTTCATTTGTTATGAGGGTAAGTTTCTTTATAGAGAAAACAACACAGAAAAACAGAGTCAATCTGCCACTGGAAGTCCAGGTCATGCTGCCCAGACATAAGCAAAAGCAGCAGCTGAAGAGAGCTTAGAATTGTGGAGGGAGGAGGAAGGCAGCAAGGTTTAATCTTGCCCATTAAGCACAAATAACCAACTGTATGCGTGTGTTCCTGTTACATTCACAGTAACTTGCAAATCAGAACTGCAGAAGACCCTGATGAAACATAATTCTTTCCTGGCAAAGGCAAGCTGGAGTAGCAAATGTATGCAAAAGCCAAAATTTATGTATTTAACACAACAAAAAAATTGTCCAAGTTATTGTAATGCTACAGAAGATATTGGAAAGAGTTAGGAAAGAAAGTGAAGGCAGCTTCCACCAGGACTGCAGAACAGCATCACTTTCCCACAGATGCAGGGGTCTGGTTCAGTGTTAAATTAACTTCAAATTTCCTGGCCTCTGCCAATGTCTCATTTATTAAAATATTATATAAAGGCTACTGTGGTTAACTTTCTCATACTTTCTTTGAGGACAAATAAAGAATCTTTCACATAAATTTGTATTCTGCAAAAAAAATAATCAAATTTTCCATTATTTCAGCTAGGAAATGAAGTGAGATGAAGAATGGTAAAGAAAAGAAAAACAAGTAGAAATTTTCAATGAGAGGATGAAGGAAAACGAGAAAATGAAACAAAAGTGAATGGTAAGGAGAAAAAATAAACTAAAGATACAATGTCCTGTGCTGCAAGCCAGGGGGAATGGCACCTTGCCTTACCCTGCGATAAGAAATGACAACACAAATTCCCACATCACAGAAGTCAGTGTCTGTCTTCTCACTCCCTGATACATAAAACTTGAGATAAAGAGCAAGTAACAGGCACAACATAACTGCTTTACAGAAGAAGGGTGTAAACTGAACAACAACTTGTAAGAGAAATGAAGAAACTCTTGATTTGTCTTCTCCTTTCCAACCATTGCCTTTGGGAATTCAAGTGTTCTTAAATATTTGGGCTGGCCGCAGGAACTGGGTGTCCATGGTCAAGCACGCAGGAATCTTTCCAGCGTGGATGAAACAGAGCAAAGGAATGAAACAAGAATGAAATAGAACTTCAAAGTAAACAAGTTTAGTTATTACTAGTACCTTTCCATGCACATGCTACTAATAGCAATCAGGGCAAAACACTGTTTCATCTCTTGCCATTGATAGCTGTGCAGTAGAAATAAATAGACACTTGAGCAGTACTATCTCAGTTTGCTCAGAGGCAGAATAGGACTAATTGAGGTGATGGGGGATGAATGAAAGGACTTTGCCTCCTTTCTAGTGCCAGCCATTGCAGTACACACTCCCTTATCACTACAAGTAACTTATACAACTGCAGTCATTTCAATTATGTCAGGACTGCATTCACTCTGCTCACTACCAGCAGAACCAAAAAAAAAAATCTACAGAGGCAAAACACAGGAAAAGTTGGAAAGCATCTTTTTACCTGCAGAGATACAAAGATTCCAGTCTCAACCTGGACAAGGAGATCTTGTGAACACTAAAAGTGGACATCTAACCTTCAGAGATACATAAGAAAAACATGAAGCTGATAAACACTGAATACTAAAAACAAAAAAAAGAGTAAAGCTTCACTAAAAAGTAAATATTTAGTAATGGCATTTTTAGACTTCTCAAATGATTCAGATGCTCTATCATGGCCAGACTGTAAGCTGGCTTCACTTTCTACAAATCAGTATCAAATGCAGAGAAGCAACCTGCTACACAGGCTTTCTGCAGATTAAAATAGTGCAGAGCCTAATCAGGAATCTCACAACAGGAAACAGGCCTTCCTACAACAGGAAGAGTAGGAAAGACTACTGGAGACAGACATCCAAAAGCAGTCACTTTGCCAAAAAAGACAAAATGGCTGTATACTGGCAACCCCTGCAGCAGGAAATCACTGAATTAAGCACTCAATCTACAGAGCAATTTGGTATGTCATCTGCTTCCTAGCAACAGATATTTGGAATCATTTTCACACTGTGTTTCATCTCTATCTCACAATCAGATTTAGGACAGTGTCCTCTCCAGTAAGTAAAGAGGCCAAGGTCAGGTGCTTCTCTGATACCTACCCAGAATAAATATTTTTAACCACTTTCCTTTCTTCATTTTCATCATTTTATCATTTCTAATTTAGGGGCCTGACATTCTTGTTTCTACTCTGATTTAGGGCCAGGGCAGACTGAGTCACAGATACAGTGCCTGCCAAAGTTAAATGTAGCCACCATGGGACTGTACAGCAGAGTCAGATAAAAGATAAGTATCACATGGCACAAAGAAATTTGAGAAATATGGATTCTCTGTTGTTTGATAGAGGGCTGTCAGTTTATTATTATTATTATTTTTTTTAGGAAAATTATCCTCCTTTTGTAGATAATCAGAAGGAAGGAGAAGGATGAAAACCAATGATTTTTCTTGATTGTAGTCCATACATCAATACAGTCTGCTGGCAAATTTTGTTACTTTTAATAATTCCATTATATGATTGCTTGTTCATCTCACCTAAGGCACATAACACTGTTTGTAATTATTCATTTCTTAAGCCTAACTGAAGACACATTTAAGACAATCATTGTGGGTTTGGTTTGGCAATGGACTGGGAACAAAGAATACTGCAGATCAAAAGGGAAAAAAAGATATCAACCAGAATGACAGAATGCATTTTTCTGATACCACATAGCAATATACATACATGCATATCATATTTAAAGTAATTCATGTTGACCAAAGAAGGGAGAATGATGTGTTTCACAAACTGTAAATATTGTTAGCGTAGTCATTTAAAGTAACTGAGTTTGCATAAAGTGATTTATGTCAGTTACATTTGCTAGACTCAGTACCATCTCCCTGTTCTCTGAGTCACCCCAGGAAATCCTCAAATTCAAAAGATATGCAAGCTGCAAATGCCACATTCTGTGGACTTTCAGAAGCCCTTTGCATTTGTTGAGTCAGGAGGGATGTCTGTCTTAAAATGAGACTGACAACAACAGCAATGAACACCTCAGTTCATCTTCAAAGGTTTGGATTGAAACCAGCCCATTTCTTATTTTACTTTAAGAGTTTCAGCCCCCATTATGAGAATGGGCTCTTATGACAGAACAGACAGTTACCTACGCAGTATTTATAGCACGCAATGGAAAAGAGATTTCTAGGAAAGCTTGTTCTTACAAAATGAGACATGGTAAGTTTGTAAGGTGCATGAAATAATCTAACCACAAATATTTGGTAGTTTTGTAGGAAGAAATGACAAGCAAACTTTGAACCATGGCATTGTTGACAAATAGAACAGCAACATTCTGATGCTCCACAAGTTATATTTGTTTGTTTTTGTATTTTTGTTCTTAAAATCAGATTACTTGGTTTATTAATTGTCAATATTTTCTACGTTTCCAGCAGAGAGTACAGAGAGTACAGATTCCAGTACAGAGAATCACTTACCTACAGCTATGAACATTACACACCTGGCCAAGTGTCAGAGTAGGGGAACTATACATAAGCTACTTCTTTTGTGCCTAAGAGTTTTGTGACAAGTAAACATGGTAATTCAATTGAGATCAACAGATCTCAATCAATCTGTGAGAGATTTGACATAGGAGAGGATTTGCACATCTGCAAATTGCCACTGTACCTCAGTACATAAATGTGATGCTCTGCAATTGAGCAAGTGAAAAAGTGTCAGGATGACAGCTGAGAGGTTTAAGTAAGGAGCAGACATTCCAACACCTGGGTCTCACATCAGAGTTCAATTTATTCAGTTGCTGTAATTTCCATTGCTTACATTCAGCTATATTCTCTTTTTGTCCCAAAATGTTAGGAAGATATGTGGTTCAATCAGTTTTTATAGTTTAACTGCAAATAGATGGCATACAACTTTTATTTCACTAAGCACAGGATCTGCAAGATGACCTGACTTTGTTATCTTGCCTTCTCAAAATATCATCCCCTGGGTTTGGAGACATCCACAACCCCCAGTTTTTAGCTACTTCCTACATTTCTAGCAATTAAATACTACACACAGATTAAAATCTGTTTCAAAGCAAGCCCAAGACTTGTCTAAACAGCCTTTCAGCTCCCTGAGCTACAGTAATATGGCAGAAGCCCCACAGGTATGTGTTCTCAAAGTGACACTATAAAGGCCTCCCTTTGAAAAAACGCCATGTCATAAACCAAAGACCTCAGTATTACGTGTAGAGCCCTCACCCTGAATGTGTGCTGTTTAGCTTTGAATCTTTCCTCAGTCTGATAAAATCTAAAACTCTACATTCTCAGTGGATGCTCTAACCAGTCATAAAATCGTAGCTCTCCATGAAGTCATTCCACTTTACTTAGAACAACTAAATATTTATTGAAAGAGAAAGAGAGAATAAACCTACAGTCAGAAGCTAGAAAATTTTCCTTTCCCTGTGTGGAAGGCTTTCGCCTTGTGCATTTCTCCCAGCAGTTAGGCTCTAAATAGTTAACCAACCATATCTTTGAACACCTTGTCTTGACATCTGAGTGTAAACACACACCATGTTGTGTGTACAGTAAAAGCTTACAGCGCAGTCCAGTGCTTATTTCCTAAAAAAAAAAAAAAGCATTACTGCTACAGCTTTGGCCTCATTTCACACAAAGGAGGCTTTCCAATGCAGAAAAAAAGAAAATAAAATGGAGAACTTGAGATAAAAGAGAAAGGGAGCTTGGACTATGAATGGGAAGTGAAAGGCCTTTGGAAGAGGTAAAAGTAGTCAATGGACGCAAAGCCTCATTTGACACTTTAGAATACATTGTCAAGATGCAGGGAGAAGATGATGGAATATAAAAATTCAGAAAGTTCCTGGAAGAAGTCACCTCTGTAGCACCAGATGCACCTCTAGGATATTGTCAGCCCCTATAGGTGCACAGAGCTTGTAGGGCATGTAAAGCACATGCCCAAGGACCTATTCCATTCAAATCATTATCAGAACCCTTTCTAGCCTTTTCCTTCCTGCTAGGTACAGAATGACACCCAATTCCCAGAATCTAATGTCCCTGAACCATGGAGCATAATCAGACTCCTACTTCAATGGCAGATGGTCCTTGAACTGTACACACTTGGACAGAAACCAGACATTGACCCAAATGGGGAATTAGTAAATCAAAAATACTTGAAATTCAAAAACAAGTTTGAAACAACAGATTTGAGTGTCTGTATGTTGTAAGACAGGTCTCAATTAGCACGATTTCACATGGAAACTAGATGGGTGGGTAAAGTGTTTGAGTTCAAAGGCAAGGGTGGATGACGAGGTGAATAGTGAGCTGAGGGTGAAATGTGAGTGGCACCACCCTTGATTTCCTTTCAACCTACTGTAGCCAGGCACGCATCTACTGAGCAGAATAGCACATAATAGCCAACTCTAAACTCACCCTTCCTCTGAGAAGAAGAGGAGATAATTTTTTAATACATTTTCTGAGTATTTCTTCATGCTTTCTCATTGCTCATCTTATTAACGTTCTAAGAGAACTTAAGATAGCAATTGCAAATGCAATGACAAATACAGAATTAACAGAAGTGCAAAGCATGCTACAAGTACTACAGTTCACAACAGCACTGCAAAGGAACTGTTTCTTTCCAATGTCAGAGCAACAGAAATAATTTCTATGGCAGCAGTCCAGCCCACCAAACTTGGCCTAGTTCAAGCGGGTAATTCAGAAGTGTGGCTGAGCTATTCCAAGATGCTCAGCCCTTGACAACCCTGTGCAGTTGTATTCATTCATTCACCGCAGAAGACTTGCAGATTATCTTTACAGGAAAAAATTTGGTCAGTACTGAGCTGGGGCAAGACTTCTCAGAAGGTCTAAGCAGGGACATGCAGACTAAGAGTTCCAGCCTTCACAGCAGAGAATGCCTGTCAAAATACATCTCTGATAAAATTCCCTCTAGGTCATTTGTGAAAGTTGGCAACATCCATGTCAGTGTACAGTATCTTTTCTCAGAACAGAACTTGACATCACATGCCTCAGTTCCTGCTGGTTCCTCCCACCCACCCACCCCCCCCCCCTTTGGTATTCTGGTGATCTTACATACTTGTTTAGCCAATTTCTAAACAAGTCTAAGGACTTAGAGGTCTCCATTTATTTGAATCACAGTCATACTCTATTAGCAGAAACTCTCCAGGGATCTGCTCTGATGTGCCTAATTCTTTACAACTGTATGAATAGAAAGTCTAGGGTTAACATTAATAACTGACCAATTAATTTAGTCATCTTTTAACTTCCCATAGCTAGTAGTGTATTATGCTTTGACAGTGACCTGCAGACGTTAAGGTTCCTTGCATTTTCAGTTCTGGGAACGTTTTCTTCCTCAGCCACTAGAATATTTTCCTTTCTGTGCCAGCTTTGGAGCTAAAACTGCTTGTCCAGTTCTACTTGTGACTGAAATCCTCTCTTTGAGGAGCTGCAGAATCGCAGAATGGCCAGGGTTGGAAGGGATTTCAAGTACCATGCATCTCCAACTCCCCTGCTACATGCAGGGCCACCAAGAAAACATCTAAATGATTCACCAGGGAAGTTCAAGCTGGACATTAAGAAAAAAAATCTTCACTGTGAGAGTGCTCATACACTGGAAAAGGCTTCCTAGAGAAGTGGCTGATACTCCATGCCCTCAATAATATTATCTTTTACTTAGCCTTAAAGTGGTTAAACAGTTGGATTCAATCTCTGATAGAATCTTCTGAATGAACTATTCTAAAGCTACAGCTTAACTATGTTTGAATAATCCCAAATATGTGTTTGTTTTTTTTCCCCCTCATAGAAAGTGTCTCCCCCACTAATTTGTCACCTAAGGGGGGGGGGGGGGGGGTGAAGCAAAGATAAGTGAAGAAAACAGTGCACCCAGTGACCCAGAGAACAGAGTGTATGGAAATGTGAGCGCATACCTCAGATCTGATTCCGGTACTGTCATTTTTTAATATTGGAGTCCAGGATAAGCTAATTAACATTTCTTCTTCACATGCTAAGCAGGTTAACAGACCCTTCCTTGCACCTTTGAGCAACATATTTCCCCCACAAATATGGAACTTATGTTGTAAAATACCCATTCTTACCTAAAAAATAAAAGCAACAAAACCTCAACTGACAGGTGGGTGCTACAGATGATCTGACTCAAATGCCAGTAACATATTATTAACATACTTGGTAAAAATGCAGAAACCACCAGAGGGAGATGAGAAGTGAGAGTTAGAAATTCCAGCTGTAAGACTTCCAAGTCTTGCAAGCACTTCTGACAGCTATATTTGGTTGGTGGTGAACACCCCTGCCTGTGGCAGTGGTCTTCCACTTCACAGACTGCTCAGCTGAACATCATAAGGAAAATAGCACTAGGATAGTAATGCATCTAAGCTAAGTGAGGGTGTTACATAACTCCATTGCAAAGTACACAGCTGACAGTGGGTTTTAACAAATAAAATTCTGCTTACTAAAAAAGAGAACAGAAATTTGCCTATTTGAGAAAAGCACAGAAGTCAGCTGTTATAAACTGTGTTTCAAACAAAGCAAGCCAAAACAGATGTCAGCAATATCTGACATTTACTCTTTCAAGAAATAAAAACAGATTTTGATAGCCCCTCCTCATAGTCTAGCTGATAAAGTATGGGTTAATATGTGCGTAGAGAGGTGAACTCTAAATGAACAGCTTGACATGGAAGACTGATGACAAGCAGCACAAAGTCCATTTGGAGGCAGGCCACCAGCAGAACACAGGGCCAACACTGCTTAATATCTTCATTAGTCACTTAGATACTGGGACAGAGTACACCACCAGAAAGTTCACAGATATAAATTTTTTTATAGTTGGACTTGATGATCCTGAAGGTCTTTTCCAACCCAAGAAATTCTATGAAAACTAGGAGTGGATGATATATCAAATGATCAGGCTCTCATCGGCAGGGACATCAGCAGCACAGAAAATTGGGCCCACAAGGACCTCATGAATTTCAAAAAGGAGAAGTGCAAAGTCCTGTACTTGAAAGGAATAGTTCTGAGCATCAGTGCTTGCTGGGACCACCCAGCTGAAAAGCAGTTCAGCATAGAAGGAGCTATTGGTCCTGCTGGACAACAGGTTCAACACAAATAGCAACATGTCCTTGAGACAAGTGAAGCAAATGGTATCCGGGGCTGACTTAGGAAGAATATCATCAAAAGGTTGACAGAGGTGTTGCACCCCTTCATTCAACACTGGCCCAGAGATGGTCTCACCAGTGCAAGAAAAATATGGTCTTTTACAGACTGTCCAAGTCCATCATGGGACCAAAAACTTGGTTAAGTGAATGGAATACAAAGCTAAGGCTCTTCAGTCCAGAAAAGAGAAGTCTGAGGGAATCTTATTGATGTATATAAATATTTCATGGAAGGGAAAAATAGAAGTGGGAGCCAGGCTCCCTTTGTCACAGTCTGTGACAAGACCAGAAGTAATGGGTATAAATCAAATATAGTAGGTACCATGTGAACAAGAAAACACTTTACCATGAAGTAAAACAGGAACAGATTGCATAGAAATGCTGTGCAATCTCTATTCTCAGTGATCTTCAAAAGTCCAATCAGCCCTCATAAGGAATACATATATTGTTTTAGGCCACATTTTGGCATACCATCCTAGTCATCCTCCAATCCTAAACAGAAAAAGATGCACGCTTCCACCTCTCATCAAGTCTGCTCCTTTGTTGTTTGTGTGATTTTTTTTTTCCTTTGTTTTCAGAGAAGAAAGAGAAAGCATTTACCTTTGTCCTCAATACCAAGCTATGGGTAGGCAGGCTGTGGGGGTTCCTGTCTTCTGTGCAGATACTGCTCCAAAGGCTCTGCCAAAGGAAGAACTGAACTCTCCCCTCCAGTCTGAGGAAAGTTATTGTGAAGAATGCACATATTAACTTTGTGTGTGTTTAAACAGCTCTTGCAGAGATTTAACAATGAAAGCCTTCCATCTTCCTGGGCTGTTCCTGCAGTCACAAAAGAAAAATTTGACAGCCTGGGGATGTTTGCAAGCTGGTGAGCAACATTGCTTCAGAGAATCTGACATTTCCTCTCTAAACCTTAGTAAGAGAATGGAGTTGTAGAAGTCGCACACTGCAGAAAGCACAGCATGCCCTGCTGAGAAAGAAATGAGCCTGACTGTCATGCTGGAAATTACACTGCCACCCTGAATGAAAGCGAAGTTGTTATGCAATTTCTATCCGGCCAGGTGACTTGAGGGCATGAAAAGCTTTACCTCTCCTTGACTCTGTGAGACAAAGTCTGACACAGCATGTTACTGTAACACAAAACAGCTGTTAATTTAATTTGTTCCTTAAACCAAGTACTCATGTCAGTACACACTAATAATGGCTCTACCAGAAAGTACTGAGCATGGGTTTTTGTGTTGCATATGTAAACAGTAATGCTCACTTGTTAGTTTACTGTAAAAGCCAAAAAGGCCATTGTGAGAGTAGTTTGAGCATTACAAATGAAAACGGAAAATTCAAATCTACAAGCATAGCAACCCCCAGTAGGAGGGGGTTGCTACACAAAATTCCTCAAAGGTCATAAAACTGTTATCTGATAAAAGTGTGCCAGCATGCATCTTATTCCCAGTAACTGTTTGCTTTTTGAACATAGTCCATCCTCCTCTGTACCACATGAATAATTCCACTAAGAAACAAATGATCACATCCACAAACTCTAAGTATGTGAACACCTTTAATGCTATATCACCACTTCTAAACCAGTAGAAAAAGTATTTGCAATAAAAGTGTTTTGTTCTATTCTTTTTCAGACTTTTTTCAGAATAACAAAAGCCAAAATGCACTAATTTGAGTTAAAAATGTACTGAGATCTGGTAGCATAGTAAGCACTAGACAAAAGACTCCCTTACTACCTACATGTAAAGGTAGAAGAACACACCTACATTTCCTCTAGCACGGTAATTTCTGGGGAAAAGCACTCTCACATACATGTGATCAATATACCCAAACCCTGAGGTACAATCAGAAGCCCAGCAAAACATTGCTTATGTTCTTCTTAGTCTTTGGCTTCCAGCATGTATCTGAAGAATCATAACTATAAGAAGAAATTATTTTACACCCAACCATCAAACTGCAGTAGTGACTGGGCCTCTTAGGACGCTACCTGAGAAGCTGTGTGTGACAGTCTCCCAGATCTTTCTAGCTTCTAATTCATTTCTTTTAGAAGACAAGCAAAGATTGTTTGATTTATGTAGTTCCTACCCCTTGCTTAAAAAGTCATTAAGTAATGTGAAGAACAGGCACCTCCATTAAGTAAAAAAAAAAAAAGCACACAGCCCATTCTAGAAATAGAAAAGGAACTTTTACAGCATATCTTTTAAGTCACATTATGCTTTTGCAGCTATTTTTAGCCATATACGCCCATCATCACATCCTATAGTTTGAGGTTTCTTTAGCAGCCCCAAGGAGGGCTTCCTCCCTGGCTTTGTTTATGTGTCTGACTGTCAAAGCAGCGCCAGCAACTGTCTCTCTACTCTGCTGCTGCTGCTGCTCCCTCATCCTGTTTAGAGGTCAACGACAACTGTCAGTCGCCTTAGTGCTACCCAGCACAGCTTCCCATTGCACTCCAGGATGTTTTAATGACAACTGCCTGTACAGTCTGTCTGGAGCCAAACACCCACCCTCTACACTTACCCTTCAGGCAGCACTGCACTAACAAATCTCAGCTGGTGCTCCCTCAGAAGTCCAAACCTTTCCAGCTGGCCCCACATGAAAACACAGCTGGGTCCTATTCATTGTTTGACCCATCACAAAGAGCATAAACAGATGCACAGCTGAACAATAAAGAATTTCTCCTACTCATTCAGTCCCAACAACCACCAGACCTAGAGACAAAACCTGAGGATGCTAGGTCAGTGCTGCCTTAGCAGCAGCCAAGGGCAAGGGTCTGTTTCTCCCTTCAGGCAGTACATCATCATCTGCTGTTTCTTTACTGAGTTTCTTGACCGCACATGGAGAACAAATTTTATCCCTGTTCCATGCCAGAGGGTAGTTTTCTCTGATGGGAAAGCCTTGTTTCAGGTGGTGGATCTCAGCTTCCCATTTCCAGCTTGAGGAAATGTATCAAGGGCCTGGATCCTAGATGTATTAAGGCCACTTCTACTCCATCCTAACTCTTCATTAAAGTCCCTGTGTGACCCTAAACACCAGGATAGGGGAGAACCAAAAACCTGATCTTAGGGGAAATTTTGTCAAAGAGATCTTACTGTAAGTGGGAAACTAGACACAAATTATTTCTGAGCAAGGGAATGAAGGCAAAGCAGGAAAGAAATTAAGTCTGCTTCCTTTCTGCTCTTTCTTCCAGTACAATTCAGTTAGGTGCAGAATTTTTGCGTCTAGCAATGCACAAGGTTATAAATGAAATAATTTTTAGACACCTCAGTATCTCTTCTTTCAGAAGGAAAAAGAGACCAACAACATCCTGTGATAGGAACACACACAGTGCAAGTACAGGAGGAAGAGGCAAATCAGCTGTTGGGCATCAAGCATGTTGCTGAAATGGAGCCAGTGAAGCAGCTTGCCTGTGCCCCTGTAGCTTGGCCACTCTGCTCCTCCTCAAACCAGCCAAGTGAGGGCAGAGAAATGCAGGACCCCTGATGAACATTAAATTTTTATGTTTCATTAAATCCACAGAATTTAATAGCACTTTTGGATAATCCCCTTTTCAGTTAGAAATAGTAGCAGAAAAGTATTACTAAACTTAGAATTTTGGGAAAAGATTGTTTAAAGATACTAGTGTTTATCTCCATATTCCTCAGACTCCTCCATTCTACTGGCAGATAATTCACAGTCCATCAACTTATGCCCAGTACTTGTATGCAGATATCACATTTAGCAAGCTCACACAGTGAATTTTACAATATATATATCAACAACAGTGTACACAGCTGCTCCTACATAAATCTGCTGTATTTTACTATTTATAAATATCTCTGAAGAACATGCACTACATATAATCTCCTCTTTAAACTGTGAGTTCAGGTCTAACAAATAAAAAATTGTGAGACTGTCCTGATACTTGCCACTTATTGCATAGTTTACAGCATCTACAGATGTGGCACTGCTGCAATCAGAAAGATTAACACAGTAGCAAGGTGAACATAACAGCAAAGAAACCAGAGCAGATAGGATAGTAATCCACAAGAAAAGTAAAGGTGCTCACCCATCTCAGAAGATGTAAGCTTCCAGAAAAGACACCATAGGAGAAGGATGTCTGGTCAGAAATGCTTCACCAGTAGCAGTCAACTTTTAAATGAGGTCTAAGAGACGTGAAGCCAGGCTCCACCCCTTCCAGTCACACAGGTGAACTGCCTTCACCTGTTCTCCCAGGGCTGACTTGGTCCTTTCCCAGGTGATCAATCAGTGGTTCAGACTGTGACTCAACAGTTCCCATACAGGCACTTAAACAGCCTTCACAAGTTTTGCATGGGCAGTGAGGTCCTTGGCTTACTTTGTTCCTGATGTTTTGGATAATGTTAAAAATGTGATGCATAAGGAAAAATCAGTATCTCAAGTTAAGAGTTTGTCATGAACAAATGAGCAAAATAATACATGATCAGAGTATTGGCGTGTCAGTTGACATGATACAAATACATTCTTAGGAAAAAGTCTGATCCAATCATCATATTTCTTCAAACTTCACTGTAAGCTTTTGAAAAACTTCCACTACAATAAAAAGTTGACAGTCCCAATGTACTGACAACTTCCTCTGCACTCAGCAGCCACTAATGTGACAAGCTGACAACTTTATATGGTGCAGTGTGACCAAGCTTTGCAAACTCCTTTATGAATCCGATGATGCTGTGATAACTTTTCCTGTGCTAACTTCAGCTCTTGAATTCATACAATTTGCTTTACAAAGGAGTGTGCTTTAATCCCACCTTTTGGGAAGATGAAACTGAAAAATCTGGAAACGTTAGACAATACTCAGCAAGATCTTAATATTTAATTGTTTTTCCCCCAGGATAGCTGCACAGGCTGTAAGTACACTGAGAATTGGCCTTGTGTTGTACTCCAGTTTTGTTACAGTACAAGTGATTTTACCCTTTTTAATTATTTCTGCACTTTAAAACTTTGAAAAAGTCTCTCTACAAGAAAAATGCTTCTCTACTGAAGAAGTGCTGAAGGAGTGAGGTGCATTTTTATTCAGTTCAGTATCTTGTCAGAAGAGTTATACACAAGCAGTCCTTTATGGTGTTTCTCATAGACATAATCACAGCACTGAGTTTCTGTGGTAGACTGCATTTTTTTTCTTCTCCCATATTGTTCCACTCCTCATTTAGATAGATCTGTATTCATTTCACAAGCAGCTTCCCTCTGAATATCTTTTGTTCAACTGTTAATTATCTTATGTTCCACTTCCTTTTCAAAGGCTCACAATACATGTAAAAAGATTTGATGGCCCAAAGAGGCGGGTATACTTTAGACATTCCAAAATTCAGGTCTATACATGAGCTTCCTATTTTGCTAAAGAATTAAGAGTATAAGCCAGAAAATAATAGTATTCTTGAGCATGCACCTGTAATTATCAAGCAACCATTGAGTAATGCCAAAACATGCTAAACTTGTCTAATCTTTCTGACGAAAGAAAAAAAATTATGACAAGCTATGGAAAGGCAGAATGACATTTAACTCATTTTCCATTACTTATCTGCCAGCTTTTGATGATGTTCAGTGATACAGCCCACCAGTGGGCTAAATTACTCTTCTGTTTATAGCTGTTCACTGTTCCAAGTCACACAGCTGTTCAGCTTTTACTTTCACGTGGATAGCATATTAGATATGATCTACCTTCATATCTAGTCCTGATGGAGACTAAGGATGAAGTCTACAAAGCAAAGCAAAATGCCGAATTCCTTTTAGAACAGCTGGAAATGAAGTGACAAGAGGAAAAAAAAAAAAAAAAAAAAGGAGAGAGTGAGATTTAGGACTAGACTCCCACTTGGAAATGACATCCAAGCTGTAAAATGATTTTGTACTGATCTTTCATAAGGTCATTTGTGCACATAGAGGACTGGCTGCCTTTCTCTGCTCAGACAAATGTACTCTGAGTGACCAAGAAATGTAAGATCTGGGAAACAAAATGAATTTCAATATACATCTGGTTAGTTCAGGGCATGCAAAGACAAGGAAAATCCCAATGATGGAAAAGAAAATTGGAACCCAAATAAGTAAATGTTGCAAATCAAAGGGTTAAAATAGAGAGAAATAAGAACAATGAAAGAAAATCAGCTAGCCCTACATCAGAGAAGTTCTGTGGTGATATCACAGGTCAAATTTCTTGAGAGACAGAAAGAAAAGGAAATGTGATTTTTTAAATATTGTGTAATGAAGTTAGTATTAATTCCTACAGTACCGTTATATTTTTTGCCAATACATTTGCAATTGGCAGCAAATTGTCTTCCTGGTAGTTTCTTAGTGTGAAAGTTCTGCTTCAAGAAGAAAGGAAATTGAGCTGTTTCTCAGCCTCTAGGTTCATCTTCCAGAGACGTGATCGGGCTACAGAATCTGTACTTGGGAGATACTTGCATGTGTCCCAGGGGAGCTGGAAGCAGAGCAGGATGTTCTCTATCACCCGCATTTCTGAACCATGTGGCTCCCAAGCATTTGTTAGTAGTCAGAGCTAGCTCTACCCCACCACTTTTCTTTACCATTTTCATGATGGTGGAGGAGGAAGTTACATTTCGATGCATTCATACATACATATTTTGCACTGATCTCTTATTTGTTTATCAAAACAGACAATTTCAGATAATTCTAAACAGTACAAGTAGCTAATTTAGACAGTCCGGAAAAACAGCCTATTTGGACCAATTGGCAGGATTTTATATAGCACAGACTTCATTCTAAAACACCAGTGCTTAGGAAAGATGGCTTTGAGAAACTCGTATAAAAGTATCAAACCAATCTGAAGAAGAGTTCTTGCGTAGATGAGACATGATGGTTTATAGCTACTCAGAGCTTTTTACTATGGCATGTCCCAGAGGACCTTTTCTTTTCCTAGACGTAAATAACTTTCTTTAACTTCTTAGAAAGGTATTTACCTTTGAAGAAATACAGATTAATGTATTTGCTTATTTGCTCTACATACTATTTACTTTATGTCCTGGAATAGGACATTTACTGTTTTACTCTATCAAAACAACAGTTCAAATATTACTGTCCAGGGGTTCAGCTCCAGGAGCAGGTCTTCTTGAGCTGCAGACAGCAGTGTAAGAGTGCCTTCTATGGCTGGAACTAAGAAATGCAGAGTAGAAAAGCCACAAAATTTGAGTATGTGGAATTGAAAACCACCTCTCTTGGTTGCAAGGAAACCTATTCTTAAAATATACAAAGGAAGGGCACAACATTTTTCTTTCTGTTAAAATGAATGTGTCAAACTCATCCTCATGATTGCTGTCATCATTGGAGAATGATTGCAAATACTTATTTTCCAGTGTAGGTGTCATTCTCTAAAGAGACTTGGAGATAGTTCTGCAAGAAATGGTCTTTTAAAAATCATTGTGAAGAGCTTTAGTAATTTTACTTGTGGATTTTAAAAAATTATGCCCTGGCTTTGCACAGCAAAAAGCCAGAAGCATGGAAAACCCTTATTCTGGAATGTTATTTTTTCACATGGGGCATTTCAGTGATCTGGTTTTCTATGCAGATTCACCAATAGCTGTAGTTGACAAACTAAGTGAGCAGAAAGCTGTGGTGAAACTGTAGAGAAAGAAACAAAACCAAGAAAAACACACACAAAAAAGAACAAATACAACTGGACAGAAGGATAGGACAGGACCTATCCCAATCTTTTCCTTGATGGGTGCCTAGTTCCTAGGCAAGAAATCCACATTCTTCTTCTTTGGACAGATCATTTAGTGAAGCTGTTGCCTGTCAAAGCCTTAGAAATGTGCTCATCTTCAGCTACAAAAATACTCCACATCAGCAGGACAACTTCTGTCCTTACTGGGGTTTACAGTAACTCCTATACAAAGGGTAAAAAGCTCACCCCATTGAAGTCAATAGCTTAATAGTCCTGAATTTCCATTTGAAAAAGACTATAAACAGGATTACTAAATTCAACCTGGATTTCAAGCACTCCATATTTTTTTTCCATTTTACTCCTTCCATACACTTTGATTTTCATATAAACAATCACTTAATTAAGCTTTATCTCCACATGAACAGAAGTAACTACGGATTTTTGTAGATAATTTTGAAAATAATGCCTTTTATTTATTTCCATGGAAACTACAACAGACACAAAGAACACAATAACACTTTCTGAAAGAGCAAATTCTCAGATACCAAAGAGTTATTTATTTATTTATTTATTTATTTATTTATTTATTTATTTATTTATTCAAAATTGTCACCATCATTAGCTATGCATTTTTGTCAGAGATGAACAAGAGCCTGCATGCCACGCTCATAAAAATCTCCACCAGCAGAGGTGACCCACTGTTTCAGAGCTGCTATGATGGCATTGTTGCTAGGAAAACGTCTCCATCTTTCACTGGTCCAAACAGATGAAAGACAGGAGCTGCCAAATCTGGACTGTACAGTAGATGTGGTTGAACAGTCAAGACTGGCAATGTGTTCTGCAGTCTTCAGACTGGTATGGGTCCCCGGTTTTTTTGTCTTTCACACATTATTGTGTGAAAGAGAAAGATTATCTTCTTCTCTGGCTTATTCTGGAAGTCAGAGCTTTCATTTTTAGTCTGTGTCACAGCATAGTGGTCAGAGTTGATGGTTTGTTTGGGTTTGAGAAATCCAGAGGATCACCCCTTTCCTATCCCAAAAGACTGTACATATCACTTTACTTGCTTAGAGTTGCATCCTGAGCTTTTTCTTTGATGAGGAATTCGCGTCACCACTCCATGGACCGCCATTTTGAGTCCAGCTCATAGTGGTAACACCAGGAAACTGTCAGCTTCAGCTCTGTTTGATTCAATAGGTCCAGACAAACTTGTATACAGTGTTCTTTCTGTTTCTGCGTGAGAATTCACATGATCCACCTGGCACAGACTTGGTAATATTCCAATATTGCCACCATCATTTTCAATGCATTGAAGCTGATATTCAGCTCTATACACAGTCCCCCTGAAAAATCTACCAATTTGTGTGGATGAGCTGATCGGGATGCTTTTCATTTCATGGTGTGACATCTGTGCATGGCCATCCGGAACATGGCTTGTCTTTCACATATCTGTCATCATTGCTGAAATGTACCACCCACCACCTCACTGTGCTCACATCCACTCTTTGCTTTCCTTTAATGTTCATCAAGAATCAGTGAATGTAAATGGGTGCCATTTTTCCTTCATGAAGGAATTCAGTAACACACATTTTCTTCATATACACTTCCACATCAGATGCCATTGTGCCAGACTGCCCCCCTGCTGCCATATGTCACACAGGAGCTACTTGTAATGGAATGTTGGCAAAGTTCAGCCTCTACTGTCATATCACCAACATCTACCTCTGATGCCATGGGCTGATGTAACCAAATATGAATCACTACTTTCAGAGCAGCTCTTGAAATTTTCCACCTCCTCACTGTCTTTCCAACATCCCTCTGTATCCATAACTGGAATAAGCACAGTCAGTTCAGTCTTTTATGTGCAGAAAAGGACAAACAAACTATGCCATGTTAAATAAAACAAAGAGTGATTATCCAGCAGCTGATATAGGGCTGGCATGCAAATTCTCACAATAGTGTTACATTATATTCATATATAATCAATTTGCTGACCCACATATAGGAGACAAATCAATCTTTGCTGAGAAATAAGATGTTCTCCATTACACTTTTAATGGCATGTCGGCTTAAGCAAAATGAAACTGATCATGCTGTTCAGTGACTGAAAATTTCAATTTCCAAGCCAGGGAACCCACTATGCTGCTGCAACATCAATATTCTAAATAAGATAGCTCAGGGAAGAACAAATAGGAATGTAAAAAGGGGTCACATAAACGTGAATAATTGCCTCTCAGAGGAGTTATTGTCACAGGTTAACATCATGAAATGAAATACCTTGCAGAGAGCCAGAGCTGACACACAGACAGGAAGTAACATCAGCACATCAGGCAAGTCCAGTGCTCAAGTTAGTAAAATCTATTACAGTGTACCTATTCTTGAGCTGAAGACAGCATAATGCCAATGTAGCAACACCACCTCGCAGTAATTATTCTCTATAAACTTTAGTCCAGTGAAGAGTACAGAGTCAAACTACTGGCCTTGCCTATCATTGAGGAGTTTATTATGACTCTGATGTGGCCTACTTTTGTAAGAATATTAGCCTTATTTAAAAGAGGAATAAATGAGGTGCTGGACCAACAAAAGCCATATTAGGCATGTCACTGGATATCATCTGAAATGCCCTCTGTCAGGGATTGAAAAAAAAAAAAAAAAAAAAAAGATTTAGCATAATCCCTGAAGGATATTTTCTTACAATTAATAAAGTATTCTCCCTCCCCACACATACACACACACAGGTACAGGATGCCAAGGCAAGGCATAGATTTTGGAACCTAATATACTCTTTCAAAGTATGTTTGTCTCAAAGGGAAGAGAAGATGTGAAAAGCTAAGCAGTATACAACCTAAACAGATTCCTGTGATTTGACCTAGTCCGGTCTTCAGCTATGAAACTGGTCCAATTGTTTCATTTTCTTGAGATGCTCTTCACAAAAATGAGTAAAAGAGGAGAGTATTTTTGTTTTGTTTTGTCTTCATGGTAGGTTGCAAGGCAATGGATACTCTTTGATCTGTTGCCAATAACAATGGAACAGGAGGAAGGAAAGCTGTTTCTGTGCAGTCTTGGGCAAGTTTGTCTAATTTACTGTCACTGAAAGACCTTTGGAGAAGGATCTGGTCTATATGTCATGTATGGATCTCAACCAGAAAGGTATCTGAAGCATCTCTATATGTTCTCTGCATCACTGCAAAAAATTAATAGGTAAACATGTTTGGAGAATCTTTGATTTAAAAAAAAAAAAAAAAAAAAAGCAAAGACAGTAACCAGTGATTTAACCAGTTGTTAGTAGGCTTGAAATTGAACTGTCAGTTTTAATACAGAACTAGTACAATCTATATCTTGAGAAGTTTTTCTATCTTGGGAGTATGTTACCTGAAATCATTCAAATGCAAAAACTCTGTAAAAGTAGTGCAGTAGAAATGCCACATGATCAGGAAGAAATAAGAACAAAACAAACCTATCACAGTGCTTTCTCAACAGTTTTTCAAGTCAGCATAAAGATGGATGGTTTTAATAATTATTTCCATCAGAGAGATCTTGATATTTAGTCTTAAGAGATGAGGGAATTGGATTAAATGTTATGCGCTACAGTGTTTCTATTAACTAATTACACAGTGAATTCAGAAACACGTATGTAGATTTTTCAGCTTGCAAAATTATTCAGTGAATCTTAGGAAATCTTATAAAAAGAGAGGAGTTACATTTTAATATTTAAAATAATATTGAACATTAGAAACTATGGGCCCATGAATTCTTTTCACTATACTCAAGCACATTAAAATCAGTTTTAAATCAAGAGAAAATTGTCAAATTTTAACAGCATTCACTTAAAACTTTGGAGGTTCATAGTGAATTCATTATTCTTCCACTGGGTACCATTTTACCCACTTACCAAGTAAATTTATGCAGGGCAAATCAAGTAAGCCTGGAGCTTGTGGAGATTGACTTATCTATCTTTAACTATCTAGTGTTGTCTCTAGAGACATGAGTCTGCTCAATCATGCATTATTTGACTCAGTTTTCAAGAGTTAGGGTTTTTTTGCACTTAACAGGATGCAAACCCATGTCTTCCGTCACCAAGACAAAAATTCCATTTCCATTTTTCCATTTCCACATTTCCAACTCCCTACAGAAGCTCTGCAATCATAAAGCAAAAAATGCAAGATTCTTTGATGTAAAAACAGCAAAGGAAGAAGCTAGAATTAATATTCTTCCAGGCAGATCCAGGAGTAAGAAAATTTACATTTCAGTGTTTACATCTGTGACAATTTTTGCATCTTCCATTAGAAAATATTGGATAAATAAGAAGGAATCAGACATTAATCTGACTTAAGCACCTCAGTTCCTTTGAAACCTCAGCTTTAGAATCTCAAGCCATTTTTGAAACAAAATAACAGTCAATTAGGCATTGCAACACTGAGGGGACCAATGCCTGAGTATCCTTCAAACAATGTCCTATCATCTCTAGATTCTGTCTGTAAAAGGATCTAAATGCCTATGACTACCTGAAGTGAATGTATGTTGTGTGTTCCATAACTTCGAAGATCTCTGGTTTCCAGACAGCAGCACTGCATCTACACAATTCTCTTGATCACACACAACAGGAGGACTGGCCTGGACTCAGTTGTAAACCCTCTGAACCATAGGTAGTTTCTGTATTCATGTTTTTTTGGTGGTTGTTGTTTTGTTGTTTGTTTCTGTTTGTTTGGGTGAGCTTTTTTTTTGTTTTATTTTTTTTTAATAAGAGGGTGAATCTTTCCCAGGTTCAAACTGATACCACTGCCTACAAACAACATTCATGAAGCATGATAAAATCACAGAGATGAATACCACTGGCACAATTACAACAAAACTGGGTTTGGATTCTAAGTCTATAGAAGATATATGCAGCATGTGGCTGGATGGTCATGGTGGTGGTTATAACCAAACTGACAAGATGGAAGCTGTCTGCTTGTGTGTTTGAAATGCTACGGAGTGTTTGCAGACATACCCTGCTTCCTTCCTTACCTCCTGTAGGCCTCTGACTTAGCCATACCTCATATGCATGCAAAACACGTGTGAATTCATTGAGTGGGAGCCCAGCTCCACATTCCCTTTTGAAAGTCCTTGAGGATGATAACAAAAGTTCATCAGAAGTTTTGGATACAAACGATGTTATCTGATAGATTTTCTGCAAATGCTGCCAAAGTCAATATAGCTAAATTGGAACTTGATATTTCTAGTACAGAATACTAGCTGGGGGAAAAAAAAAAAAAAAAAAAAAAAAAAAAAAATAAAAAAAAAAAAA
>JAPSGF010000004.1:9667224-10227229 GCA_035772895.1 Perdix hodgsoniae | reverse complement strand
AAAGAAAAGAAAAGAAAAGAAAAGAAAAGAAAAGAAAAGAAAAGAAAAGAAAAGAAAAGAAAAGAAAAGAAAAGAAAAGAAAAGAAAAGAAAAGAAAAGAAAAGAAAAGAAAAGAAAAAAGAAGTTCACAGAGAAACCATATTTCTGCCAGAGAACATTATCAAGAGTTGCCTACCTATGGCATATAGAAACACACTTTACAAGATGCAACAATCAAATATACATAAACCCTAAATTTACTGCATTGACCTTCTCTTCAAAAAGCTTCTTACACATTCCACTGTCGTAGCACACAAGTAACTTAGAAAGCATTTTACTTTGCCTAGGTATGTAATAGCTTAATGAGGGTTCGTTTGTTTGTATTCCTTTGAATCAGTAGCATGGAATGTACCAGAATAGCAGAAACATGCCCATCATTTTTGAAAAACATGTTTTCATGCTGCTACTGTCAAACTTTTGGATGACTATTTTAAATCTGTCCAGACAGACACTCCCCCAAACAATGCAAGGAAACCACACCTTGCCATTTACAGATCTTATGTCCACCCATAACAGCACTGCAGGTAAATTCCACATACAAGGAATGACTTTCATAAGCATGCTAAAAATGATTTTTTGTTTCTTTGTTTTGTTTTTTTTGCAATTTCATGTGTGACTTTGTTTTAATATATTTTCCGCTTTGGCTGGAACATTTATATCTACGCTTGCAGATCACTATACATGTGTACTGCGTTATATATAACCATATATACAAACGTAATGCAAGACTTGCAAATTAAACCAAGACAGGTTTAATCTAATGTATATGGGAATTCCTCTTAATTCCTCAGTACACGGTAACATGTTTAAGTTGAAGCAGATAAGCAGATAGGGGAATTTTCAGGCTTTAGTTCGTGTTTATAATTATTAATCTGTTTCTTCAGCTGTTCTTAGTATATGCACAACAAAACACCCCAAAAGCATGGAATTTTTGCAGCATTTTCCAAAACAGTCATGAGACAGCAGGATACATTTACCATTACAGTGGCCACAGAGTCAAGTCCCAGGGCTGCTGTGTTCCAGAAGATGTTCTCTTAATAGACCTCATTGTGACTGTCTTGGTGTTGCTATCCAAAGAAGTGTAATTTTTTTCAGTATCTCTCCTGTCCTCTTACATTGTCACTAGGATTATTAATTACCACTAATTCCAGCAATCACTGTGGTATTTACTATATTCATATGAAATAACTCAGCAGATAGTAATCTATAATGTTTTTCAAACACTGCGTTAAAGTTGTTTCTCCTGATTGCTTTCTAAATTAGGACCACAAATTAAAAGATATGGTTTGCAAGGTATGTTACAACTCCAGTGAACATGAACATAATATAAAGGAACAACTTTCTAAAATTTGAAAAGTTCTCATGAACTGTGCCACGATGGAGGAGTTTAGATATACCACTCCATTAGCTCCTAATAATGCTCCCATTAGGTTATTTGATGTTCCTCATATCACGTGATCACATTTCTTCCAATTACTCCTTTACTAAACTCATGAACCTGCCAACAGAAATCGGCATTAAGGTTTGATCTGAAGGCTCTAAAAGATAGCTAAACCACTTCCTAGCTTGTCCTGAAGTTTTATCTATCTCATTAAGGGATTATTCCTCCTTCAGAGTTGTCCAAGATGAGCTGCTAAGCCTTAACCATGCTGCCTTCCTTTTCTGTGCCTCTTTACATTTGTTATGTGCTGTAATTAAATCATCTGTGACCTTCTTTTAGCACTTTCCTATTTTCACCTGTGGGGAATATTCTTCAACCTCTAAATCATGTTTATGCTTTCCTTCTGCTTTGTCTCCAATTTCTCATTCTTCCTTTTGAAAAACAGTTTCTGTTGTTGAAACCACAACCCAGCAGTGCTGTCACAAAGGGAGAAACTATCTTCCTGGTCCTGCTCCTCTGTACAACCTAGCCCCACCTTAGTTGCAGCTTTCTGCAGAGGGCAAATGCTGAAATATCTGTTCAGTCACCTCTCCAGAGCCAAAGCCCATGTTCTGCAGTTGCGTCCAGCTTTCTTTGTTCCCAGATTATAGGCTTTCTTTCAAAAGCACATTCGAATGTCCTTGCTTATCATGTGATCGTGATCACTCCATCAGTTACCTCATCCTCTCAATTTACCAGTCTGGTGATCACTGTGTTATCTTCACATTTTCTCAGTAATGAACTTAGATTGTTTCTAAATATGAGCACTAGTTTGAGTCTAGTGGTTGTCCTGATACTACCCCACTTAGAGATTAAAAAGCGTTCTGCATGGCTTCTTCTCTCCCACTCCCTTCTAGGATTTCTCAGCTTTGTTTTAACTCACAGCATTGTTTAGATAAAAGGTAGCACTAGCTTGTACATAATGTGTAAACATGGCACTGTTCAGTACAGTTCTTTTGTCTTCCAAACTTGTACCTCCATGCAACTCCTGATTTTCAAAATTCTGTTAATGTTTTATGTTCTTCATTGTTACTAATTTTTTTTGTTTTTTCATAACCTTTTATTTATTTTGTTTCCTGTATAATTTTCTACTTTAGTTTATATGTATGCGGATATATAACACTTCCTTTTTTACCTCTTTGAATCAAGCAGTTTCCTTCTTTCCACCTATCTGGTAGACAACTACCAGCATGCTACAGCAGTAATCATAAAATCATAGAATCACCGAGGTTGGAAAAGACCCATAGGATCCAATCCAACCATTCACCGATCACCAGTAGTTCTCACTAAACCACGTCCCTCAGTGCAGCATCCAAACGTTCCTTGAACACCTCCAGGGTCTGCGACTCCACCACATCGCTGGGCAGGGACAACATGGAAAGTGGTATGGACTTAAAAATAAAGGATCTGCTGTCACTCTGATATAGTCTTTCCAATCTCTTACCACTGTTAGAAGCATAAGCCCAGCAGTGACTGCATGAGCTTCTAACTTTCTAGTTCAGAACACAACATACACCATTCCTTGAGTTTATAATATCTCAATCCAGCCATGACTAAACAAGGCAAGAGGAGAGGAGTCCGAAAGCCTTCCTTTCTTGTCTTGCTCTTTTAAAGGGCACAGATGTCTTCTCCTTCTTCCAGGCACTCCAAAATCCCTGCTTGCAAAGTCACTTACCACCCCATAGAGGTCATTTGCACTCAATCCTCGGGTCTTTAATGTACTGAAAGAAAATTTTAAAGGAACAATGCCAGAGTTTGATTTTATTAGCTAGATAGTATTAGCATAAATAGTGGTAGCAAAAAGAGCTTAGCTTCACCAGGTCCCAGGTATGGTCATTTGGAAAACTGTTATCAAATCTGACAAGATGTTTAGTGCCGAGGCTATAAGAAAGTCAAGAGGGACATCCACGCCAGTCAAGACCATACAATGTGTTTAAATGCAGGCAGAGATCTTAAGGTCTCTTTAAGGTCCATACACTGTGAGGTGAAAGATCCAGACAATCTAAGGTGAAAAATAGCATGCATCATTCAGAAGTCATTTCACAAGCAACAGAACAAAGCCTTTGCATATGCACTGAGAGTTCTAAAGTTCTGATATTCTGAAGAATATCTCCAACAAGGCAAATGTTTCAGCATTAAAGTCTGCTCAGGTGAAGAGAATCCATCCAGTGAAGAAGTAAGGTGTATTTGATAAATTCAAACTTAAAAAAAAAAATAAAAAAAAAAATAACACCAGCTAGTGAAGAATTGCCAAAGATGAATTGCAAAAGTTACACTGAAAATCAAGTATAGTCTTATCAGTATCTGTTACTGATTTATTTTAACAAAACAGAGGTTACTGATATGAGTCACAAATTCCTGACCCACTCGTCAGTCACCTCTGCGTTCACCTCAAATGTAATGAAGTTTTGGCTAAGAATCTACTCCAGTTTTAATATTCGTATTTCAGAATAGTGGAAGAAATCTGTCCCAAAGGCTTCATCATGTGGGAAAATGCATTTGCTCTATTTGATGTTAGCCCCTGCCATCATTATCAGAAAATAGAGTATTTTAAAAGAATGATAAATTCCTCCCCAGTCCTGTCTCTGATTCTCCCATAAAGATAAATGAGCTTCATATCCCAAAATGGTCAATTTGGCATGTGGGAGAGCAAGAGATAAGCTAAAAGAAAGACCAGATTCAACACTGACCCCATGTCTACTGCACTAGTCATACTTCATAAACAAAGCTATTACTGTAGTACAAAAAAGAGCTCTTCCAGCAGGTTTATCTCTAGATTCCTCTGAAAACAGATTTCAACTTTGTTGGTTCTTTTTCTTTTCCTTTCCTAAAGGTCTACCCAAAGTTTTAAGCTTTCAGTTTTGCAGGCTTTGAGGAAAGATAGATAGTTCAGGAGATGTCAGAAGGCAAGAGATCTACATTTTAAAAGGGCAAAAGTAATTGCATTTTACATTCCAAAGTGTCTGTGCAGTCATGACTTTGTTGCTTGTGTCTCATTTCTAGCAAGAACTGTGGTGTTACAGTTCTTCCCCAAAGTGTGTGCTGGCAGATGCAGAAGGCACATCACTGATCTGTCTCTCAGTACCTGACACAGTCAAAATCATACGTGCATAGCAAATGAAAGCACATTAGGAATACAAGTGAAGGTACCTCTGCAGCTTTAACCTCTCTTCCACAGGGAAGAGTACCTGTTAAAATACATCAGCTTCAGAGTCAGTTGTACTGCTCCAGGTATCAAGCCACTTTTTATCCATCCAGTAATTTTCACATTACTCATAGCAACAAGACAACAGGGGTTGACCTGGCCTTGTTACAAGTGGACCGTTCCTCAGCTTTGTAAGAATGCCTATACTAAATGTGGTTTTGTGAAAACTCAATATCAAAGAGCAAGGAGTTGTCCAAAAAGATGGGTAGCCTGTTCTCACATTTTGTTCTATTTCACATGCCTTATGAAAAACAGAATTCTTCTCTGTCATTTTTTTGTATCAGTCCTTCTCAAGAAATTACAGATGATGCAACTGGACAAAGTAACAAGGCTTTACAGTGATCCCCTGGCATACGCTTTCAGTGACTGGCATTAGGAAACTAGAGGTTATTGCATACAACTAAGCTGCTTTGGAAAAATACTCAGGAAACAAGCAGAAGAGATATTAACAAAAGCTTTCCAGCTACACATTGCAGTTGCCAGATGCTGAATAACCAGAAGCAAATGATTTTTAGGTGGCTGCTCAGCATCCTTCCTCAGGTTCTGGTTCACTTCAGAGACAGAGAAGGCATGGTGCACTAGGATTGAGAAAGGTTATGCTTCTCCCATAGACTGAGCTCCTTTGCTTCCCTTTCAAGAGTGTGGCATTCTAGAAGGGAAGATGTGTTAGTAGATAGAAGCAGAAAAGAAGAGGTTAGAGGCTTGTTAACACATAATTCTGCCATTTCTCATGCTGATTTTAATTTCAGCTATTCAGGACTAAAGGCCATTACTCACATGCTTCTTATATGCTCCATCTCTTCCATCTGTAAGATGGCAGTAGTTGTAGTCACTTCACTTTTAAACTGTCTGAGACAAAGGGATAAATGCACAAGATGAGCTCTGAATACTGCTACGACTACTGCTGCATGTAATTTATGGTATTTAGAGACAGAATAGCTGAAAAAATGACATGATTTTTTTCATCACCAGTTGTGATAAACACCAGTTCCAGCCTACTCTCATTTTTTAAAATCACAAAAAATAGTTTTAATAGGAAGAGTTTTTAGTATGTTCCACTGTATCTTTTTCTTTGATACAACAGTTATTCTCCACTGGAGATCCAGAATTTGATTTCTATGGTAGACAAGGCAGAATAGAACCAAAGGCTTCTGCCATTCATCTTACGCCACCTTTTCATTTCAAAGAGCAAGTTTCAATATTTTGAGAAGGTCTCGCTTCTGACTAACTGAAAAAACAAACAAACAAACAAATAAAAACAGAAAGATTACATTCATCTGATTCCTAATGGCTTGGTCACATAAGGAAGTGACATAAGTCCCAGGTGTTCTTGGGAAGAGGCCACGGACTTCAAACAATTGAAGAACTGGAACTGGAGAACTCTGAAGGGACATGGTGAGAACCCGTGACACTCTGATTAAGATGTGGTATTTAGCACTGCAGTTCTGTTTCCTTTAATTTACCAGCATGTCCAGAGCAGATAGTTTCAAAGAAATGATGCTAAAGTGTCAGCATATCTATACTCCAGTCTTACCCTTAGTTAACCCAGCCTTGAGAGCTTCAGACTAGCTGAAAAAAAAACAAACTATATGGATATCCTAAAGACCTCATTGCATACTTTTTCCAGTCTACTCCAGATTACAGTGCTCAACTGACAAAAAATATGTTTCCCTACATGGATAGAGTATTAGACTCAAAAGCTCTGGTTAATTTTCTATTGAATCCTGTCTTTATGCTAATGTAAAAATCAAGGCATATTTTTAAGATCAAATGAGACCACTATTTTTTTTTCCTCAAATCTGTTTAATAAAAACTTGGAAACCACCTTAAATGCTGTAAATCTGAAGATTAGCTTTCCTGGATAGACAAGATAGTGTATGAGAAGCTCCAGTGAAAGGAAACATTTGAATTACTTTAGTTCTCATATAAAAATAATATTGATGTGTCATCTAAATTATATGCTACTGAACTTGTTACACATATTAAACACATGCAATATATTCTTAACAAGCAGTGGTCTTGTGGTCAGTGAGAACTACACAGATTGTCATTTGCCCTTTAAACCAACTGTATGTAGTAATAAATATGCCTGCTCTCATTAGCATTTGATGTGCAAGTACTAATAACTGTAAAAGTACTTACTTCTATGCCTAACTGCACATTACACAAAGGAAAGAGGAATGCAAGGGTCATATCTTGAGGAGGAGAACCAGAACATTTTGTTCTTAGTTACTGACTCAGCTTGAAGTCAGTGGACATCCCACGTTGTTAGCAGGTGAAGAGATTTCAGTGATTCCTGTGAAAAAAAATCACCTCTCATCAGACAGGTTCACAGAAGTTATCAGTCCAGTTGTGAAAGAAGCAATATGAAGAAAAGAGAATACAGAAGCCTGTTGCTGAGTTGACAAGTCCTGTGAGCCCCTTTGCAGGTAGCCCCCGTCCTGACCAGTACTGACAGAATGGGGAAGTGGAGATCCAAATCTGTTGCTTTTTTTGAACCTTATTTTGTAAATCATGAGATTTCCATTTCCCAGACAGTCATTATGCTTACTTTTGAGAGGAAAATGTGAAAGTCTTATTATGGAGGAGTAGGAACTCATCTCCCTACACCCGAGGAAGTCATATGCACCAGGAATAAATAAGTGAAAGATGCCATCTGATTTGGTAGCAATTTGTTGTTACTTTTCAGAACTTTGAAAGAATGCAGGAGATGAAAATTAGTCAACAACTTTTAGGTATAGTATGCTAATAAGCATCTGTCTCGACTTAATTTTGAGGAAGGTCTTCCAAACAGATTAAGCTTTACTTCCTTGAAGGTGTTGAAGAAAAGAGTAGATGTCATACTTAGAGACATGATTTACTGGGCAATATTGGTGGCATGTGAACAGTTGGACTAGGTAATCTTAGAGGTCTGTTCTAACTTTAATGATTCCATGATTCAGTAAGATGGTAGTTTCCAAGACCATTGAACTACAGCCCAGAATTAATAATGACAAGAATGTATTTTCACAGGCTATCATTCAGTATGCACTATCAGCCATAATGAGGGTCACTCATGAGTCAGAAAGCACCTTTTTTCTAAGAAAGGGGATTTGAAAATCTGAGTGTTTTTCCTAGTAAAGGGCCACACCTGTCCTGCTGTATTCTCCCCTTAGTATACAGTGAGCCCAAAACAATGCTAGAAGGGAACCAAAGAATAGGGGACATGGAAAATGAGGAGAGAGATGCTTTTAATTCTGGCCCACGCTGAAGGATTTAATAGCATCACCAAACAATGCAGGGAAAGTGTTAATGTGGACAGAGTTTCAAAAAAAGATACTTATCAAAAAGCTGAAAATGTCTGATTTGGGTCTCCAGCATCATACACTCAGTCCACATAAGTCAAAAATTTTGCTGAACATGTCAGCATTCCGGGGAAAAATTCTGCCTTGGGGAGATGTGACTGAAGTAAGGCTTGCACTAATAAAATTAACCAAGCTGCTAATGCTCTGTACACAAACTCTATTATTTCCAAACTGAATCACAGGTAGAAGGTAGCTCAAGCATCCCCATCAGTGATATTTTACTCCAAAAGAGAAGACTGAGACACACTTGATGAGATGCCAAGAAAATGAAATCAACAAGAGAAAAATGATGGGCAGATTTTGAAAGACTTTTGTGCATATTTCCTGGTAGCTTTGAACATACAGCTGGAAAAGCTATAGATAATGAATTTGCTAATCACTTTTCTGCTATGAAACTTATCTAGGTTAGGTCATAATTCATCTAGATGAACTTCAAAGTAATAACACCGTGTCTGATCTTACTGTCCCAAGCCTCTCCGAATTATCATTTTTATTGGCAAGTTCTGACATTCTTATTTATAGGGGAAGGGAAAAAGTTAATGACAAAATGTTCAAGATGTTACACAGACAGAATAATGGGATTGTGGATATGCTGCTTCTCACCTTGGAGAACAAATCAGCTCAAGGTATCTACTTGTGGCAGAAAGCTGCGGAGGAGCCTGTGTCATAGGCTATCAAGAAGAACTAAGGCTGATTTCTTCAGGTTTGATTTGGTATACCTACTGTCATTTGTCAAAAAGGATGTGACGTGACAGTGAACCGAGCTGCAGGAGGAACGTACCAATTGTTGGATGCTCTTAGTTCACACTGAATTTAGTAGATGTAATAGAGAAAACATACCATACAGTGACTACCACTTCACTTCGTACTAGACAGGTTGATGAGCCTGTATATTTGCTTATTTAATTCACATAAGTAGGTCAGAGTTGGTTAGTGTGGAACAACCAAATAAGGACTCAGTAAGTTATATGGCTATGCTTTCAGGTGTGCTGACAAGGCGATGGGTTGGTAGGTTTGTATATTCAAGTATAAGTGACTAAACACAAAATTTGTAACCTGAAATTTATATTTTCTTTGGAAATCCATTTCTATGGAATCAGCAAAGTTCCTGCAGCTATTATTATCAGCTGTTACTAACAAAACATGTCCCTTTTACATCCTCTGTTGATACGTTTGTTGAGGATAGCTTCGGATCCCTTATAAAAGTTCTGTACTCTTGACTCAACTATGAGAAACAACAAATATGTTCAATGTTAAGAAATGTTAACTATGTTCCTGAACACTGCTAATCCCAATTAGGATTAATCACCCAATTAGGTGAACTGATTTGATATTTTTTGTACATTCGAATATCTGTATTGGCTATGTATGTCAAGGAAAAAATAAAATAAAAAAAAGAGAGAGAGAGAATTTGATGCAACGAGAAGCATTACTGCTGCTGCTAATAGGCATAATACTATCTGACTCTGGTCATTTCCTAATTGCTTGAACCAGAACATGTAAATATCTGATGTGTGCATTTTTCTTGATGACAATAAGAGTGTGTGGGTTTTACACAAATAATATAAGGACTGCTGGCTGTAGTGTGTGGGAAGCACATAACAAGGGCAGCACCAAAAGAATCATGCTCAAACACTGAGGGTTCCCATGAAGTTCTGAAACCATGAAGGTGGCAAGCAGAAACCTATCATCAGTCTGCTTGGGACAGGACTTTTGTCTGTATAAAATCAACCACATTGCTTTGGGTATTAGTATGTACGCTGAAGTAAGGAGTCTTTGACATCGTGTTGCCAAAATATACGGCATCCCCTGATTTTTCTTTCTGTGAAAAACCATTTGCTCGTTTCTGTTGTCAGAGGAGCTCAAAAACTTGTTGGGACAGGCCTTAATCATTAACAGCAGTCTGTTGTCCTATTCAAAGCTCACATCATGTTTCTGATTTGGGGAATTAGAACAATCTTATCACCAGGGAGTCTTTTACAGGCAATGTTTTCAAAGACTCATGCTCAAAAAAATTAACTGAAAATTAATGATTGGCAATTCGGCCAGGTCAGTCCCAGGTATTTATACAAACTGGGGGAAGATCTCCTTGAAAGCAGCCCTGCAGAGAATGACTTTTGGCCTTCCAGTATTAGAAGGGAGCACATAAACAGAAGAGTGTAAAACTGTTTAAGAGTGGATAGAGATAGGATGAGGGGGAATGGTTTTAAACTGAGACAGGGAGGTTTAGATTAGATAATAGGAGGAAGTTCATCACAAAGAGGGTGGTGAAATTGGAACAGGTTGCCCAAGGAGGTTGTGGATGCCTGGAGGCATTCAAGGCCAGGCTGGATGTGGCTCTGGGCAGCCTGGTCTAGTGGTTGGCCACCCTGCACATAGCAGGGGGGTTGAAATTAGACAATCATTATGGTTCTTTTCAACCCAATACATTCTACAACTCTATGATTCTAGGATTCTATGATTTTCTTTAAAAACAAGCAAAAAAAGAAAAAAAAAATCTGATGTTTTTATCCCAAAGACTTTAGACTAAACACCTTAGAAAAACAGCTTACTTAAAAGCTATTTTTACTTTCGTTCAAGTATGTTCCAAAATCAGAAATAGATGTGGAAGTTATTGGCACTGTTCAGCAAGAACATCTTTATTGGAATCATAAAATCACTGAAAAATTTGGACTGGAGAGAACCTCTGGAAGTCATCTAGTCCAGTCTCTTAAAGTAAAGGCCAGGTCTTGTCAAGCCATGCTTTCAAACTCTCTAAGAATGAAGAGTTCCCAGCCTCTCTGGCATTAAGTTGTATCTGTTAGCTATGTTTGTTCCATGAAGTAGCTTGAGGCTGGTTCTCTCACCATGTGATCTGGCTTGCACAGTAAACTTAGATCAAAATATAATGGTTGCAAGAAGATTAAAGTTCAATATATCATGGACTGCTGTGCTCAACAGTTGCACAGAGATGGTGCTGCTAAAAGAGACAGCATTGCATTCTCAGTGAGGTCTATCTTCCATGAAAACTGTGAATCTTTACAGCTTTTCTTCAGCTCACTGCCGAAAAGAATATCTGAATCAGACTCTGGAGGTGTTTATCAGTCTCCTGTAGCTGTAGAGAAAGATCCTTGTGAGGAGGCAGCCTTCATTATTTGTCCAAACATGGTTAGGATGAATCAAAGTAAAGCTGTATGCCTTTTAGGAAACAAATACCTTGTATTTGCATCCAAATCTTAAAAAGAAATTGTCAGTTTGCCATTTTTTTTCTTTTCAGTCAAAGGAACAGCTGTAATTATGACATCTTAAAAGGAAAACACAAGAATGTTTAAATCTTTGCTCTTGTCATGCATTTCTTGTATGTTTTTGGTATGTTTGTTTCCACATTACTACCAGAAGTTGTTCAAAGCTTCAAAGAGCACTGCCATAATGGTTCAAAAATCAAGGTACATTCAAGGTTGGCAGATACCAGATTTGATTCTATGCTTCAGAACTCCTGAAATAAAGCCTGTGTCATGCTGGTATTTCACAGTGTTTTCACGATAAAGAGCAGCATTCAAATTCTGGTTATTTCTCCTGTTAACTGCTGCCAATTCCTCTTCATCTGGCATCTCCACATTCAAATCGTGACTCTCACATAGATACTAAAATCCTATGTATATAGGAGTCCTTAACAGTCTTCCCATAATCTCTCTGGATCTTTCACCAGACTATGTTTTTCTTTCTGATTATCTTCACAGTCTTTCTCATGTTTCCTACTTCTCATCTCTTTTGGAATAGCTCCTTCTTCCCAGTCATGTATGCCACCAAACTTCTTTGCCATGTTTTCCAATACTTTTGTTCAGTGTTTTCCTTCTCAGTCCATAACATTCCCTCCCGACTGACACAATACCATTTTCTCTTGAACTTCTTACATCACTACTTAAAGGTCTATGAAGAATAGCTCTTCCACTATAAGAATGCTGACTGATTAAACAAGTTAAACTCAGAGAGAACAGATTTTCTTGTAGGGTCAACAGAACACATGAGATGAGTGGAAGAAGCCACTGTTCAATTCTCCCCTTTATTTGAATACTGTGTGTGTGCAATCAGGTTTCTGAGGCAATTATTTCATTACTGTCTGTAAAATGCTCTATGAACAATAGTAATAATAATCCTAGTCATCATCCCTGTCCAGTTAATCACAAATACCAGTCTTCCAATCTTCACTTGAATAAAGTTTCATGAAGAATTTGCCAGACTGAAAATGGGTGACAGTGTGCAAAGCAGCAAAAATCCAACGCTTTGCCATTCTTTCTCTGCTGTTCCTGGAACTGTCATCGTAAACATCTCATCCTAACAGCCTGATTTAAGGAGAGCCACTATATGTGCCATTTAATTGGCTAGAAAGCCTGTTCCCTTTCTCAAGTCTTTCAATTCCAGTTTTGTTTTTTTTTTCAAACAAAGTAGGCTCAGCAGTGTCCCATTTGTTATTTCTGCATTGTTATATTTGAAAGACTCATTCACTTGACAGTGAATTATAACATGTGTTAGTAATTAGATGTGGAACACTCACCAAATGCTAAATAAATTCCATGTGATCAAAATCATATTATGTAAATGAATATCAAATAATTAATAAACAAAGGCTAAGAGGGGGGTTACTATAAGATCAGAAAACTAAAGTACTGTGTCCCCAAGGACACATCCAAAGAATGTAAAAGCAGCAGAGGCAGAAAGGAAGCAATAACAGTAAAGTTAGCAGCTCCTAAAAGGAAACAGAAATTAAAAGAGAACAAGGTAGCAAACCAGAGCATGGGACTGGAGGAAGAGTTAGATTCATTCTAAGAATTCTGAGCCTGAATGCCATCTGATCATTTCTCAGACTGCCTAATGGCACTGAAAAATAGTAGAACAGTTTTTCATTTACTGTAAGCAATATGGCTCAACTGAGCTTGTCTCCTTCAATAGAGTAGTGCTGATATACACCAGATGACAAGCTGTTCTACTCATTGAAGCCTCATGCTTGATGCTAGCAGGTAGTTTTCCTATCTTTAAAATTTGACGTTAAAGAATATAACTTGTTCTTTCAATATAGATTTTGAAATAAAATCGACTAAATCCATTTGTAATTTTCTTTATAATCCCTAAAGGAAGTTTTCTGGGAGACCTTTTATGGAGGAGGGTAAGGGGGATGAAAAATCATCTAATTCTTATATATTTTGGTGAGAAGAAAATCAAATATGAAAGTTAGAGGAGCAAATTTTCTCAGCTAGAATTAAAATCCACTGGACCATAATACAGTCTTAAATTATCCCTTTGGGGATTCATAAATCTTTGGTTAATTCGTGCATTGATTCCCTCTAGGGGGCTAAAGCTCCTAATGGAATTGACAAAACAAGTGGAAAATGTCTGTTTCAGTCAGCTTCACACAACTCCTGACTCAGGAGGAATGAAGGCACAACTGAGACACCAAGAAAAGCAGTTCCCCTGAGTTTTTTAAGAACTAGAAGATGGAATAATCATCTTAACTTTCAAAGGTGAGCATTTAATTGGATAATCCATGGCCTGGTTTTCAGAAACAGGGTATGTAGTGCTGACTATGAGCTGTGTTTATTGAATAAAGCTTAGGATGGCATCTGGGTTTCTCTATGCTTTACTTCTGTTGCTATTCAGAAGGATATGAGTCCTCCTGAAGTAGAATAATTCACAGTCGAACAACTCTATTCTAATTTAAAAATGGATGTGTTAAAAATGGATGTGCATAAATGCAAACTGCTGAGCAGGAGGTAATGAAAAGGCCTTTCAATGAAATATTTCTCCTTATTGTACAGAAGTTTCATATTGTCAATTCAAAAAAAAAAAAAAGAAAAAGAAAAAGAAAAAAAAGAAAAAATGTCATACTTTCTGCATAAGGCTAGTTTCTCTTTAGAGAATAATATTAAAAAGACATCATCTCTATTTCTGAAGCAAGGGCTCTAACTCTAAATTGAATAAAATAATGCTAAGTTTATTGCTGTGAGTCAGTACTCCAACAAAGAGCACAAGACTGAGCAGCTCAGAATCCCGTAAGGTAGTTTCCTGAATCCTCTACCTCTATACATTAATGGGAAGGAGAATTTTAATTTTTACCAGAGAAAAATAGCATTCCTTTAAGATGCAGAGGTAAAAAACTCATTACATATCAGGTGCAGATAAACACTGTGGACTGTGCCCTTGATACATCTGTGATCTTCATCACAAGAATCAATATGAAAACATGTCCAAAATCTGTATATTTGGCAGCATGCTGATCTAATTTTCTAATAAATCAGCCAGTGGATATACATGGCTTTTTCTGATTATCTTTAGGGTTCAAGAACAAAACTTGAATTCCTTAAATTTTATCTTTAAAACAAGCAAGCAAAATATATATTTTTTGCAGTCTTCTTTCAAATTACAACTATTGGCTGTTAGCATTCCACTCCTTTCCTTTTATTGGAATTTGATATTGAAAGCTACAGAGTAGCTTCAAACAATATTGTGTTTTAGACCAAAATCCCAGGGCAGAAAGGACATATTCAGAATTAATACAGCCAAAACATTCCTGATGCCACTTCATTTTTCCCAGTCAGTTTGCACATTGTCTGCATGTCAATAGTCTTACATAGCAAAGTGTGCTGAAGGAATCTCTAGAAGCTGTTGTAATGATCAGCTGGGAGCCTTTTGCTGGTAGGTCATTAATTAAACACCAGCCTCGTGATGAGCATGACTAATTTTATTGCCTGCTGTTTTAATCCACTGTGCAGAATGGAAGAGTAGTTTCAGTTCCATTTCCAGCTGTCAGCAGGCACAATACAGAATATACCAGCACCATTGTGATTAGGTATTTTGTTTGTTTATTGTACTGAGGGTGTCCAAACTGAGAAGAATGAAAAGGACTTGAGAAAGAAACTAGCCTGTCAAGCAGAAGTGTGGCATTTGCTAACTGTGACTGTAAGATGCTAGCAGAGTAGCACAGGTGAGCTCTAGCATTATTCATAGGACCAGGTGATTGTACCAGTAACCATAATGACAGGATAAGTAACACTGTATTCTAGTTTCCTTTTTCCAGGACCCAGAAAAATCAGGCTTTTCTGTTATTGCCCTGGAAATTATAGAATCACAGAATTATTTTGGCTGGAAAAGACCTTCTAGGTTGTCAAGTCCAACTGTCAAGATGAGATACCAAAGCACATCTACTAAGCCATGTAACAGATTAGTAATCTAAGCTCTCTTTCTCCCATCCCACTGCTTAAAAGGAACTCATGCTAAGATCAATTTTTCAAGGATGTTCCCACATCTTTCTTCTAAAATTCTTTGTCCAATCTTTGGGGAAACAAAGAGATCTGCCTCCGTCTGAAGAAGCTCTGAGAATGGCCGCAGGAGCTCTGACTTGTCCTGTCACAGTTAAGTGCAGAAGTCTCCCACCCTGAGCTGTGAATCTGTCACACCACACAAGCAAGGCCAAGTCCTCCCAGCAGCTGGGAAGCACCTTTCTTAGCTTAGACAGTTTTTTGGTACAAAATATAAGATTAAATCCCATGTCTATGTGCAACTGTGAGGGAGACTTCTGATCATGACTGTAAATTTATTTATGAATTCATTCTAAATCCCTTTGTGGTTCCTTCTGAGGAAATGTTTTTAAATAAAGATTAAATTGCTAGAAAGATTTCTCATAAAGACTTGAAGCAAAATCCAAATCCCTACCTGTCAAGACTGTGAAGTTGAACTAAGATATTTCTCTGCAACCTGCAAACCCCAGTATCAATCAGAAAACTGCAGCTGAAGATAAAGACATCTGGTGACAAGGACCAGTCAGAAAAACGTGTACTCCTAGGATATTTTCTAATCTGGGGGATTTTAGATTTTTCTCTACATTCCCTTGGTGGCAGTAAGGAAAAATCAATCTTTTGAAGCACTGTGGACTTTCCAAGACTCTGGAACTCCTGAAAGATAGGGGCACATGAGTCCTGGAAATGATCATTAAGAAAAAAAAAGAAGGCTGCACCATGCAAAAATGTATCTGCCTCAGAACTCCCACTTACATAAAACAAGGGAAAGAACAGGAGCTATTTTTCAATGTCAGTGCTGTTAAATCACATCTCATAAGTATTTCATAAAATAAATTTACTCAACTACATAACCTCTGTAGACATTTTCTTTGCAGGCAAGCAGCAATGCAGAAAGCTGTGCTTGCTGTTCCTCCTCAGTCACATTGAAGCTGGCTGTTTCTGCAGTGTGAACACGTGAGGCACCAGCACTTAGCTGCAGCCTGCAGAGAGCTCCCAGGTTGGACGTGAGAGCTGTCTTGCCCAGTATCAGATTTTCCCTTGGTTTTTCATTGCTCTTGCAAATGTCAATCCTACTGTTATCGAAATTTTAAAATATTTTATTTATTTTGGCTATATTGAACTACATTATCAATTCTAAAGCAATCTCAGCGGTCATATGAAGGCATTTTTCGACAGAAATGTCTCAGACAAGCCAGGGTACCCAGAGCAGCCAGTTTAGTGGCCAGGGAGCCTTGCAGCATAAATCCTTTAAGGCTGCTTCATAAATTAATAATCTGCTAGCATTTAATTGGTACCACCAGATATTCAGTACACAGAAAGCTCATTTGAAGAAAGGTAAGATCTGTTTCAGGAACGTTTTTGCTGTTATCACTCGTACAACAAGGAGTCTACCACTTTATTAGCTGAGCTCTTTTGTCAGTGCAACATCAAGTGTGCTCCCACAGGATGCAGATGTCTCATACACACTTCAGTAGATGTTGTTTGTGCTCTTGGGACTGTGGAGCAAGAAACATCATCAGTTTCACCCTTGGGCCTCTTTCAGAGGCTGCTGCAGGCAATGGAAAATCTCCCACTGAATTTGGATGCAACCCTGCATAAGGCTGCACCCTCGTCATGAGGAAGGACTGGAGGATCTGCTCCAGAGAAAGGTTTTGGCTGCATCAGGAATTGTACTAACTAAAGGCTGTGACAGTGCTCTTGAGGTGACTTTTAATTACATACGGGTAAAAATTTGTCTTGCCAAGGACTGGCTCCAGTGCATCAGCAGAGATGGGAGAGCCCTACTGGACACAAAGACACCCCTTCACACCTTTCCTTCTCACTAAATATGTGCACAGTCTAAAAGGAGACACATACCTTTATACGTAAAATAAAGAAGTTCTTAGCAGAAATTAGGGCCTGCACGAGCTGGTCTGGAAAGCCTTTAAGTAGACTGGTATCTTTGGGTACATGTAAATGTTCACTTTTTCAAAATCCTTGCAGAGAGCTACCAAGTTAACTAAAGTCCTGGCAGCTCCCAATATGCTCTCTATGAGACAAGCGCAGAGGCAAAAGTACAGCTCTGAAACTGGAATGGAAAATTGCAGGTAGTGGAAGGGAAGTGCCTGTCAGCAAGCTGCAGTGGCCTGGGATATTCGCTGTGAAATATTCACACAGTTTCTTTCTTTCTCCATGGCCAATACAAAATCAAATTTAGCCTGTACTCAATTTATTGAAGTTGCTCCTCTCTACTGTATTGCCTGAAAGTCTGTAGAAGTTTTAAGTCACAATGACCAGCAATTGCTATGATTACAAGTTGTTCTGTCTGCAAATGGTTTTTATCTGCAAGTACAGTGTAATTATGTGTGCATTAGAAAAAATATGGCAAAATCAGAGAGATGAAGAAATGCGATTGGCTTTGAGCAAACATTACCATCTTCTGGACATCGTGCTGCTGACAGTCATTATACATGCTTAAAAGGGCTTGTTGCTATGGCTCAGAACATACCTACCTGGTTTAATATAAGAGCAAATATTATTTTCCTCAACAGCAGTTACTGCATATTAAAATGTCTTTCTGATTACACCTGTTTCACTGAGCAGGCATAATGTAGCATCTCTGAAAAGAGCTGTGGAAATTAACCGCTTCTGGAGAGAGTCCGAAGGAATGCCTGTACTTCAACCTTACATTTGCAAGATATTTTCTGCCAACCAGACAGATGAATCAAACTTCCTCACTTAAGCTGTACACATAAGCCACAAATAAACACAGAGTAATAAGGACTGTGGCCTTAGGCACTCAAGGTGGGAATTAATTGGAAGTTAGCTGAAAAGGTGTATTGTGAAAACCTGCCCTCCATTTCAACCTTATATTCAATAGAGAGCAGTCTATAGAAGAGCAAATATCCCTCCCTGACTCAGCCTCTGAGCCTAGACATATGCAGAAAAATGCATGAGAAGCACACACTTTGTGTTTGCTTCATTTTTGTCACGACTTACACTCAAAACAAGGAAAATCCAATGGTCTAAGATCCCCGTATACTAAACTGAAAAAATGAGGCCACGAAGAGAGGAGGGTGTTAAGCATGGCACACTAATTTTTACAGAATAACTCAGCACATGTGCTCCTCGTGCTGGCCTTGAGCAAACCAGCAGGACCAACAGCCCTGCTGCCCAGGGCTAGCTTTCACTCCCTCCTGGGACTTCCTTTCCCAAGTAGGGCATCCTCATGCCTGCTGCTTTGCTCACAGGCACCCGGGAGACTCCGGTTCACAACTTGGGCTGCAAATGATGCAAGGTAAAATAGAATTAATTTCACATGACCTAGAGGCTGAGTCGCTCTGCAGCCAGGAACAAAAAAGTGAGCAGGTGAGAAGGCCAGGCAGGCAAAGTAAACAGGGAAGAGACCATATGGAGACTGATTCCACAAATGACTACATATTTCACATTAAACATGTAGCAGATTAAAAAACAGGGAAAAATCAGAAAACCTAGTTTTTTTGTTGTTGTTTGTTTGTTTTATAACCTCGAACTACCATTTGGAATCTGAGCAATCACTGTATACTTTTTTTCTGTCAGGGGCAAGTACAGTCCTAAGACCACCAGTTAAATGTGTATAACAGCACTGAATAATCACAGAACTATACTTCAAGGAAGAGAACACATAATAGACACCTAGGCAGCATTGAAGTAAAGTCAAATGATATTCTGAGGATATCAGAGATATCTGTATACTCTCAACCCTATGCTGCTCTTCACGGTTTTTCCTGTTAATGCGCTTTATGGGAGTTTACCAAGGTTTTATCTCTTTTCACCTCTGTGTTGCATACTTCACATGCCACCATCTCTCAACACCTGCTTAACTTCATGGTGACAGGCTGCAGGTACCATGGCTTCAGTCTTCAGACACTTGCTGAACTCCTACATGCAAAGGAGAGGTTAATCTAAAAAACTGCAAACAGGCATGCCACAAAACATGGACAGCAAAAAAGCTGTGTGAGTTTGCACTGAGTTACTTTTTCAGGAACCTCCCTTCCTTGCCTTGCCCATGGAGTTTGGCACAGCTGTAGCTCATTTCCAGTAACAGCAGCTGCAGAGTCTGTCACACTTGACTGGGTCACACATCCGTAGCCTCTCCAGCCTGTTTAATCCCCTGTGTTTAGCCCTTCTTCTAGCTTGGATAACTTTGTTTTCATTGACCCATTTTTATTTCTGTTTTTAATTCAGAAAGCTCTGCATGCTTTCATTCATCTGAGGGCTTACGTCAGTCCTTTATCTGTGCTCAGGCTCAGTCCTGTTTGTGATAACCTAATGATACAGCTTTGCTCCTGGATATAGAGACTAGCCTAGTCCATAAGGGTTTCATTCAATTAATAGTCCTTTAAAATAACTGACTCTGGATATTGGGGTTGGCTTATCTACTTTCTAAAGATGAAAAGTTGAGAAGCTGTCAGAAATTTGAACTTGCCTATACTTCAGAAGAATCTGAATTCAGGTGCTGTAATGAGAAGGTTTCTAACATAAGTTTTACCAGCATCTTGAAGTTAACAGCATTATTTGCCTCAGCTGAAGTATGAGCTCTAAATATGTGTATCCTTTAGGCTTGTTATTCAATACGGATGACTTTGAAGACTCAGCTCTCAGCAGACATAGGAGTTTATAGACATCTCAAGCTGGACCCCATCTTTTCCTGCTGTTGATCCTATTCAGGGAGAATGGTGGCACTCCTCTACAGACACATTTCCCAGATGTCTGCTTTCTTCAAGTCTGAATCTATAGCCCAGTAATTCTCTTCTGACAGTACAAAGTTGATATACACGTTATGTTTAAGGGAAACAGCTGAAGGGTAAATGTAATGTGTAAATACATCACAGTATTAACTGATTTTTAACCAGTGTTTTGTCTCATGTAAGAAGAAGCAAGTTCATACTTACCATAGGTTTTATTCAGTCAAGTCTATCAATAAAAGGGATGACTTCCACATTGCTGAGTTTCCTGAGCTATGCAATTCAGATAAAAAGAAGGAATGAAGCTGACCCCTGGCTGTTTTTGCAATGCTTCTGTACTTCTGATACCATTGGACAACGGTATCTGTCTAATACAGTCTTTTAATTCCTAAAAGCATTGCAACCAGGCTCACCATTTTTTACATGGATGTTCAAGAAGATCCTGGAGCAGAGCTCATCTGTCAGCAGTGACTGCAGTTCTTTGAGCCTCTACAGTGAAGAACTGTTCTGATGTCTTTTGAGCATCTCTTAACATTAGGTTTTAAATTGTTCACTTAACATTATTAATTACTTTCCACCAGTATTGACTCACTGATGTTGTACACCTGGTGCTGTCATTCAGCTCCAAGAAGCACATAAAGATTATGGAATCTTACTGATCGTTCACAAATCATGAGATTCATTCTATCATTCGTTCAGTTAAGTTGTAGTTCTCTAAAATAGCAAAGTGACTTCAACTAACAAAACATATATGGGCCTTAAAATTTGTCTGCTGAATTATTTTAGGTTGAAAATATCCATTCTGTCCCACAAGCTGTACAGTTAGCTCGCAGTTTGCTGTAGGAAAGCATTAACTGAAACAAGGTTTTCACTGAAGTATATCAAGAAAGGGAATCATTTTCCTATGCAAAAGTCAATTGCATGTTTTGCAGATCATTTTATGTACCTCTGGAAATCAAAATGAAGGTATGCCCACACTGCACCCACTCACTAAGCTTCTCATGAGCCGATTAGAGAGCTCCATGCTGCCATGTCTGCTCAAACCTCAGCACCCACCTAAGAAGGCTGACAAGTGACTGACAAGTAGTATGGCACTGGCTGACAAAATCCTCTGATGAATGAAGCAGCACTGTTGATGGCAAAATAGACTAGTGGTATGAAAGCTAAATTTTTCTGCAAAGCAATTTTTCCTTTTATTTCAGTACTGTCTGTTTTTTAATGGTTCATTTGAATTGTGCTGAGTAATTAAACTGCTCCTTTAATCCAGGCCCAGATGTTGCCTCGCCTGAGTCCTGTAACATCCATTCACATATCACAACCTCTTCATCCTGAGCCAGCTTCATTTCCTACCCTAATGCTCAGCATTCACTGCCAGCAATGTCATTCCCTGATACCAGTGCAGAGAGGGCTTAGTGGGTTTGGATGACTATGCAGCAGATGTCATCCCATCATAAAGAGAGAGATGCATAGAAAAAAATTCATTATACAAGGAGAATGATTGGCCAAATATCTTTGCAAAAACTATGGAGGTGCATTTCAAAAAAACAAACCAGTAACAGGTTAACCAAAGACAACACATCCAATCAGGAAACATTTTATTTACTATTCTTTGCTCTGAACTTCCTGTATTAAAACCCTTCTAGAGACTCTGTCTTTTTAACAAGGAACAGTACACTGGTATAAGCACCCACTAGCTTTCTATCTGGGCTGCTTTAATGCAGATTTCACAAGAGACTGCTAATTGTGAGGAAAAACTGCAACAGCTCATGGTCTCCCTTTTCTCTTCTGTTCAAAAGGGAGAGCTTTTTACTGAAGGAAAGTGAGCAGATACATACAAGGTAAAATCAATCAGTTCCACTGTGTGCAGCCAGCCTTAGTTATGTATGAAACCATTATATCCATGATAAACTTGGGTTGGAGAGCCACTGGGCTTTCATGAAACATCACAGCCATTTTTGCATTAAAGTTTCCCTTTCCATTTCACTGCTAATTTATTTCCCAGTTGTCTGTTTTCTTCTAGACAAATGCTGAATATCCTACTGCTTCCCTACTGTCACATGCATTCACCTCTGTATTTGAGATAATTATGTTACTTACCATAATTGCCCATTCCTTGCTAATGGCTGTGATTATTGCGTGGACAAAAAGCCATTTATGTACTTAAGCAATCTGTTAGGCATAGGGCAACATTAGGCCGGATCCAAAGCTCAGTTTCCTCACATGAGTACTTTCTAAAGCATCTGTCCACCAAGGATCTCTCTGAGCTTCCCTATCTGCTCATGCACAGCACACAGACCCCATAACTGGAAGAGAAGAAAGTGTCTAACCACTCACACAGCACACCATGCTAGGGAGGGCATATTCTGCCAACAGCATAACCATATTGACCATCACCTTTCCCACCACACAATCAGACCCCAGAGCCAGCAGAGAGTCATGAAATAGCTGTTGGAGTAAGGAGAGAGTTCTCCCAGTAATGAGAGAAAAGAGCTTGGTCCACATATTTTCAAGTCAGAGGAATGGATCCAAAAATAGCTACTTTATCAAAGTATGGATCTGATACTGAGTACCTCAAGAGCTCTCCAGGGTCAGAACTTCAGTAAAAAACTTTCCCAACTATGTCCATTATCTGAACCAAACGAGACATGTTTGTGACCCCTCTCCTTCACATCTAAGAGTCCGCCTGCTGAGCAGAAAGGAGCCAGCACAGACTCCAATAAGCTTCTTCATTTGGCAAAGCGTGCTGGTATTGCAGATAAAATGTCTGAACCTTTTCCTAGAAGATGCCACATTTCTCAAATTCTACTGAAGTCATCCACATTCAGAACAATTCTGCATTGCTCAACGTTCAGGCTCTGCATTGGGAATGGTGGATCTACAGTCTTTGGGGAAGGTACTACCTGTCAGTAGCAGAATACCTTCAAACACAAGCTCATGTCTTATCAGAAGACTAGAGATTTGAATATACATTCTGATTTTCTTCTGGATGTACTACAACATTTCATGGCAAATATCAGCTATGACAAATATCAGGTTTTTCACACAGTTAATCAGGCAAGAGAAAGTATATGATTGTCTGAGCATAGGATGATGGTACAATAGTTTTATGATGGTCAGATCTCTGGTTATTTGATGAATAAGGGTTGATGCATGATACTCCCCAGTATTTCTGCCATCAGCTCCAAGGATGGGCATTATGCCTGCTAGAATCAGTTCTTACTGAGCTGTCAAATCTCCATATGGGTATGTGGCTCATGTGCACTTTCCTTTATTTTTTTTATACCATAATATTGATGTAAGCAGCAAATTTATGAAAATGAAGATCACAGAAAGACTTTACTGTTGTGTCATGTTATGCTCTTTTGGGGTCCTTGTAAAACAAAGGTGTGCAGTAAAGTAGAATGCTGTTGCTTTTCTCTATTCATGTATTAAAGAGTCAGTTCCTGAGCATAATCTGAAGAAAAAAACACATTCTGGGCTGCTTCTGGTTCTCATTTTGAGGTTATTATTCCAAGTGCAATCCTCAGAAATGAGATAACAGAAATATTGTTGTTGCTCTGTAGGAAGGCTGACTAGTAATTATTTGGAAATATTGGAAGCTGTTGTGTTTTTATCCAAGTGCTAAATGACCCTGGTCTTCTCCTTATTTAAAAAAAAAAAAAAAATCCCAATGATTCAGCCTCAAAGAGGAAAAAGGCTTTTACTTCTTTATGTTACTCCTCTTCAACTACTTCCCATCATTCTGCCATTAATAAAGGAGGCAAACTGAACTTTGAGTCAAGATGACAGAGTTTAACAGGAGCAGTAAAACCAATTCAGGGAGTACAAGAGTCTATAAAGACTTCAGTGTTGAAGTCTCAATACAAAACTGAAAATGCAGAAATGAGACTCTTTTATGCACTATCCTCTCTTGCAAGATACAACTCACAAAACTTCTGTATATAGTATATTCATTAAGCTGCTGCTGTTAAAATTTTGTTTTAACATTAAGCACTTTATACTAATAGTACTCTTCAAATTCATGAGAAAAGATGGGAAATATCTCAAACGAGACTCAAAGATCCCACATTACCTCAGCCCCTCCTCTTCCCTCAGTTATACCAGTACAAATGTAGTGCTATATGTTTAGTGTAACTACACCACTGCCCTTAAAGCTCTGGCATTTTACAAGTATCTCTGATGGATGAACCATTACCACAGGACTGGTCTGTAGTTCCTAGCACGTCCCAGTGTGATTGAATTTTTTAAAATATATTTTTAAGCCTATGCTATCAAATTAATCAGTGGACTTCTCAGCCACAGGAAATTGACTGTGTCAGTCTAATTATTAATGCCATCCACAGCTTGCGTTTGGATAACAACCACTCTTTCTGCAGCTGTATACCCTGGGAGCAAGTCCTAGGCATGGTCTAAGAATTACTACAGGCCAGGGGCCACTACCAAGAAGTTTTGCAGCCACTCTACCTTGGAGGTACAAGAGGGTCTAATTTAGACACAAGCAATGTCAAACTGATCTTAGTGCTAGAGAGTGGTCACAGGTACATTTAGTTTGTTTTTACTAATGTAGCTACTGGGAGCCCAGCAGTTCTCTCAGTGGAGGAAATACTCCTCAAGGACTGCTGTAAGCCTGCACAAACACTCTGCTGAAAATGGCTTTTGTTGGGCTATCATTGGCTGGATGTCAGTCAGTATTGAATTCTGAAGTCTTCTCACTTTCTGAATGCTATAACTGCTAATCTTTTTGAAAAGGTCTGAAACAGCTCCTCACATTACAATTGAAATTCTAATGTTGGCTCCTGGCAGAATTAATTTCCCTAAATACTCTTCAGCGTATTCTTTCTTTATTGTTATTTTATGACCAAGGTTTTAAATAAAATTAGCAAAACTGCACCGTAGGGTGAAAGAAGCATTTCCTTCCCTCCCTGGCTCTTCACGGTGGCTGAGATTTATGATGTTCAGCTTCACTGTGTTTGATTCATAGAGAGGGAGGCACTGTCCATTCATCTTTTTTAATAGACACAGATAAAGCTGCTTGATTCTGACCACATTTAATCTCACAATAGATGCTTTTTCAAAGTTACTGCACATTTACACCAGGAAACTGCTATCAGTCAATGATATTCAATATCCACTATGTTGTGCACATCTGTCTTTTCATATTGGGTCAGTAAAAAGAAGATCATTTGAAATAAATTTATCTTGTAATGAGAAAATAAATAAAACTTCTTGTCGCTTTCAAGAATAAAAGTATGTTTTAGTATAGCAACAAGGATGATCTCTCTTAAAAAAAATGTTAAACTTATTCACATTTACACACTGTCTCATCCATCAAACATCAGAAAGTGGTGAAAAAGAAAGCTCCAAACAAGCCAGACTTGCCCTTGCCTAGCTCTTCCAGAGCACTGTGCCCCTAGCAACCAGACAAGCCTTCCACCTCCTTTTCTCTGGGAGGCAGGCTGGAGGGGCATGCAGGGAAAGCAGGCAGGGCAATGTTCATACAGTGGTGCCACCCACCACTGCTCCGCTTTGGTCAGACCATTCAAATGCCTGTGATCAAACAGAAAGTTGTTCTGAGGCAACAGCCTCAGGGAATAAACCTTACGAGGAGAATCCTATCCAGTTTATATGTAGATCTATTTGTTTGTGCATGTCATGTGCTTGCACACATTTCCATAGGCAATGCTATATGGCATGTTGTGTCACTAGCAGATGGCTGACAGGAAGTGGCCATCAGAGCCTGGCTCCTTCTCCCAGCAGAGAGGAAACTGCCAGCTTTTTGTGAAAGGCTGACTTTCACCAAAGATTGTCCTTGAAGGCAATCAGAAAGCATAAGGATAGTTAACCTGATCATAAGCGGGTCACTGAATTGTTATGAGTAGTCATTTTAGAAATGCTCTGTCGCTAGTTAAAATTCTAGTTCCATAGGAACAACTGAAATTATAGGGATTAATTTTTTATGTGTAATGTTTGACAGTGAGAGAGGGCTGGAAAGAAAACCAATTCTACTTCAGTATCAAAAGCTTTCTACATTTTCCTCCTATAAATTATTATTACTGAGGACACATGATTTTAAAGAAACTCTCTTTTCTGGAAGTCTGGGAGTTTATAAACTCGAGCATAAAACAAAAAAAATCAAAATGATCACTAGGTTTGCAAGTGAAGCTAAGTAAGCTAAGAAGCTTTTGAAACCCCTCCAGGCAGATTTACAAAAATAAGACAGTCCTCAGGGACTTAGTTGACTGTCCTGCCTTTTAATCCCCAAGCCTGATTTTGCAAATTTTAAATTTTTATGTAGTTAACTGTGCTCACAGAATGTTGTATAGAGGGAACTATGATTAAAATATCAGTAAGGCACTAAAGCCTCTAACATGCTCTATAGAGTAATGAAGATAAAATATTTGCCTATTAATTGGGTTGTAAGGTGAACATGTGTGTAGACTACTGATAGAATTTGGCTTTTTGTCATTATTTTCCTTGAGAAACAAAGCCATTAGCAAAAACAAGTGATTGAAACTTTGTCATGCTCCTTCTGTCATCAGTGCTGAAGACTCTACCTTGTGCCCAGCTCTCCGTCACAGATGTGTGACAGGATCTGATGTAAGGTGCAGAGCTCAAAACTAGTTCTTCTCATACTGTTCTCTTATCTGGCAATACTCACCTTCCATTGCAGCTTGCCAGGTCCTCTGGCTTTTTCTTCCTATCCCAGCTGGAAGCAAACAGCAAAGCTCCACCATGACAATATGGTGGCAGCAGGAGCAAGCCAGACTCAGTAAGTCCATTAGTGCTGATTGCCTTCCTGGCAGGCAGCTCATGAAGTTTATACTCAGACTACCGGTAATTTAAGCAATCTGGTCTGCTACTAGCACATTTTCATTATCAGCAGGAGCATAGAGCTGGATTTCACTGTCACCCAGTTCTGCCCCTGGCATAATAGTCATTAGGAGATGCAAACTGAAATCAATAACATTTAATAGGAGAAAACGTAGAAGTAAGCAAAGGGCTAGTGAAATTCTGAGGTTAAGCACTGACTTTTCCAGCTACAGATAAAAGTATAGGAACATATGTTTAGCATTATTTTATCTATGATCATGAGAATTTATAGCATAATTCTGTATTTCCAAAGGTATTTCCAAAAGAAGGGATGAAGGTCAACTTAATAGGATAAGAAAAGTTCTTCTGGAAAAGAAGAGATCTATTTTATACTGTGGGAGAGTAGAGATGTACAACTGTGCTCATTTATTTTAAAGCAGGGATTATGGCAAAGAAAAACACTAGGGAAAACTGAAGCATGCACACAATTATCAGAATAAAATCTTCTCATTTACTTCCTACTGCGTAATTTATTCATCTCATGGTGTAAGGGTACATCGAAGAAACAAGTGAAAATGTGTTTTATCAGAGTTCAATCAGTGTTGCGGAAAAAGAAAAAGACATCTTTATCCTTTAGGCAGTCCTTCTTAGTTGCAAACACAATCCAACAGTCTTACAAGGTTACTTACTGCAATTTCTACAGAATTAGTACAAACGATGTTCACAGTGATGAATTCTCAAAAGGCCAGAGTAACTGAGACATCTGTGTTAACCCCAGCTTCCCACTATCCATCATCTGAAGATGCAGCAGACACAGCCAGCCCCGTTGCTGGGCAGGATACTGCTCCCTGCTTGTAGCTTCCCTCAACACTGCCACCAGCACTGATTTTCTTTCAGCTCCTTTCAAGCAATTCTCAAAGCTTAAGGTACTTCCCCTGAGATTTGCTTCAATCTTCCAGAGGACTGAAAGAGGTTCACAGTGTCTCAGGCAACCCCTGGTGTGCCTGAAAAGCATTGTGACTTATTCTCTGATATTGGCCAGTATCTTATTCTCAAAAACCATCCATCACTATTCTTCTGACCAGCTCACTGCTGGATGAACAAGAGTCTGACCTGTAATTCTGTCTTGCTCTTCCAACACACCAGATTTTCTCATGGCAGCAAGCAAGGAAAACTGACTTGGGCATATGAAATGTTCAGATAACAAAGTATTCAGAAACCTTTAAATGTTACACATAGTTGACAAGAATAGGTTGCAAGTTCGGTTGGTGGGCTATAGGATGGTCAATGTCTAGATAATATCTGAACAACACTGAGGAAAAAGGCATGTGGTAAGGACAGTCCCTGTTTCTTCAATGATTATATCATAGTTGGGGAATCCAATACCTTTCCATCTCCAGCACAACAAAAAGGAACTTCGGGCAGCAGAGAATAATGTCTAAAGAATTTCATTCCTGAATTTCTAATGCCTGGGAAATGTTTTGAAACCCCACTGCCTAAGGAGAATGCTATTTTCTACCAAATGTATATTGCTGCTGACGATGGCAAAGCACTGAGTATTCAACCCTTGCTTTTATCCAATTCCCTTCTGTAATCTCCTGGATAAGAGCAAGCAAAGCTTTTAGTTTTAGACCCTTCATATCCTTCCAGGAAATTAAAAGATGCAAAAATCCACCATGGGATGCTCTGGGGTTTAAGGGAGAAATAATGAACACTTGTTAGTGAGAAAGGAAGAAAAGCCTGAAGAACGTGAGGACAGAACAGTAAGGAAAGACAGCAATGAATTTTGAGACCAAGATATTGGCTAACATCAGGTAAAAGATCATTATACATATGGCCTTAAGGGATTCCACGCTAAGGAGGCAGTGGAGGAAGTTTCTGCAAAACAGGAGGGAGACATGAAGATTTTGATCTATTTCTTCCTCTCATGAGGAAAGAGAAGCAACATACAATAAGGACATCTTCACAGCAAAAGACAGCACTAGCCCATCTGGCCTGCACAAAATCTGGAGAGGATGATCAGAATTTTCAACTGAACTTAATTTCAAGGCAAGAATTTTCTTTGAAGAGCCACACAAATTTGGCATCTCTTCATTTTTATTGTTGCAAGTTATTTGCAACAGAAACAAAGAACAATGAAAGAGAGGATATAGACGGTTGTTGAAGGAATTCAATATTGATTATAGCTATGAGCACCAATGATTACCAACATGTTTTAAATTTCCTACTCATGGAAGGCATTTGATGTCTTGCCCTAAATGCTCACGTTGCCCACTGCAGCCCACCTGTGGCCTTGGACTTCTGGGAAGCACAGTGTGACATTTGCCAGTGGCAGAACAGAGCAGCTGGTGCTGCCTGCAGAGGTGACCTCCTAATGGGGCTGGAAAGGAGTGGAAAAAAGAGAGGTGTTGGTAAGAGAGGCTGAAGCAGTGTCCAGGGAGAAGCCCGGGTACAGCATATAGGGGAATGGTTCGTTTCCTCTCCCTACCACTTTTGATTTCTTCATAAAAATGTGTTGTGAGCAAATTATAGGAAATCAGAAAAAGTGACAATCTATAGCATTTGTACTTTTGTGTCCAAAGAGCTAATTTCCTAACATTGAAGAAAATCAAGAGCAAGCTGATTGGTAATGATGAAATTTTTCCAGTCAATTTATAACAAGGATGTAGGAAAGCAAGAAAGCCAGAAATCAAGAAAGGACAGAAATATTATTGTATCAGTAGTTTAAGGTGATTCATAACAAAAAAAAAAAAAAAAAAAAAAGTGGTAACCCACTTAACAACAATTGGAACATTTCAAAGTTATGCAGAGATGGAGCAGAAGTTTATTATCAATAAAAATATTAAAAAAAATACAGTGTAAAAGGAAGATATAAGTTTTGCCAAACAAAACTAATACTGCATTTCAATGACATTTCACTTTTCTTTGATAACATCACCAACACTGGTGTACAGCATTTTGACAGTATCGAGGGAAGTAGTGATAGCAACTTTTGCTGAAGAAAACATGCCAGTAGCCAGCAAAGCCCATAGGCAACAGCCTATCAGCCAGCCAAGCCTGTCAGTCAGGGAACTGCACGTGTGTTTTTAAACATGTTGTAGAATTGGGTTACAAATTCAGGCAGGGGCTAAGGATGGGACTTCTGTCACCCTTCATGTTGTGAGTTACACGCTTTCATTTAGGTATAGAATTAAGGGAATCATGGCGTATGGACATGAAGCTTTCTGCAAAAACTCATGAGGACACAATAAGCTTAGCAGAAGTGACTGTGACAATGGCAGGAAAATGGAAAAAGAAAAAAGGAGTGAACGGTGAAATAAGTTTTGAAATAGCAAATTAACAATTACTTCAAGGAATAGATCAGTCAAAAAGAAGTGAAATGTGTGAAAATTTTATAAATTAACAAATTTATATCAGCTTCATTAGTCTTCCCCATTTCACTAAAAATCTCAGCTAGAGATCTGTAAAAATCCTAGAGGTCTGTGCCCAGATGGGAAATGAGCGTTTCATTGCACACACAATCAAAACTCTGCAGGGAATGGTGCCTGAGGGACTTAAACAGGGAAGCGGGGAGACATGTGGGAACTTACAGTGCTCCCTAAGGATGGAAGTCCAAATAAACTAAGCCAAAGCAGATCTGCAGCTGTCAGCTGAATGTGAAAGAGACTTGCTGCAGATAAGATCTGAAGCGCTCTCACTTTATGAGGGGAGAGATGGCTGACCTGACTGCAGACCCAGAGGGAGCTGACAACACTTGTGAAACTGAGTTCACGGCTAGGCTCAGATGCAATTGTTAGGCAGCAGCAGTGGGGACTTTCTACACGTCTCCATGGAGAATTTACCTAGATTTTGAGATGTATATTTTAAGAATGACTAATGCTATTCTGCCTTTACAGCTAACTGTATAATGATGTGATTTCTCCCAGCGCTGATTTGTGAAACATTTATTATACACGGATACACAGATGTAGCCACCGATTACTGGACAAAAAAGTAACCTTCCATTTCCACCTACAGTACAAATCTACCTCTGTAATCAATAAAAGCCTGTTAAATATTAGTGAAGAGAGAACAAATGGGGGAAATAGCACACCGGAAAAATCCTGCTTAGATTTCAACCAGCTGCCAAAAAACTTCTCTTTTTAACCCACGGTTTCCAGGAACACAGCATGCTGTTTGGCACTGCCATTTTTCTCCATTATTTCAACACCGACTTTTTGAATGCCGGCAGCAGGCTTATGGAAAACATTAGTGACAAAGACCTTGCCTTGTATGGAAGATACCAATTCAATGCAGCTATGCAGAAAATGTGATTCAAGAGGGCCACATACATGCTTACATTTTTATTTGTAATCACAAGCCCAGCAGGAGAAGGAAAAAAAGGTTGTTTTCCAAACAGAGAAAGTGGAGAAGTAGAGAAAACTGACTGAAACTGGTAAAAACAGTGCTTCTCACCAGTATTGTCTTCTTGTCACTTTGGGCTGCCTCTTCTGCCTCTATTATTCCAGCTGTCATTCCTATATTTAACTCATTCAGACTGCAGAATGCTGCCCAGCACTGAGCATCTCCAGACTGGCTTTAACCAGCACAGGGAGCAGGGTTTGGCCAGGCCCATGCTCCAGCTGTCGGCCCCTGCAGCAGCACGGTCCCTGTGCACAAGACTCCCTAATGCAGACTGAAACAGTCCACAGGGAAGCCACATAGCTGGCAGCCTGCAGGACACAAGTACTGTACCTTTGTCACTTTAGCAAAGCGGGCTGTGTCACAGCCCTCCCAAAATTCCAAGGAGCTGAACCAGTTGCTCTGTTATGCCTCCTCTCTCACCCAATTCCTCTAGTAAACTGCTTACAGAGGTGCAGCCTGTTTAGAGAGGTGTAAGAAGGGTTTTTGAAAGGGAATATTCTCCATCCAGTGGACTTCTGTGGTGTAACTATTAATGTGATGTACAGATTAAAACCTAGAGGGTGGTGCAGCCATATAGCATTGCTCATTAACTACCCACAGGAACACAGGAAGCAAACCAATAACTTACTGTACGATTTTTTAATCTGGATAATTTGGTATTTAATGGCTAGGAAATGCACTCTCAAGAAAAGGAGTGCTAGTCACTGTGCTCATATTTTGGAAGTTGCTGTGGTGCCCCTGGGTTTAGCAGAGCTCTACCAGTCCATGTATGCTTAGGCTCTGTCTGCCAGGGCCAGATGTGCCCAGCTCCCACATCAAATCAGTGAGCCACACTGCCCACTCCTTAAATCCTCATGTTGTCTCACAGGTGTTCAACCTGCATATCCCTGCACAGCTTTCTGTGGCATGAATGTTGAAATGAAACAGCACTCACGGCTGATAAAGGAGCGCAACCTCATTTTTGTGCAGAACTGGTGCCATGGTGCTGCTTGGTGGGGAAGTGAGATGTGCTTCAAAGGAACAAAAACACAAGTAGCAAATTACAGATACTGGAAGCCTCCTTAAAGAGTCACCTGAGCTGATTTTGTGAGACACTGTGTTTGCCTGACACCAGGTACACACTGTAAAGCTCAGCTGATTAGGAAAAGGACTGGATCTGATAACTCCACGTGATGAAAAAACACATGTCCTGTGGAGGCCGTCACTGCTTCAGCACAAGAAGGCTCATTGTGAAATGCCAAGGGGTGAGTGGGAGAACAAAATTCCAGAAACATTCACAGAATGCAGCTGCATATCGATCGCTCCCCAACAGGACTGCACAAGCACTGAGTATGCAGGTTGCTCAAAGGAGACAGCAAGCAGAAAAGTAAGTTCTTTTGCAAAACAAAAGCTGTTCTTCTGAGTGGTCAGTTTATCTACTGCATGAGGTTGCCCACTGCAGCTACAGTTGCTTAATTCCTTCAAAAATTATTCAAATTCCTGGGTTTTAAAACTATGGAAACAGTAAAAATTTCCAAATCAACTGTTAAACTGTACTATATTTACTTTAGCTCATGTGCTTATAATAATGGAGATTCTTTTGTTTTTCTAAAGCACTGTGCAGGCTTTTAGTTACATAACACCAAACTCGGAAAGATTTGACCTTGTTCTGTGTAACAAAAACATATGGTAGGGAGCCATCGCTTAGACCCATGGCCCATAGTTTAAGCCTTGCATGAGATTCAGCTGTAAAAACAATGTTCATGCTCCTCTGAAGGGTTACTGAGTGAGTTTAGCAGTACCCTTTCTCAAAAGGATTTGCTTTCATGGCCCACAGTGTCCACAGCCACATACTGGCTGACGCAGGGGAGAAACCTGCAGTGTACTCTGTTAAAAGGCTATCACATTCTAGGTTAGAGAAGATAAGTGCAGATCCAAATGCAGATATAAAGTTTCTGCTCCTTGGACTTAAACTTGGTCTAATCAGTGCTGCAGCAAAGCAGAACAACTGGTGAAGGATCATCCACAGCACAAAATAATGCATCAGCAGACCATGCAGACCAAAACGCAGCCTCTGCTAACCTGTCACCCAACCTCCACAAAGAGTAGTCAGAAATACTATTCTTCAGCTTCTATCTGGATCAAGCAGAAGAACATGAAGCAAAGTACAGTCATTTCACTTTGAAAAGATAATTCTAAAAAAAAAACTACTCTAAACCAAAGGAGATGATTTCTCATATCAGTGTAAAAGTACACTGACACATTTTGTAAGGATGGCAAATTAAGATTTGTGATAGTCCATGCGTACTAGGCAATAGAAAAACAGCAGACATTTTGGCTGACGTTAGGCTATAGAAGTCTATGAAAATTATCAGATGCCTTTTAGCATCAGAATCTGGGTGCCAGTATTAGAGCATATTAATTTAGTTGTTCAGATTTTGGGCACTAGGCTGCAGTAATGTGGTTTCAAACCTATAGGTAAATGAGCCCTCCACACCTCAGAATGTACACTGATCTTACTGTGTTCACTCTATAAAACTATCACAAGAATACAAGTAATGCTGTTAGGAGAGGCAGCATGTGATTTAAATCAGACAATATAGTTAGGAGACAAAAGATCAGATGACCTTTCAGGTACACAAAATTTTGAGTGGAAAAGAAATTAACTCTGTTTTTCCTGAGCCACATAGCAGGGCTGAGTACTGGTCTACAGCATGGCTATGTGGCAGCTTCTGATGCCTTTTTGATTAACAGAACCGTTGTCTATTAACCACCCTTCTTTGCTTTAATCACTGAATTGTGCTTTCTGTTCTGGAACAACTTGATGAAGAGTGGGAGAGCTGTAACACAAACACCAAATGGTGGGACACCAGCTCTAATAGATCTTTACCAACAGATAATTTGTGATGAATTGACCCAGAAGAAAAAATACACAGAAATATAAATGTCTGTATCTGCTAGAGCAGTGTGGAGAAAACTGGAGGCAATCAAGGGCTCAGAATGTAGTCACACCAGACACAAAGGCACACAAATAGTGCAGAGAAAACTGCTGCTGCTGCCATCAGAATTTCAAGTGTTAACACATACTGTGATCACCTCAAGTACTTCTGATGACGAGTACTGAAAATTTCTACAGTCCAAACTTAATTACTAAGCACTAGATAAGTGTTGCTGTTTTTTTTTTAATGGTCAAAAGACGTCCTCTCCTATTTGATTCTAGAGCCTCCTAAATTGTTCCAGTACTAATTTCAGAATGGATCACTGAAATATAGAAGATCCTATTAACAATTGCACCACATACACAGTGTTTATTACATCAAAAGCTTTTCATTCAAGCTCTAAAACCAGTTACAGAAGTCATAACGTGTCCCAGAGCTCTATGGGCTTGGCAGGGATAGAAACTACGAGGCAATTTCTTGCTGCACAGTGCAGCAGTACCCTGGCTGCTCTGGGAAGCAAGAAGCATTGTTCACAGCTAGAAATATGCAGAGGAGGAAGCAGTTCTGTGCTGTCAAAGATCTCCTTATTTTTGGCTTTCACTGGAAATCTGAAAGCTGTAAAATGTGCAGTCAAGTGATTCTTCTTTCATATATAATAAACATAAAAGCTTTCTTACAGAAATCAGTGACTCAGGGAAAGGTTTGTTTGTTCTCCAAGCAATTTGGGAAGCCAGAGAAGAATGTTGTTGGGGAGTTCTTGGCATGAATTTGCAGTGTGAAGACAACAGCATGCAATGGAAGTTGGGAAATATTTAGGAAATCTGAAAACAGATTGCCTTACATTGTTCCTGCCTAAAATGATCACCTCTCATCAGGAGGGAGCAGGGTATATAGCCAAGGAAGGAGGCGCTGGGATTCACAAGCTCCAGCTATGCTGGTCTTTGATTTGTTGTGGTACAGGAGTGGAAGAGAGGGCAAGGAAAAGACACTGCTGCCTCCCCTATAGCCCCAAAATGATAGTAGTTTTAACAGGAATATTTTTTGTTGTATAATAGTTTAGTAATAGCTCATGGGCAGCAGGGGAGGTATTTTTGCCCTGATGCTAAGCGGTACAGGAACGAACATATTTAGAGACAGCCAAATTTTTTACTTTATTGAATTTTGCCCATTTGGCAAAACAGAAGTGGTCACTCACTATTTTGACAGGAAGGAGGGAAGAGGGTGGAGTAGGGAAAAATGTAAAAAAGAGAGGAAGATAAAGTGCATGAGAACAGACTCATGTAATGCTTCCCAAACAGTTCCAATTTTGATGAAACGTGACATGTTCACGCAACTCAGTTCGGTGAACATCTTTGAAAAAGCTTGGTTTTCTCTCAGCATGAAACACAACAGAATGTTTCAGAACCTTACCAGCTGCCACAAAAGGGGACATCTACTTTCCAAGAAGATCTAAGTAGGTTTCTCTTGGTATGTATCAAGCAGGGCCTTAATGTGAGTAAGCTGTTGACTTACAACCTGGTTTATATCCACGCGGAATCCTAAGCCATTATGATACACATGGAGGACTCACAGACAATGTAGTTGTCGTAGGCAACTATCTGGATACAAAGAAATTATTCCAAATCAATTCCTTTAATTTAGTGTCCTGAAGCTACTATTTGGAGACATTGTAGTAAGCCACCGTTTTGCTTTCCTGAAAGGCACTTGAGCAGCGCAGGCAACTAAAAAAGCCCACTGGGGTTAGAGCTCAAGGAGAGAAGCAAAAGACCCACCAAGTTCATAGCTTCATAAAAACAACTGAAAGAAACTTTCCACCAGTGAATATTGTGTCAGTCTTCTGACTGCCCAGGATATTGGCTCTGGGTGCAAAGGGTCATTTTCCAGGTAAGTTCCATGCCTTTAAAGAATTTGCTCACCTGTCTGCCTGAGTTTGTGACTGACACTGGTGCAGCCAGAGCAAGGGCCAAGATCATAATCAAGTGTGATATTCACAAGTCCTAATGAAGCAGAACAGTCCAATTTATTCCTGCAGATTTACTTCCATATTACAAACTGTATAGGAAGATAGTACAAATGATTTCTGACTGAGATCAATTTCTACTTTAATTTTAAAAATAACAATAAAACCCTAACCTTGCAGTATCATACAGTTTATTCGACTAGAAATTTGTATTATGTTGAACATTTTTACCTCAATTTCTTAAAATGCAATGGAAATCCTAGAAAATCCAGAGCTCAAAAAAGAGTTCAAAAAGGGTTCAAAAAGCTTTTTTTTTCCTCTGCATGCACTGGTAATATTCTTGAAAATACATTCAAATCAGCAAAATGCTATGATTTTTTCAATTCCATTTCCATGCACTTAAAAGAAAAAATACATTTAGCCAAAGCAGCAAGTTCACAGTGACAACCAGTAAGTCACCACAGGCTGATGCAATATTACAAGAGGCCATTTTCCACACAATTGTTTGCCTTCTGTGACAACTATGAGCAAAGTTACCTTAGTTCTATCAATTTACCCTGTTAATATCAACTGTAAAGCAGATCAAGGTCTTCAAAAAGTCAAAGGTCAATTGACTTTTTTTAAAGTAGAAATTCCATATTTTGGGATTGTCTCAGTTACGTCATCCACGGCAGCTCAGCTCAGAGCACAGTGTGATGACAGTGGTTGTGGAAAGAAGCTTCATTTCCACCCTCCTTACCCTATTTCTCACACTACACATTCAAAGTAGGATGCCACTGGCCTGTTTGGCTACCTGGGCACACTGATGGCTATGTCATTGTCCCATAAACCTGCATTCCATTGGCTGGATGGGAACAGAGCTATGCATAACTTATGCATGTGCAGTGCTCATTATGTTCTGCACAACAGAGGGGCTCTGTACCCAAGATGGATCTCTGCACCTTCCAGCAGCCTATTTCACTCCAATTGCATGACCTGTGGGAGTCATGAGTGGTACGTTTTCACAAGCCAATCTGTAAAAGAAGGCCAGCCAATGCTTATTGGCTGGGAACTGGGAAGCCCTGTGAGCTTGCTCTCACGAGGGCACATTTGATCTCAAAATGGGTACTGTTAGCAGCAAGGTGGATCAGGCCAATGACCTTAAGTACTGTGCCAGTCTGCATCCTGATCAGACTAGAATGGGCAGTTTCACTAAATCTTTTCTACGGTTATATCAGTTACATGCAGTTACAACCTGCTATTATGCCCAAAAAGAGCTGTGCAAATGCTAGGGTGAAAATTCTGAGTGTCCTTTAAAAAACGACAAGGGACATTCTCTTTGCCTATGTTCCCACTTTTTCATTCTTGAAAACTTTCAATTCCCTGTTTGATCGGGTCAAAAAACCTATAGAAGATGGGGTTTATGCTTACACATGCAAGAATTTCATATTCTGCTTCACTATGTTTTCACAGTAGAGATTTGGCTATAATTATACTCCTCTATTTGAGAGCAAAGGAACAGTATGTCTTATCTGATTCAAACTTTAAACCCTGAGCTACAGAGCTTGCATTTTGCATTCTCAGCCCTGAAAATGTAGGGTCAATCAAAGTTAGGAACAAGTTGGTGAAGTCATTTTGATTGATGATTGTGAGTTTGTTTGCAGTTTGTTGCCTCACTGAGCACATGAAGTATCAGTGAGAGATGCTTCTACAGGTATGAGACAGTGCCTGCAGCTGGAACTGGATGCCTACCATCAAGTTAATACAAAATCTGGTAGAAAGGGATCGCCAATCATACTTTCAACAGTAAAATCTGACCACAGATATCATTAGCACTATTCTTGCCACATATCCCAAAGAAATATTTATCCTGGCTAGCAGTGTGTTTCTAAGGAACTTGCTGGGAATCAGGAATTCCAGAGATTTGATAACACTGTGTACAGAATTTTTTGAGGAACTTGATGGCAATCAGAAATCCCAGATATTTATTTGGGGATTGGGATTATTGAGTCAACTCTAGTATTTTCTGACATTAACAGAAACACACAGAGTGCATCAAGCTACCTTGAACTTTTCCCATGCAAACTGACCTATTGACAATAGTGGTATTCTTTCAGATGCATCTGAAAACAAAAAGTGACATAAACTTGCATCATCACGAGAAATTAGATGCCTGGATGTCCATCAGGTGGACATTCAGGTGGGTTTGTAAGTCCCTATGCAACAAATAGTAAGTGTCCACTCAAAAGCTGCACTTCCTGGAAAAATCAGTAAAGCAAAATGATCCATTGTAATGCCTGTGCTTTCTTACAGGTTTTGATTTCTAATGACCTGTATTTTGGCACAATTTTTTCTTGGCAAAATTCAATGTTTTCAAATACTTAGAGAGGCAGGTAGTCACATTTTCCATCATATTTGGATACAGATCCCTTTCATTTTCTCTTAAGGGTAGATTGTAGATGATATCTTATGGTTTAAAATTTGAAGGACAGTCATCTACAACATTTGCCTAAAGGGACTCCTCAGCTAAATAAATACACAGCTTTGAATGCACACTTGGGCATAATTATATGTTTTATTTGTAAATGCCTGCTCAGGACTTCCACATTCAGCATGGATTATCCATTGGTCCATTTACTTCAATCCAGTTTAGCAAGTAATTCTGCAGGAAGAAACCTGTCCCATTTATGGTAAAGACGAAGTGATTCACATTGGTCAGATGACTCCTGAAGCCAGCTTGAGAATATACTCATCTTTCCAGGTTCTGAGCTGGGATAGTCAGATTAAACACTGTACATACCACATCAGCTCTACAGCAAAGCAGTTCTTTCAGCTGAAATATGATAACAAAAAGACTCTTCTGCAGAATCTGGAATTCCATCTGGAATGACCCATCAAAACAAAAACAAACAAACAAAAAACATCTGGAATGATGTATCATCAGTTCTAGTCTGCCACCACACATCCTTATGAAATGTATGCATAAGCCATCCTTTGGATTTGCCAAAAGTAGATTTACCACAGTTGTTTATAAGAAATACACTAAATAAAAAGCCCATTCATTAAAGAAGAGCCTTAATTCATTTCACCCTCTTTCATGCCCTGTCACGTTACTGATATTCCTGTTTCACAATCCAAGCAAGCAAAACAGAATACTCCACCCTTTGGTCCACCAGAACATTCTCATGAGCTGATGATAAATATCCATCATGGAAGAAATAAGAGCTTACACATGGTGCCTTAAAAAGAAATGTTTGAATGGAGTCAGATTCATAAACAATTTAAGTTATTTTGGACAAATATTTGTGCTCATCAGGAAAAAAAAAACATTTAATTTCTCTGCAACAAAAAAGAAGAGCTGGTGGGAACTCAAAAACAGCAACTCCATTCTTTCTCCTGATGTTTTTAAATTATCTGGAGCAAGCTCCCCACATACACTGAGACAAAATGCTAATTGCTGCCAAAACTAAGACAAGCTGCACTTCAGAGAAAAGCTTAGACTGAATAGAAGACTGACCCTTTCTGTATCTACTGAAAGAGGACTATCGCTGATTCCTTAAGAGGCAGAATGGGGCATAAGAACAGCTTTTTTCTGATTCCTGGGGCAAAAGGATGTCAGCACAGTTTGTATGTATATCACAGAACAAATAGAATGTGACACACTTGTCACTCCTCACTGCTTGGAGATCCATGCAGCAGATTCGCATCTCCTCATGTCAAGCAATTCATAAATGCAAGAAAACAAATTGTTTACAGAATATTGTTGACAGACAAAGATACTTTTAGAGTCTTTCAAAGAAATCTCTCCTCTCCTCATGCATATTCCTTACCATTTCTAATTTCTAGACTGAACGTTCTCTAATAACAGCTTTGGAGCTTGACTGTTTAATCATCACCCAGGATGTTTTAAGGTGGTCTCGGTTTCTCGGTTCAGTTCATACAAGCTAAGAGGGAAATGACTTCTAGAACTTTATTGCGTCAGAGCAGCACTAATGACCCCTCTAATAAGGTGGGAAGCATAAGGTCACAGGGAGCCTAGGTCTGTTATGGGATGCAAGAGGAAGGCAGGAAGTAAAGTTCATGGGATTCTGAATGAAGGATTTGCAGTAACAGCACCATTCTTCAATTTGCAATTCTCCTGCTCTCCCTCTGCTCTTTTCTCCTTGCTATCAGATCTCTCAGAGGTGATGACAGAGCAAAGCCTACAGTACTTGAGAAGCCTGTACTGAAGTTGCCAGCAATGAAGTAGGAAGAAAAATGCAGTTATGTAACTTTTATGAACATTTTGCTTACAGAGGAAATTTAAGCAGTAAAGACATCATGTACTTTAGCACTTCCTAAATAGCAATATTATCTATAAAAGGAATGAATGGTAATACATTAATTCCCCTTTTGAAGGTAGAAGTACATTTCATCTCCTTCGCCTTCTCAGCATGCCTATAAACACTGCAGTACTTAAGGGTAATGAGCTCCTGGGCTACTGGATAGTGAATATTTTGTTTGGGTAGCTCTTAACCTTTTAAGCTCTGCTGAGCACCATATGTTGAAAGACTCAGGAGGTGAGTTTTAAAATCTCCTTAACAAAGGCAGGTTCTTTGGTACCAGTGGCTTTTCCAAGGTACCAGTTGTGCTGTAGTTGTGGTAACACAGCTGCTGCTTTGTTTTCTGACTCCTGGAAAGTCATTTGGCATCTGCAATACCCTAGAATCTGCTCAATTCCAGATCTACTCTACTGAAAATCACATTGCAGTTCTGAAATAACAGTCTTCTGCTTTAAACTGCAGCAACTCCAAACATTGTCCCCAAACTCCATTTGGTGCAGAGGAGGGAGGAGGCAAAGCTGTGGCCATCTGCTCCTTGGAAAGATTAGGTCTAGTCACGGTTTGAGCTCATGCTTCTTTCTCAGTCTCCTATTCGCCCAGGGGAGTCAACAGGAAAAAAATAAAAGGAAAAAAAAAAAAAAAAGGAAAAAACCCATCCACCCTAAAGCAAAAGCTGTAATAAGCCGATTTCTTCAGTATTAGATTCTTCTCTGATATTTTTACACAGCCAATTTATTGGAAAGTTCCTTAGGCAGCTCTAGGTTTTGCCAGGCAGGACTTAAGGATGTTCTTGGCACTTCTTAATAGGACTCTGCAAATTCTAGGTGCCTTACTAAGAAAATTAAGATCATATGGGAAAGAAAGTAAATGTCATCCAATATCTAAGCACCTTTTTAATAGGGGAAAAAAAATCTGATTATTAAATTATTTGAATCTCTTTCTAACAGTCTCTGCCAACAATACCTGTAGTATCCGAAGGTGAACTTTTGCTACATACAGACACATCCAGGATTATATGGTTATGAGGATATGTATGGGTACATATAGATACATATATCAAATGTCACTTCAGTTAAAAAGTAGGCTCTATAATGGCGTTATATTACTCTTCCACCACTGTCTGTTCCAGATAAGACAAATAAAAGACGCTCTGATCCCAATAAGTAACAGTTAAAATGAAGAATACAACAATGTCACAGGAGACTAGAAGTTCAATCAAAGACCAAAAAAGAAAAGCAGAGGAACTTAGGGATAAAACCCACTGCATCTTCATTTAAAGTCTGTGTAATTTAAAATAGAGAGAAAGTAACAGAAAAGACTATGAAGATATTTGAGCAGGTTCATTCAACAGAGATCCATTCAAGGGAGTCATCAAGTCTAATAATTGTCATTCCTCAGGATATACATCAAATGAATGGCAGAGTTTATTGTAGCCTTTTCTAGATATTCTCTGTACTTTTACCATTTTCAGGAACTTGTTCATATATTACCATGCCAACAATTCCACTGGCCTTTATTATGAAATTCCCAATAAAACAGATTCTCATTAGTAATTACTAACTAATCAAACAAGATTTTTTAGCTAACCTGTAGTGAAAAGCAGACATTTCTCAGAAACTTCACTACTGTCCAGCCACTCCTCCTCCTGGGTGTCTAAGGATGTCAAGGATTCCAGCATCTCAGTTTCTGGGGCATTTTACTACAATAAACACCAACTCACTCACCAGATCTCAAGTTCTCAGTTTTCTTGCCATCACTTTGGAAGCCTAAGCTCCCAGTTGCCTATCAATTTCTCCTTCTCTAATTCCCCATACAGTCCTTTGTAAAGATAGCCCAGATGACCAGCTCAGCTTATTGTATATTTCATGTCACTTTTTAGGTCTGCTTTTTAATTTTTAAAAGCAAACTACTGTGCTGAAAATGAGAGACATTGCTGTATGCATCAAGTAGGAAGCATTCTACTTGTGAGCAAATTACCTCCCAACAGAGATGGGAGCAACTCAAACACTGAGCACATTTCTCATTTTGCCTCATACCACTGTAATCCTTGTTACAAAGATCTGCAAAGACAAGTTCTGCTTCTCCAGATGGAAATTAAAATGCAATGGGCAATATGCAAGGTGAAATAAAACCACACAGCCATGTCATGCACTATTAAGGCTAACAAGCTCTGTTTGTCTGTAGACATGCTGTTGAAAGAACCAGAATGATAATTAGTTAGAGGTGTTTGAAGACATCACCTCAGGGTTAAAAAGAACAATTTAAATTGAATTTGACTTGTGCCATGAAAAATTCACTACCCAGTGCCCCAGCAGCAGAGAGCCAGTAAATGCAACCAATGCTTGGGCACCACAGATGAAGCAAAACAAGCATAGAGTACACAAGTGCTGTCCATGCAATTGATCACTAATTGAAAAGAAATATGTAACATTCCTCATCCATCTCCTTCAACATATGACATTAACATAAATCAACACTCTCACAAGCTTGACATCTCTGGAGATGAAAATATTCTGTTTTTAACAGAGTAATCCCACAGATTCCAATCCCACATATGCTAATGAGTGACAGAGAATAAACTCAAGACTTTGAGGCCCTAGGAACTAGAATAAATAAAAGTTACAAGGAAGAGCACTTGGAAAAGCATTCAGCATTCTATAACTATTTTCAGATTACACCAGGGAAAAAGAGAAGTCCAGATTTTGATCTTAATCAAAAATTGTCAACTTTACACAACTACGTACTTTGTGTTATCAATATTACTAGCTTAATTCTCCTTCATAAATACTGATTCAAAGCTGAAAAGAAAATCACTGTAACCAGGAACCAAGATAGGATTTGAACTACACTTTACCATATAAACAGATAGGAGAAGTTAAAAATCATATGCTTAATAATAGCATCACTCTATAAAAATAAATGACCACAGTCTACTCAGTAAGCTATCTGTGGATTGTAATAGTTCTCCTCACATCACTTGTTAAGATGTGAAACTGAAAGACAGAAACCAAAGCACTTTTAATCTATTTATCCTTGCAGAACCCTGCATGTCAGTCCAGCACTGTTATCACCATCTGCCAGGTGAGCTGAGTCAGAAGGGTTGGGCCATCACTCTCCTGTACATTCTGCAGAGGTACTCCTATGTCCTAAGGAAAGGCTCAAAATGGCTGCTCAGCAGCCACACAAACCTATATTTGCCTTGATTATCAGTAATGTTCACTCAAGATCTAATTATACCAGGGGGGGCATGGAATTCTGAGGATACTCTCAAGGCACCATTCATCCTCTGGCAGTTCCTGGTGACTACACCAGAACTAAGCCCTAAGCAAGCAAGAATCCAACAGGCGCCTGCCCCAATAAAGGGGTTGGGAAGAATCATTCATGGCTATGGTTCCTCCCTGGGATGAGAAAAGCCTTCCAGTCTTTGTTCCCAATTAAGTGGAGGAAAGCAATGAATCCCTCTCTCCAGCACCTTGGATATTTTCAGTTCAGCTACTCACAAATCTGTTTGAATTCCCCACCTTTACATTTGAGAAATTAAACCCTTTCAGAGGAAAGTGTCTACTGATAACAATCCTATGAAGCACGTTAGACTCACCTCTAGGCTGGTTCTTAAAATTTCTCTGTATATTTCCTCACGGCTGCCTCTCTGGAGATGGCTGCTTCTGCACGTGCCATTGGAGGCCCACGCTTTCCCTGGAGCAACCATGAAGGAGTCAGATCTTACAGTGCTGAAGAGAAAATCTGGATACAAGAACGTTTGAGTGCCTTATCCTGAGTAGTTTTCCAGCAGTACTGGAATAAGGGTGAAAGAATATGAAGCAGGGACAGAAATTCAGACATTCATGCCTTTATTAATAAATTCCAGCTGCTGGACTACCCCACTGCTGGGCTTTATACATTTCTGAAAGGAAGTAAGAAGTATTCCTGTCCTGACCAACCAAGACTGCTTTTATCAAGCAATATGATCAAAATCTCTTTTCTCAGCCACCTGGCAAGAAGGCAAGCACACACAGGGTGGGAATGTTAATCTATGACATGAGCTTCCTTCACCTTGTCCAATTGATATAACCTCAGAAAAATGAGAGATTGATTTATGCAGAAAGATTAAAATCATTAAATATGTTTAGCTTGGCTAAACTGGCTCTAAAGTAGGAGGTGACTGCAAGAGTTATATAATTTGGAAGGCATAAAAATTGAGTAAGGAAATTAAATGGTTAGGTTAATCCAAAGGAGTAGAAATTGTCACAGGCAGTGGTTAGGTACCATGGATTTTTATCCTAGACCAACAAAGAGATTAAAAATTGCAAAAAACCCTGTTTTCTATTAAGCAACTCTGATACATGTATCATTAAAAAAAGATAGCATTTCTCTCTGTTGCAGTGTCAGGCTCACAAAAAGTGTGGCAGAAAGGCAGGGAGAGATTCCACTTCTGAACTAATATACTCAATTCAAATGCATTTATATCATCTAAGGCCTTTAATCAACAGTGAAGCCTAAAATAAAGTAAATCCAGCATGCATCCTGGGAGGTAAGGCAGTCATAAAGACATGTACTTTGAGGTACAGAAGTTCTTAGAGAGTTCAGTGCTCCACATAGAGCAACTAGCTGTCCAGATCAAGTAAACTTAAATATTAACTGTGTCATCTAAGTTAGACTTCTTTTATGTTCAGTTTATAAAGATGCAGTGCATGATAAGAAGGTCTACCCCTACCTCTCTGAACATCAACTGAGATCTTATGCAATTTTAATGGATTGGACCCAGACCTCCCTCTTCCAAAGATACAGCAGTGTAAATAGATAATATCAACAAATGTGGAAAGTCAAGAGCAGGGACAAATGTGCCTCCCACCTTCCCAAAAGACAACAGCTCTGAGAAGAGGTGAGATTCATTTAGCTCACCTTGGTCAATGCTTATATGATCCCAGTTGCCTGATCATCCAGCTTTATCCTTTAAAATGCTTCTGTCTCTTTCTTTCATGCCTGCTGAAAACATTACCAGTGGGAAAAACAAGTACTTACCTTTAAAATGTGCCTATAAATAAGGCACTGACACATCCTCATTATAAAAAGTATGAATACATACTGATAGAGCTTTTACAAAGATTGATCTGAAAAATCGTGTTTCCTTGCTATCTGAGCATGCTTTACCAGTGTGCCTGAAAGCCTTTCCAGTCAATCTTATCCTACAACAGGCCACAGGTTTCCATGAGTTTTCTGCATGATGCACACTGCTTTGTTTATAAAGGATTGACTTATCAGGGAAGCATGCCTCCTGAGTATTAGAAGCACATTAGCAGTTTTATCTGTGGGTGTAGGCAATGGCTATAAAGAGCATACTAACATAACAGAATCAACAATGATCGATTTATTATTTAAATTTCCAACAACTGGTTAATTGACCCATTCTAAGCACAGCCCAAATATAAAGCGTGGTAAGTATTTAAAATGTTCATGAGGCTATATTTAACATCTACACTTTTTTTATTCTTTTATTCTTTTTTTTAAACCCCTCAGCTGAGTAGACTTTCTCAAACTGGTTTCAGTAAGTTATATGAACAATTTCCAGCTACTTGGGATCTGTCAGAAATACCATTCTTCAAATATTTCAGGAAAAAAAGGAAATACTGCTATACTATGAAAACAAAAAAGTAGCTATCATAAAGGTTGATGCTGACAGAAAATGATCATTTCAAGCAATGGACTTGCATATCTATAAATGATTAAATTGTCTTCAGTGAAATTTCTTTTGTGCTCAGTTAATTTTAAGCAAAAGTGAATGCTTCATCTTCAAAATTGATAAGGAGCATATAAACAGGAGGGAGAAAGACTGTTTACAAGAGTGGATAGCGATAGGACAAGAGGGAATGGCCTTAAACTGAGACAGGGGAGGTTTAGGTTAGATATGAGGAGGAAGTTTTTCACACAGACGGTGGTGACGCACTGGAACAGGTTGCCCAAGGAGGCTGTGGATGCCCCATCCCTGGGGGCGTTCAAGGCCAGGCTGGATGTGGCTCTGGGCAGCCTGGTCTTGTGGTTGGCCACCCGGAGCATAGCAGGAGGGTTGAAACTAGATGATCATTGTGGTCCTTTTCAACCCAGGCCATTCTATGTTTCTATTGTAAGATATGGGCCAAAACATTACAGACACTAAAATACCATGGATGACCAGTTCACATTCTTGCTTCTTATGCACAAACCTTTCTCTCCCAACTGTACACTCATGACATATACCTATCACACCTAAAAACTCAGTCCTTCACTTTTCATGGCAGTCCCACAAGTCCTATGTCAAGATCAGCAATTCCTGACCTTAAGGCATACAGAAATCTCTTCCAGGTGAATTTGCATGGCAGGTGGCAGCAGATTTTCTTGATAATGTCTGTGTGGGTGAAACCCTCATGGTTCCCAGAGGGTGATGAGAAGCTGATACGATTAGCACTCAGCACAACTATACCTGTAATTCCAGTGTAAATGGATCTCTGTAGGATGAGGAAGGGAGCACTGGGCTTGGATAGAAAAAGGCTAGTCCTAGGATGTTTACCCCAGAGGTTAAAGAAGAAGAGCAATTAAGAAAGAAGAGGGATAGGACTGGAGTCCCCATTTTGTCAAATAGGAAATGAGGGGGAAGAAACAGGAGTGAGGGAGTGAATTGTGGCTTAAAATGTATGTGTAGAAACAAGGAAACTGAGGCTGGAAAGGGAAGGTGAATGGATTGGAGTGCTGGTTTAGAAAATAAGGAGGAGGGGGGCATCCTGCCCTGAAAGCTGGCAACTGCTGGTACCTGAAGTGTTAGAACCCTTACAGCCAATGCTGGAAAACCCATTTGCATCAAGTTCAGAGTAGAGAATGAATTTTAGAAAAAATGTATTACAGCTGACAGCTCCCTATCCACTCTCCCTCCTACTACTCTCTTTCCCCCCTTTTTTTAAAAAAAGGAAGAGGAAACAAGAAAAGGGCTCAGCTTTAGAAATGTGGTTCTGCTCTAAAACTATTTAGTGTCACATTCAACACCCTAAAGTGCACCCATGGGACAATGGGAGCCAGAGCAGCTGAGAGTATCCCATCCTGCATCTTGAGTATGTTACTTGATGCTTTTACATCAAGACTGGATTGCCAAAAGAGTACTGTGGGGTAGCTTCAAGGTCTGTAAATGCAAAGCTATCATTTGCAGTACAAAAGGAAAATTAAAACACAGCAAAATTGTGTACTGGAAATGATACCAAGGAATAGTGCTCATCAAAAATATACAGACTTTTTTCCATTGACTTCTAATGGGCAGTAACATACTACAGATTCTTATCAATCGAACCACATCTTACAGATTTGATACAATAGTCTATTAGAGTTTTTCCCTCTAACAAGAAGTACATTCTTTCCCCCCACCACATACACACCAAGGCATTTCACCAAGGTGAAGGTACAGGTCCCGTTAGAAACTAATTAAAGATGGAAAGATAAAACCAAAACTGGATAAAGTGCAACTTTCATTTGGCAAGTGCACACCAGACTAGACTTTTTTTCTCTAAATGTGAGATAACACAGCATTGAAGAGAGATTTGAACTAGACAGTCTTTAGAGGTTCCTTCCCACTGCAGCAACTGATTCTGTGTAGATACACTGGATCTAATTTAGCAAAGTGTGTGATACACCACTGTCCAGAAGATCAGTGGTTTGGCTGGAGAAGAGGATAATTGCTACATTGATAAAGAGGATTACTGCCTTGATAAGGAGCTTGCCAGCACAGGGCAAACAAGTTGAGTCAGAGAAGAGTTAATAATTTGTTTTTATCAGTGATCTTGATAACAAAAAAAATAATAATGAAATTTACTGCTGACAAAGCTAGGAGACGTCATTAATGAAGAGGAAGACCAGAACATCATCACAGGGAGACTGAGTGCCCTTGAATTCCAAAGAAAGAAGTTGGGTAAACAACTTGACAAATATAAATTAATTAATAAAGTAATGATAGCCTTCCACCAAATTGGGGAAACAATATTTGGTAATTGCTGACAGAAGTCCTGGATGTCTTGGTTAATCACATAAAACCTATGTGTTAGAAAAGAATTCTGAATAAATTTAAACTGGAAAATAAGTTTGTCTAACCAGCAGAACAGTGAGGTCCCGGAAAATTCAAATAACTCTGGAGAAAGTAAGGAGAAGAAATTCAGTTAAGTTTAAGACAAAGGCTGAACAATCTGCTAAAAAGTCTATGATATGGTGGTCTGGAAGAGAAAAGGAAGAGAAATTTGCAGCCTAACCTGAAAATACTGATATTGATCTCCTCACTTGCTGCTTTTTTCACATTTTCCATCACCTGCAAGGATACAATTTGATTTATCTCAGACTTACACAGATTGTGTGACTGTGAGACCTGCTGAAAAAAAAAATCAAAATCTGTTTCTTCATTTGCACATCTAAGTTCTTGAAAAACAGAGATGCTGAGTTTGGAATAGTCAAAAGGGCTAAAGCAATGCAACCCTTGTGTTTTGGATTGACTTAGTGGTGCTCCACACCACTCCAAAATCAGCTAATGTGCATCTCATTTTTGGCACCCAAACAGAAAATGTGCATATGAAATCATGGTTGTTAGCCACCCTTAAATTAAAGAGTAACTATTATCAGTGCATAGTGCTGAAGAACAAGTGAGCATGTATGACTCAAATTTAATTTCACCAGTGAGTTTAGAGGCTCAAGAGAGTTTGTTTTTTTCATGGCTTTTTTTTCCCTTTTCTTTTCTGTTCTAACAGGTTAGAAAAACAGCACGAAGAACATCCTGAGGGCACATGACCCAACAACTGTGTCATGACATGTATTTTAGAAAGAAAGAAAAAAAAAGATTAACTGCCCTGGTGAGCTAAGTGATCCATTAGACAATGTTGCAGACAAAGGAACAAGTTCCTTGCTGTGTTTGTAATGACTTGAGAACAAAACAGTCTAGCTAAGATACCAGAAGTGTTTGACCCCAAAATTCGAGGTCACTAGGTTGTGCTCACATTGCTGGTCTGGTTCAGAGCAGCAGCACAGTGCTTTCCTGAGTGTTCCACTTTACCACCGGGCAGTTTGGTTTGGAGAGTGGCCTTAGCACATTCAAACAGACTATCCATGCAAAGTTTCCTCTCTCTACACAGCTCACCCCAGTCCATAATGGTCTGTAAGGGACTGACCAGCTGAGTGGTCCTTCAGACAACATATGAGATGTCAGTGGAACAGATTAAGTCTAATCCAAAATAAAATACCAAAGCCATCAATAATATTGATATATCAGGTAGCAATTCATCTGCTTCAGTCCACTGATCTGCTGATGTCACATGGAGTTAAGCACCTACATAATCATGTACACAGAGACAGAAACATTGTATCTCCAAGGGAAGATTGCATGTTAACAGCTACAGCAGGTCTGTGATTACCATTGGTTAGGAATTTTTTGTTTTGTTTTTCAAAGATGAATAGAACTCAGCTGTACCTCAGTGAACCTCAATGATTAACGTCTCCTTTTTGTAGCACATGTATATGTCATCAAGATTCCACACGTGCTCTACTGTTGGTACAAGTTACCCTTGAAGAGACAAATACTAACTGAGAACACAAGAGTTCATCCAGCAATTGAAATGGTTGTTCTGGAGAACTTTTTTTTTTTTTTTTTTTTTTTCATTTTATGACCCTATTGCATGATAGATATTATTCAGAAAATGTAATACCTTGTGTCACAGATCAGCAGAGAAGGACTCCATTCCAACTGCTCAATGATCCATACAGCTGTAGGAATGAAAAGATCCTGTAACAAGACTTACAGGCATCAGGGATCAGGTTTAGAGTCCCTCACCTCAGTTCCCACAGGCAGATGTTCAGAAACTAAGTTGCATTTTGGCTTTTAGGATTGTCATTAATGTCCTTGAGTTACAAAACCCTAATGCACACCTCAATTTCATCTGTCTAGCACTATTATAATTTATGGCTAAACATCTCTGGGGTTTCTCCCTCAATAATCCATCCAGAATTACTCTCACAACATTGCAAAGTTTGGTCAGTTCCAATTCTTGTTTCATTTTGTCCATTTTAATTACATCATTGGATCATGTTGAATTTGAACCACATAACTGCTTATCCACACAGAAGGTAAATGTCTTCACAAGCTATATAACATGGAATCCACTTGTGGTCATCTAATATGACTGCACCAAGGTATCTAAGAGCCCTCCGACACATACTGCTACCCTGAGTTTCTACCCACCATGTGTTTTATATCCAAACTCATTGAAAGTGAGTTTATTTTTCAACTGAGCAGAACCAGTATTCATTCTGCCCGCATCTAGCCCAGCTCACAGTATGACATCTACTCTTCCCTTCTGGTGTTTTCCCCAGACCACCTTAGTCCAGACTCTTGTTTGTGAGTCTGGAGCATAGTTCTATACAAGTCCTGCACTGGCATGAAAAATGAACTGCAATAATTATATGGACTTGAAATATGATTCCGTGCAACACCAGATAGACTTCACTAAAAGTCATTGCAGATGCAGGAGATGTTCAAGGTTTAGAGACCACCAGGTTACTTTCTTCACAGCACTTTGCTGCTGCAGCAATCTGCTGTCCTAGGAGGCATTATATATAGGGGCTTCAGGTGAGAATAACATTAGACATTGTGCAGGGACAACTTCCACATCTTCCTTCTCATAGCTACTGTGTGCATAGCTGCACCAGTGCTTGACCCATTTACAATTGCTATGGAAAGAATGAAGTCTGTAGAATTACTACATCCTCCAGCTGCAGCAAGATATCACAGAACTGAATATCCTTTTGTAAATTAAGAGGGAAATACAATAACTATAGAAATCTGTGCCAAGTGACTGATAGAAAACATGGAGTATATGTTAGAGCTCAGCTATCAACCTTCATTATCTGTAGGCTGGTAAGTATGACCCTTCATAATGAACCTCCTTAATTAAAGAGAGGAAATTGCACCCCTCTCCTTTCAAGCCATTCAATTTTAAAACTCAAATACTTTTTTTTTTTTAATAACATTGCAACCCAAAAATGGACTTAAATAGCATTAAGCCACAAATCACATTTTTTGAGCAGCGTTGGTTTGCACAAATTTTGTGAATAAATTGGTCTCCCCACCAAAAGTGGAATTTTTGCCTTTGGTAATCATTCTGCATCTAAGTCAGCTACTAATCAAAACAGCACAGTAGTGAGGAATTCTCTGACACTGCAAAGAAGTGCTCAAACACCCACTTCTTCCAAGTGCTTCTGCTTGGCAACACTTCTTGCAGAAAGAAACAGTAGTATATTAAGGTTCACGGAGCCAATAGGAAATGACCAAAAGCCTTTCATTCAGGCTTCAGCCCAAAGAAACATTCAATTTTTAGTCCTTTAGCATTTTTAGTCCTTTCTTTTTCATCACTTCATTCTCTTTTTTCTGCCAAATTGCGGATTTATGGATCCTAAGAAGGTATAGAAACCCCAAGCAACTCCCTCATCATGAGACTTTCAGCCCAGTGTTGTAGGATTAGTGGCTGAAGTCAATTTTGGTCAAGCACTTTTTAAAGATATTTCTACTAAAATATTTACAGCAAGAACTTCTTGAAACTACAACTTAGTGAACAACATTATCTGTGCTCATGTCATTGGATAGCTGTGTTTTAGCCATTTACGTGCTTGTAGCCAAACATGTACGCTTACTATTTTGATTTGTTTTCCAGACTTGCACAGCAACATCCACATTTGGGAAAGTTTAGTCTTGAGCTAAACTTGCAGTCCCACTTTTCTCTACGCCTTCCAAATCTGCTGCATGGGCATTAACAGGAAGAGAGAAGCACACTGAAAGAACAAAACAGAAAATCAGGTCATATAAAGTGTAATATTCTAACTAGAGATTCCCCGGGGCAAATGATTCAGGGCTCCTGAAACTGGAACGGGAAACTGTACTAAATCACATTTTATTAATGAATACCCATTTTCCCCCCTCCCCTTGCTAAAGACTGAAAGCAGACAGATGAAAAGAAAGACATAGGGAATGATGTCTTTCACCTACCCTAGAAGCAGAGAGAGGTGGCTTGTCCCGCAGTGACACAGTGCCATCTAGTGAGCCCTTCCCCGAATGAGACAAAAAAAAAACCACGAAATCATATCTCGAGGTAAGAAAATTCTATATTATATATCGGGATAGTGTGGAAAGTCTGGCAGGCAGCCTGTTCCCACCTCAGGCTATGGGTCTTAGCAGGCAGTAGCCACCAGGAGTTTAGGGATGAAAGCCATCACGCCTCTACTACCCAGTGCAGGGATGGGGATTGAGGGACATCAGGCCTCAGTGCCTGGCCCCAGCAAGCTGGAAGGGAGCAAGACTTATCATCAGCCTGCCAGCTTCTGGCAAGACAGCAGGTAAGGACACTTATAAAGGCCCTGGGAACGGAGAGGAGAGGAGAGGAGAGGAGAGGAGAGGAGAGGAGAGGAGCAATGCATCTTTGACAGACGTAGCTGAGGTTCACTTTTCCAGCACTTTGCTTTGCAGGGTTTAATTAGCTGCTGCTGCACTAAAGAACAGCTCCCAAGAGCCTGCAGTACATCATCGCTGTTAAGAGCTGGTGCATGAGTGAGTATGAAGGAAAGCTGCAGCTCAGCACCAGAAGAAGCACTGCTATCCCAGAACAGGCAGTGGGACCCCTGTCCCTCACCACTTCCCACCTGCTGCCTCTGGGCTGTCAGCTGGGGTGGAAGGCATAAATGTTTTCAGCAAGTGGCAGCTGAATTCTTACCCTTTGCCTCCTAGACCTAGATGCTCATTTCATTTGTGGACTCAGATTTTTTTTTACCAGTCATGAAAAAATAAAAAATAATAATAAAAATACCAACATAAAAGCAACAGTGACTTGGAAGTTACTGGATGATCCCAAAGTCCTAGAGAATAATATCAAATATTGCCAATTATCCTCATGTTTATCATCAGCTTTACAATACTGAAGCATACTTGTCTCAACTAATTTTATCAAAGAGGTATTTTATTCCAAAATATCTGTTCTACAAGTATAGAAAGCTACAAAAGTGGGAAGAAATTATCTTTTTTTAATGCGAAGTAAAAGCAAAATTTCTCAGCATAGATGACTTTATGAACAAACTGATCTCTTGGTGCTGATGGTAACTCAAAAGCTGATTTACACCTATCTTTATGAGCTACAGTTCAGCACATGAACAACTCATTTTGTCAGCAGATGTTGATGGGGGCTACAACCTTTCCCTCATCAGTAAATTGTTATTGCCAACTGAGAGGAAGATGAGTAAGGTTTGACAATCCCAATTCTGAGATTGCCACCATAGACCACATTGAATCTATGTTTCCCTTGGCACAGGAGCACTTGCCAAGCTTTCACATCCGAATGCACTCCTTGGCCCATCCAGTTCCTGCACCAAGTAGGAAGTAAGTTATATTCTTTCTTTTTCCTTCATTCCCCATTCTTCCAAAGTCCATGGCACCTTAGAGGGACAAGAACAGGGGAATGAAATGTATGAGGAGGCAAGTATCCCTATAGCACAGCAGACCAGGCTTGTTTTGTGTGTGCGTGTGTGTGTGTGTGTGTGTGTGTGAGAGAGAGAGAGAGAGAGAGAGAGAGAGTGAGTTTTGGTTTGTTTTGTCTGGGTTAAAGTGCATTAGTCTTGAAACTGAAGTAAACAACCTTCCACAAATATGGTGAGGACTATCGGCAAAGAAAGTAGACAAATTCCAAGGTTGAGGTTTCTAATTTAGACTTCAGCTTTGATATCTCTTATCTCAAGGCAAGTCTGTCTTAATATTGTCATCCTTTACAGGCAGGAAAAGATGAGGACTAGAATGAAAAAACAGCCAGCCAAGGGAATAAGATAACCAAATAGCAACCAAGGCACTGAGGTCCTAATCTGGTTCAAAGGCTGGAAAACAGCTGTGCTTGCCATGGCAAATAAGTTGTTCCACCAGCAAAGCAGGAGTAGTTACCTGATACTTATACAGATAATCTGATATACTGGATACATCTAATATATAAAATAATAGCTTGAGTGAAAAACATGCCTTTAACCAGGGTGTTCCTACCTACTTGAAATTTGAGAGATACATAACTAGATCTCCCCTGTGGGTTTGCACCTGTGAATAACAGAAGATGTTGAGAACTGGTCCTACCAGTCACTGAATCTCACAAAGATGTACTGAGCATGCGACCTGCATGTGAAGGGAAGTACTGCCAGCCCCAAGAATCAGAGACTGCAGCAGATTTCGATGCAGTCAGGATCAGCACAGGATTGTTCACTTTTGTTTTGTTTTGTTCAGCTGTGCTGAATGTACCATTTGAAATTGCAATGATAAAGTCATAGCTTCAAAAATAGCGCCATAAAACCAAAATGGGTAACAGAAATATCCTGATAACTGAACAGAAACTGAAAATTAATGTATAAAGAGCATATAATACCCATGTTAAAGACTTCATGATTCACATCAGAAAGAGTTAGTTTTTATGTTTGGAGATAAAAATTAACGGGAGAGTACTAAAATACTCAACACTGGAGAAATGTAATAACTCTCAAAACTATTGAGGGCATTCCAGCACACTAGCAGTACCTTTCTTTATCACCTTAAAAGCCATGTTTCAAATTAAAAGTCAAATTATTGAAGTTAAGCATTACTAAGACTTGCTAATATAGCACCATCATAAATGAAAGAGGAAAGACTCCCTATAAACTTAAAAGCTAAATCCTCAGGCTTTTCTCAAAGCCTGGGGAAATATTCCAAGAAGGTTAATGCTTTTCTTTTTTCTTTTTTCTTTTTTCTTTTTTTTTTTAATCTGAATGAGGACTCCAGGATTAACCCCACAGCATGTATGAGAGGAGAATCTCCAATAGGGAAATTCTCATTGTAAAGAGAGTGCTGGTGAGGAAGGAATATATTTTTGAAAGAATTAGCAGTAACTGTTACCCCACATTCTTTTAGTGAGAAATGAAAATATATATCAGGACAAATAAAATTGCTAATGCATAACCAGGTAGGAACTAGCACACACTGGTGTTTGATCTCATTTTTCCTCACTGATGCAACATTAATTTTATCCCATTACTAAACTTTTTTCCATTCAGCTGCAAATTCTTCCTGGAAAACTATTGTTCGTATACAAGGCCATAACAACTGCATGGTCACAGAGTATATGGAAGGTCTTTTGAGAACAAGGAGGAAAAGGCTTCTCAAACAACAAAGAAATGGATCCTGAAGGCTGAAATATTTCAGATCTAATCTTTGTTCAGCATAGTCATGTAATCATCATAAAGAAAAATATCATACTAAGTAACTACAGGCTGGATTACATGAGGTACACAAAGTCATTCTTCGCCCCGTTCCATCCTGCTAAGCTCCCACTTGGATGATGGCAGCCAGGATTAGGTGTAACCTACATGAAGGCTGTGAAAAATTCCAGCTGAAAGCTGCATATATGGTATCAAATTACCAGTCCAACTTCACACACATAGTATAAATCAGGAGGTACTATGCTAAAGGCAGTGGATTTATGCTGCTGTAAAGCGCATAAAAATGATGTGCAAGATCCTTAATCTAATCGATTTTAATGTAACACATGGTGATGTCAAGATTTCTTTTGAGCATGTTAGTTTCTTTGTTCTGTTCTCTTCAGGATTTTGTAACAAAAACAGTATAATCACTTTATTATTTTGGCACCTGAGAAGTGTTAAGAGGATGGAAAATAATAATATTAGCCATGACAAAAAATGATTTGATGCCCCTAAATCATGATTTATAGTCACAGGTGAAAAGTTTGGAGATCTATATAATTGCTTAATAAAAGTTTCTCTGACTTCTGTAGCTAGCAGTTCTACATCATTTTCTTTTTTAAACTGGCCAATTTTGTACATAATAAGTGTATTAATTAGGAACAGAACCAAAGGGCTAATCTAAATCTTTGATCTTCTCCGTGCCCCAGTTTCCCATTTGCAACACAATGATCACATTTTTCTCACCCCAGAAGTCTGCTGGGTGATTAGTACATTAACATTTGCAGGGTGCTTTGCATATCCTCAAGTTATTAAATTAGATCATAGCTGATGTTCCAATCCTTATTTTAGAAATTAATTCCCACATATTGGACTTCTGATAAAGAAAAAAAAAAAAAACTACTTGAAAAACTAGGTTTTATTTCTAGATAAGCATATTCATCCAGCACAACTGTCCCTACTGAAATCCAGCTACATTTCTCCCAGAAATCTCAGCAGGAACAGGATCAGCTCCCACTTCCTCTCCTTGTCTCTGGGTTGCCTGACTCTTACCAACACAACAAACACCTTCCAATAAGTACCTTTATTTCTGCACTTGCTTACCCAACACTTACCAAAAAGCCAGGCTGCCCGTTTGTACATCTCTTGACATGCTTTTTGTGTACAGGAGCATTTAGACATTTCTAAGGCAGGCAGTAGAACACCAGCTTTAAGTCAATTTACATATTGAGAAGGACCATCTACTGCCCAGTATACATCAGCTCTACCCAAGGGAAAATGAGAATGCACAAGCTACCAATCTGCATAAGTGTTACAGAGTACTACACTCAGTAGTGCCTACATTTAACACTTTTACCTTAGAAGAAACATTGGTATTTTCCTGTTTAATCCACTTTTGAAGAAAAATGTTGGATCCAGGTGAGCAGAGCAGGAAAAAGATAAGCCAGGAACTAAAAAATAAATGCTTATTCAGCTCAGCGTGAAAACAAGGCTGAGATGAACTGAGACTTCTGAAGTAATAGACAATGAAAGCCTAGGCTCAACTAACAAATTAGCCAGTAATATTTGCTTGTATATGAGTACCCTGTGTACCAGGAAAAAGGTATTTGAAAATGTGAGGCAATGACCACTAATTCATCATGACCATATGGACAGGGTTTCATCATTTTCAAACTACCAATGGCTTAAAACCAGGACATTACTTACCATGGTGAAGCCATTCATATGCACAAAGTTGATAAGGACAAAAAAGACTTTTCTATGAAAACAACTGTCATGCTCTTTCTTGAATTGTGCAATATTTCACTATTTTTCATATAATGTATGGCAACTGTGACTTTATATTTGTATTCTAGCATGTCTCCTGATTTTCTACTGTCTCTATATGCAATACCAAAATAAGCAATCATTAACTTCAGGATATTATCTTTGTATGCCAGATTATGATTCTCATTCTTCATTACCACAGACTATTGAAGAGGTACCTCAACTCAGCGAAATTAAAGATTTTGTTCTAAGGCATAACAGTATCTCTGAGACTTCATTGTTTGACTCCAATGAGATATTTAGGCATATACTTGAATTAAAACATTCAAGTTGTCCTCTGAGGTCAGTCAGAATATTGTTTAAAAATAAATTTGTTGTTAACTAAGTATACAAACTTATTTTTCTAATACAATATAGCTGCTATGGCAACAATCAGTAGCACAGTGCTCCTGGTGAAAGGCAGCGTGCTTTGATTGTTAAATGAAGATTCAAAGCTTCAGAATTAAATTGTTTTACTAAGAGCTAATGCTCCTTCTGTTTGCTCAGCAGACCGCACCGAGTCTTTATTAGCTCTGATAAGCAGCACAAAGGCAGTGAGTCTACAGCATGCTCTAACAAACAGCTTAGCATTGCAGAATAAACAAGAGATTGCCCTCTTGTACACGAGCCCAAAGTTGACACAATGGGGCAGATACTTGTGATACAAATCTACCATCTCATCTTTACCTTGGTGAGGAAATCTCATCCCCTTCGAAACTTTACACCTAATAGACTGTATTGTGCAAATGTTAATGACAATCAGGTTATCTAATTCATCCTCATAAGCCTATAGTTTACTGTGTGCACATGAATTCAGTTTCTATCAGAGCCCTGTGGAGTAAAGAACAAATATAGCATCATCTTGTCCAACGAAAGCAGAGAAGTAACCTCAGCTAGCCAGAAAAAGAAAAAAAAGATATGTGGGAAAGAATTAATAAAAAATACGTTGAAGACAGAATAAGAGAGGAGAAATTATTGTCTGCTTGAAAGTCACAGGCAAGCTTATATCATGCAAAGATTATTTTGCCGAATTCAGAAATCTCAGCCTTTCTAAATTTCTTCCTTTAGAAATGCTCTGAAGACTGGTCCTGGACTTCATTTTTGGAATTTGGAAGGAAAACTCTTCCTCAATAGAGTGCCCCCATGACTTAGCTGGAGTGAGTTTGGGCTTTTGCACCTTCCAACTTTCCAACCATCCCTTTCAGCGACCATGCCTGGTAGAAGCGTGTCAGATGTCTTTCCTTGACACCCAACAGAAAGAAGTATACTCTAAGTGTCCAAGAGTATAGCTGGAAAAATAGTATACACTGTATATAGTATCTTCCTAGGTGGATCAGTATTTACTTCAGTGATTTCCATGTAGAAGAAAATATCCTTTTCAATAATATAAAATAAATAAGTAAAAAGACCAAACCATTTTAATAACTGCTACTTCACAGTGGTTCCAAAACATCAGTTTAACTCTGCTGAACTAAGCTATCTTTGAAAGCTTTCAAATGGGCACACATGAGTGGAAGACTGTTTTGGTTCTGCTAACAAAACATTTTCTGTTAAATCAATTGTAACTTGTGGTCTTCCTCTGCTTTCAGCAAATAAAATGTTGATTGCTTTTTCCTACATTTTTCTTTCATACTGCTGTGCTTCTTTTACTTACAATATCTAAGTTTGCCTTTCTCCAGCCAATCTGTAAGCCTGATAGCCCAGAGTTCAATTCCATACTAGTCAAGTCTTAAATGACTGTTAATATCATATATCTTCAATTTAAATGGCACTAGTTTAATTCTCATCCCATGCAGGGGAGACTGGGGTAAAAACAAAAAAAGCCACCACATAATAAAATTATAATTTGTCACTTTGAGGTGCCTGAACATTTGGACAGGCACAGGTTCACATCAACTACAGGCAATTTTCTGAAACTATGGTGTTTCAAATTATATCACATCTGGATCTGCTCTAAAACCAAACTAAAACTTCAGGGACATGGTCCCCCATGGAAGCAACCTTCCTGCTAGAGTTTCTGTATTTCTATTTCAAATTTGCAGAGGCAAATCAAAGGGTACAGGAATAATGTGATAAAAATCTAAGAAGAAAAGTTTTGGATACTAGAATATGGTTCAAGAAATTGTTGAGTTTTAGGTAACTATTTTAAATTCCTAATTATTTATGATTTTAAAACATTGTCTTTCACTGGCTTTAGCAGAGGACACTGATTCCAGTGGTCTAATGAAGATCAGTGGGATAGGAATGGAAACTTGTATCTCTTCCTTGTCGAGATAAAAATCAGAGAATTCCTTGGATGGAATCATCTTTGATAGCAGCACAGGAAAGACTCAGAACATAATTTTTCATAGATCATGGATTAAAATTAAGGGGGCTCTTCAGCCATACACTTAGCACAGTTTAAATGGGTATATACATCCACAATGAACACTTAATGCTCCCTTTTGTTTTGACATTAACTTCTACAGAAGTAGCAGAACTGTTTCATCCTTTTTTTTTTGTATAAACACTATATTTATACACATGTAAATTCGATCAAACAAAGGAAATTGAATAAGAACAAAATATAACTTAATACAAGACTGAAAGAAAATTGTCAAGAGAAGAAAGAAAAGAACTATATCTTCCCTCTCCCAGTAAGTTTTACTTAACTATCAACATGTTTTGTTCAAGAAGTTTTCACTTTGCAGTTCAACACCACTAAAATATCCCATAATCTTAGGTCTCCCCTCTCACTTACTTAATGCCAAAGAGGCTTATAAATATCAGAATATATGCTTGCTCAAGCAAAAATCTGGAACACACACAACACTGCAAATGCTTTTACGGGTAAAAATTTTTGTGGTGCTTGAGAGAAGAGACATTAAATTGTCTTAATTCTGCAAACTAAGGGAAAGTATTCCTTGAATAAACATCAACCAGGCAGAAAGAAAAATTCATTGCTTGGCTCAGGAGTCTGTGAAAGTTGGGATGTAGAGGAGATCTCTGCTGGGGAGCTCCCCCAGCCTCCTCCCATCCCACACAAATCAGTCAGCAGTATGGGTCCTTCATGGCTGAATTTATATTTAGAAGTTAACAAAGAATGAAAAATAGCAAGTTATACACTCACACCACTTTAGGGAAACCAATGTGCTAGTCAACGGAAGATATAAATAATCTGGTGACACAACAAAACGCCTCATCCGGTGGCTGCAGTACAAACTGCTGTCCAGTGGCCAGCAGATCTGCTGAATGTACTTCATTAATCTCTTTTCCAAAGCAATGGATTCTTTTTCTGGGAGCTAGCCCAGTTCACTGAGGAGTCATTTTTTCCCCCATCAGCTGAGATCAGTCACCAGCAAGTCATTGCTTTCAATCTGGCCTGTGTTCTTCGGTTGTGCCTGAGACTTCCCAGTAGCGAAGCTGTAGCTGGCCTGCAGGAAACACCTCCGAACTCCCTATTCATAATCTGGGCAGGGCAGAGGAAGAAGAGAGCAGGCAATCAGATACACAGTGATAGGAAAAGTGTGATCTTCCCTTCCCTTGATAATAACACCATTTTCTCCTTTCAGATTTAACCTTTCAAAAAAACATTCAAGAAGTCACGCAAAGACCTACAGTCCTGCGCAATGGAGGCATAGTAACTGCCTGCTCCTAGATGCCTACTCTCTAAGCCTGTTGTCCTGAGTACATATTAACAGTCCAGAGAAACTGAACAAAACTGTTCAGCACAGGAGAAGAGCCAGACTGGATTCCTACTCTGACAACTGAAGAGATTTCTATTAAAAAGTGCATTTATATCCAGTTAGATATGTGCAGTCCTAGAAGCAAGAAAACAAGAGTTCTGTGCACTGAGCTCTATTGCTCTGTCACAGTTCACCTCTAGGAAACACGAGTAAATTAAAATTTTGTCAGAAACATTCATACCATTTTTGTACAACTTTATTTTAAGATATAGGTATAAAGTAATAGTACTTCTAGGCACACACTGAAGATTTCAGTGACCTGGAATACTTTGATGTTAAATGCAAAGAGGACAGTGGGCCTTTGGAGACTACAGGTTTGTGTGGTGGCTAAGCAGGTATTTGCAAACAGTGATGTAAGAAGCTGCTAGAATTAACATCTTGCCTTGTCCATCGAAAGCCTTTGATGAGTACGAACCTGTGAGTCCATTCAGCTTCAGAAGTGCCAGCAGGCACAAGAGTCTGAGTCAGGACATTAAAAGGAGTGCTTGCATCCTGGTTGGACCCTTTCTGTTCTACTCCAAGGGACGTAGACAAGCCAGCATGCAGTGTAAGCTAAGAAAACTCTGCCAAAAGGTACCATCTGTGGTTCAAACTCCTACCACCCCAACCATGATTAAAGGTAGATGGGCACAGTAAAATATGATGTTATAATATGGTGTTAAAGCAGTTTCCTTGTCAAAATGTAGACTGCAAAGACCCTGGTACAATCATATCGTATAGAATGATTGTCTGTGTGTCCATCTAATTCCTGTCACAGTGACAAAAGTGATTTTCTTTTCCCTTCCCAGGTACCTCAGAGCCAGTGACAAGCTGCAGAGCCTTCTGTCGGCCATGCTTTTGCAGCAGGCCTGGACCACAGAAGCATTGTGAGCCAAAAACTGGTGCTGCCTGATGCCTTTTCCTCAAATGACACAAAGTGGTTAAGGTAGACAACTGTTTTTTGGCAACAACACAACTGCTGGTGTTTTTCCTGGCGGTTTCTGTCCACACTGAGAATGAATTTCTTCTCCCCAGCCCTCACATGGCAGAGAGGAGGACCTACAGTTGAAGTTATGGCCTGATCTGCCTCCATTTGCAGGAGAGCACATTCAGATCCCCCAGGATGTTAGCTCTGCCAGCATTTCTTTGTAACCACACCACTTCTTCACAAGTATGGGTGGAGGAAACATTTTACAATAGAAAGTGCCACCCTAAAAATAGCATAGAGCAATACATTTTGAATTACACAGAACAAGAGCAGTGCCCCTCTGGAAACTGTAATTTCAAGGTAATTAGGGTGTTGTTGAGGAAGGAGTCTATGACCCTACTCACATTTCTTCTCAAGGACAGATGGGAACATATCACAAATAAGTTGCTACCAAGTAGAGCCACTCCTCATTCCCGGACTACCACCTCTGCCTTACAACAATGGGACAAAGAGCAGTTGTGGACACAACCACCCAGTTTAAGGAGCTGACAGCCCTTTTATCACTGTGAACCTGTGACAGGGGGACAGCGGTGCCAAGAGGCAGAAATAGAAGTATTCCTTTTATCACACGAAGCAGAATTGGCTTTGTGCTGCACAATGAGGTACCAAAAGGTCCATGGGCAGGATGGGGAGATTCCCCTCACCTCTTGCAAAGCTCATCACTTAGTTTTGACGTTTACAAGAAGTGCAAGGAAAGGTTTCTCATTTCCATGTGTGGTGATGTGACCCTCACCTCCCAGTTCAGACACAGTATTTATAAAGATTACCCTGCACTGGATATATCCTGAGGAAAGGCTGCAGAGCTGTGCTTTCTGGCAGTTGTCTGAAAACATGAACTGCATTAACCTTCTGGGGGCTTGCAGAAGCAAAGGGAAAAACGAAGCAGGCACTGATCATGCAAATACTGTCACCTTTAAGCAATACTTTGGTCACAACATCCAGTGACTGTCTTTATACCTTTGTCCCCATTCACCTACAGTGGAGAATTATCACTGAGTGAAGAGCTAAGAGCTGGAGCTGCAGATGTAACCTGCGCTCAGCCAAAATTCCAATAGTGATGATCGAAGGAAAAGTAATGAGAATGGGCTGAGTGCCTCCAGTTCTGCGGGGTCAGTATGAGCTATGGGATTCTGTTCCTTCAATCAGAGCAGCACTGTCCCTAGCAATAGGGAGACATCCATTAATGCTGGAAGAAGACAAGACTGCAAAGTCCTCCCTAGGACTGGAGAATACTTTCCTCCTTTACACTTACCCATTAACAATGTATAAATACAGTCTCCCATACATAGAAATAAGAGTTATTCTCATTCCTGTCATTTCAAATGGAGGTCTTTTCCACTTTGTATGGTCTGCAGGCTCAGAAATGAAACCTGTATGTGTTGGATGGCCATGTGTGGAGCCAGCACTCAGTGATCCATGTGGGTTGCTTCTGACTTGGGATATACTGATTCTATCCTACTATCAAAATGTGACAAACTACTCAATGCCACCTACAAAAAGATATCAGATTTCACACAAGGTCTGTGAAACGCTGAGCAACCTCCAGGCTAGACAAGAGAACACGATCCTGATTTGGCATGCAATAATGCTCCTGCTGTTCTAACCAGGAAGGGATTAGTCCATGCACAGTCACTGCTTTGAGGACAATCTCATTTCTCAATTTTAACCAGGAGAACAACTAAGTAGTATAATATTATGAATTAATCACCAAAATTATCTGACTTAGATTCAAGGAAAAGAGCTTTTTCAAAAGCAATCAAAATCTGACAGTATCTCTATGGCAGTTCTGTGAAGTGTAAGTCCAGCCCTTAGTGGCTGCTTCCTTAAGCACAATAAACAGCACCACTCAAGGCAGTGAAGTTCAGCTGAAAATTCAATACACCTCAGAATATTGCTATATTGTTGTAGATTTCAGAGATTTTTCTGTCCCAGGCATGGATGTAAGTCAGCTGTTACTTTTTCTCTGTATTCAGGTAATACTTTACTGTTGATTTGAACACCTTCAAAGGCAAAAATTACCAAAACCTGCAAAACCTATATTCCCTTCTTCTTTTTTTTCTTTTAATTTTTTCTTCTGAATTTCCTCACAGTCTAAGTCTCACTTAAATTGTCTTCTTTACATCTATGAATGTGCATAAATACTGTTACCTGTGCTTTATGGTTTTGTGGTGCACAAATGGACCTACAAGAATGACCTGTAGCAAAACAAGAGCCTAAATTAGTTTGTCCTCCCAATAATACACACTGAAAGCTTTCACTCTTGCTTTTCATATTTCAGCTCTGCTCCAACTCATCCATATCAGGGACACAGCAGCCAGGGTAAGACAACTCAGCCCTGAGTTCCAGCAGTAAGCATTTTCCAGGATGCTTGGCAAGCACATAAATCACATTACAACCAAAGGAAAGAATAAGCAGGATTATTTAAGATGGAAAATTTCAGCCTCCCCCTCCAAAGAGATTGTCTTCTCTGATGAGACTACCCAAGCCCTTCAGGATATGGCTGCACAAGGCAAAAGACCAGCCTTTCTAGACTTTGAAGTGTATGTCTTGCAGGTATTAAATTATATTTTGTCCATAAATTGCCTTGGCAGCAAACTGAAAAGTGCTTCATACTTCTAAATGTGCAAAGAGGCTTAATTAGCTAAATTTGATATACTGCTTTGAAGATGGGAAGACCTCTGAATGAAGTTCAAAAAGCAGATAACCAGTATTCATCTTTCCTGGTATAAAAGCAGATAGATGTTGCAGAGAAAAAGTATGTCAGAAAAAAAAAAAAAAAAGTCCAATCATAGGATTATTCATCAGAGTTTTACTTGAAACCTCAGGGATTCTTTAGAAACTGGTATTTCCAAGCTGTATCTCAGTTGGAGATGAGATTTCACTATGTATCACTGACAGGCAATTCAAATGGGACAGTAGAGTAAATATTGCTAGAATACAATGACATTTTCTTCCACATTCAAGTCTTACAATTTTGATGTTTAAATATAGAATATTTCCAACAGCTTCCTCAGAAAGTGATCTTTTGTCTGTCCAAGAACATAAAAGCCCAGCTACAAGTGCTGTTTCTGAAGCACAACTATATCCATTAAATAATTTATATCAGTAACTAACACTCGTGAGAAATCATGTATCGTAGCAAAACAGCAAGTGAATCTAAGTGCACTGCTCATTACCAAATATTTAGAGGAAGAGAAAGATTAAGCACAGGTTAAAAATAGGCAGAAATGAAACCTCTTGCTGATTTTTTTTTAAATCTTGTATGGAACATTCTAACTTTCATGTCCAAACTTCATAAACTGCAGTAATCTAGCCAAACCTCACAAAGAGCGAGTGGAGATGTATTTTTCTGCTCAGTGATCAAAAATCACTCCCCTCAGGCAAAGTGAAAGATACAGTAATTAGCAAAGCACATGCCTACTTGCACTACCTCTTATTCCTACTGACTTGGTTCTGATCCCACCAGGGACAGTGATATTGATTAGACCCTGAGAGGAAAAGAAAAGGGAATCATAGGGAGGAGGACTGAAAAACAGGACTGAAACATCAACTGATCACAAGTGGACATCAGTGTATCTCAGCTGAGAGGAATGTGAACTCCTCTGACCCTTATTCTTAAAATAAGGGAAATGAATTATTTAGATGAGCTTTCAGTACTAAGCACTACAAATAAACGACATGCGGTGCTCTAAAGAGCTCACGAATCAAAACTATTTCTCTTTTGGGTTGTTCATGGAAAGAACCTGACCAGGAAGGCAAAGTCTCAGACCAGGGCAAGATTCTCTTTAGAAGCACATGAATCAATTTGCTCATCCTTCTTACCAAAGCACTACTGTACAAATGCTACATATCTAAAGGCTCATGCATATACACACATTTACTGTTAAAAAGCAAAGGTTTCAAAACATTTTACCAAGAAAGTAGTCTGAAGCTTCTCACAGGAATCAGTGATTGAGAAGAATTACAGAGCACTAATAGAACAAATTCCTGTTTGAACAGTCGAAAAACGTGTGCACATGGCTGTTGCAGGATACTGTTTTTCACTCACGCCATACGATTCAAGTCATAAATAAGTGGAAAAGACACATATGATGCACAAAAGAAATTTGCACTGTGCATGTGAAGAAGCAGAGCTGACATCTGAGTACTGAGCTACCATCTGGAGTACTGCATCTAGGTCTTGTGTCCCCAGTACAAGACAGACAGGGAGCTGTTGGAGAGATTCCAGAAAAGGGCCACGTAGATGATTAGAGGGCTGGAGCACCTCCCCTATGAAGACAGGCTGAGGGAGCTGGGTTTGTTCAGCCTGGAGAAAAGAAGGCTGTGGGGTGACCTCATTGCAGCTTTTCAGTACCTAAAGGGAGCCTACAAACAGGAGGGGAGTCAACTTTAAAAGGGTAGATAATGGCAGGACAAGGGGAAATGGTTGAGGGAGGGAAGATTTAGGTTGGGTGCCAGGAGGAAGTTATTTACTGTGAGAGTGGTGAGGTGCTGGAACAGGCTGCCCAGAGAGGCTGTGGATGCCCCATCCCTGGAGGTGTTCAAAGCCAGACTGGATGGGGCCCTGGGCAGCCTGGTCTAGTATTAAATGGGGAGGTTGGTGGCCCTGCCTGTGGCAGGGGGGTTGGAGATTGATGATCCTTGAGGTCCCTTCCAACACTAGCCATTTCTAGTTCAGATTCTGTGATCTGAAAAAAAAAAAAATTGTTACCTTACTGTAGGAATATATTGTATAGGATACAAAAGTATCCTTTCTCTTCCTCTCAGAGGGCTTGCAATTCTGGTAAGAAAGCAGCACAGGAAGGAGACAACTTAGACAACTTCCTAATCAAATTTCCACTACTATCTCATAGTTACTCAGTGTCCTCCTCTACATGGCTCCAGTATCACTGTGTAAAAAGGTGACTGAGTACAGCTGTTAAGAAGGACTGAATTTATCTACCCTCAACTAACGAGTAGTCATGTGAAAACATGGATATTTCAGTGCAAGAATCCCAAAAAGAATCCAAGGATTACATTCAGCTGTTTCTATCAACAAATATTTTGGCATTCCTTCTGAGGACAAAAGCTTGCATTTTCAGCAGGTAAACACAGTAACTCATTCAAGCCAAGTCAGTACAGAGAAGTTCGTTTTTTAAATTTAAGGCCAGATTAGGAAATGTTTTTTTTAATTTCTGTTTTATTAAATAAACACTTGAAAATGTTATTTTGCAGCTGCAGAAAATGCTACTTCTGCCTGACTTCTGCATTGAGGGAGCCAAAACTGAAGAAAAAAACAAATCTCTCTGTAACAGAGGGTAGGCTGACACTGTAATTTGCAATGTTCCCAAAGGAGAAGAAAATTCAATTACTAAAATGGCAGTATAATTTTTATGTTATTATTTTAGGAACTTGGAGTTAATTGGACAAGTTTAGCGCTTTGTGAATGAATGTGCCCTTACTTCTCCATAGTAAATGGTCTGTAATTACTTTCATTTCTCTGAAACCAGGAGATAGCTCTTCTTAGCCTTACTCTGACAGATGCCTTTTGCTCCCATGGGGACTTGCATAGGCCGCATCATTATAGTAATTGAGTGCTTCACAGCACCTCTCATACACAGAGAAATGTTCTTTCAACTTGCACATAACTTTGAAGAGCTCCACACGCCTACACATCTGCAGTGAAGTTGCACAAGTACTTACATCTTATGCAGCTTAGCATCTCTCCATCTCTCTAAACAGCACACTCCTAAGAGGTCATAGCATATTCAAAGCTGAGACAGCCTTGTGCCTCCTTCCATGGAAGCATTTGTGCATTCTTTGAAATGATTAAGCCACCCTGTGCTAGAAAGAGACATCATTAGCCAGACTCTGCTCTGGTTAATTCACTTGTTGAAGAGAGAGGAGAAGTCTGCAAGTTGTGCTCCATCACCTCACCTGTTTTAGAAGAAAAAACTTGCTCTTTGAAATACCAGCCCAGCAGTGTTGTAGAACTGTTTCAACTGAGCTGCTGTTGTCATACAAACTGAGGTCCTCTCATGATCTCCAAACTCTTTTCAACTGCTTCTTTTCAGGAGACAACACTGTCCACACACAGTTTCTGGTTCCATATTACTTTCAGCAGCAGTAATATGCACCCAGTTAACTCAGTTATCCAATAATATTGCAGAACTTCCTTCTTTTCTCACTATTCACCACCCTCCACCTAATCTCCAACTGTTGCCAGTGGGGATTTTACACATTCTAGATCAACAAAGCCAGTGCACTGAGGTTCCTAAGCACAAGCATCACTCTTGTATTGCAAAATGTTTGAAATGAAATGAAATGCAAAATGTTTGAAAGAGAATTCAACCAAGGAGATCACCCAGCCAGCAGGACTTTCTAGGACTATTGTGAGCCCCCTTAGTCCTTACATTCAGCTTTCTATAGCATACTTAACTACTAACTAAGGTAGGGAATGGGACTCAGGTCTTCCCACAGCCCAGGAAAATTACATTTGTTTTTAATTTTTCACTGTCTTGCCACACAGGAAAATCCATAGGCTTCACAAGAAACTTGAAATCAAGTACTCAGACACTTCAGATTACATCCCTCATAAAGCTGAGACCAGTGCTGAGCAAACACGCTGCCACACGGGGCAAAAATGCCTGAGCCATGGAAACAAGCCTTGCAGGAAAGTACTCAGGATCTCTCTGTACCTTTTTTTCCCCCCAAACCCTTTTTTTTTTTTTTTTTTTGGTTCTCTACATTAGGAGGAAGAATGTTTTAGAGATAAGAGATGTGGCTATACCTGTTAGGCTGAATCATAAGATATATATTTTTTTAAAGTACGGAAATTCAAAGGTAAGATTTTACAACTAGCCTAATTTACATTTGAGTTCCACATGTTTTACTTAAGTCAGTCATGAAACTTCTTTCGACCCAATAAGGCAAGAGTCTGAATTCCATTTTCATCACTGGGAGTTAGGCAAAACAAGAAGCATTTGTAAAAATTACAAACACTTTGGGAACAGGGACTTAATTGCATTTAAACATAAACATTAGAACTGATCTGCCTCCTCTCCAGAACACACCCAAGGTCTCCCCTTAAGCAAAGCTGTTTCAAGCATTGTACAATAACGTGTTTCATGCTAAGAAAAAGACAAAAACAAAACAAAAAAACCACCCAACACATTATGCTAATTGAGAGAAGCAAACTTTGGGTAAAGTCTATCTACCCATGCAAAGAAATCATCGCACACCAGTGAGATAATCCAGTGCAAAACTGAGCTGTACTCATTCCATTTGTAGGAATTAACAGATGGAGCAACTGTTCAGGCTTTACGTAACAGTAATTAAACAAATCCTCACAATGGCCACATGATTTCACACACAAGCCAGAGCAGTGCGTCAAAAAAAAAAAAGCTTTACTGCTGGGTTGGAAAATTCCAGGCCATGCAGCACAGCCAGCTCCACAGGCCTGTCAGACATGTGCTTAAGATGTGCCTGCCTCATCCTTTGGGATATTCTCCCCACTGCCCTCTGAGGCTGAAAGTAGAAACCCTGAAGCAGAACAGCTGCAGACGTGGCTTTCATCATCTGCAAGACAAAATTCTTTGGCAACTTTGTAGGACAGAAGAGAGGCAGGCACACAACTTGCTATGCTAGAAGTCAGTCTGGTAAAGAAAATATAGGAAAGTTCTTAAAATTTAGCATGTAAACACCATCACCAGCACCAGCAGGCCTCCCTTACCACTCTGTGTTGCTGGCCACAGGGATGATCAAATGGGGAACTCCAGGAGTTCACTGCAGGGCTATACAGTCATGCTGAACACAAAGCCACCACTCCCATATTTATTGTACGTGTATGTTCCACCTCATTGTAAGACATCTTGAGCCAAAAACACACAAATGATACACAAGTTTTTATTTCCTGTACATCAAATATATACATGGAAATCTCCTATTGTATCTAATTCCAAGCCAAAATTAGCTCCTGAATGAAAAAAAAAAAAATCAGCTCATTAAAACTGACCCCAGACCAGATTCAGGTGGGGGAAGGAATCCACCTAGACCTACAAATTGTGTAAAACCCATCCACTCTTGCTGAAAACTCCTGCCCCCCAAACTAATGAAGCATTTCAAAGTTTCTTTTGCTCTTTCAAACAGGATTTGTAAATAAAACAAAAGCAGAGTAACACATGCGCTAATATAGTGGTTCATCCACAGCCTAGCAAAATGTGTGTCTGAGGGTTTAAAAAACAAAGCAGGTGTTCTACTGCCATCACATGGTCATGAGAACGCCTGAACAGAGTTATAAAATGAAACAGGGCTTCTTCAGAATACATTGCTTCACTAAGCCTATCGTTCCAACTGCTAGTTCTCTTAAAAGTCACTTCCAGCCTATCCTAATGAAGAATAATCTCTGTTCTGAACAAACGTTCAAGGATGTGAAAAACACCGAGTCCTAGAAGTGACAAAAGGTTGTAATTTCAGAACAGTTAGGGAACAAGTGTCAGGATGTTTCAGCAACATAAGCTAAACCAAGTTGTAATTAAAATGCTTATTGCCTCTGTATATCATGAGAATCTCATGACCCCCTAGTTCAATGCCACTTAAGAGATTAAAGGTACTGCCTCGGGCATTTGGTGTGCTATAGCATCAGTCCTCATCTGACATCGATGAAGCATAAAATGAATTGGTACATAGAATGCGCTACTTATAATGGAAATAGGCTGATTCTCGTTACTATATTAACTTCTCAATGTGCTTTCATCTTTTCCTCACAGTTACTCACCAGCTACATGTACTGTTGTACATCATTTTTTTCTCCGGTCTTTCTCTACAAAGCAGATTTTTGAGACCAGATTACTCCAAAAAAATCATACACAGTGGTAAGATACACGAGCAACCTGATTTAGGATGGGTTAATTGTGGAGATCACACCAATCATCTCATCTAATGAAAGGCTACATTCAATATTAGCATTTGGAGTATCTGTTTGCAGCTGTCATTGACGTTTCTTGACAGACACCCCAGGAAAAGATGGCCTCAAAGCAGTCTGTATTTCAGAAAGCCATTTAAGGTAACACAAATTAGTAATTTATTTTACCCTGACATTTTTCAGTTTATTAATTTCAGTGCTTTATTGTGATGGTTTTGACTTCAGTAAAGAACTCATAGGAATCCTTTGCTCCCTCTCTTCCTATACCTGAGGCTTTCACCCCACCAAATGGCAGGTTCAGATCTCTAACAAGCCAGCAGTTGGTCCACACCAAGCCAGACTGCAGCCTTCGTGCCACTCGATGAACGCGTCCCACGTTGCTGGACCACACAGTGGCTGCCAGGCCATATTTCACACTATTGGCTCTTTTGATCACTTCATCTTCTGTATCAAATGCTACCACACATGTCACAGGACCAAAAATCTCTTCTTGCATGCAGCAAGATTCATCTTTGATTTCGGCAATAACAGTGGGCAACATGAAATATCCTTTCTGGTTGCCAGCAGGGAGAGCCAAGGAATCTACTCCCTCTCCACACAGAATTCTGGCTCCTTCAGCCTTTGCTTTCTTCACATAGCTTCTCACCTGAGGAAATAGGAGCAAAATATTATTTCTAAAGGACAACATTCAGGGAGCCCACTTTTCCAATCTGGATAAATCCTCAGGAGTTCAGGAATACCTTCAATAGCATCACACTGCTGTTACTTCCCTTATAATGGAAGAAGGGTATTCCCCAGCTTTTGTTGATCCATTTCTGTAAAAAACCTAGTGGGCTTCAGTATTGACCCTTGCCAGTAATCAATCTCAAAATGGTAGGACCCAGAGTAAAATCACAAGTGGTCCCAAAGTACTTCTCCCTTTTACCAGGAGCTTGGGCAATTTGACATATCTTCCATGCCATGGTTCACTCATTACTTCAAGGGATCAGTAACATTTTCCTGCCCCATGGGCAGGCTTGTTGAATGTTTACATGGCATTAGGACGATGAAGCCATGAAGCCTATAGAAAATCCCATCAATAAGTAATTAAAGCTGCTCCCCATGGCTGCTGCTATCATGTGCTATACATAGGACATGCTGTTGGATCTTCTGCTGGTCCAGAATCTTTGTTCTGTTTCTCTCCCAATAGAAATACCACAGAGATAGCAGTGTACTTCTTTCTCATTGTTTTTTCAAACATTTCAAACATTTGTATTCTATACACAGAAGTCATCTATTGTGCAAAGTACGACCTCAAGTAGTGGGTGTTTCTACCACTCTACAATAGGAACAGGCTGGAGAACTTGCTGAGGCCTCAAGAAGCATGACAGAGGCTTGGCTTTCTCCCTCAGTTTGTGGTTTTCTGGTTGCTTTTGTTTACACCGATTGTATCAGTTTTGGGGTCTGAGCATCTGCCCTCCTGAACTGTGGCTGAGACCACAAAAAGTCACTGAAGCAGATATCACTGCGCATTGTCTTAGCTGTAACCTACACTCTTGCCATTTCAAATACCTGCTAGCAGGGTGTGCTAAGAGAGATATAAAAATAAGAGTTTTACCTCAGTTGATTTTCTTATTAGGCAAATAAATGATCTCAGCAAATGCAATACTAACATAAGTTAAAATGTTGTTAAGCTGTAAGGTAAGTCAGCATAAATTCAGGATTTACACCTGTCCACTTTGAGTTTTTTCACTTCAAATGAGAAAAAATAGCTTTTTTAAATTATTTCCCGCATGGAGTTGATTCGTCCCGAGTAATCACATGATCCCAGGCCACAAGCAACAGAAACTTTACCTAATGAAAACATTATAATGGCTTTAAACTTAATTCCACCCAGCATATACATCTAAAAACATTTTTTTTGTAACTCAACAAAAGATAAGATCAGATAAACTTGTGTAATACCCACCTTCTCTAGATGCTCTTTACTTATTAGTGCTCCCATGCTGACAGTAGGATCTGAGGGGTTCCCAACTTTCCACTTCTTAGTCTCTTCTACAAACCTCTTCACAAACTCACTGTATATACTCCTCTGAACAAAGATCCTGGAGGTGCAAAGGCAGATCTCACCCTACCAAAACAAACAAAATCAGTTCATATTACATTGTACTACTCTCCTGTATTAAGACTTGCTTCCCAGGATGAGACTTGTGTCCGTGCATCCTGAGGAGTGGAAACAACATTCACCTACACAGCAAAGCGGGAATTTTTCCCAGATCAAAAGGAAGAGAGAAGACAATACAGTAATAACAGTATTGAACAGCCATTCACTAGTGTAAGCAATTCTTTTTTTTCATTAATTACATTCTGCCTTCTCCAACATTTTTCATAGGAAATCAGGTTTTCATTTTGGACTGATGCCTCTCTTCATTTCCTTAAAATGCCATGCTGATGCCATGCTACTTTTCTGAACCTTCGTCCTGATACAGTTTCACGGCTTTGACAGTCTCTCCTAAGGATGGGAACAGTAACGCTGATAGAATTTAGGGGGAATTTCCTAATTTATTTTCAGCAAATCAAGTTTTCCACTGAATTGCAAGGAGGAATTTAAAGCAATTGCTTCCTGGCAAAGTAAAGGATGTATCTATTGTAAGAGGGATAAGGATACTTTTTTTTTTTTCTTAACTTCTGATGGAGAGCTATAGAAAGAGCACTTTCTTATTTTACATCCATGACCCTGGAATAATGTGCACATTCTCATATCTTTTCTACTCGGAGTTTGCTCACTATACAGAGCCTAGAAACAGACCTTGTCAGTTTAGGATTGGGAATCAAAGGTATGGACACGTGTGCCTACACTAACATATGCACGCCTCCTGCTGCAAACACACAGTACAGAGGCGAGAGGCACCTGGTTGGCAAAGCTGGACCGCAGGGTTGTTGGGATGCACTGGCTCAAGTCGGCATCATCGAAGATGATTGCAGGGTTTTTGCCTCCCAGCTCCAGAGAAAGCTTTTTGCAGTGCGGAGCGCTCTTCTCTGTGATCCGCTGGGCTGTGAGTGTGCTTCCCGTGAAGGAGATGAGGGGCACATCAGGATGGCAGACGAGGGCTTCTCCTGCCTTGGTGCCTGTCCCAAACACCACATTCACCACGCCGTGGGGCATCCCTCGTGGAAAGAGAGGCACAAAGTGAGCACACCCTCCTCTTGCTCTGCAGGTTTCAGTTGTCAACGTTTTAACTCTGGGCTTAGAAAAATACTAGAGATGAAGAGTGACTCTCAACTTAGGTGCCTTTAACCTACAGGTTAAACAGTAAAACCAATTCTACCCATCAGTCAATCTTGCCCAACATCCACCATCAGTGACCCAGTTTTCAGTCATTCTGTAACAGGGAAAAAACAGTTATCTTCTCATTTTCCAAATGGAACAAGAACTGGATCTCACCCTTTTATGCTTTCATGATTCCTTTGCTGGCATTGTGGACATAGGAAACCTCCATGGGAAGGGCAGGAGTGAGGAGAGAGACACAGGAAGACTTTTCATGAGGAGACAGTGAAAAAAAAATCAAACAGGGAAATAGCTGGAGTTGGGGAGATAGAATAGTATGGTCAGAGGAAGAGCTTTTTACTCTATAGGGTGATATTCAGTTACAATAAACCAAACCAACCAAATTCACTCAAGTTTTTTGAGCATACTGACTTCTGCGGTGAAAATGTTGCAGCAAGTCCACCCCATTCATCCACCTAATATGCTCAGGGATTTACCTGCTTTCTCCAAAAGTTTGCACATCATCCAGGCTGTGACAGATGTCATCTCACTTGGCTTGGCAACTATGGTATTTCCACATGCAATAGCAGGAGCTATTTTCCAGGTCAACAAATAAAGTGGCAAATTCCAAGGACTGATTAAACCAGCTGCAAGGGAAAACCACAAAAGACAGGAGCACAGTTCACTGGGATACAAAACTCAGTCTTCTCTACAGCATTTACATATCAGTTCAGATTTTGGAAGGGAATTTGGCTATGGTTTGTATTTCTGGATAACTGTACAAGAATTTGCAGCTAGAACTCTTCTTCACAGGCAGATCGTTTTAAAAGATCTGCACAAACAATGCTAAAGCTGACCTGCTGGACACTGAATTTCACAGCTTCTTTGGGGCAAACGCTTATATTCACAGCATGCTTTTCATAGTTTTCTAGGAACTAGCCATAAAAACTGTTCACATCAACTGCTCTGTGGTAATTTTCTGTGCCAGCAATCCAAAGTAACCTCAGTTAGCCCAGATCACTTGCTTTATGATACTTTCCAGAGATTTCTTCCCAATTTTACTACTAAATGAGCATGCACAGCACACAGTGCATATATTTCTGCTTCCACAAAAAAAAAAAAAGGAAAAAAAAAAGCTGCTGTTTCCACCAATTGCTGAATTACTAAATTACTAGTTTTTGGTTTTGTTTGTTTGTTTGTATTCAGTAACTGCCTTTGGGAATACTCTTCCTTTACATATTGATTGAAAACAGCAAAAAGAAATCTGTAATTGTTAGATGTGACTGCTGGTAAAAAGCCACAGGATTTCTTGCTGTTTGACACATCACATATAGGAATGGAGCTTTGGACCTTGAAGAACTTCTGTGAGTAATTTTATCAGAAGTACTCATCACCTCCATTGGTCACAAAAACTTTAAAAAAGTCTGCTAACCTCACCAATTTTATCTTTTTTTAATAATTCAGGCTTGAATTCGAAGCATTTATACATAATTGTATGGACTATATAATAGTATCCTTACAACCTCATAAATTCAGCATAGTTGCTTTATATCTGAAGCAAGAGCAGCATCTAGTGGCACAGTTCAGCAATTCCCTAGCTAAAATGCAGCTGGGTGCCTGTGAGCTGCTGCTGCCGCTTGGTCTTAGGTAAATTGATGCCTGGTGTCAGGGAAACGTTCTTCACCAGAGGGCAGGGGGCATGCAACAGGCTGCCCGGGGCCCCAAGCTACTGGAGTCCAAAGGAGCATTCAGACAGTGCTCTCAAAATAGGGTTCAGATTTTGGGTGGTCCTGTGTGGGCTCTGCGCTGGACTAAATTATTCTTCTGTGATTCTAGGCACATTTTAAGGCATCATATAAACTTTCTTTCTAAAGAAAAGCAGTGTAGTGAATTCACATGAAGTTTATCGTGATTTAGCAGACCAGCCATGTGTAGTACATGACCCAGGAAAAATAAATGCTAGGTTTGGAAAAACTCTTCTCTGTTGCCTCAGGCAGGGCGCTGCCCAGTTTTCCATGTTCCAGGAACACTGTACCAACTCCCACAGGTGTCCGTGAGGTGTAATGCACACAGCCCATGCTTGCCATCTCGGTGCACTCTGTTGTGTGATGAAGGATGGAAGAGGCAAAGAATCGGAAGTTGTATACTGCCCGTGGAATGTCCACAGTTCTAGCAAATGTAATCGTTTTACCTGAAACAAAAACAAACGAACTGCTATGATGTCAGGGGCAGAAAATAGCTCGCCTAAATAGCACTGCGCCAAAAGCTCACATATACCAAATATCTTGACCATATCTTCCATTTGAATACACATCGAGACAATGTATTTGACATCAGTAGTTTAGATTTTTACCCTGATCCTTTGACTCTGCTTGGGCAAATGCTTCCAGGTCATGTTCAATCAGGTCTGCCAATTTGTTCAAGATCTGAGATCTTTCCAATGGGCTTTTTGAGGACCAAATTGGGAATGCGTCTTTGGCAGCTCTGACTGCAGCTTCCACCTAAAAAAAAAAAAAAGCAAAAGATCAGTGGTAAATATTAATGAAACACCTCAGAAAGGATGTCAAATGATCAGCAGACCTGCTTAAATTTGAGAGATAATAATTCAAACCACATTTTTGGAACCAGTTAATCTCTTCAGAGATATGACTTCTTCATTTTCATCTTCTCAAGACACCATTCTTTAATTAAAGAAAAGCCCTTGATAGTTTCTGTTCTTGGTATGGAATTTCACTGTAACTCTTGCATTTCTTCTCAATGGGTGGGCAATGTTCCAGGCCTGGAGGAAATGCTAGACACGTCAATCAGTGCCAGCAAATGCCACTGGTCCAGCCCATGCAGAACCTTGTTTCTCATGAGGGAAAGTGCAAAAATCTCCCTGAACAAATGCAGTTCAACCTAATGTCCACAGTTTGGTCTTGCCAGAAAGGACATCAGTGATGAATATAATGGGTCTGGGAAGGAATAGACTGCATGCTCCAGTAACCCTTGATTTCCTCTCTCATCTCCCCCAGTTCATTCAAGCAAGTATTGAGAATACGTCTATAGAAGAGTTGCTCAGAAGAAAAAAAAAAAAGTCTTACCAGATTGCAGCTATCTATCAAAGTCCTCAGACATTAAAAATCATTATATTTGTTTATATTGATACATACCTGTTTTATCAGCATTTTGCCTGAGGTGCACATGACTTCTGCATGGCCCTTCAACCTGACTTTTCTGAATACTTTCAGAATACCAGCACTTTTCTAAAAGCAGACTAGGCTTCAAAGGATTAAAATTAAATAGAAAGATTTCTCCTCTATCAATCTCTTCCTCTGGGCACCTGAAGGGAAATTACCTGGGTCTATTGATTGATAATCAGTTCCTTCTGGATGCTGTTCACCAGTCTCTCAAGATTACTAGGATGGTTACCAACACTTTTCTATATTTTAATTAACAGCATTATTTGCCATTTTTTCTTCTTATATATCATTTAATTGGTTGTATTGTCTAACCTATGCACCAAAGTGGGCTTTTAGCCACCAAAAATTTCTTCAGCTTTGGGAAATATACCCAAGTCAATACCTAGAAAAACATTGATGGAACATAAATCAAATGATTCTGGCTCTATTAATGCTGCCACAGTGCTGGCTCCTGTGCAATCACTGAGGATTTCTTTCTATCAATTCCACATAATTGATTTTCAAATTTATTCCTTGAGATAATGATGGGTGTTACAAAAATCATAAAGTAATTTATCAACACCCCAACAATGTTTTTACAAAAGAGCATACAGAAGTTTAAACACGGGGAAATCCTGTTTCCTTTTTTTTTTTTCCTGCATTCACAGGAGAATTTACAGTCTCCTGAAATGAGGGCCAGAGTTTGAGAGACAGGGTGATAGTAGTATGGAGGCCATTGGGAAATAAACCAGCTCACTAAATCACAGAGATCACTGGCCAAGCCCACAAACCTAGACTCTGGCCTTTTGACAGAGTTCAACAACCAAACAGCTGGAGAAGGGCCAAAGCAGGTCTGGGAAAGGGGAACTGCAGCTTCTTGAGTGAGTTGGGTGAGGAGGGCACCTACCCTGGAAAGATTCATCCCCTATGAAACAAAACCACCTCCATTAAGTAACTTGTTCTTCCACCCTCTTGTCATTAGGTGCCATTGTGGTGCTGCTTCTCATCTGTTCCTTCTTTTGTTGCCTGTACCACCTGGTGCTGCTTTGCCCTAAGAGGGCAGATATGAAGTTCGAGTCATCTGCACTTTTAACCCTCCAGCAAGTTTAGAAGGAAGAGGAGTTTGCACCTTCATGGACAAGCAGAAAATTGGCAAAGGAAGGAATGAAGTGTCAGTGGACTGGTTTAAAAAAACAAGAGGAAAACAAACAAGATTATTATAAAATCATTTGAGTTGGAAGTGTCCCTTAATGACCATCTGCTCCAGTTTCCCTGGAAAGTACACTGACAAGTAGATTTAGATTGCTCAGAGCCCCCTCCTGCCTCACCCTGAATGTCTCCAGGGATGGGGCTTCCACCACCCCACAAGGCAACCTGTGCCAGCATCTCACCACCCTTGTTGTAAAAAGCTTTTTCCTTATACCCAGTCTAAATCTCTCCTCTTTCAGTTTGAAACCATTTCCCCTTGACTTATCACAACAGTATCTGCTAAAGAGTCTGTTCCCTTTCTTATAGCCCCCCTTTAGATACTGAAAGGCTACTCTGAGGTCTCCCTAATACAGAATTAATACAGAAGCAGAAAAAGGGAACAAGGGTTAAAACAGTTTAACTAGCAAAACCAAGTTGAGCCACGAAGAAGACATGCATAAAAATTCAACTATGAATTTGTGTCTGAAACACTTCCTTCTGCTTTCCTCTTCTGCACAAGAGTGACAAAGAACACACAATCCAGAGCTATCATAAAAGATTGATACCAAAATATGTTAATTAGCCCTTGTGACACAACACCTGCATTCCTAGGGGATGATGGAAAAGATCAAGATTCTCTAAAGAGTGATTCCTTTTTTTCAGAAGAGATTTTCCTCCCTGCCAGGACCTATTAGCTCCCACCATCTTGTCTTTTGGGGATGTAGGGCACTTGCTCAAGCCTGCACTGCATTTTTTGATAAAAACTGGCTGAAATGGCCCTTGCAGTCCGTCTGGTGTTGAATTCCAATATCAGAAACAGGTTTCCCTTCTGTTTCCACTGTTTAAAATTTCCAATAAACCAACTAAGAACACCAACAAGACGTTGAGCCTTGTTAGAAAACAGCATCAAGCTCTTCACTGAACCTGGACCTTGATGCTTATATTACAATCTCCAAATAACCTCTAAGTAGTTTGACTTCACTTTCTCCTGCAGCATATTCCACTAGTCATCAGTGGATGCCAGCTTTGCAAAGCCCAGTCTTTAATGTAGCTGACTAAAGGCAGGAGTTGTCAACTTGTCAACTCCATACAACCCAAGCATTATGCACAGCACAGCCCCAAAGCTGAGAAGAGAGAAGCCATTGTTCCTCACACATATCGGAACTCTTCTCCCATATCTACAGCATGGCCAATAGCCTAATTTTGTTAAGTTATTCAGGCACTCTCACGTCTCTCTCAATTTTATGATTCTGCAAGTGAATGAACAGGAAGATTTGCACCTGCACATCAAAGAGAAGTCTTTCCAGGCATAGTTAGGGCTGGCTGGAGCAAACTTACACAGATGTATTCTAGCAAACTGAACCTGTTACACTTTAACCCTTGGTCATCAGCATCTAGCAAATATTTACCCAATTGAAATTACAGTGCAAAGGTTTCTGATGAAAGAAGTAAAGAAATGTCTGCAGGACTGAAATGCAATGAATAGCTACATAGCAATAACACTTCATTTAGAAAAAAAAATCATTTGGAAAAATGAAGTTACTGTACACTCCTAGTCAACGTTTTCCAAGCCTTTTACATCATCTAACATTTTCTAGTCACCTTCCTCCCTGCCAAACCTGAAGCAGTATGCTAAGCACTTCTAGGCCCTTTATAAAGTGGCATCAGTGAAGCTGCAGCACACCTGACAAACGTTATGTTGACATACAAGGAATATTCATCCCACCAGAGAGCACAGGGCCAGGAAACATTACACTGATGCAGCAGACAGACTGCTTCATGAGGAAACATGTACACAGTGCAGCCACCTCACCACCTTTATTTCATATCCAGCTGCTAATATCAAAGCCAGAAGGGTCTGAATCTTTTTACCATATTGCAGGGAAAGGGCCAGAATGCCTAATCCTTTTAAATGGCAACTGTAAATGATCAAGACAAAATGGCAGAACACTTTTTTACCTGTACACAGTGCCACAAATTTTATTCTATAAGCAGTCAATAACCCTTTTCTCTCTCTTCCAGTGTTTACACTTAGTGCCAGTCTAAGCATTACTGTTAATTTACATGCAAGACACCCTTGTGTGAGCTGAAACAGCTCTACTGAAGGAACTGAATCTTGTTTGATTTACGCTGGTTTATAACTCAGTCTATATGTTTCTAATTGCAAAATGTAGAAATAAATAATAACTATTTGCTGCAGCAGCAATAATTACATAATGCTACAACACAATCAAGACCTTACTCATTTAAGTCTTAAAAGTCTATCATTTTTCTGACCTCTTGCCTTCCGACCTCTCCCACTCACAACATGCATCTCACACTTTCATCTCTTTGTGCACTTGGATAGTACTCACCTCTTCTATGCCACTGTCTGGCACCCTGCAATAGACATCTCCTGTGGATGGGTTATAGGAATCTATGTAGGAGGAACAAGGAACAAATTTGCCAGCTATAAAGTTTTCCAGCACTAAGAGATTCTCTGAGTGAGCCATTGTTAGCAGCTTGCTTCATCGGTGATTTTTTTCCTAAGAGGTGCCAGTTTAGATTCATAGTTCACTGCATATTTGCACAGCAAGTCTGAACTCCTCCCCCCTCTCTCTGCCTTCCCTGCATCACTCACTTGCAAGTCTGAGGGAACTACTGCAACAGCAGCAGGAACAAAGAGGAAAGGGTGGAAAAATGACCATTTCTGCGACTTACTTTCCCCTTGCTGCAGGAGTTAAAGCTGGGAGGCAGGATCAGCTAATATCTACAAAGAGAATTCATTTATCTCTATAGGAAATAAATTGCTGAAGAAAAATTTTCCCTCTATCAGTTTTTCAGGCTTCAGTCTGCAGAAATTCCTTTTGCAAAAACTGCACAAAATAATTCCAGATCTAAATACCTCACCAGGGACCTGCTCCTTACTATCGATAAGCACAAAGAAAAAAAGTCTTGGACTAATTTGTCTGCAGCTCATTTGCTCCATCATCAATATTTGCCCTTGTAACCTCGACAACAATGGTTCTGCCATGGCTTTTACACATAAGGAACTTACCTTTTTTCTACCAATATCTTCAAACCAAGCAGTACAAGTGAGAAGCCCTTCAGTTAAATAAAAACAAAACAAAACACCACAAACATTGAGAAGCATGATCCTGCCCAGTGCAGGCATTCTGTGGCGTGTTATCAGAAATACACTTTCTTTTTTAGACAAGCAGTAAGACACCTACTTTCATGTTTTCTTTCTTAAATATTCCAGTGGAAATATTTTACTACAGAGAAGCCTGTTACATATAATTAAGCTTTACCTTAACTTCCCAGTAACAACTGTTTAAAATACAACTTTCGCTGAGAAAACACTTAGGCTACCAAACGGCTCTAAGACCGCATGCCATCTCCTTACATTCTACCCTTAATCAAACTGCTACATCTGTGCTACAGAGCATTATATTATCACCAGGAGACTGTCAAAATCTCCATTTACTAAGCTAGAAAAGATCTAGTTTCAAAGACCTAGAAAGCTTTTGAACACCAGACTACTGCTACGCCTTAAAATTTCTTGTGAACCAAGGTATAAAAAATTTTGATTGAATAAAGTTGATATGGCTTCGTTGCCCAATATAGGCCATTTACTCATCTACTAATTGGAGCCTCTGGTCAGCTACAGGCTTTAGTAAACAAAACAATCTGGCTTCATCAACACATCCCAAGATTAATCTGCCAGCTTTTGTTCAGAAAAACACCACATCTGGGTGAAAGAGATCCATGTGCGCAGTAGCCGCACCAAGGAGCAACACAAGAGAGAATTATTTTCACAGAATGGAGAAGTCATGCGTCCATTTTGCATTGTATGTTTGTAAGTTCAGACAAACTTATGAATGACAGAAGGCAAGGAAAAATTTATAATAACTTAGAAGTATTTAAGTAAAATAAAGATCAAAGAGTCAAAAATTATGCTCTAAGTTATTTTATTATTCTTACATTTTAAAAAATAAAATTAGCCAGAGTTGGCACAACTTCTACGACACAGCAAAAGAAACTTCTTTTTTAAATAAATTTAGGGACAGGAAAAAAAAAAAATCCTGGTACAACACTACATGCCATTCTCTTGAACCCAAAGTAAATAGTTCGTTTTACCCTGAATATGCATTCGACTCAAACCTCAAAATATATTAGACCAATAAAGTTACTTTACTGAATTAATGTGCAGCAAAAAAAAAGCAGATCAAAGAAAATATGTAAACAATTTATGTCTAGAAGGAGTTTGCTTCATGATGATTCATCACATTTTTCCCCCCCAAATTCAACTTTCTAATATTTTTCCATCAGGCTCTTTAAACGGTGAATTCCACATGGAGTAATACTTGGAGTCTTCTGATCAGTGAGTGCAACATCAGCAATTTCTTGTCAGTTGGCATCTTGTTCTGCAGTGGGAGAGACTGATGAAAGGTTCCCTCAGAAGTCTAATTCAAACTAACTTTTGGTGACCATCTTCTTCCCCCCAATAAATTGCACTTGTTCCTTCAGCTGAAGTAACTGGATTCTTAAACAGAAGTCTGGATATCTGACTGCATTTTGGTTGGATTGTGGAAGTCCAGGCACCGCTGTCATTCTTTAATCTAAAAATCAAATAGAAAAAAATGGTGAAAAACGAAGTACTAACTGTAGAATGATCACAGCATTTTCCAATGTGATTACCCATGGGAAAAAAAAAAAAAAAAAGACTCCTTTTGCTCTGAAATTCTCTGGAAAAAGATTACAAGGACTAAAACAGTAATACTCAAAGAACAAAGAGTTTAGTAGTTCCCAATTCTACAAATATTGGACATCATGGGTCTAAACAACCTCACTCAATTCAAGTTATATTTAAGCAATAAGATCAAAGCCCTAATCTGGATCCCATTTACAACTATATAGTATTAAAGCATCATAATTCACAGATCCTTTGGCAGACCAGAGGGAAGCCAGAAATTTTCAAGCTCTAATACCAAGTTTTAACATTAAGCCACTCAGCTTCACATCTCAGTAACTTTGTTAATAAATTCTCAGTAATTTTGTTAATATTTTTTAATTTCTCTCCCTCAGGTCTATTATTAGAGCTTAAATTCTAAGTCAAAGATCACAGCAATACTTTTACAACGTCAGATGAAGGGTTGTTTGTATTTTTTTTTTGCTCTTAATAGAAAGTAAAGCATTTATATTTAACCTCAAGTGGGTTATATTTAACCTACTCACATTTGAATGCAAAAAATCTATAGGCACTGATAAGAATAGTAACATAAAACTACCTTCAGTGCTAACAGACTAAGATAGGAGACAAACTCGCAGTAAAAATGGCCAGTACTTCTTATTTTAAAATCTATTATTCTCATAATAAAATAAAAACTATTTCCAGTATACTTATACAATCAATCAAGTTTCAGAAAGACAATACTAAAAACAAAGTTATTTTTAACTGCTGAGAGGGGACAAGATGTACAAATTTCAAAAGTTAGCATTTTCCTTGCAGCTTGCTAAAACACTGTCTCTCTTTCAGATTCTATTTTTAGGCTAAAAGGCATAAAATCAAACAAAAACTAAATGCTACATGAAAGTAAACACCATTCCTTTACATTATAGAAATTCCACTATAACACCACCATACCTCTGTGATAACTCCTGCAGCAATAGTGGAACCACCGTAGCGTAACATAAACCTCCCAAGCTCTTTAAAATCTTTATACAACTCTACAGCAACTGGCCTTTGAGTTTCTAGTTCTATTAAAGCATTCTGTCCTTTAGAAAGGAATCTGAAAGTAAATAAGCAGAAAAATATTACAAATGTAAACATATATAAATGAAAAGGAGAACACTGAGTAATTGGAAAAAACAAACTTATAAAGTTCAAAGTATGATGATCAAGTTTGATTTAAAGTATAACCCAAGGCACCAGACTGAAAACTCATTTGCCTGGAGCACAGCTTTCTAAAAGGCATCTGACTTTTCTTTAAAAACTTCCATAGAAGGTCATCCACCACAATACCCAAAAAATTGTTTACAAGTGAATTACCCCATTAACACTCAGCTTTTACATCTAACAGAAATCAGTGTTGTTTCATACCCAAGTCCCTGTAACTTAGGAGCCAATCTATAGACACCTTTCCTTAACCCTACTCCATTACCTTTCAGTAAGTCTCAGTCATGCCATTTCTGGAAAATGATTATTTTAATTATTTGTCTGCCAAATAACATCTCTATCCAAATACAGCTTTCAAATAACAAGAGGGACATTCCTATAGGTGAACTTGTATGAGATGGTTCTGTTTGATTCTGACCTACTGTGTAGCAAAATTCACATGAACCCATTTCCACGATTACGCCCATTTCATAAGATGAAATGAGATAATGTAAAAAATAGATATATCTTTCAAGCACAGGACTAGTGATTTGGGATTCACTCTCAATTCTGCACCTGATCGTACAGAAGTCATTTTACTTCTCAGGTGCTCAGTCCTCATTAAGAGGAAACAATTTTTTAATTCATAAAGCATTCTGAAATCTGAACAAGAAACCAGATAAAATAATGGAAGCTTTTTTTTTTTTATGTCCTTATAAACATATTATTGCTTCATAATAGAACTTGCTTGATAAAGCACACTTTAAATTAAACTCAGACCTTTTTTTTTTTTTTTTACATAATCATTAAGTATTCAGAACACTTACTTAGGTTTTTTCTTTGTCACTTCACCAGTGCTCTTGTGCAGGACGCTCAACAATCTTTTAATAGTAGCAGGTTCACTTACTGTTTGATAGTGTAAAAGCACCTAAAATATAGTTTTCTTTTATTAAATCTTATAAAGTAATCAGAAATTCTAAATATTAATACTCAAACACATAGCTCTTTTAAGATTGATTTTTTTTTTTAACAAGTGCTTCTAAAAACTTCTCTCGAGTCCCCACTTCACATTCAGTAACTGTTTTTATTTCCTAAGCTTTGCGATCTCTGCCAATATAACAAAAAGTTCACTTATTATTTAATTACAAATACATTTTTCACAAGTTTGTGCCATGTCTATGTAATTCTGTAATGCTAACCTTTTTTGTTGTTGTTGTTTTCCAAGTGTATCTTATAACTAAGTGCATCATTATATTCCTAACAAGGTATGGGCTTTCAGAAGAACAGCCTAGCCTGACTCCATGCTAGAATGCATTCTCCAAAATGGCCTAGCTAGGCATCAGAAGTCAGCAAGATGCACAAAAAACCAAAGCAGCATCTTACATCCTCTTCAAGTTGCAGCAGAATTAGTTTCCCTTGGAGGGAGGGGAAAATGTCTGGATACTAAATGACTCTTTAAGACATCAGACATGTGGGAAAACATATGGAGAGGAAAAACCCTGATCAACTTGAAATGAAAATAACTTTCACAGAGACTTACAGGGAATCCCTTGGTGACTGGAATCTCAATATTGAAGATGAGAACTCGAGCTCTGAATCGAGTGCAAACTTTAACAGGTTCCTTGGGATCACAAAATACACAGCCAACACTACGAAAAAGGAAACAAAAGTTCTTATTTTAACACATGTGTAATATGATATGTCACATGCACAATATAAAAAGTTTAATTGCCATTCAGAAAAAAAAAAACATGTTTAAGACATGTAAAGCGAAGACAATAACATTTAATAACAGCCAGGAGAACAAAAAATCAGGAATATCTTATTAAAACCTAAAACCCAAGTAATTTCCATACGATGTCTACGCTGCTTAATGGATATGCATGACGAGATCTGTCTAGTTCAATGAACAATTACATCCACTGCTAATCAGTTTCTAAAAATGTCATCGTTTCCTGTGTGTAGGTATTTTGAAGAATTAGACTTTCATTCAGAGATCGTTCCAAATCAACAGCACAAACTACTGCAGGGAATCCAAAACGGCAGTGCCCCTGTAACTTAACTAATTTGTGGACAGGTTAACAGTGATCTCAGGAACACTTACATACAAAAAGCTCTACTTATAATAAACTGAGTCACAAGAAAGCCGATGCTCATTACAAGTGACTACGGTAGACTAGACAGCTTTCTCAAGCAGCTAATTTCAGACATCTAAAATGAAAGTTAATCCCTCCCCCCCAAAAAAGACCAGAAAGAGTGAGCTGTGTGATTAAACTTACACATAAGAAGTAATCAAATTTCATCAAAATCAAGAAGACTTAAAACCTGCACCCCTTCTTGACAAATCTAGTACATCTTCAGAAAAGAAATGACAAAGTGATGAACTGTATCAAGCCTTCATTCAGTAAGTAAATTTTATTCTCTGTTAAATAACTACATATCACAGAGAAATATGGTTTTTTCCTTTAGAAACAAAGCATTAATTTGCAAAACTATCAAGGCAAGGCATTTTCCAAGCAGCAGTTTGGAAAGTTCACTTCTTTTCACTGCAATAGAGCTGTACAGATTACAGACCCAATTATCTAGCTTGAATAACAATTGTTACTTCCCTAAAAGCTTGAGGCTAATGCTCAGCACAAAACCTATATATTGAAATAGACAAAAAGCCATTTGCTCTGTCTCCTTGAATACACCAAAAGAAAAAAATATAAAGGGTCAGCAAAGCATTTGCCATGAGATAAAGTGACTGAACATGTTGAACTTTACTTGCTTTACTTATTGGCATGCAATGGCAGTTGTTTGGATGCATTTTGTTAGAAAAATTTTGACAAGCTCTTCAAAAATATCTATCTTTTCTTTTTTTTTCAAATAGCAGAAGGAATTCATTTAATTCAGTAATTAGGATACCTAAGGAGAAGTCTTCAGGAAAAAAGCTTAGAAGGTTGCTAGTGTCAGCACGAAGCACAGCAGCTAACAGTATTCTTCTGAGGCTGCCGTTGTACTTAAAGCAGATGTTTCCAACGTTTGTACATGCAAGCCAGGTGATAGGCATCACGTCGGTTTTAAATATCCTGGTAGCCACATCATTCTTCAAGTAAACCGCTGATTGTTAAGTATAATAGTTATAAAGCTTTTCATTAAAAACAAACCGTTACTTAGACTGAAACTTAGTTCTGCTCACTTGATTTTGATGATATCCATGCCGGTCAAAGTGAGACTAACGTGATCTCCTGCTGCAGCCCAATCAACCGGTTCATCGTGAAGTGTGATTCCTGGAAATGAGTAAGAACAGAACCACACAGTGAAGTACCTAGGTTCTGAGTTACAAACAAACACCTCTGTTTGGGCCATTTGTGCTTCATCAACCATTACTCATCAATTTTCAGTATGAATGGGTTGAGAGTAAAAGCTTTTTAACTGAGAACACTGAGGAAGCTTTTTTTTTTTCTTTCTTTCCCTCTTGCTAAGGACTCACTATTCTCTAACCCCACCCTGCACAATAACATGGCTTTCTATAAGCCATAAGAGAGGCCCTGGCACTTGTCACATAGCGCAGATGACGCAGTCCTGAAAATGCCGTAGTACTGAAAATCTCCGTGTCTGCCCCACCCATCCTTTGAGGCACATGCACACCCTAGACCGCATCTTTCATATACTTTAATGGTACTATGTCAACTTTCATTTACCTTAAGTGGGTTTGCTAACTCTTTCATAAAAAAGCGTAACAGATGCCTTTCATTCACAACATCGCATCTATTAGAAAGCATCTTTAGAAGTAATTTTATTCCTATCTTCATGTATTCTAAATGCTTTAAAAGTTATCCCGCTAAGTAGGTGAGTATAAGACTAATTTTTCCCCAACTTAAAATTCTGAACTTTCCAGTGGACACCAAGAATTGTATTTCTCAAAAAAAACCCCACTTTTAATAATTACTGCATACATTTATAGGATCTACTTCTATTTCACTTCAGACTGTGTCTACATATTTGCAAATCTGTTCCCAAACCATTTGTCAAAGCCATGTCAGAAAGTAACATTCAGCTATAAGCATGTTAAATACTACTTTTTAAACAGTTTTATAATACCGATACATTTGCCATTCTCAAAAAATGATTAAATCAAGTTCAGCCTCTCAAAATGAAAAACTCATTCTATTCTACACACTACATACAGTTAATATATTATAGTGAATTACATAATATTTTCTTCACATTAAATGTAAATAATACACTCAGATTAGACGTTAGGAAGAGATTCTTTACTCAGAGGGTGGTGAGATACTGGCACTGCTGCCCAGAGAAGCTGTGGCCTTCCCCTTGAGCACACCTGGAGGTGCTCAAGATCAGGTCAGATGGAGCCCTGGGCAGCCTGAACTGGTGGGTGGCAGCCCACAGCAGGAAGTTGGAACTGGGTGGTCTTTAAGGACCCTTCCAACCCAAGCCATTCTCTCATGATTAATGAACTAATACTCTCAATTTTCACTCAGTGTTTCAGATATATGGGAGACACTACACAAGGGAACCATAGAATTGTACATAGAATTGGGTATTCTCAAACTGAATGAGACAAAAAAAACAAACATCTTTTTCCCTGCCTCTCTCAAAACAAAGGACTACAGCAGTTTATCATCCATTGTCATCCATGTTACTGTAATGTTCTTGTGCACTGCTAACAATGCATGTACAACAGTACAAACATGCACACTGAAGAGCCTCTCAAGTAAGAGAAACCTGGTTTTTGAACAGAGCACAACAGTTGCACTGATATGTTGCTGAATTCAGATTAAATAGATACTGAAACCTATTTATTTCAAGGTCATATTTTTTAACTTGTTGGCGTATGCTCAACAATTCTGTTTCAAGAACAGAATACTAAAACACCTAAATACTCAACGTCGCTGTTTAGCAATTCCTCCTTTCAGAGATGAAATGTATTCAAGATTAAATCCAATTTTCTTGTCTTTTGTTGGTGCTCAGGACATTTATATCCTGAAAGTTTGTGTATTAATGAAAGGATCAGTGACAAATCTCATGAAAAAACAGCACAGACATAATTCTCAAGCTTTTTCACATCTTCATCATTCCTAACAGCAGTTACATTGCACAGCAAACCTGAATATTAATGATTATTGTACTGCATTTTTAAATAGATATATATGTATTGTTGTTCAGAAGATTCTTTTTTAATAGATAGTTCATAAAACAGTCACGAGGCCATAACACTTGGAATATCTGATATAGCAGAAAAAGGATGTTAAAAAAAAAAGTTAAGATTTCACATACTCTTCACAGACATATTTATACAGATACAGTCACATCTAAAGAAATTCGTTTTATGCTTTCACATTTTATGTTTGACAGTTAGTATCAGTTTGACAGTCTGTTACCATTTCAGTAACTGCTTCTAAGCCCAGTATTGACCTGAAAGTAAACACACTTCTGAAGACTGTACCTTTTGCAGTGCAAGTTTCATTGGGAGGCATTGCCAGAAGTCGTTCTCCAACTTGAATATAGCCAGCTTCTATTTTTCCAGTCACACAGAATCCTGATCCTTGGTCTGCAGTAAACACAGTAGTAATTTGAAACAACTTCATAAAGTCAATTTCCCATCACAAGTTAGCCCTTCAGAAATACACAGATAAGTCTGTAAAATAATAAAGACTTTTTCCCCAGTAGAGAGTTCAGTACTTGCAAGACAGCCAGCTGTGCATCATTGTGAAAATGAAACGTTCAATTCAAAACCTCTAGATCTTATGTTTTTCAGAACTAAGGAGAAATATCCTTCTTTAAACAACTGTAGGAGCATGAAGAAATATTTTTTAGTTTTGCAGTATTAGATTAAGTCCCTTCATTTCTAGGGATTTTATTTAATTAATGATTTTCTAATCATAGATAAAAATATATCACAGTCATAACAATTTTCATACACACAGGTGCAACTTCCTATGCCATTTACTGTTTAACTGAGTCAGAGCTCTACATGCTCCGTTTGCATATTTCATTTACTCCTAGAAAAAAATCAATAAATGATTTGGTCCTATTTAGCATGAGGAGTTCTTATAAACTGCAAATGACTTAACTATTTCTAAGTAGACGATAGGCAATTTGCTTTAATTCTTGAATGCCCACATCCTTAACTAATACCCTGCTCATTACTTGAACAATTTATCAATTATTTTTAAAAAAGGTGCCACACATGCACATTTACAAATACACACCTTAAGAAATGCCTCTCTCCCACAGCAAATGCTTAAGGATTTATTTCAAAAGAATCATCTGAGTGATTCTACATAGACAACACAAACAACAGATATACATTTTGGTGGATATTAAAAGAAGCAAACATATTAGTATTTTTTCTACCACATTAATCTTGAGTCTTATACCTCCAACTCTTCTTTTGGCATTCATAACTGTTATTGATGAATGCTTCCATCTAGCTAGCTGGAAAATTATTACGAGTATGTCTGTGAGCTAATCTCCCCTCTACTCATTCTGACAAACAAGATGAACACAGCCAGTTAACAGATGACACAGGATGTCAAACGAATAGAAACCTGAAGAAGTAGATAGCTGCTAGAAAAGCATCCACATATCATGGTACATAAGTTATCTCACCACTGTACCAAAAAGAACCTAAAGCTATATCTGTAAGCACATGCAGAACACCACAATCATGAACTGGTTCCTGGTTTCCAGCCATCTCCAAGCATAATGAAAGAACAACTCTTTCACTACATCACCTGCCCTGCCTTGGTAGGCCAGTATGTTGTTTGAAGCCTCGCGCATACTGACTCCTTTCTGAAAAGTGCCAAATTCCTTCACTTCCCCATGAAATCAGTGCAAGTACAAAAATGCACAGTGGCAGACAGAACTGGACCATAAAAAAGGGCTTGACTTCTACACATCATGCTAGTTCGGTTCCGCCAGGCCACAGTTACCACTCACAGGATTAGGCCTCTTGGCAATCAATGCTTCTCTCAAGTCAGGTCAAGTCATATCCTATAATGAGCTCAGTGGGGACTGATGCTGCAGTGAAGGCAAATGTGTTTCCAGACAGCTCTTGTCAGGAGATAGCTTGCCTGGAGAGAACATTAGGAGGTCTATGGAGGTCAGTAAAACCAGGCCAAGGTAGATGAAACACACGCATTACAACATCAATAAAGAAAGGGGATTTCCAAGCTGCATAAGAGTGAACTCAGCGCTCTCACTTTTTACACAGTTCTGCTCAGTTCAAAGTGCAGGAGAAGCAGGACTGCTTCTCCTGCATATGCATGCGTGTTGGAATAGAACTGAGAATAACTGTTGCTTCTGTAGTGGTATCTGCAGTTATTTCTTCTAATGGCATTCAAGTTAATTAAGTTCTGATATTTTGCTATGTTAAAAAAAAAAAAAAACACCCACAACCTAAAAAGCACCTAAAAGGCCACATTCATAAATGAACCCTGTATTTGTAAATTGAGTTTCTTTCCAAAACCATTGTTGGTTTGCTTACTTTAGCAAAAATCAGTCTTTCTTCCAGAGAACAGATTTAATCTAAACTGTTCATTTAGCAAAACATCACTCAACACAAAAAACGATTATTGCAACAAAAAATATTATTTTAAAAGATCTCAATCAAAAATTCCAAATAAACTTTCTACAGCTCACAAATTGAAAGCAAGTATAGTGAAAACCTTAAATATGAAATCTGTGGTAATGCACCAGGGCAAATTCTCAATGCAGTGTTTCAATATTTAGTATTACAGCTTCAGCATGCTAAGTAGGCTATCCCAGGGCATTCATAACAAGTAGTATTTTCTTGAAGACCCAAATCAGAACCCCTCAGAATAGATTTTTCCAATTACAGTCAGTATTTCAACCTGGTTTGTTCATATTTCCCCTACAAACAGCCTAGACCTAAATTCAAATTTCTTTTAAAATACTGATCTAAATAATATGTGACTTAAAAGATTTTTTCATGCTGCAATTTGGTTTGCAACGTTTCTGAAGGAAACTGCTCAGAGTTTTAAATTAGATATGTTATATACTTTATTTTTTATTTTTCTAAATTATTTCTAAATGTAAAATACATTTACCTCTGAAAATATCAAGTTTATCACAAAAATCTTAGCTGCTGACAGCATTCAATTTTCTTCAGGACATGGCAACAAAAACCGGTAATAGTTACTGGCTGTCCATATTTACACTGGTGCTAAGGAGCAGCTTGGAGCCTTTCAGTTTATCCTTGGCTGGCTACAAAGCTTCATCAACCCACCCCCTTTCTTCTACTCCCTCCCCAGGCTTTATATGAAAATAAAAAATGAACATAAAAGAAATAAGTCACACTTTTTTTTTTTTAATTTAAATTAAATTTAGTACTGAAAGGTAAAAGGCCTAGAAATTGCACTTGCAAAGACAGAGAAGCAGTACTCTAGGGAACAAAAACTGGTTTGGAAAATAAAGGCTCCCAGATACTGTCCCACAGAACCATCAACTCATTATATTTAGGAAGTCACCTAGATTATTCCTCAACTTTTTTCCAATAGGTTTCTCCTTCAGTGATGGTGTCTAAAATTCCAAAATGAACAGTACTTAGATTACTATTCCTTTTCAAGTCCACTGATAGACACAGAGCTCCTATTTTAACTCCTATTTTTACATCTCTTTTCAACACCAGTTTTAAATAATGGTGTCATTCTGGCAAAAGCATCAGAAAAATAACCAACCTTTAAAAACATCAGCAACACACAATCTGAACGGTTTGTCCACTGATCTTTGCGGTGGCTTGAAAGAATCTGCAAAAAAAGTGACAAGACCTTTTAGAATATCTGTATTTAAAAAACTCAACAACTTTTCACTTGGGAATTAATCAACCACACTGCATTCCAAAGACTTTATCTCACATCTCCCCCCCAAAAAATATTTTGACATGCACATGACTGAGCAATATTTGTTTCTAAATGAGAAAAACTGCACTCACCAATCTGCTCTAACAAACACTTCCCTTGATACCATTTTGTAAGGTCACTTGACTGACTTCTCGTGACTAGATTTTCACCACCAAGACCACTTGTTGGTATATAAGCCACATCAGATTCCTAATTATGAAAATAAACAGAAGTTAATCAGACATCGTTAAAAGCCCCCTCTAGCAAAAGCAAAGGGTGTATTTTTCAGTTTTACATCTCTAAGCTTTATTTTGTATTTCCCCTAGAGAAGGCAGGTTACTTGGTGAATCCATTTCCTTTCTGTTTATCTTTCCTAGTCACAGTGTTTCAAGCAAAGAGTTAAGATAACAACATTAACGACTAGAAACTGATTTCAGGTAACAAACTCCAACTCCATATCACACAGGCATGCTTTAGTCTGAGTTGCTGTTCTACGCATAACAATTTCAGGAAGACTGCAACCAGTTCAAATAGATAGTAGTTTGAACTGAGGAAATGGGAGAAACAGAATTGAGAATGGCAAATAGTGTTCTTTCAGTTCATAATCCTTGCCAAGACCTGCTCCAATATAAAATCATCTACTGTAATTCATATAACACTGAACATTTCAGCAATCCTTCGTCTACTCTGCTTTTAGAAAACAATTCCAAGAGACTACAATACGAGTGCCCAAAGATTCAACAGACCTAAGAAAAGATGATGACAGAAAAAGCATTAAAGAACTGATTAACCTTATGAGAACACTCTAGCAGTAAGAAAAGGAATCTGCAATAATACATGCACATATGACCAGCAAAAAATATCACCTGACCTTAACAACCACTCATCCTATCCAAATGCCTGAAAAAAGCAATGAAGACCTCAGAAATCTATGTTACCTTGAAGCCAGCTTGTTTAAGAAATTGGCCAAGCTTACTGGTAATTTCCTGGAATCTTTCTTGTTGCCAATTGACCTAAAATAGAAACAGATTGTGATAGTAAGTCGTAGATTTCTAACACCTTAAACAACAGTTGCATGTCATTAATTCTGTAGTACCAATTGGGCTTCTCATACATAGCACCTGCAGATGTTGTAAATACAACATTTCCAGGTAGGTTAATAGTTGAATACGTAAGAGCAAACAAACACATTAACAAATAATGGCAACAGTCAACACAAATTTACATGCGGCTCTAGATTGATTAGTCCTTGAACAGCATCTCATTCTTCCTTTTTTGCTTTTTTTTAAATGTTCACACAAAATTTAGATTCATGAAGATCATATATCACAGCAATAATCTAAAACACAGCAAATAATACGTAACACACTATACAGATTTAAATAAAGCTCTTGGACTCCACCTGACTGACCACCAAGGTACCCCTACAGATGACACTGGATTAGCACCTTAGTCTAAATTTTCACACCTCTTCTCATTTTAAATTTAAATTTAAATACTCTAACTATTTTTCTAGTGTGCTTTGAAAATATACTCAAACAGAAAATTAGTGTATAGCCTAAATAAAAGACTAAGGGCTGAAAATCAAAGAAGGAAAGAAGCAATTTTATTATTAGTTTCATAATATTGATCCTTAAATTTATGATCCACAGCCCTAGGTGAAACCCCTTCATTTAAATGAGAAAGTTAAGCAAGTACCTGGTCCATTTTATTGACTGCAACAGCTAACTGTGTGACTCCAAGAGAGCGCACTAATAATCCATGTTCTCGAGTTTGTCCACCTGTCTCAAATCCCGCTTCAAATTCTCCTCTGCTGGCATCCACAACCAAAATAGCCACATCAGCCTGGATTATAAAAACAGAAGCAAAAAAAAAATATCCCAAACAATTAAAACTGTTTATGAGATGGTAATAATCTGACTAAACACGTTCATTAGCAAAAGCACACACAAGTGCGCTTTACAGAGAAGGAATGTGCTTTAAATGCAACTGAAACTGTTTATTTCATTTGCTTCATGGCCATTTCACTGACATACCGTGGCATTACATCACCTCATGTCGTTCACCGTTATTTTATGTTAAACATAAGCCAACCCTTGGCTGAGGAACCTGTCTTCTTCAAAGCACCCACTTTGTTGAATGGACCTCAACTAACGAAAGTATTATTCAACCAGAGACACCTGCTGCATGTTGCATGTTGATGTTTCTCAATCTATTCAGCACAGAGGAGCATGCCAGACTCAAAAACTGGAAAAGACCAAGTAATCTACTACATATTTTATCATCTAGGCAAACGCTCTACCATGACATTAAAGACAAATAGTTACTGCAGTCTGCAGCACTGTAGAAAAACCAGCACACAAGGAAAAAGGATGGATTTAGCTGTCAACCTTACATGTTGCTATATAACATGCCTACTAAAAAAAATCAGATAATGAAAGCAATCAAAAAACAACTTTCCCTTCTTTCAGAAGTAACAGCCAGTTTGACAACAGAAACAGAGAAAGGACGTACTTTCTCATATTCTTTACGCATGTAAGCTTCAGGATAGCAGGAGAAGAAACAAAGCCAGCATCATGGTGCCCTAGTCCAAAATACCTCTTCCACTGACCCAGATGCAAATTCCCCACATCTCACCTAGGGAGGCTTGTGCATGCATGAGAGGGGGATGAATTTCCCCACTGCTCTAAGCCTCAGAAGTGCATTGCGGTAGACGTCTCCCTACAGAAAAATGTACCTCCTATTTTTATTTATTTATTTATTTTTAAACGTACACAAAAAAAATGGCCTTGGAACTTAAGTGAATTAACTATGTATTTAAGGTCAGATCCTGGTTCTGATAAAGCTCATTTGCATTTTGTGCAACAGCAGTTGGGGATTCACACTAACAAAATTTCCCCTGATATGAAGGCATCAGGGCCATATTTGCTTTCTTCAACCCATTTCTTCTCTGCAGAGGCTACTTGGGCATCAAAAGCTTGTAGTTTCAGTGATTTCCTTAATAGACTTCAGAAGACAATTGCCCTGTGGGAAGTCTTGAGGGAGTCCTGGGGGAACACAGAAATGCATCAAGCCTTAGCTGGCAAGCCTTGTCTTCTGCTGAACTAAGGCAACTGCTAGTAGGTCTGCAAGTTGTATCTTAACACTTTGTGTTTACATTACTTTTTTAAAAGATGACAAAGCACTTTAAATCAAGATTGGAAAGAAAATATTGTGTGGTTGAGTCAGCATTTTCTAGTGATCTAAAACTAAAGAACTAATTCTGGTTTCAAAAATCCTGATCTTTCTGCAGTGTATATCTCGCGATCTAAGTAACTATACATGCCCTTCACCACACTGAGAGCTTTGCCTGTCCTGTAGCTTAACCACTGAGTCACAATACCTGAATTCTTACCCAGCCTCTGCTACAGAGCTAGAACATGTTTTGGAGCAAACAGCTTTCCTACCGCAGAGTTACTCTCTCTATAAAACCATAGTAACAGTACCTATCCTTACTGAGATAATAAAATAAAACTCATATTTCAGGTCATAATAATGCAATACACAAAACACAAACCTCTACACAGTATATGTCACAACACTTTAACTCTTGTAATTCAAGGAATCAATCCTACTATTAAAAAAAAAAAAGGTGCATTTTCAAGTGCATGGAAAAGGTACATTTTCATGTGCAAGGAAAAAAAATCACACATTTTATTGCATTTAACAGCATACTATTCTCCCCTATTTAACTATCATAAATTAACTAACAAGCCTACACGAGAATGGGAGGTATAATACCAAATTGAATGATAATGCCCACTGCTTTTGAATTTTACCTACTGCTCCCAAAGCCACAGAGTCATGCAGTCCACATAAAGCTTCCAGTGAATAAAATAGACACATTGCACATGAACTCTTATCTGTGCTTAGTCATACATTATGAAATGTATTAAGCACATGAATGCCTTTTGCTGGCCTAACTAAACTTTTTCTTTAAGCTCAAAACCACTTAAAAATCTTTATCTACAAAACTACATTCAAAGAGATTCTTGAGTAGATAAATGACACATTTGAAAAATTGATTCCATCCAACTGCAGCTCAGTATTCAATCTACTTCCCTAATAACAAAAAGATAATTACAAAAAAAAAAGCTACCTTTAACATTAAACCAAATATACTCCATCTAATGTTTAGAAAATTTGTAAGCTATTTTAGCACCCTCAATGATTCTGCTTCATCTTAGTTTCTATAAAAAGAAAGCCAATTTAATTTTAAAAAGTTATAAATAACGCTATTGGAAAAGAAATTTTAAATTCTACCTGTGCAGCTCCTGTGATCATATTTGGAATAAAATCTTTGTGGCCTGGAGCATCCATCAGAGTAATTACTTTAGTCTTCGTCTCAAATTTGGTCATACCCACATCCATTGTTACTCCCCTTAAACAAGACATACGTGGAACAAATCATTAAAACTGTTTTGAAAGCTTCGCAGAGGTATAAAGTAAGCTATTACAAGCACAGTCATGAAATTATACAGGTAATAAGTTTCATTTGAATAATTCTCCATCAAAAAATTGAAAGAAATTTGCTTGCTGGAAAAGTAGACTCTAGAGCTATCTTTATGTAAGTCTAGTCATTAAGAAACAAAAATCAAGCAAAAATACTAGTTTAGAGACATTTTCCCTTAATAATTACAATTTATCTTCTGAAGAAATGTCTGGTACCTAAGTGAATAAAAGTTAGAAAGTGAAAAAAATAAATAGAACCAGGGATGCAAGTTTAAGGCTCATAACAATTTTTCCAGAAGAGTTTAATTGCTGTTAACATTTTACTTTTCATAGATAATAAATACCTGACCATATTTCTAGTTTATAATCTTAACCACACTGCACTACAAGCAGTTTATATCCCTAATATAGTTAACTTATTAATTTTTCTTTTACAGAGCAGTGAAAATAAATACTGTTCTAATACAGTTACATCTACAACCATAAAAATTTTCTCCCCATCAGCTTTTTCTCTCTTACATACTTTGACAAATATTACAACAACACTACCAATACTATACAGATTAGAAACCCTCACATCAGGCTTCTTCTGAAAATCTTGTTCAGTTGCTTCTGGATATTCTCCCCCAGTCCCCTGTTCCCACTCCTACTCAGGTTTCTACGTTCATTTCATAACTGAAAGGAGTTGCATATGCAAAAGTTTAGTTATATAGAGTGGCTGCAGATGTGTATCTGCCTTTAAAACAAAGGTAAACACACTACAGCCAGTCTAACTGATGTTCTACAGCAACAGTTTACTCTGTTACATTTATCTTGGCAACCGGAGGAGTTTATATGCTGTAGAACAATGGATGAATGATTAAAAGCAAAATATGAGGGCTATTCCAAAAGTAATGCCTCCTATGTTATTCCACTGGTCCACAAATTCAGAGGCAGATGTTGGCAGCAGGGCAGTAAAACGCTGCATCTTCCCACCAACAATCTGTTACATGTTGTTGCTGTGTGACACATGGCAGCAGAGGGTCAGTCTGATAGAATGCCATCTGACATGGAAGTGCATAGGAAGCAAATGTGTCCCTGAACTCCTCTGTAGAGAAAAAATGGCACTCACTAACATTCATTGATGCTTGCTGAACACTGAAAGAAAAAAAAGAGTGGATGTGAACACAGTGAGATGGCAGGTAGTGCATTTCAGCAGTAGCAACAGCAGTATGAAAGACAAACCATGTTCTATGTGTGATAGCCATGCACAGCTGTCACACCACAAAATGAAGAGCATCTCAATCAGCTCATCCAGAACAGATGACAACCAGGGGACTGTGTATAGAGCTGAAAAGAACTGAATATCAGTTTCGATGCTTTGAAAATAATGGTGGCAACACTGGAATGTCATAAAGCTTGTGTCAGATGGGTGCCATGAATGTATGCACAGGAACAAAGAATACTATAAGCAAGTTTGTCAGTACATACCAAACAAACACCAGGCTCAAGGTGAAAGCTTCCTGAATCACACCACTCCAAGTGGCACAACACATTGTCACTACTACAAGCCAGAGTCAAAATGGCAGTCCATGTGAATGCATTTGATGTGAATTACCCATCAAAGAAAGGGTGAAATAATGGGCCACCTCCACTAGTGCAGATCTTTACAGGCCCAGCACATAGGCTCTTGTACATCACTGGCAAAAATGTATGGTGACTATGTTGAAAAACAGATGTGAAAATTTGTTCTATTAAATTTGCATTCACAATCATTTACATGGAAATAAATATGAGGCATTACTTTGGGAGCAACCTACACATCTACAGCTAGACTAATAGATATAGACACACATACACGGGAAAGTTTTGTTTTTTTTAACATAATATATCGTGTCACTTTCTATACAGTTTTCTTAAAGGCCATATATATACACATTTTACTTAGCTTCACTGCCTCACCATTACATGCTTTCTTAATATGGTAGAATTAAATTTTAAATTTCTGTAAAGTAAATATATATATATATTTTTTAAGATAAACTTGATATTCAATATAATGTAAGGCAGGTGTGAACCAAAATTTTAGTACTTAGTTTACTGTTCTGACTCCCTTTCACAGAAACAATTTAGCCTAGAGCTTTCCCACATAACAATAACCAAGTTGAGAGAAAATTTGCAGTAAAAAAACAGTAAGGCAGCTTTAAAGAAAACTGGCTTTTAGCATTGTACATTTTGGTCCCACTCTACAATCCTTAGATAGATGTGAAGAAACACTGAACTTCTCATTCACATTTTCGAAATCAAATCAGGATATTAATTCTCTCTTGATATGTGCTTTGAAAAAGTAAAATATTTACTTGTAAGCACCGAGTAAACATCTGTAAGCATTGAGAATGCTTCTATCAAAGCCTTATTAGTTGATCTCCCAAATGTTGCTCTATCAGAAAAATGTTATTAATTTCCCATTAAATTGATAACTCTACCTTTCTCTTTCTTCCCCAGTTTCATCCAAGACCCACGCATATGCAAATGAAGCTTTACCAGCCTTCTTAGATTCCTGTTCATATTTGTGCATAGTTCTTTTGTTCACATTTCCCAAGAGGTAGAGTAGATGACCCATTAAAGTACTTTTACCTGCATCAACATGTCCTATGGAGGAAAAACACACCAGTTTTATTGATTTACAAGTTTTAAATATAGTACAACATGAAATAGACAAAAATACATGAAAATCACATTCACTAACAACGTTCATGCAATCCACAGGATTTTAGCAGTAGTGGCAGACACTATAAAGAAACAGGTAGCTGTTGACAGCCAACTAGTATCTCCATATTAGTAATAAAAAGAAAACACTGCCAAGAACAAAACAAAACAAAAGTAGATCTTAGTCTGTCAAATGCAAGTTAACTCAACCTCATGGCCTAGCCAAGGAAGTCTGCATGACTTTCTCCCAATAGCAGTGGTCAAGCAGATACAAATGAAAACAGTGTATGATGATAAAGAGATGACAATTTTCATTCTTTATCACTTCCCAAATTAATCAACAGCATTCTTAAACTCTATACCTGTAACATAATATTATTACCTATTACCACCAAATTAAGTAGTTGTTTTCCTCCTTGTCTCTTCTCCAACTCTGCTTTCACATCTATTTGTGGTTTTGTTTTGCTTGTTTTTTTTACTGGAGTAGGCACGGTATTCTGCTCTTCTGAAACCTGTGCTGCTTGGGATGAAAGAGCAGGTTTTGATACTGCCTCAAGAGTCCCAGGAGTTACACTGGCTTCTTCAATTGGCAGTCCTTTCTGAGGTGTGTTAACATGGCCATTTTCTTCAGTAATCATGCTATACGGGGAAAAAAGAAAAGAAAAAGAAAACACAGGGAATGCAAATGTCCAAGAAAATATAGAAATATAGGATAAAAATAGTCTTCCCTTCCTTATTATATAAGCCTCAGAAAAATTCTATCTGGTAAGTCACAACAAGTCCATTAAGGTGGAAGTAATAAGCAACTGGATACACACTTCACAATACCAACTCTGAACATCTTGTCAGATAAGTACTATACACAAGAGCAAGATAAATAATCTTGTAAAACTCATGAACCTCTGATAAACAAAAGCTTTTCACAGCCACTTCTTTTAACATGGAGGGAAAGGACTACAACTGAGACTGTCCTTCTCTGCAGTGAGACTGCTACCTAAATGAGATTTGAGGTATCCTAAAATAGCTTTCACTTACAGTACAAGTATAGCTGAATGGAGTGATCTTCCATTGCGAGAACATTAGCAAAATATAGAAAGAGTAGAAATAAAGCGTATCAGAGTTGCAAATTAAAGTGTAGTGTTTACACAGAATCATAACCAATAAGTCAACAGGGTATTTTTTCAATACCCTCATCACTGACCTGGATGAAGGGTAGAGTCAACCCTCAGCAAGTTTGCTGATGATACAAAGCTGGGAGGAATGGCTGACACACCAGAAGGCTGTACTACCATTCAACAAGACCTGGACAGACTGGAGTGTTGGGCAGGAAGGAACCCAGTGAGGTTTAACAAGTGCAAGTATAGAGTCTTGCATCTGGTGAAGAATAACCACATGCATCAGCCTAGGTTAGGAGATAACGCGCTGGAGAGGTGCTCTGCAGAAAAGGACCTGGGTGTTCTGGTGAACAACAGGTTGCCAATGAGCCAGTAGTGCGCTCTTATGGCCAAGGCAGCCAATGGGATCATATGGTGCATTAAAGAGCACAGTCAGTAGGTTGAGGGAGGTTGTCCTCCCCTTCTACTCTGCCTTGGTGAGGCCACATTTAGAATACTGTGGCCCGATCTGGGCTCCCCAGTTCAAAGAAGACAGGTATCTTCTAGAAGGAATCCAGTGGAGGACCACAAATGTAATAAAGGGCCCGGAACACCCAGAAAGGCTGAGTAACCTGGGTATGTTCAGCCTGGGGAAAAGACGACTGAGGGGGTATCTGATTACTGCTTAAAAATATCTAAAGGGAGGTGGGAGGCAAATGGATGAGGCCAGGCTCTTCTCAGTGGTATACACTGATAGGACAAGGAGCAATGGCCTAAAACTTGAACGCAAAGTTCCACACAAAAATGCAGAAGAACTTCACAGTAAGGGTGATGGAGCACTGGAACACATTGTCCAGAGAGCTTGTGGAGACTCCTTTTATGGAGATATTCAAGACTCATCTGGATGCCTACCTGCATGATCTACTGTAGGGAACCTGTTTTAGCAGGGTGCTGGACTTGATCTTTTGAGGACTCTTCCAACTCCTGAAATTCTGTGATTCTGTGAAGTCACATTTAACAATATTGAAAAAGTTTGTTTGCTTTTTGTTTGCTTCTACAAAGAAAAGGGGCTTCTTCCCCTGGAAAACTGGAAGTCCTTTACAATGCAGTTCTACTGTGGTACAGGCTACTTGCTGTAGAACTGATTCTAGCAGGTTTCCAGAAGTGCTACCAAAAGCTAACACAACTATCATCATTCCCAGAGTGAATGTTTCAGTCTCCACATCTCATTTATATACCAGCAGGAAGGAAACTTCAGTTTTCCTCTTTTCAATTTTTATAATTCAAAGTACTTATTTCGGTATGGTTCTTCAGAATCCCATATCACAGTACCACTGCTTTTTTTTTTTTGATAATTCAGTGCAACGTTACTTCTTGTTTTCTGTCTGTATCAGCACTCATAGGAGTATTTGCATTGTATTAGTTCCTTTCCATTTCCTCTCAGGAAACAACATAGTCCAGCCAAGCTAGTCTACCCAACAAAGCAATTCAAGTGTTACAATCTAAACTGTTAAGCCTAGTAAACGTTCAGAATGAATGGAAATGTAGCCTCTAATTGTAGACATAAGCTACGATGGCCATTTTATACCCCCCCCCTTTTTTTTAACTCAGAGTCTAGCTACAAAGACTATATCAGAATGATTTGTTTTGACACCTTTTTATAAGGGCCAAAGCCAAGTTCTTGCTCTTTATTGTGAGAATCCCAAAGCAGAAATATGCATACTTGTTTCTTGGCTACTAATCCAAAACTTAAAGTTGGGATGCTGCATCGAGACCTGATACACAATCAGCATTTTCTCCAATCAGCTAAGCATCAAATGTGTTTTATGTCATGCAGGTAGCAGGAGTTGGACAGTATCTGTGCTGCTGCACAATGGAGACACAACTCTTTTGAAAATCTATTTACATGAAGCTATCCTATCAAAATTCTGTGAACCACTTAAAGGAAAACAATATCAGTATACCGCCCCTGGTCACACATTCATGACATTTTTTATTTTGATTTGTTCCTCAGGGATTGGTGTTACTTACCTTAGGCAACACGCACAGTGAGATCAAGGGCATCCTTAGCAAGTTTGCAGACAATACCAAGCTCAGTGGTGCAGCTGACATACTAGAGGGGAAGGCACGCCATGCAGAGGGACCTGGACAGGCTTGAGAAGTGGGCCCAGGCCAACCTCATGAAGTTAAACAAGGCCAAGTACAAGGTCCTGCTACTGGGTCAGGGCAATCCCAAGAACAGACGTGTGGGTGGAGAATGGCTTGAGAGCAGCCCTAAAGAGAAGGATTTAGGGATGTCGGCTGATAGAAGACTCAACATGAGCTGGCAATGTGTTCTTGCAAGCCAGGCAGCCAACAGTATCCTGGGTAGCATCAAGAGAAGCATGACCAGCAAGCTGAGGGAGGTTGATTCTGTCCCTCTACTCTGCTCTTGTGAGACCCCACCTGGAATATTACATACAGTTCTGGAGCCCCCAACATAAGGACATGGAGCTGTTGGAGCAGGTCCAGAGGAAGACCAGAAAGATGATCAGAGGGGTGGAACATCTTCCCTACAGGGACAGGCTAGGAGTGCTGGGGCTCTTCAGCCTGGAGAAGGCTCCAGGGGGACCTTATAGCCACTTTCCAGGACCTGAAGGGGGCCCACAGGAAAGCTGGGGAGAGACTTTTTATAAGACACGAAGTAACAGGATGAGGGGAAGTGGCTTTAAACTGGAAGAGGGTAGATTTAGACTAGATATCTGGAAGAAATTTTTTTACTGTGAGGGTAGTGAGATACTGGATCAGGTTGATCAAAGAGGCTGTGAATGCCCTCCTCCCTTTAAGTATTCAAGGCCAGGCTGGATGGGGCTCTGAGCAACCTGGTCTAGAGGGAGGTGTCACTGTCTATAGCAGGAGGGTTGGAACTAGATGATCTTAAAGGTCCCTTCCAACCCAAACAATTCTATGATCCTTTGATCCTATGACACCTGGAAACTATCCATAATATGTCATCAACTATGGCCTTAGATGAGCTCCAGTATGTAATATTGCATAGTGATAAACCAACTATTCTTTATAAAAAGATGCACTTAATTTCCTAAACTCTAAAAACTAATGACTCACCAGTTATACAAAAGGAAATGAGCTATTACACAGAAAAATAAGTCACTACAGTTATTTGTGCTTTCTTTTGCTGGTAAAAGAAAAATGCATTTCTGTCAGTCTGAACAAGATACTTATTTATTTAGTTTTTTGTTTGTTTTTTTGTTTTTTAATTCCTTATATAGTATATTAAGTTCAAACTAAAAAATCTACTTTGGAATGGCACAAGTATTTTCTCTAATTTCTCTTCAGAGATACATTATTAAAACTGACTGAAAAACAATCAAGTTAAAGGAAAGCAAAAATTCATAGGATTGCAGAGACAACGTTTTCTACATATTCACAGAATCACAGGATTATCAAGGTTGGAAAAGACCTAAAAGATCATCTAGTCCAACCATTACCAATACTTCCCAGCTAAACCATATTCCTCAACACAACATCCAAACGTTTCTTGAACACTCCCATGGTCGGTGACTCCACCACCTCCCTGGGCAGTGCATTCCAGTGCCTGACCACCCTTTCCGAGAAGTAATATTTCCTAATGTCCAGCCTGAATCTCCCCTGGCGCAGCTTGAATCCATTCCCTCTAGTTCTATCACTAATTATAGAAGAGAAGAGGCCGACCCCCAGCTCACTACAACCTCCCTTCAGGAAGTTAGAGAGAGCAATGAGGTCTCCCCTGAGCCTCCTCTTTTCCAGGCTGAACAATCCCAGCTCCCTCAGCTGCTCCTCATAAGGCCTGTGCTCCAGACCCCTCACCAGCTTTGTAGCCCTCCTCTGAACACGTTCCAGGGCCTCAATGTCTTTCTAACATATTCTAACAACATATTTAAAGACACCTTAATTATACAAAGCACATCAGACCAGTTTGGCCTGAATCATATATTAACCTATTTAAAACTTATTTGTGTTAGATGCTTTCCAATAAGATTACGATTCTTATGGATTTTTTCCCCCCAAGATGAAGTTCAATTCAGTGTCAGCTCAACATCTATCACTTTCACACCAAAGCATTATGACGGTTGCTAATATGAAGTTACAGTAAAACACAAATATGGTATTTCACATTAGTGTCATTATTTTTTCTTAGCATCCTAACACTAGAATTTCTAGAAAGAAGCAGCCAGACAATAACAGACTTTGCATTCAAAGGAGAGAATACTGGGTTGCTGAAGTGTCTGCATTACTTCCAAAACCCATTTTTCAAAAATGAAAAACATTAAAAAGAAAACTTAAAAAGAAAAATTTAGATAAAACTTGAAGTAATATGATCCAAAAACATGTTATCCTATAGCTTTCCAAAGCCTTTTAAAAAACAAAAACATATTTTGAAAGACAATGTATTAGTAAGTTTCTAAATTCTACTTAAGTAATAATTTTATTTTCTAGTCTCAGAAGCTCAGATTTTCCCTTAAGCCAAAGACTACGTCAGTACAAAGTCCAAAATATGATGAACGTAGAATGGCAGAATTCAAACCACTTACAGCTCCTCAAAGAATCAAGACATTTGATTGATGATTAAACAATTACTCCCTCATGATTAAGCACCTTCTGGTGTGACTGCCACTGCTCTGGGATGCCAAAATGAGAATGTATTTGGGTAGTTCAAGGAAAAGGCACTAGATAATATACTAGTGAAATAATGAGTGAAACATGACTCTAGCCACTAGGCCTTGCTATTATTTCAGGGGTAAAGTATTTGAAACCGTTAGTAGACTACTCCATCTATATTTCTGAAGGTTTCAGACACTACCACATTCTGGAAATCTGAAAACATCCTGTTCCATGATAACAGAAGACTTGCCATTTCTATTTGGAGGAAGAGCACTTCCTAACCATTTGCTTGCACCATTGCATAAGAACTTGTTAAAAACAGGCTTGACCTCCATCAATTCAGATGTCCAAAACTCTCACCACAGCTTTTTCTTAGTAATCAGAAGACAAATGCCTGACGAGGTTCAACATTTAGTAGAAACCAGGACTGCCAGGCAAGACACTTCCTATGTTGTCTTGCCAACACAGACCGTAAGATTAAACTGAGTAAAATGTTATGGTTACATCACTGTTTTCTGGGAACAACAAGAAATTCTGAAATACAACATATGCTGTTATAAAACATGCTAAAATACACTCATCTTCACTCAATTGTGTTTACTGAGGTTCACACTACCAACATTCAAAGAAGAACCTGAAAGCTTACCTGCTGAAGATTTAGCTTTTAAGTATTATTTTCAATCTTCAAATCTGGATGCTTCATGATCTATTTTTACACAACCGACTCTTTCGGAGTACACAGAGTCATTACAGGAATGTCTACATTTATTTCCCCTTTCAAAATTATTAATTACACAATATTGGTCAGGCTGGTTAAAATAATCACCCTTTTTTGCTCACATTTTTTTCTGTTTTCCTTCATGATTTGACACGAGAAAGCCCAATAATTAATCTTGCTAAAGCACCAGAAAAACAGCTGTCAGAAGTGAGCAAACTCCATTTTCCAGAGACAATTTCTAAGGCAGTCAATGCTCAGAGTAATTCATGCCTTCTAAGACTCCATTCACATTTTAACGAAGGTTCGTTTATTATTATGAGGTAATGAATCATAACAAAATTTGTATCATAAAGACTGAGTAGCTATTCAAAGAATAGTCAGTTTTGTTAATGCTAGACCACTGTTTTAAAAAACGTGGCCCATTAATTATCTTTAAAATTCCATAAAAGTTTACAACAAAAACCAGCATACTGTAGAATCATTTTGGAATGGTGCCTGCACCAACAGCATACAAATAGTTAGCAATGAGAGTATGAAGTGCAAACTGCAAAGGCTAACAAATCACACTTGGTTTAGAATTCAAGTTTGTCAAAACTCCCATGAACAATTTCTAATAGAGTGCTTTCAGTCAGAGATACAAACTATGCACTTAGAAATATGCATTATTATAAGCCCTCTGCAGTACATTTATGAGTGCATAAGTAGCAAAGAGAATCTGAAAAATAATTTGAAAGCCCTTCTTAGCCGTTAATAAGCATAAATATATTGCTTTCCCCGAGAATTCATCTTTATATAAATTATCAAGAAATCAGCAGATAAATGTGTAATAAGAAAAAACTCTCATACTTAAGGAGTTGAGACAGGGAAGAAGGTTTTCCTTTGCTTTTCAAGTTTAGAAGTGGACACAAAAAAGCTACAGTCATTACCAGCTTGCAAGGCAACACTAGTGCTTCAGTTAACTTCAATATATTTAGCATAGACCTTACACAGAAACCATGGAAAAGTGGAAGTCAGGCTCCATCTGTTAGGAATCAGGCAGAGTACGCCTACACATGAGGAAACATTCCTACTTCATCCTTCCCTACAAAGTAGACACACTTACACAAGGTGGGGCAGTCATTAAATAAGAGACTAAATTATGTATTTATTCTTATTAATAAACATTTCATATAGCCATTATTTTATTACAGCTAAAAATGCAATCACTACTATCCCTTCTGAGCCGCTGAAAGATTAAGTGGCAGATCTTTTTCACTCCTTTATGATTACTTTTTATAAAATCATATCTACATCATTTTATTATTATGAAAAACTGCTATTTAAGCAGTGAAATAGGAACACAAAAGATGAAGATTCCATTACATTCATACAAATCAGTCATTACAATCACTAATCATCAAAGGTGAGAGGAAGAAAAATATATTTCCTCTTATATATTGCAAATATCAAACAGCACAGAAAGAGGATTTTGAAATCCCAGGAATTTTTAATTTACATTTTATTGTATCTCAGTAGCTGAAAGACATCAATTTCATTCAGAAATGGCATTTAACAGTGTTAAGGATATAATGATATCAGCCTTATATCCCTGTATTAAATCCACTTAAGAAACTAGGTAAAACCATCTGGTTACTTTCTACAATTACACCAAACATGCTCAAAGTACTGTAAAATAAAAACTATGCTATCTTCTTGCTCCTCAAAATGCTTTCCAGATCAGAACTGCAAACTGCAGCTGAGGTGGGGATGTTGGCACTGTTTATGCTTGTGAACTATTGTCCTGAGGGTAACCATGCTATTTCTTGGCACAAAGTGTGACTACAATAAGATTGAATTCAAATTCACAATAAGCATATCCAAAACTGCATTAATTACTGTTAATAGAAACCAGCCCAATCCAAAAGGAAAAGCAGGTAATGGAGGAGGGACAGAATGCATTGACATTTCATAGAACATATTCCCAACATGCTTGACCTGTCCAACATGCTTTAATATCCTTACATTAAAGCATTTACTGCTGGCTACTGTTGTAAGTAGGCGAACTCTGATTCAGCATGTATGTTTTTGCACTCTTAACAAGACATCTCCCCAGCAGTTCCAAGTTAGGGTAAAATTAGAATTACTACTCAACAACATTATTTCAGCATAAGGAGGACTGATTTCTTCTCTACAACAGTTGTACCCTGAACACCTGTTAAAGTTAATAAAAGCTGCAGAGGAAGACAATTTAGTCTTAAGTGATTATTTTCCCCATAAATTATTCTTAAATGTATTGCTTCCTTTGAAGAACAAGCAATTACAGTTAAGATTTATTGATTTCATAATTCCACTTAGTGAACTAAATTTAAAATAAACGAACCCCAAGAATGTTCAGTATTCTATGAAGCGGATGTTTAAATAATCTGAATAGCTGATATCTCTCTACACTATTCATAGTGAAAGGATTTGTTAAACTCAAAACGTGAGGTACCATCTTCTGAAAGTAATTGTGAGTCAAACAAGAAGCTGAAATGGTTTGTTCTGGAGAGTGACACTAAAACTGCTGTAAAAATAGAAATAAAAGAAGAAAGCTTGCTACAGGTGCATCAGTCTGAAAGAAGAGCTACTGATGTACCTTGATATAAGTGGGCTTGGCTTACCATGGAACCTCAAATCCCATCGACTGTTTCTTTCCAGACACTGTCATTTTGGTAATTTTCGGCACAATTTCAGATTCCATTCTGGCTGACTGGGAATCCCTTGATTTTCCTAGTAATAAACAAAAAGTATGTTTGAACTTAAAGTCATGACTAACAGGTGTTACATACAAAGTTTAACAGGTTACATTCCTTCTCCTTCACCCAAAATTATCAGTCCGTGATAATTATGGAATTTCACATTTCAATTTGAATAGATATGTCATATATATAAGTAAGAAACTGATCTACAAACACTTTTATTTTGAATATCTAAGCTGCATCTCCAAGCACTGACGTGACAGCCACACCATTTAAGAGCTTTGCTATTTTGGCAGTAGTTCTGCAGAATGACAGAAGCATATCAGAAAACTTTCTTTCGTCTCAATACTGCTGAACTTTTAGGTACAAAGTGGAAAAAAAAGAAGTTGTCTACCTCAGATACTGCTAACAGCAGCAGAAAATACAGATGGGTTACTTGGCCTTCCCACAAACCTGTACAGATTGCAGACTCAAACTAAGCTACATCAAAGAAGCCAAGCAACACTTAAGCTATCTAACTTAAAGGTAATTATGGAATGAAAACCAGAACTGAACAACCTACTCCCTTTTAAAGGTATCAATTTTTACCATAATTTACATGAAAACACAGATACAGTAAGATTGATTTTGAATTTTGTGAAACTACATTCAACAGACCGAAAAGCACAGTTCCTTGGAAAGCTGTTAAAGAAGTTATTTACCTTGAGGATGAGTAGCATAAATAAAAATAGTAAACTAGCTCTTTTCTTTCCACAACTCTCAGTTTAATGTGCTAAGTAACTCCTTCCTCCCTCTTTTAAGAGAAAAGACTTCCAGCTTTACAGTTCGAGTGACAATGACATCTCATCAAAGATGTTATATACACGGGACAGAAAAACAATAATCTGAATTCAGAATTAAACTGAACATTTTTTATGATCTTTATCTACAGGTAAATCTGAGAACTGGAAAAATGCCATCAGTCTTCAAATAATACTCAAATTCTGACGGTCACAATCAAGTGAATACTGAATAAAAGTTAATTTTTAATTATTTTAGGTTACTATTGTAAGATGAACTGTCGGAGCCTTTTGGTCCTGTTCATTCAGATTAATTCTTTATTGCATCCTAAAGTATGACAGCTACACCTCTAAAACCACAAGATCATAGCTCTGTACAAGTTGTATGTAAAGTTGTGGTCAAGCCTGTTAAAGGTTTGTTTCAGGTACGGAAAAGGAATACCACAGACACGTCTGTGATAGCACACCATAAAAGCTGTTGTGCAACATTTCAGATTTATTTTTTTTTAAGCAAAAAAAAACAACTGTTGATTGAGGAATTCTTATGTAACTTCATCTCCCTCATTTACCTATCTGTTGACACTTCTTTGTTATAACTTTCGTTATTTTGTTTTTTTGTTGTTGGTTGTTGATGTTATATTTTTGTTATATGTAGCCTGGAAATCTCTGGAAGAAGCAGCCTGCATGCATATCATTACTAATCGCAAAACAATTGCACCAAATAAGGAAAAACAGTATCAAGAGAAATAAAGGCAACAGCACAAATCACGATTCACAAAAACTAAAAATTATAAAACTGACAAATAGTAAGGTTGGGGAAAAGGTTCTCATAAATAACAGGCAAAGACTAACAGATAAACAGAAAGATTTTCTCTCATATTCAAGCACCTACACAGGTCCCCTGCACTATTTTATTTTATTTTATTTTTAATGAGACCTTAATTATTTGAGTTACAGTAAAAATTTTTCAAAGTTACGTTTATTTCCCATTTTAACTGAAACAATTTTCAGTCAGACATCGCCTTCACCTGCCGGTTAGACATGAATGTTTTACAGGTCATTTGAAAGGTGAATTATAGGTAATGCTCATGAAACATCAGGTTTGAAATCAGGCTTCTAGGAACTATGAATGGCTAGAACCACAATGAAAAAGTTGAAAGAAATAAAAAAATATATTTGTTATTGTGTACCTTGCATATCACTTACAATCCATTAGCAACAGTTGTTAAATTTGATCCAATATCAAAAGTCACCAGATTTTTAAAAGTGATATTCCCTAATCAATTTATAAATTAAGCTTCAATCTGTATGTACAGCTGTTGGAGTGTTTTAGCTTGATGCACAGTTAAAGGTACCAGGAGATGAAATATATTCCATGAATCTAGAGTTTAACATTAATTAGTTAATATATTATATTAGTTAAATAATCACCTTCAAAAGCACTATGCTACTCACTCACTAGACAAAATCTAAAAGACTGAACAAAATTCACTAGAACTACCTCACTGACACACGTAACTTAAAATATTTACTGCAAACTGAAGCATTAAATTATGCATCTAGAAGAAACATGTCACACCAACCAAGTGATTGTGTTAGGAGAAAAAGTTCCATATGTAGAACACTTAGCGCTGAAACACAGCTAAGAAAACAGGGCTGAATAAAAAGAATTAAAGCCTGAAGCATTCACAAACAAACACTGATGCAACAAACACTGAAATCTAGACATTAAAAACATTAAAGGGTGAACAAAGATTAAAAAAAATAAAATTGCAAAGATCAAGAGAAAGTAAAATAATTGTTCACTGACAGCAGACAGGTTCTGTTGTCACAAAAAAAAAAAAGGCACTGTTATTTCAATGTAGTGGTGTAAGGAAGGAGACCAGGATCACATACAAGACTGAACCAAACCATAGAAAACTACCCTGTAAAGGCAGCATTCAAACAGATGCAGTGATCACACAAGAATTATTAGTAATACCACTGGAAGAAGTGTCAAACACCATTTTTACACTCCACTGTTTTCACAACTAAGTGCAATAAAATCAAACAGCTCATTTAAGATAAGGATCAAGTCTGATTTTGTGCACTGCAGGTGCCATTACAGATTAATAGTTACAGGCTTCAGTACGAAGGACAGAAGCCTAGGAACAGAGCATACTTGACTATCTAATCTATTATTACAGTGAACTGCACCATAAACTCTTATCCACTTTAGCAGACAAAGCAAGAGCTATTCAGCACTTAAAAGATCAAATGCAAATCCTTAAATTGCACCTTGGATCTAGAAGGAAGTCAGTGCGCAATGCTGATATAATTCCCAAAAGAAACACTTCTGAATCAACAAGCTAAGTATCGTAAGGCAAGTAAATGTGCTACAACCCTGGAAAAAGTGTAGGTGCAGTAATCCCAATCTGATTAGGATAAAAGTAGATGCAAGAAAGTTGACCTCCAGAGGAAAAGGAGATAAACTTCTTGCCAAGAAAAGCTTGATAAACATTCTTTTAACTATATGCCATTCAGACATTATTAAATGCAAACCCAAGCAAGTCAGTGACAATGTTTCTCCTAACACCAAGAGTGTATATGAAATAGAGATTAATAATGACTCTTTATTGGAGTCCTAAATTAGCTCCAGTATTTCACTTACTCTAGCTATACAAAAAGCAACAATGAGTGGGTCACTCATAAATTAGAAAAATATGAAGGCTTGTCAATATGATAGTCATCACAAGAATGCTTTAAAATATTAAAATAGTTTCATTTTTTAAAGTAAAATAATTTTCAGATACTAACTACTGAAGACTACACTGATGTAATACAGGTTCACTGACAAGTAAACCGTAACTACGGGTCAAACAGTATTACAAGGTAAAACATGCGCTGATGCACCTTGCTTCAGTGTTATATTAGGATGAGCCCAATACCAAAGGGAACAGAGAGACCTGCATTGACATTAGTCAGGTACAACTGTGAGTGTCTGACAAAACTAACAAACATCTCTTCCCTTTATGCTCCTCTCTGCTTTTCCCTATCCTGTGACTGCACTACGGTCTTCCAGCTGACGAGCCTTTCGATTCGGTCAAGAAGTCTTACCAGAGACACCTGCTGCAACTTGAAAATTATTAGTAGTACAACCCTGAAATCTGATGGCATAACGGAGTAGTCGCAGACTGAAAAACAGCAGACAGACATACACACACAGCAACCAACTAGAACATCAGAGCAGTTTTTACAAATAGCCTCTCAGGGTGTTCACGGTGGAACAGCAGAAGTGCACTGATAAGTCAACCATCTTCCTTTACCATAATCAACTTCCCAGATTATGGGTTTCCTCTGTAAAAATGGCTCAAAGGATTACCTGCAAAAGATTTAAACAAACAAAAAGATTATTTTACCTTCTTTACCAAATAAAAAAGATTTGAGAATTTATTTTTTTTAGCATATTTACCATTTAATTAGTTTCAATGAAAGTAAAAATTGATCTTTAATTCTGTTGGAGGCATGGAAGACTTATTTTTTAGCACTTGGAACAGTCAAATGCCAGTCTGCTCTGTTCCCAGGTAGATTAGAGGCATATATAAACAACATAAGTCTGCTAAACATCTGCTATCTCAAGAAACATAAATAAGAAGTGAAATAGGGAGGAAAAAGTGTTCACACTGATACTGTAGAAATGAGCACTAGCACTAGTAGTGCTCCTATGATCCAGATGACTGGATCTTTTTAACAGTAAAAACAAAATGTCACCTTTTGCAAATCCTGTGCACACAGACTGCTCCTCCCAATTTGCTTCCCTTCATTAAATTGGGCAACGGCACTGAAACCTTACACTAAACTGTATCATTACACTGTGAACCCTGCTTCTGAGAAGCTGAACTTTAATCTTTACGATGCCCGAACTAAAATAAAGAAAGAAAAATAAGATATAGGCAGTATATCAAGGTGTCAAGCACGTCTCGCATCCATGCTTCTCAGATGGTAACTTTATTTAAATAAATCCATGTATACTCAACCACCTGAAGATTTAAAAACAAAACATTTTGTGCTTTTTGCTTATTTTGCTCTGGGGCTTATCTTTGTTTTTTTTAGCACCAAGAGACAGGAACCTTCGAACTTCACTTCACCAGAAAAAACAATTTACTTAAGCACGTCCTCCCTCAGTCATCCAACTTTATGAGCATAAGTGCTACACATTTATATGAAGGCCATTCTGAAAGTGCAGATCTAGCTTATTCACATAATAAATGCAGCATCCATGCAATCCTCTTCTTTTACTGACAGCCTCTTTTTTTTTTTCCTTGAACAAGGGTCTAAACCTCAGGTTTTTTCATCTCGTGAAATTACTAAAACTACTGATTCTGATACATGCTTTACATAAAAGCTGAGCGCTCCCTATACTGGACACTACACAGTCTTAAGAATCCCAATAAATTCACGTGTTTTTTTATCACAAAAAATGAATATTTCTTATACTAAAGAAAATCCAGTTTACATGTTTCTGTGCAGTACCAGTCAGAATTGAAAAACGATTTTTCGGTATGAAGGTATTTCAAAACATTTTTTCTTAGTATCATATATATTAAAAAAGTGTATTAAATTCTAGTATTTATCCTCATACTAGAGATTCTACTTGGAAACTTCCCAGTAAACTACAGTAACCTGCATTATTTCCACTCCAGGTAAACACACAAAGCAACAAAACACAAAAACATAAAACAATAGTGGGGGAAGGGGTTAAGTACTGCGTAAACCAGCAGTAGCATGGAAAAACGTACATGTAACCATGTCTTCTGATCTAGGGAGATATGGTTTGCATCCCTCCCTCTGCCACAGACTTTCTATATAACCACAAGCAAGTCACTTAAACCTTCACCTACCAACTATATAGCAACATTCACTAATTTCATAAAGGAGAAAAGACAGGACACAGGCACTGTGCTTTGTACCATCACATCAAGAGATTGTTCCAAGTGTTTCATGACTCAATGAGTCATGAAAAGAATTTATTTTTTAAGTGTTGTACTAGTGCTGCACCTGAGCCTATTAGCAGTAACACCAGTACAGACAGGACACACTTCTGTCTGAAAAACAGATAATAACTGAAGCCTACATCACAACAATACTTTCCTTCCTATATGCTATGATTTAAAACTAAATGTAAGGCCCTAAAATTATAAAAAAAAAAAAAAATTCAACCGTGGGTTTTCCATGAGACAGTTGACGAAGAAATGCCAGTGTGCTCACTTATAGTCTCCTGCTCTGAAGAATCTATTATCCATTTGCCCACACATACACAGACTTGCATTAACATTTAATACATACAAACATCACTGTAATAATCTAATTCAAAATACTGATTACAACAGGCTTCAAATTATTTCTATTCCTTCATGGATGCCATAAAGCCTCAACAGCTGCTAGCCTTTAAGTTTTCCTTAAAAACAGCAGAACTGTATTTTTCTCCATTCAAATTCCATATCACACAAGAATAACATGGGAAAATATATTTTTTTACATGTCATTAGAGAGCTTCATGGTACTGAAAGTATTTTTTTTTTGTATAATTATCTGAACTATTTGAAACTCATAAATTCTATAAAATGACCTAGAATTTGCAGCACAGTTCAGCTTGCCAAAGCACACACTGGATCTTTGGTGGCAGTGATACAGAGTATTGTCAACATATCATAGCACTGGGAACATTAACAGAACTCCAGGAGTCTGACCGTGCCCTACTACTTACGCAGGCAAGCATCTGAAGCAACAAAGGGTAATAAGGAAAGGAAAAAAAAAAAAACAAACAATGATTTAGGAAAGTCTCTTCCCCTCCTCTATTATTCAGTTGCCCTTCAGGAACAGTCTGTGTGACTGAGACAAATAAAACTGTCATCTGTCAAAACTCAAAATAAAATGCCACTCCGCTGTATTTAAATTATACCAGCTCAGAATACTTATTTTAGGGAAAAGTATGACAATATACTATTATAAACTGCAATGAACAATAGATGTTAACAAACTTCTCACTCTCGTGAAAATAATACAATCTACAAAAATAAAAAAGGCAATTTGCTAAGTTAGCTTTTACAGTACTTAAACACATCCATCCTGAAGCCATTACTGAAAACAATTCCTCAAAAAAGAGCATTTAACATTTTCTCTTTAAAAGAAAGGTTATTTCCTAATAGAAACCACAGTCAGGGTTTCCAGGTAACTTTGTCTTGCTGTTATAAGTACTGCCTTCTCTGTAAAGTTTCAGATGCTGAATATGACTTTTTTCATGAAACTGAGAGTAGGAATTTTCACTGAAAAATGCTGAAAATAAAAAATATTTACTTATGTCTGACTATAATAATTGCTTCATTTTTAAATTTGATAGCGTGTGGGGAGGGGGAGGGCATACGCAGGAATATCAGTCAATAGTTTGCTCTACCTCCAACATGGGCCAATTCTTTGCAGCCCCAACAAAACAGACCTGCTACAATTTACTAGCCCAACCCTGAAGGTGCAGAAACAGCTTGCCTTGCTACAGCTAGTCACCACTTCTGCATGTGCAACAGGCACTATCAGAGGGGCTAGCAGTTTCTCTTGCAACAGTTAGCTGGCACTAGACATTGCTCAAGGCTTGCTTTCAAAGCTGATAGCTTCTGGTTAATTGAACAAATGAGTTTTTGCAATCATGAGTTCAAATAAAGTATCTTCCTGAGGTCAATTTCTTCCTCCTCCTTCCTGATACACGTAGAATGAGGAAACTGGAAAAGAGCAGCCACAAGTTTACTTTCAAAAAGGGCAGCCAAAAAAAATATAATTTGCCTAAATTAAACCATTCAAGAGATCTCTTTACTTCCTGAAAAACAAGGATTAAAAGAATCAATCATTAATAAAAAAGAGGAGAGCAACAGTGAAAAAGAAAAATTTGAGATTATTTAAAAACCTAAATTGTGGAAAACCTGGATGGAAAGCAGAGAATGCAAGAGGACACATACTGAGTGACACATCACACACAACCTAAGCATGAACAGTGGGAGCAGATGAGGATCAGAACAGAAAAGTGATGCAAGCTATGGGTGGAAAAATGTGAATGTGGGGAAAAAAAATAATCACGGCCAATGGCTGGAAAAAAAGGGAGACTAGGAACAGCCAGACAGAGATTGCAGTGATCATAGAATGGCCAGGACTGAAAAGGACCTCAAAATCATCTAGTTTCAACCTTCTTGCAGGGTCGCCAGACACTACACCACGCTGTCCTGAGCCACATCTAGACTGGCTTTGCATGCACTCAGGGATGAGGCATCTACAACCGCTCTGGACAATTGGGTCCAATGCATCACCACCCTCTCTGTGATGAAGTGTAAAAAATGGAAACGATGAAAAACTCAGAGTAACATGAGGAAATGTGCTTAGAACAGAAATAGGAATCAAACAAAAAAAAAATTGAACATGACTTAACAAATTAGAGAATGACACACACTGAAATTAGATGGAGTTGAAGTGGATGGAGTGGTTTCTAACTAGGCAATAACATATTATCCTTCCTGTCTGGACCATAGTTGGAATTTCTGGAGTCTCACTGCAGCCTTGCTATCAACATTTTCTCTCTAACTGAACCCAAATGATAAAGAATATACTAGTCAGTTACTGATATATTCTCTTGCCCTTCTAGTGGAACTTTACTAACTATGAATTTTATATTCAAATTGTGTGCATTCAAATACTCAAATATTGCTAAATTGACCAAAAAAAACCCCAACACATCGTACCTGCAGGCTTCACAAGCAATTTCCTTTCACCATTTTAGCAGATTTTTTTATTCACAATTATTCCACTTGAGAAAGTAACTTGGAATATCTGATGTCCCAGAAAAACCTAGTGTCTCAGAGAATGGTATAATATATTTTACATGTCAAATTTCTTACTGACCTCTATCATAGCTGTAAATATTCAGAGCTTTAGCAGATTAAACTCTTCCCTGTTTCCAGATGTTTAATATGACACTCCAATCAGCAATCACCCTGAAGTAATGTTTAAGCAATACACTTCAACAATGGAACACATAGTTCAGTTCTATATGCAGACCGCTGATTAAGTCTTTTCATAGACATGGCTATTTAGTCTGTAAACTGTGAATGTAAACCAGACTAGATGAAAGAAAAACATCGTCACTGGAGTAAAACTCTCATTTCAAGATTTCCAGTTTCATTAAGCCAGCACCTCCGGAGTAAAAGGAGCAGAGGTCTACCGTACGGAAAAGCAGACCTGTGGGGGGATGTCTGTCTTCTAGAGATTACACAAATACCAGCTGTCTCCTTTTGATGTTTTCAACACGTAAACATTTAAAGGTCCAATAGAAATTCACAACTATTAAAACAGTGACGTACTCATCCGTCAAGTTCTAGATAGCAATGTCCCTGCAGTATTTCTCATGTCTACTGTACCTATTACTTATAGCTAAATGGGCTAAAACTCAATCCTTCACATAATTGTAACTCATTGCAACTCATCCCGTAACTACTGAAACCATATTTTTGGTAGGTGTATTTCTTGCACTACTCTCGAGTAATGCCAGTGACATCCCTTCTCAATCCGTAACCAAAGCTACAATTTGCTGTAAAAATAATTAATGTATTAGACATTTGCAGTTATTCTGTACCAGCACCTCTACTCTCCCACACAAACAACTAAATCGTTGGTGGTGTTTTCTAATTCAACGAATTTTTCTTAAATGACTGTGAATTGTCTTTCACTGTGATTTAGAAAACGCTCAGATCGATATTTCTGAAGTGCAACTTCCTACCATAAATGGTCATGTAAAGAGCAGAGTCAGCACCATGTGTAGGATAACCCTAAAAAGATATTATCTATTGCTACTCAGTTAATTGAGTAGAATACACATAGGCCATGCAAATGAACAGAAATTCTGTTAAAAGCTTGGCCCAAAATGAGTATGTAAAACTGAAAGTACAGTATGTATATTCTATTAAAGTTATAATTAATTTCCCCAGAATAACAGACAGCAACTTCAAGGTTTAATTCTTAATTAATATTATAATGCCAGAGGATGGTGCTATTTGGTTGCACATCCTCCAGTTAATTCAGAAAAAAATGTCATGCCTTTTACACACACTGACATTCTCAATGACTGTCTTAACAGTCCTGTAATATTTTACTAAAGAAAACTTTCTAATTACGCACTAAAAATCTTCAGTAAGAAGCAGAAGTTTACTATAAGGAGAATAACAAGAGAACAACACAGACAAATTGACAGTACACAAAAAGTAGAATCATCTCATATCTGTTCAGCTCTTCCACAACTACCCTACAAGCTTTCCCCAGAATTTAATAATGTCTCCTTTCAAAGCATCAGAAGAGACACATATGCACAGGAGTCCTTCACAACTGAGCATGTTGAAACTGGAACCATTTTCACTTTAAGTTTCAGAAAATTGTTTTGTCAAATTCTAGTGCAGTGAAAGCTCTCAAAGTAGGATTAGCTAAAATGTTTTTTTAATTTAGGTCCTTTGAATTTTCAACTCTACTACTCTTTTGGTGACAACCAATATTAGACCATGACTGGGCCAGAAAGATGACATATGGGAGAATTAATATTTTCTTATGAGAAAATTTGAGATTTTAGTTCTTCACACATATACATTTCTATTTCTCTGCAAGTCAGCCCTGTATAAGGAAAATACTCTTATTTGATCCCATTCCATGGTGTAAAGGATGGCAGCAGTGACTACAAGGTCACAGTATAAGGCTCATTTCAGAGTTAAAGTTTTCTGGCTTCAGAAGATCAAAAGAATAACTTAATCATATTCTAAAAGAATAACATTTAGACACATTCAAATTCGAAAACATTAACAAACAGACACATTCTAAAAGAAAAACAGTTTAACAGCTTCTAAGACACTACTGTAAAAAAAATCTAGATGTTCAATATATAAAGGTGAAAAAGTTCATCAACTACTGAAAACCATATATAGAAACAAACATATACAGTGTCCACAGCAAACTGACACCACAAATGCATTTAATCATACAGTTAATGCATACAAGAGCGATAACTCACTGACAATGACTTCTTTATTTGTGCTTGCAAGGCTGCACTAATTTAACAGTATATCCTCAGAATTTTTTTTATTCATATTTTTTTTTATTCATATTTTTTTATTTTTATTTTATTCATATTTTTCAAGGCAAAAGACGGAGGTACTCTACTTACATATTTTACAAAAAGTCAGCAATAGACTGCAATTTTTAAAGCATACCTATAATGAAGATGAAAGGAGATGATAGAATTTATTAGAATTTCACTAAAGGTTAACTCAGAGATGGTAGGAAGGGTGATATGGGTTTGTCAATAGGAATGGAGCTAAGAAGATGGGAGAACACAGTGTGGAATAAAGGTATTTCAACAGTTTTTGTGTTGTGACAAAACTGATTTCTTGAATATCCTCATCATGCTACCACCACTCCATAGTCAGAAAGATCTTCCCAAACGTATAATTTGGGCAGTATTTCTGGAATTGGGTAAAACTAGGTACAAAGTCAGCAGTTAGTAATTGACAGAAACTTACTACATACCATACCATCAACAACATTGCATGTGTTCAGAACATTGGCTGACTTATTTTTCCCCTTCACTTTGGCAAGCTAAAATCTTCTAATTAATAAATTATTCTACTATAAACTCCTAAATAGATTTGGACATAAGCCTCAATGGAAAAGATGACCAACTTTGTGGGAGAAGCTCAGTATTTATTTATATTTGTAACTCACCTCAAATTTTTGGTACAAATATTTAAAAGCTGATTAAACTCCTCCCTCCATAACCATCATAGGGAAGATCTGAAGGGCTCAACATTTTACTGCTTCAACTAAGGCAGAAAACTGCTACTGAAAATACTATGGTTCAAAGAGTAACAAAATTACAGATCACAGATACAGCACACTATGTCAGAGGCAGATTTCAGTGGTATGGCAGTAGAGGTTAAACCTTCTTGCCAATATTCCATTATTTTTTTTGCTGTGCAACGGATGGCAGCAGAGTGGCAGTCAGACACAATGGCATCTGACACAGAAGTGCATATGAGGCAAATGTGTGGAACTCTATTACTATGCGTGGCAAAAAAAGGCGATGATTGCCTTGTGCTGAAATATAAGCACTATGGAGCAACAGAAGATGACAAGAAGGAAAATTATCTTGCCCCTTCCAATGACCAGCGATGGCTCAAGAAGAGCACAGTCTCTATCAGGAAAGATATTGCTCCCACTGTTGCTAACCCTTAAATGAGGGTGAGAAGAGGCGGACACAGGGTCCATCCCTTCCAGTCACTCGGGTGCACAGCTTGCACCTGAGCTCACTGGGTTAGCCATGTCTTCTCATCTGGTGCTCAACCATTGGTTCAGGCTGTGACATGGCAACTTCCACTTTCAGCAGTGACAACAGCAACACTGGGTCACCTCCGCTGGGACAGATTTTTATGAGCACAGCACACAAGCTCTTGTTCATCGTTAGCAAAAGTACATAGCTCATGGTGGCTGTGCTGAAAGAGAGTGTAAAAAGCGGAGAATTTGCTTTAACAAATAGCGTTATTGTGCACTTTGTATGTCTTGTAGTTTCCATGGAAATAAATAGGAAACAGTGCTTTTGGAGCAACCCACATACACAAACATTAAATATTTTCACCAAGCAGTAAAGCAACTCTCTATGATGAAAACTAAAACCAAACAAGAGAACATAAACAAGAATAGTTAATGGAAACAAAAAAGAAAAACAAGAACAACGACATGGTGGAAACTACTGCGCTACCATAAGCCCCAAAATAAAGATCAGTAAAAGACATAATCATGACCAAGTAAATTAGACATGGTCATTTTTCCAATTACTGCAAAACAGAAGCTGGAAAAAAAAAGTATGCTTAGTGCGTGCATTTCATCACTACTTTAATAAGTTGAGGAAACAAACACAGAAAAAGCTGACAGTATCCACAAGAATGACAACCAGGATGCAGGAAGACATGGCCATGTGAAGATGAAAGAAGTAAAAGGTAAAATGTAACTTCTAAAAATGTGCCTGTTTTTGTGAAAAGTTCTATGCAAGGCCTTCAGCTCAGTGAGTAAGATATGCCTGCTAATCTGGATGGAAGAAAGCTGCCAAAGGAGGCACAAAAATGAGAAGAGAAACAGGGACATCATGCTACCACTCATGGCAGGTGCTCTGATGTTAAAGCAATCTTGCAGAGTAACATCATCCTATGTGCATCTAAGACAGTGGTCATTTCTTTCAGAACAATAATTATCTCTGGATGCCACTTACAGTAAATAGAATTTTTAGAGAAAAAAAAAGATATGCTTACATGAAATAATGATACTGCTGACAAAATGATGCATACAGATGAATAATGCAAAAGGGTCCTCACAGGTGATTATCTCAAGCCACACAACTTCCAGACCTAGCACTGATAAGCCCCTGATGATGAAAGAATCATACTGAAAGAACAAGGATTGAATAGAAGTACTTCATACATGGTATTTTACAGGATTTTACAAAACAGCACAGCTCAAAGATGGAATTGTAACTTGAAAATCCTGCACTTCTGTAATTGCAACCACTCTCTTATACCCCAAACTTACGATGATACAGGAAATGTACAGCCTTGTAAGAAGTAAAGTGATGTACTAAGTTGATTGTAAAAAGCTGTGAATGGAACAGTTTAATATACACATTTAGAAGTTACTTTAAAGCAATTATTCTGAAGTGAAAAATGTTTAACAGGTTCAAATTTTTATCATTCTTCATATAACAAAGAACAAATGTTAAGAAACGATGAGTGGGAAACAAAACACATTAAAAATGCATTGTTCTCCTTTGCACATGCAAATTACGTAAATTTAAACATTTCACACAAAATCTGTTCCAATGAAATTTGCTGAGTGAACATACACCTCTTAGTGTACTCACTTGACTTGGACTAAATGTAAAATGTAAAAGAATGATGTGAAACACACATACTTTTTAAAATTAAAAAAATTTTGTTTTCTTTTTAACTCCAAATTAGAGGCTGATATTAATCAAGTACCTATTCTTTCCATCCCTTCATCAGTCCATGATTTTAGGTTAAGGGGAGGTGGTTTATGCTATTATTCCTTAACTGCAAAATATTAAGCAGTTTTAAATAACAAAAATAAAAAATTACAGCATTACAATTCTTAAGTTGAAATTCATAAACAATACTTTAATGATCTTTGCCAAACACCTTCCAACTCAGGATTTTCTATTATTTTATACGTTATTCAACTTAGAACAATTAAAAAAGAATTACGGCTTTTAAAAAGCTTTTTGGTAGATGGAACAGTTTGAGTTTTCTGTGAAGACATCAAACATTAATTTTAAAAATATAACACCAAGAGAAAATATTTCAGGTTTCCTCATACTAACTGAATTTTGAATTTTCTACATGAAAAATAAAACAAGGGCCATATGTGTGTGAAAAAAGAAGTTTCTACAGTATGTTCATGCTTATCAATTTAGTACTATAGATCACATTTATCAACTGATGATTAATACTAGGGATTAACAGGGATGCACTCTCTCTATATTTATATTAAAGAACACTAAGCCAGAACATCTTTCTATTATTACCCAGAGTCTCATTCCCTTCCTTAATGTTATTTTCTAACCATACTGGAAAAGCAAAAAGAGACAAAAGGAAAAAGCCTAAAATAGTCTGGTGATGTGACGCACTGCCAAGATGTCAAGAAAAGCTGTGGATTCCCCACCCCTGAAAGTGTTGAAGCCAGGCTGAAAGGAAGCTCACGGCAGGTGGGCTGGAACTAGACAATCTTTAAGGGCCCTTCCAACTTGATTCTTACCCATTCGTTATTTAGTAGAACAACCTACCAGTGAAGATACAAAAGTGTTAATTCACTTCCATTTCTTCTATTGGAAGAGTCCTTGGCTATCATAATTATACTAGCAAATTTGCATTTCTATTCTTTATACTGGGGTTTAAAGCTCAAGACTCATCTCATCTGATATAGGCTCATTACCATCACTTCTCATATGGTACATTTTCCAGTTCGGTGTTGTAAAGAGCCTTGTTCATACACGTACTTCCTAAACCCTAGCAACTCCATTCATTTGGGAAAAAAAAAAAGTACAATCTCCATTTTGTCCTGAGCTACAGAGATGAAAGTTAATTACACTCCACACATACCTACTAAACAGCAACTGTCTAACAAAGACAAATAAAAACATTCCTATTGAAGACCAGTCACATTTTCTCCAAGTGTAAAATGAGAAGCAAGCTGTTATTACTGATGCATATTTTACTAAGGAGTTCTTCCAGGTTTTGTTATTTTTTCTGTTGCCTCAACCATCAAGTCAGCAGGTTTCAACATCTACTCCTGTTGCTTCCTTTAATTCTAATTTAGCACCCTACACATTCTCAAAGCAAACACAATCAGTTTGCCACAGTTGTGGCATCAGTCTTGCCTTGTTCATATACGGCAAAAACTTGAGGCAGGACAAAACACAGACAATGCAATGGTTATTAAAAAAGACAAAGAGTACTAAAATATAAAAACTTTAGTGTTCTTTACTACATAAATGTGTTAGTGGCAACACACTTACAGAGAAAGAATCTTCGAAAGCTAGGTGTAAAACTGCTAAAGATCTCAGAATTTAACTTGCAAAACAAACACAGGCTTCAAAGGAGCTGGCTGATCAAGCACACTGAATTTATCTGAAGTCAAGAACCTCCCACAGTGTCATAACAAGTATTAGGAAAAAGAACTGACAAAAGTTTTTGTTTTTTGTTCTTTAAAAGACACGTTCACACATCTGTCTCTACAACTTTAGAGACAAATATCAAGCCATTATACAACATGCTATTTGTACAAATGTTGCTAGAATATACACATAATAAAGATGTAATTTCATGAGGAATACATTGTGGATGCTACCAGTGGGTATTTATTAGGAAGTCAGTGAACCTAACACGAGAATATTAAGCTGACAGTAGGGCTTTCACTAGCTAACTGATACAATCCTGGTATTAGGTAGTAATTCTATTTACCAAGAGAACTGCTGCAATAAGAAGAGGTCCAAGTCATGCAAAATCAAACAAAATGCAAGCAAGCAAGGCAAAATCTACTTGCCACATATTGTAACATAGATCTAAAAGGCAAAAGATACATTAAAATATATTCTGCATTAAAATTTAGGAAAATATTATAGAAACTGTCCTACTTTTCAGTATAAGAAACTTCCTAATTTACATAAAGATTTCCCTTTATAATTGAAGCGTTTTACATTATCTACATTACGTCTGCACAATTTATGTACATTATTCCCTCTGAAAATTTAACTATTCTCCAGTTTCCTAAGAACTCCTCTGCCCCAAGACAAATATATCAAGATCCCAGAGTCACCAAAGATAAACTGGATTAAGTCTAGAAAAAAAGGGAGTCTGAACATTACCATACTCTGAATAAGGGAGACACATTATCTAGAAAATATTCTGTGTATAGATGTGACATGAAGCACAGCACAGTGAAGCTCTATTGTTCACTGATGAAACTATTCAGGAGATCAAACCTGGTTTATAAAGAGCTGCGTACCCTAGTCTAAAATAAAACCTGAATACAGTAAAACACAACGTGGCTTCAAGTAAGTTTGCAAGATTTATCAGATGCGGGATATGAATGATGATGAATACCAGGAAGAGAAAAGTTCATTTGCCAGTCTGAAGTACATTTCATTCTACCTGGACTTCAGAGAGAAACCTGTGCAGTCTGAAGTTCTTTTTCTCCATGTTTTCCTCTTCCTTATTGCAGTGAAAGAAAAGCTAAGACATACATACAGCATTAACTGCATGCACACAGATCACAGCCACAACCTTACAAGTTTCTTAGAATACATATATCAAAAAAGACAATTAAAATCATACAATAAGTCACATTTTTGCCTTGAAAAACATTTACTTAAGATCTTTAAGAGGCAATTGTCCTATTTTTTTTTATTTAAGCATTGAGTTGCTCTTTGCGTATACCCACTTTCACCCTCTTGCTTAGCTGACAAGCAAAGTTAGTCATTTTCCTATTTATGTAAACCTGCAACAGGGAAGAGGAAAACATTAAAAATAGGAAAATGTGATTCTAAAACCACAAAAAGGTGGTAACAAGGACTCAAGGAGTACTCAAAACAACTTCAACTTATATTTTGGAATTGATTAGATATAAAGTTTCCATTTAACCTGGATTTCTAAATGCAGTAAAAACATGGACGAATGACTAAAGCAACAACCAGTCACAGTTCCTCCCTGTTTGTCAACCGGGCATCACATGTTCCACAGACACGGCTTTCCTCCATACTGAAGTTACTAGCAACATTATTTTTCAAAGGTTTGGCTTTTTATGTGTGAATTTCTACAGTAATTCTATAGAGTTGACAGTAGTAGACTTTTGACAGTAACCTCAAGAGTCTTAAGCTTCATGACACAGGTCTAATAGAAGACAGGAGGAATCTGGTACTTTGTACATTATTTGTAATCGTCAACTCTAAACACTTATGAAAAAAATACAAGGGAGTTGAGATGATTTTTAAAAAATGGATAATATTTTGTCACCAAAGGACAAAACATTTTGGGTACAGAGGCATACAAGTAGCGAGTGGGCAACATTTCTGTTGGCATACGTATGATATAACAGTACAGCACACAACTGACAAGTCTTGTAACAATACTGAACCACACGGACAAAGAAAAGAATGATACTGCAAAAGCACATTCAGAAGACAGTACACAGATAAGGTAGGTACTGATAACACAAATTCTACCAGAAATAAAATTATCTGCAGTTTAAGTTACCTAGAATAAAAAAAGACAGCATAAAGTAATTTTGTATTTTCTTCTTGTATTTTAGCATCACCTTGGCTTTTGCCTTTTAACTTCATTCCTGAATTTCTACATGTTCTGTACTGCAGCTCAAGCTACTTTTTCATTGGTAACAGATACATTTTAAATTACTTTTGTTGTGGTTGTTGTTGAACTCCCACAATTTTGAATTTGATATACCCATACTTGTAACATTCAGGTGACACACTAATTTCTGAAGCTGAAATGCATTGGTTTACAAGTGTGAAATATCACTGTCTTAAAGTCTAGTCAACAGCCTCGCTTTGAGTACTCAAATGCGAACGTCAGGAAGAAGTTACAGCTTCTGGATTGATAATACATTAGCACTACAGCATCAACTATTTATCCGTAAATTGCTAAATAATACATGCTGCAAAGGAAAGATTGTCTCTGAAAAAACAGTATTTGTCCTCAGAAAACAGAGATAAAATGCTAACAGCCAGCATTAAACTGCTTCTAAATTAAAAGACCAGTAATGCAAATGTAATTGAATTGTGCTTCCTACTGCAGGGAAAGCGCTGGCTGGGAATGGTGAAGTGATCACTCTATTACTGAAGAACTCAGACTATCAATTCAGTAATTTAGAAAAGAAGTCTTTTCCCATAGACAATGCAAACAAAACCGTGAGACAGATGACTTGATAAAAACTTGTAAAATAACCTTACTGTAGTCTTAGTTACGGAAAGAGTACCTCCTTAAGTTATGTTTTCAAATAAGATATTCCGCCTTTATTTACAAGTTTATTTCACAGGGTCACAAACAATTCTAGAACAATTTTTCAGAGCTTTGAAATTCTATCGTGACAGTAACTTTTTCATGACTTCTCTAACATTTTAGATCTTACAACCATTACAATATGCACTTCTCCTACCAATCTGCCTGATGATTTTGATTCAGAATGCTCATGCTGAACTGGTGTTAAGACTCCTGTTCTCAGCACATTTATCCAAACCTGAGCGTGACACTCTAATACACAGCATTCAACACTGCCTGTTAATTGTTAATCAAGCAACTTTAAACACTTGGTCCACACAGAGAAAATGTAATATTATGAGAAAAAAAAACAAACAAACACAGACGTACTGGGCCATTTTTGCTACACTGACTTTCAAATGACAATCTTAAGGGAGGAAAACTGTCATTCAGTACTAGTAGTAAATCTACAGATAGATAATTCTCACATTAGCAAAGAAAAATCACATAAGAATCTTCCACACAAAACAGAAAAATATGTTTTACCAAAACTGGAAATGGAGAATGGATTACCAAACAAATTTTCAATTTAATAAGATTTTTGAAAACTATGATTCTCAACCAAACCTTCCCAGCACTCCAGCAATCACAGCCCAGATTTCTGAAAATTTTTCACATTACCTTTTAAGGACACAAAGAAAAGGAAACAATGGCCATCTTTACCATGACCTGAAAAGGACTAATATACAACATTATTGAACAAGCAGAGCTACTGTTTCCTCAAGATAACTGCTTTTTTTCCTAGAATCCTAAGCTTCTAAAAAAAAAAAAAACAAAAAAAAAACCAATTTTAGTTTTATCTAAAATCTCTTAGTTTCCAAGCAAAACATTCAACTTTCACACACAATGCAGCAACTATGAAAATGATTGACTTTGTATCGGATTATATGTTGTCTGAAAAAGGCAAATCATACTAGTGTTAAGGAACTATAAAAGAAAACTCTAAAAACACTTGGAGTGTCACTTTTTCCATTGTAGGTGTATGGTATGTATAAGGAGAAGCTCAAAGAAATATCTCAAAGGATTTTAAGAAGCTTTTCAATACTGATGACACATTTTTCCCTGAAATAAGCCACTTCCTTTCTAAAACCCACACAGTGCCTTAGTGTCAAGACTAAATTGCTTCTCCTGAAGTATGTGAATACACTTTTCTTACCTAAAACACTGAAGTCTTACATTATCAGTTATATCTTAAATCATGGAAAGTAGTATTGCTAGTCATGTCAGATTTTATACATTTCCATTCAGTAAACTCTTGCCACAGGCTGAATATATGTTGTACCCAAGTATCACTAGGTGTAATGGGCTCTTACCAGGCATTTGAGAACTTCTGCTACTGGATTATGAGCAAAGCCAATGGAAGTTGGGAAAAATATTTCTTTTCAGTATCTAGGTATAAATTACCAATTTTGTAATGGGCAAAACTAAGGGATTAGAGCTAAGTATAGTAAGTGGAAGTAAAAATTTCTTGGCTAATGAAAGCATATTGGACATCATGATCAAACTTCACTTTTTCTCCAAGATTTCTTTGGAATTTTCCCTAAGATATCAGTTCATTTTTTTATTTTTTTATTTTTTTTCAGTTTAGACTTCTAAGATCACCTAATCACAATAACAAAGCAGAAATGGCCAAAGTCACCTCTTAGTATCAGTGCCCAGTTGCAGCAAATGAAGCATATGAAGCCAGCAAAAAAAAAAAAATAATCACGTGCTTGGACTGAAAAAGCACCATTAAGAAACAAAAGTAAGCCTTGCTGCATTCAACTGAGTGATAAGAAAGAGCTAATTACATTAACTCACTTTGTGGTAATGCTTGAGAGATTTTCACTTGCTTTTGGCGTAAGGCAAAATTGAAAGAAGATATTTACACAGCAGAGGAAAAGAATAAATTATAGAAAATATAAGATAAACAATGTTAAGTAAATGCAAGCTAAGCATCCACTTGTTTTGCTTGTGGGTCACATTCTTGAAAATGTCCTGTCTTCATATCAACAACCTGAATACCTGCATTATTAATAAAAATCAGAAGTCAACAATAAATGGCAGTGAATAAATACTTGCTATAACATAGTACATAATAATACCTAAATAATAAAAATACTTGCTATAACTATTAACTTGCTATAAACTATTAACTATATATATATATATTAACTATAACTTGCTATAAACTATTAACAGACACAAGAAAAGCTAACCTACACTTTATTCCCAGATTATCTGGCACGTAATGAGTAAAGCTTTTCAGATTCCTGTGCTCACTTCCTATTCAGCCTTTTTACTGTGTTTCACGAAATATTTATACATTTAACATATGAAGGCCCTGTTCTATAATACAAAATAGCCAGTCCCCCACACAGATAGTTCAACTATGACAATGGCACTCATTTGAAAAAGATTCTTCCTTTCTACCTCAATGCCAAACCAAACATGCTCAGTTCACAGTATTTTTTTTTATTTCCCGCAAGGAGTGCACATTTACAGAGATTTGACCTCCTTCTTGCTCACACATCACTAAAACCAAAAATCTTAGTGTCATAAAGTGGTTAACAATTCCGTTAACAGTGCCTGAAATGGAATAGAATCTTGCTCACTCACCAGTATCTGTATTTGTTCTGTAATACTAACAAGGGTAACAAAAGATGAAAATGTACTTTAGACAGAAAAAGCAAACAGAAATGAAATGAGTATGTACAGAATGCAGATCTTTCTTGACTAAGGCACCATTTTTACATAAATATTTTTGAGAAATTTGAACTTCTAGAGAAGCCACTCTGACAACAGTGAGAGCAACCATATTGCAACAGTGCACTTTCACAGTGTGATCTGAGCAACACTAACAGCCACTGCTTAGAAAAAAGTGGACACCTGAGCAGTGCTACATATATGACAGACATCACTGCTTTAAAAAAATATATTAAGATTTCATTCTTTGTTTTTATAGACCCAGAGTCTCAATAAAGCCAAATTAAATACCTATCTATCTTCATCTACTACTAACATGACAATGAATAAATACTTCACTTGTAAAACTGTCCTCCAGAACATCCATATTCCTGCTGTAGAAAAAGTCTTCACAAATCTGAAATTCTTAACAAACTGTTCACGAAGCATGAATTCTCATTAAAAACATATCATTTTAATCTTTTCAGTCCACAGTCATTTTACATGTTCTAGTCATCTTCTAGTCACTTTACTATCAGAAAGTTGTAGAGAAAGACAATGAGTTATTCCATAAAGGAATAAAGATGCTAACAGACTACAGACATACCTAAGAAGTCAGAGGCTTAATTTTAATAGGCTATTTTTAAGTATACAAGGTAATGTTTCCACAAACTAAATCATGTATATTTCTCTAATGACAGACACCAGAAACTTACAAAGAACTTCATAAGAATCATTCCTTTAAACAATCACCTAAAATCATACAAACCGAATTAGCTGGTAATGGGAAAAAAAAAGTACTTCAACAAACTGTGTAGATAAAAGAGTAATTTGGTTGTATAGCACAGTAATATTAAAATACAGACCCCAATCCCTATGAACTGCCCCATTAAGACAGCAATCTGTGAAGCGGGAGAAAGCTCCCTGAAAAATAAATAATGTATAATTGGCTTTGGATTTTATTTCATCTCTGTTTTCTAGTATACAGTAAATACATCCATTTCACACACAAAAAAATTATTCTCTTAACTTCCCTACAGAAAATGCTGTAAGATCAAAACCATTAGGACACACAGAAGCAGTGACATTTCCTCATCATCTGAACATAAGACTGAACTTCATGAATTGAACATAAAATCTATTTCAGAGCTTGTCAGCTGTATTTCTTGTAAATAGAGTTACCAATAAAAACTCAGTTTTCAAAGAAAAAAAGCAGCAAACCCTCACCTTTTCAGTACTTTGTAATTCATAGAGTAAAAATAAAATTCGTGAAGAGATGAAATTTGGTGGGGTTCGTTGTTTTTTTTTCCCTTCCCTACCACAACTCAATGTTTAATCTATGTTTACATGTTTATTTATGTTTATATATATGTTTAATAAATGTTTAATATGAAGACTTTTATTACAACAATTTTAGAAAACTGGGCACTTTAGATTTCAGACATGACTGTGTATATAACTAAACTACTGTCTATATAAAATATACTGTCATTAACTGTACATACTCCATAAAAAGAATTCATATCATCTTAAAACTATTTTGAATTCATTTCTGCAGAAACTGCTCTGAAACTTTCTGCATAAGTGTTGATTTTTAGAAATCGTTGATTAATGAAAAATGAATTTGAATCACATGACTGGAGGAAAATGTCAGAACAAGAACTGCAAACTCCACCCCTCTGTACCAACTGATCTCTTCAAAATATTATTGTGCAGCAGTTCCAGAAACTGAACTACCTTGTTGCTTTTTAAGATCCCAAGAATTGTCTGAACAATTCGATTAGAAATTACTCAAATAGCTATTTCTGAATTAAAAAAACAAATAACAGTTATATGCAGTTTTAAGCTCATTATTTTAAAAATGGAATTTTCTGCTCTTAACATCCTATAAGCTGGGAGGGGAAAAAAGCATGAAATCTTCTGTTGTGATTTAAAAAAAACAGGTAACTATTATTAAATTAAAGAGTATGCAGAAGCACTCATTTTTGAAATCCTACTGGGGGTTATTTTCATATTCTTCTCATATTTTTTATTTTTATTCTGCTCTGATTTTCCAAAACAGGCTCTAATAGAAATCAAAGTCAATTCACACTCATTTTCCAAAACATGTTCTGGTAAAAATCAGCTAGAAAAAGAAACCCAGAAGAAGTAAATGGAAAAGATACTCAGAAACTTTATTTAGTAGTCTACTGTAGTGCCTTCTACCATAACAAATATCTAGAAAGCTAGTATTACTTTGTGCCTTTTTCTTCTTTCACTGATATCCTTTCATTTTTAAGACCTTAATACGGTCTTAAAATGCTATCTAAATTACCAACATAACTTCAAACACCTGTTTCAAACCAAAAGTAAATTGGAGCCTGAATATAGGATCTGAAGCTGTATTAGCATGTGTCAGTTTCTGCCCTACTTTTTCCAAGGCAATCTTCCATTGAAAAAACGATGCCTGTGCAAATCTAAGCACAAATTTCAGTGTTCCCACAACAGAAGCAATTACAGAACATTTAATCACAACTCTAATTGTAGGAAGAAATTAACAAAAAACTGTAGTTAAGACTGCATTTTCAAATATGCATTTTATTTAAGCACATAAAGCACAATATCCAAAACATAATTTCATATAAAAAAAATCAGTATCCACTTAATTAAGAATAATGTGCAAAATAAATTTAATGTATGCAATACTTTAGGAATACACAGTCCAAATACCAGAAGCCATATGTCTATGTAGCTGACATTATCTTTTACATATCCATATGTCAACATAGACACAAGTACTTTACAGTGTTAATGCGTATTCTGAAACAAATACAATTAATCCATATTAGACAAAAATACACAGTAGCTGCAATTTGAAGGGAAAAATTATATATACACACCAATAAAATAAGATTATTTTAAGCATAAAACAGGCAGAAACAGAGTTGTTATACAAAAATGCCATTTACCACTATATTTATGGAGTATTCTAAGACAATTAAATTCATCACTGATGAAAGAAACCTGGTTCTCATTAACAAGATTAAAGAAATTAAGGAGTAACAACAAAGCATACACAGTAATATCTCTGGTTTAAAAAGAAAAATTTTGCAAGTGTTGAAATAGCCTCTGCTGAAAATTAATTGGAAATCCAATTTATTCTTCGTTTGGGCATCCTTTTAGTGCCCAGCCTAGAAATTTGCATTAATTCAAGCCTTGTTTCAGGATTCAGAATTATAGACTGAAGAAAAATCCCTTCCCCACTCCTTATACACAGAAAAGCATGCATTGTTTCTTTAAGATCACTGGCAATACTGAGATATATGCAAATGAAAAAATATTTATACATGAAAATTTAGCTACCAAACAAGATCCAAAGTTTTTTTTATTAAGATATCAATTCCATAGTAAGAACCCCCAGTAAACATATGATACTGGCCTTGGGCTTCAGTCACTTTACTCAAAGTTTCATCTGCATGAAACCCATGGCAAAACTGTTCTAAGTACTACACATTGCCACCTACTTCTTGAACATGCTTTCCAAATGCATCCATATATATATATTTCCATGTATGTCCTAGTACTCAGCTCTAAGTTTATTACAAATTCTAAGAAATTTCAGGCAAAGAATAGAAGACGAGAAATTGAGAAAGCAGACCAAAAACAATGAAAAGTTCAACACAACAAAGATTTAGAGGAAAAAATATGTTACAAGAAAAGTTTAGAAATAAACATGTTAGAAATTTGTACCTATAAAAACATTAGAGCCCAAAGAGTACATGGAACATAAGAAAACAAAAAGATCTCCAAAATACAGCCAGGCATACCTTTAGCAAGCTTTCCACTATTAGTTCACATACAGAAATTAAAATTTATCTACTAGAAGAATACAAACCATTAAAAAAAACTTGCTAATTTTAGCAATAAATTCTCCAAATAGTACATTTTGCCTCACTGGGAAAAATACATTTGAACTTTGTAGCAGTGAGAAGTTAATACTAACTACAGAGAAACAGACATCTATAAAAAGTATTTAACGCGGTTCAAAAAAGTACAATTTGCTAGTAAAACTGATCAGTGAAATAGTGTACAATCTGTATAGACTTCTGGGATCTAATTCCCTCAAGAATACAAATCTAAGAAGGATCCAGAAACTACATGGATGTTAATTTATGGAAGAAAGGTAGATCCTCAACCTAAAGGCAAAGGAAGTACAACAATTCTGTTCCTGCTCATGAACTTACAAGAACACAGTGTGAATGCTGGATTGTATTGCTTATACTTCAATGCTTTAAGGCACTTGAAACAGGTAAGGATACAGACAACTAAATTTAATGTGTAATCTAGAACATAAACACGCCAGCACTGTTATTAAATATAACTTTTATTAGTAAGAATTAGAAATATGAATGTCATTTGAGAGGTCTGAGGTCAAATTGCTGACAGTCCTACAAAACAACAGCTAGCATCAACTAGACAAACAAGTAAATATACAGAACGTGAAATATATACCTGAGCACACTGGAACTCATCCTGTTTTTATTTAGGAACAAAATTATAGTGCAACCTGAAGTCAGGAATCAACTTAAGTTTTTGTTGTATCCTTTGATATAACATGCTAAATGAAAAACAGATTAAAAATGGATTAAAACTGTATCTACATTTCTATACTAGCTGCCAAATTCATTACGAATGAACGTATTACAGTACCTGAACAAATGTATTTTTTTAGTTGCAGCAGTACCTCTATTGCACATTTTGCTGATTGGAAGTTTACCAAAAAAAATTAATGTATACTAACGTATACCAACATAAAGATACATGCATCACCAACTTGACTAGCAAGGGCACCAGAATCTGGTCATCAGCTAAAAAAGTCAGTTCTAGATGTCCCAATTCTGATTTTCAGTGCAAAGCTTTGAACTAACAGCGACGGGTGGCAATAGTAGAAAACAATATGTGTACACCACTATGGAAGCTCTCTTCAAAACAGACAAGAGGCAGATATAAACAGCACCTATGCTTTTTATCTGAAACATTTTCTTCCACTAAGAAAAGACACCCATGCTAAAGTTAGAAATTAATCCAATGCTCTTCTAAAAGATTTGAAAACAAATGATAGAATTCTACTTAAACTTCTTGTGAAACATGTGCCATATATTTATCTACAAAACAGCTACAGTAAAATCCTGAAAACCACATTCTGACAGATGACTGGAGAATGGAAGAAAAGGAATGCAATTTCAAATCTAAGCGCTTGCTCCCGAACAAATTTGGTCCTATTGAAAACTATACATGTCCTATTACAACTTTCAAACAAAACCTGAGCTTAGTGAGGCTTTTTAAAAATGAAGGATTTTCTAAGCACAATAAAGAGAATAGTGACACTGAGGAGAAATAATGGATTACAGGAGGGGCAGTTTAATAGCATACCTTACCAGGAGATTAAGCTTTAAGAGCATATAATAAAACAGCTGCAATCTAAACTGAGGCTCCCACACCCCAAACTACACACTACATGGCAAAACTGAGTTATTTCAAAAAATAATACTTCAGTGTTCTTCCCAATGAAACATATATACACATACCCCTAGACAGGTGTTTCAAGAAGTCCAAAGAGGTTTATAAGATATTGCATATGCCATATTAATATACCAAAGTTTGAGACTTCATAAAAGTTAAAAAAGTTAAATTGTAAGTGAAAATTAAGCAAAAATAAAGATACTCAGTGCAACAGTTAAAAAGTTCACATACAAATTTGTTACCAATCATACAGTGAGAATTGTCACATCAATTAAAAAAATGTAAAAACTCAATTCTGGACAGTAAATAGGTCCTATGTACTTCTTTTTCCAACATACCAAGATAAAAATATTGATTCCTTTCCTTGTGCTACTTTCTTGTAAAAGCTTTCTGTTGATTAGCTTTTACAATATCATCAGGAGATGCTGTTTTGAAGTCAAATGGCGTTATGGCTGTTTTGGGAGCAATTTCCTTAGGTTTTACATCTTGTACTTGTCTACTGTACAGGAAAGCTTTATGCATACCAACTGTGTGTCGTTTATAACCTTTTGGAGGATAAGGAAGACATAAAGTTAAAGCAAAAGATGAAGGTCTTGCACGCAGAGCCTTCATCCATGAAAGGGACAAGTCCTGCCTCTTAGAATTAAGCCCTCTTCTGTTCTTATTTGTTTTACCTAAGCCAGAACATCTTCCCTGCTTTGCCTTTAAAAGTTTTGTTTCTGGAATTAAGAGATTTGACTGTTCTACCACATTTTGTTCTGCAGGTGCATTCGCATTTTTTAAAAGGACACTTAAATCAATGTTCGTTCTTTTAGAGGGCCTCAATTCAGTTACACTGAGTACAGGAAAGTCTGGTTTTGGTTGAGCATCATCTACTTCAATAGCGTCTGCTATTAAATCAGAGAGCGTTAAGTTCTCAACCTCCTTTAGGGGAGAAACTGAAGAGAGGGCTAGAGAAGACAAAGATCCTGTTAACTCTGGCATCCCACTTGAAGTTTGTGGTTGACTTACTAGTTGCGATAATGATGAGGTTCCCAAATTCTCATCTGTGATACTTGCTGTTGCCTGGGTATAAAGATCAGCCAAAGAATAACAGTGGCTTGCACCGCTTTCCTGGTGCTCCTGAAGTAAGTCAGCCAGTGATGTATTTCCAGACCTTAACACTGGCAACGCAGCCATCTCTGAAGAGGGGCTTTCTTGCTTTCTACTTTGCACAGGTGAAGAAAAATTTTCAAGTTCATTCTTTCTATTTGCAGTATGCCTGACTTCATTATCAAGAGCCAGTTCTCCTAAAGCGCTTGTTACACAAGGACTGCAAAAATTTTCATTACTACTGCCATCAAAAGTTTCTGAGGAAATGGATGGAATAGTGTCCTTAAGACTCAGAGAATCAGAGGCCACATTCTGCATCAGCAAGGATTTCAAGTCCTGTGCTTCCTTGCATTTCAACTTCTTAAATGAAGAATTTCCAGATGGGTTACTTCCTATCCTACAGCAAGCATCTTCACTGCCAGGAATTGAACCTACTACACTTGCACTTTCTGATAGCTGATTCTCTGTCTCATTCATAGGCTCATAAAATAATCCTTTACAGATATCACTGCTGGAAGAAGACAGAACAAGTGAAGAGGATTTTGATCCTTTCCTTTCAGATGAATATACACCAGTGTTTTCAACATTAAGGAACATTTTGTCATTCGCGATTAAGGAATAACAAGCTGAATTAGTTTTGGCTGTCAAATTTCCAAGCTCTGGTTTGTTGGAGCTGTCAACATTTTCTACTGCACAAGAGAAACAGTTTGTATTAGTAAGTAATTCTGGAAAACAAAGTAAGTCTCCTTACCTTACAATAGCCAAAAATTTTCAGATGGAACAGCCACAACGAAGTAAGTAGAGAGCAGCATCAAAAAAAAAAAAAAAAAAAAATCAAGAAGAAACATGAAAAGGCATTTAATTACAAACTGTTACTCAAAGATATCTGTTGTTCTATAACTAAATTATTGTTATCTACTGAAATACCTACACAACTTCACAAATCAGCAAAGAAATGCCAGTAAGGACTATAAAGATTCAAGTAGAAATCAAAACAAGAAAGGTACTGTACAAATTATACACACAGACACACACACACACACACAAAAAAAAGGTATCACTGTGGAATGTCAGTAAACTAAACAAAGATTGAAAGTACAAGTTAGGACATATTTTCATTAATTAAGTCATACATGAAAATTCAGAAATTTACTATGAAATGCAGATGGCTCCTTACATTCTGAATTTAAGCTGACAGTTACACCAGTGAAACATACTGCTTCCTTTAAATATTTTCAGAACAAAGAAATAGCAGTTGGCATCTTTAAGATTTCCAATAAATTGCTAATGCAACAATAATCATCCTCACAGCCTGCAAAGCCAAAATTAAACAAATGAAACATCTTGAATCCAAACAAGTAAATAGTAGCATACCTTTTGTCGTCTTTCTTACAATCACAGCATCCTCATCCTTGGTCTTCATGTTTTGTTTACTGTCTTGTGAAAGCACAAGATCCAAAGCCTTCTGTACATCAAATTTACTATCCAGTACTGCTCGCACCATTGCTTGCTCTGGTACAGACTCTGCCAAAACTTCTCTCATTTGATCAAGGCATGAACTAAGACGAGCTATAAAAAACAAATTACTGTTATAAACTGACACAAAATAAACTTTTAACAAGTCAGCCTAACTACGAACACCACATATCTGATTAACAAAAACAGGAGAGAAATACCACGGTAAGAGATAAAACCTTCATAAATTAATTTTAATCTCATTTCTTTTCGTAGTAAAATTTTATCCCTGAAACTCTAGAGAATATTTGATTCGTTTCAAATATTGCAATAAGGAACACATCAGTGACTACTACATATTTATTAGTCTATAATAAAGTCTCAACATCATAATACTTTGATGTTATAAAACTAACTGCAGAGTAGAAATACAGGTAATCACCTTAAAATTACTCAAAATGGTTTAGTAAGTTAAAACATGCTGTTAAATGGGTTTCTGTGCTAAGTGTTTATAGGAGTTACAACTTGTATCAAAAGTAAAGCAGCATTTTTGGTACACTCAGGTCCTAAAAAATGAAAAAGTTTAAATACTGGCAAATCTGGATGAATGCAGCAGCTTTCAAACTACCTCTCCTAGAATCAAAAAATATTTTTTGGTTCATAAAATCTATTTTATTTATAATATATTCCTAAAATCCTGTGAAAAACACTACAAAATATACAGGGAAATGAAAAGAAAACTTACAAAATCAAATCCTAAAGTTAAAAAATATAAATAAGCTATTTTCATTTTCCAGGATTTGAGCATAGTTCAAAATGAAAGAAAAAGTACACTAAAGATACACTCACAATAGTTCAGAAAAAAAAAGTGTTTTTTTTTTTCCTCAGACATCTTTCACTTTTCAATTTAAGTTTAATGATACAATTATCACTCTCACCAGTCTTTTATATAATTATTTTTGAAATTTAGTAAGCAAACTTCCTCAAGTTAGAGTAGCCTTTATTGGCTACTCTTTATTGGCTGACAATACAAATCTTGACTAAGATAAGTTTCTTAAGTTCTGACATCTAACATAGCTAGAGACAAAAAATTTAACAGGATGTCCTTCAATGGAAGTAACGTGCTGACCTCAAAGACAAAAAACTAACAGAACAGAATATCTTGAATATCACTGTTACTGCCAGTTTCAGGAAGACCATTAAAACAATGGTAAGAAAACTGCAAATTCCTTATTTGAATAACTCCTCAAAGATGGCAACACTGAAAGAACTCTTGCTAAGCAAATCCAACACTACAGAGCTCCACACAGTTACTTACATCAGCTGTCTTGACGCAGAACGAGTACTGGTAGAGCCCTGCACAATGTCTTAGTTAAATATTTTATTACCTGTCAATTAGGATGAATAATCTCCAATTCCCTAGCTTGATTACAATCAGTACTCTTGTATTAATGGCCAACTTGTCTCACTTTTCCAAGTGCTCTATGACAACATCGAAATAAAACAGGTCTTATGAATAAACACTCCTGAATTCACACTGGAAATGGTTACTGCTAGTTTTCCCTTTCATCTTTTTCCTTTATGTCCTGAACGAGTTTCTTCCTTCACATATCACTTCTTAATAACTGATGGACCTTGTCAAAAGTTACAGCACTGTCTAGATCACAGAATCGTAGAATGGCCAGGGTTGAAAAGGACCACAATGATCATCTAGTTTCAACCTCCTTGCTATGTGCAGGGTCACCAACTAGCAGTCCAGGCTGCCCCGAGCCACATCCAGCCTGGCCTCGAATGCTTCCAGGGATGGGGCATCCACAACCTCCTTGGGCAACCTCTTCTAGTGCATCACCACCCCTGGGGTGAAAAACTTCCTCCTAATATCGAACCTAAGCCTCCCCTTCTCAGTTTAAGACCATTCCCCCTTGTCCTATCACTATCCACCCTCATAAACAGTTATTCCCCCTCCTGTTTATACACTCTTCAAATACTGGAAGGCCACAATGAGGTCACCCCGGAGCTTTCTCTTCTCCAAGTTAAAGAAGCCCAGTTCCCTCAAGCCTTCGTCATAGGAAAAGTGCTCCAGCCCTCAGATAACTGCATCTACAGACTGGCTCTTTCCAATTACGTTCTACAGCATCACTTCCTGCTGCAAAGCATATTACACCCTCAATTTATCATATTTACCCATGTCTATGCATTATCATCGATTCTACAAATTCAACTGATATTAAATTTAAATTTGTTTATTGTTCTAGAATTTTCTGCCATGTATGTTTTGAGCACCAAATTTCATTTATACATTTTATTTTCTATTTATTCAACAATACATTTTGTGCTTACTAACATAAAAATAACTCTCAATATTCCAAATAAGTTAAAAACAAGAAGTTAGCTATTAATATTTTGGAAAGAGACTTGTAAATCTTTTTCACAGAACATTTAAGATATTAGGTTGCAAGTCTGAAAAACAAAAGCAAGTACTCTTTCCCCCACTACTCAGCACATGGAACTGGGCTTTTAACATTGAACTTACAGCCACAGGATCAAGTAGAAATGAAAGACTAATGGATTCAGTACAGCATTTGATAAAACTGTAGAGGATATGGGTAGCTAATGACATCATTTCAAGGAAATGCATCACTTCACACCTCCCAAATACTACTACTCACCCTTTTCGGAATGCAATATAAGCAAAAGACCATTCTATGTACAAATATTCTTTCTCCCCTCAATGTATTTGTGGAGTAAAGATACTAAGCTACACCGATGTCTGACCTAAAACAGTACAGTCATTCTTTTGTTTTTATTTCATATCAAGTCTAATTATTTTCAGTAAGAAAGCTTTCCTGGTTATATCACTATTCCATATCATGACATCATGCAACAGGCTGTTGGATGCAGAGGCACAATGCACTGCAGAGCTGTACTTCATGATTTTGTCTAGCAGTCTCACATGAGTTCTGACTCCCCAAGAGGAAGATCACCAAGATGTACTGCATTTCACAAGAGCCTTCATGTGATCTCCAATTCCAGGTGACAGGGACGAGGGCTTCTGGGAGCCAGCAGCACAGAGAGCAGCAACACAGTTCTGGCCTTCCTCTCTCCCATTTGAGTTACTAATTGTAACTCTCTTTTCTTATTATCATACATTCTTCTACTATTTGTAGTGAATTTGTTCTCTCTCCCTACCTTAATTGGATCATTTTTCTTTACTTCACACCAAAAGGGAAGAAAGGGGCACCCCTATCCTGTCACAATTGAAACTGCTACAAAAGTAAAAGTATGTTTCAATGTAAGCAGGAGAAATACAAGTACTATACAAAAGGCAGTTAATAGCCTGAAGAATCACCATGGATGCTACTGCCCATGAAGCATGTAGTTCTAAATACAAGATTTCAGAATATCAAGGGGTAAGTCAGTCATGTAATACTGAGTTCAGACTATTTAGTCTACTACTTTGAATCACATGAGATTGGTCTAAGTATTATTATTTTTCTATTGTTACCTCTATCAGCTTCAGTCAACTGATGATTGGGCGTAAAATAACCAGCAGTATCTTCCATATCCTCATAGCCATATTCCTCTTCCAGTGGCTCAGCAAACGCCGCTGGTTTGTCTCGCCTTGAGTAGATAAACTGAGCTGCTACATTAGGTAAAAATTCAAGTATTAAAAAAAAAATAAAATAAAATACAAGTATTACTTCCTCCTTTAAAAACAAAAATGACAAGAAAAAAAAGTTAGGATGCTCAACTGTTTTCACCACAGTGAAAAGACAGATTAGAAAATATTTCTGTATCTGTCTACATCACCTAAGTATTTTTTACAAGTTCAATACTCAAACAGAAAAAAAATATTCCAGGTCTGAAAAAGAGTTACCTTCTAAACTGAATTACCTCCTATGGCCTGATATGTTCATAATCTTATTCCACACTTTTTTTTTTAAACTTCAGTGACAAGTAAAAAAAAAATTAGCATGCAAATAAATACTGTATTTATAGTATTGCACTGTCACACCATTAACTATTAACTATTTTTCAAGTACACACAAGTTTCATCACCAAATGAAAAAATACCTTATTCCTTAGAAAATGTCAAAAAAAAGACTAGCAATTAAACTTAGTAATTCAAAGTGTTAACATTTAAATCAGGGAATGTGACTACAATTAGTAAAAATATATACCTAGATTAGCTAATCTAAATAGGATGATAGAGAAACAGACTTTTAAGGATCCAATTAACTCAACTACCCATGGCCAGATGCCACAGACTACATCACAGATACTGTGAATTTAGAACCAGGCAAGTCATCCACAGCAGCAGAACAACATCAGTTATACTATTTTTAGGGTCTACCTGGCTCTAAAAACACCACCACCAAATCCAGGCAAAACCTGAATTAATCATCTTTCAGATGAGCATCTAGTAGTATTACAGCAAAGTTGAATTCAGCTAGGCCAAGCCACTCCAACTGCATCTTACCTGAGCACACAGCATTACTATTTTCACACCTATTTTGCCATGTTCCAAATAATCAGCTTATTAACTTCACATCAACTTGCATGAGAACAGCTGCAAACAAGGGCCAGTGGTGCATCCCACAAAGACTCTTTATCCCATGTACCTTCAAAGTTTTGTAAAAGATATCAAATACCAGACACAGAATCACAACTGTTGCACACAGATGGATCCTACTAATACTTTTTTTAAAAGATAGCCAACATTTTAACACCATCAACATATATCCATAAATCAGATATCTATACGAAGCACATTCTGACCATCCGTTCCCCAAAGTCATATAGTTGGCATGACTGAACATGTTAACCATGTTTATATGTAATTATTTGAACTAACCTGTAGAAGGAGAAATGCAATAATCATCTTCTACTGACTGGCCATACACATCATCATCTTCAAAATCTATGAAGTAAAAAAAAGGAAAAAAAAAGAAAAAAAAGGTTAGTTTGCACGACTTTTAAATAGAATCATAAAATCATTCAAAGGACTGTTTTTTTGGGGGGGGTTTGGTTTGCTTTTTTTGTAGGGTATTAAGATCTTCTATATCTCCAGTATTCCAGAAGTACAATAAATTGCTGTTCATTTACCTAGATAAGATGCTCTACTATTAAATGTTAAAATAGTACAGTACTTTATTTCTCAGCAGAAGAATTTCAGGAGTTGCAATTCTTCACCATCTCTTCTGGAATGCTGCCCTCATCATCTTACTTCCTTCAATTCTACCAACTTCTATCCCTAGTGCTTCTCTTGATATTTCTGCCTAACTCTTGATAGCCTTAACCACAGACTGTTCTATTACAGTCTTCACTCCTGTAGCTCAGATTGGGATTTCTACTCTATACTTACCTATTTTTCAGCTTTCTTTTCTCTGATCTACCCTCATGTTTACCCACCCACCTTCCAAAACTCAAAAGTTCAGCAAGGCAAAAACATCATTCTAAATTTCCTTCAACTGAAGTTTGAAGCAGTTTCAGCCAAAAAGCAAGAATCCTATACAGTTACTCAAAGACGCCCATAGACCTTTATTAGTTCAAATTTTAAAAAACATATCAAGAATCAATCATCGGGAAACATAATTAGAAAGTAAATTATTCTCAATTAAAAATAAACGCAAACCCTGGCATTACATAGATCTTGAAAATAAGCTTGCACTTTTCACCAAGAATAATGAAATACATAATAGAACAATGAAATATTTTTAAAGATGTTGTTGCATATGCTTAAGAAGTTCACAAATATTGTTTGCTTCTTCTTCCAAGAGAAAGAGGAAAAAGTAGCTGACAGCTACACAGAAATCTGGTACTCCAATACCATCTTAAACGCCGCAGAACTAGAATATTACAAACTATGCATCCATCCAAAAAAATGAACAGAATTATTTGAGGTGTGAAAGGTTAGCATTACTCTCAACACAAAACAGGAAAAAAACTCTATGTCAACTTAACTTCCATTTACCATAAACTATTTTTAAAAACTGATAGAAAACAATCTGGAGACCAGAGATACATTCCATAGCATCAACCGCTGTTTTGCCAACATACTCTCTGCAGGAATTCAGCAGATTTCAGTTCAGAACTCATTCAGCTCTGAACACACTACCTCAAAAAGAGCTCAGAAACAGAATAGTTACATGAAGGCTGAAAATCCTTCCTCAGGGCTCAGAAGAAGCCTTCCTATGAAAAGAGACCAAAAATAGCGTAGGTATTTACTTTAGAAAACCAGTAATTGGGCCTAACAAAGCAGTATACATACATGTATTCTAAGTAATGTGGCAAGATTGCACATGACTACAAAAGTAATATATGGCGGAAGTATATAGACCACATGTATACATACCTATAATTAAATTTGATGTGTAATGCAGCAGTAGAATTTCAGAGTAGCAACAGCAACATAGGCCTCATATGGTTACATCAATTTACAACGCATCTCAGCAAACTCAGTTAAAAGAAATCCTGATCTAAGTACAAGCCTTCAGTGAGTTCTACAGTTCAACTCACACAGAGGACAGAGGTCCAGTCAAGACCAACATTACAGCCAACATCTTTGATGAAGTAAAAAATGCCTACAGAGGCTGAAAAAATTCAACACAAAAATTCCCAACACAGTCTAAGGTTGGGCTTCTACTAGGTAAACTTGAAGAGCAAGGCAGATCACACAAAGGTAACAGCGCACATAGATTTAAATGATTTCTCTTAAAATTTCAAATTCACAGCCTCATCTTTGAACTTTGTTTACTCAGCAGGAAGAGCAGAGACAGCAGAAATATTTCCTGCATTTTCTTTGTATTCAACAAAAAGTTAGGCAACAAAGTAGCTGCTTCCATGCTAAAGTGTTATCTAAAACACCAGTATGAAGTGGAAGTGTGCCCATTTTTTCACAAGGCAAGCCAACACAAATAAAACTCTTGAGCAAAAAGGCACAAAGGACAGTTTGCCTGTATTAATGGGGCAGGACATAAAGAAAACCACTCTACTGTAAGCGTGAGCCAAATTCTTACATGAGATCTCATGCACTCCATGCAAACTTTAGTACAATATAACAGAAATATCTGATTCTTCCTTAGATGCTCAACTCTATCTTCCAGAACTATGCCTCTCCTACACAGAAGTGCTGCCGCTATACAGATGTTGCCGCTTATCCACATTACACCAACTTGCTGAACTGAGACCGGGCCCACAAACTTCCAAAAGACTCAAGAGAGGCTCAGTCACACCGATACTGGCTTTAAGCGACTCCCACGCCTCTGAAAGGCGCTCAGCCCTGGCAGCCCCGGGCCGGGCAGCTCGGCTTGCCAGGGCCGCGTTCCCACGCTGACCACGAGGCAGCACGTCGGCGGCGGGCGGCAGCTCGGCCACAGGCGGGAAGCGGGGGGGGGGGGGGAGGCCGGGGGGAGCGGGGCGAGGCCTCCCACGGCGCCTCGTCCAACCCCCGCGGAGGGGAGGGGAAGGGAGCGAGCTGCTTTCCCCTCCCACCGGCCCGACGATCCCCCGCGCCCTCGCTTCGAGCCAGGCGGTCTCCTCAGGGACCCGCCGGGAAAGGGGGGGCGAGCCGGAGTTGCGCGAAGGGAGGGGCTGTCGGCAGGCCCGAAGCGGGGAAGGCGTCGGACAGGGCCGTCGGCTCCCGCTCGCCACTACCTTCGTCGTAGTTGTAGCCTCGGACGTTCCTGTGTCGGGACATGATGGCGGCGGCCGCGTCGCTCGCCCGCTGACGGTGGGACGGTGGGCCTAGGACGCCATGTTGGTCTCCGCCGGGTCGCGCAGAAGCCTTCTGCGCAAGCGCACCGAGCGCACTTCCGGCCGCGCCGCAGCTTCGCGCATGCGCGGCGCGGCCAGGGAGATGGGGCGCGTGCTGATCGGTGGCCGCGGCGCAGCGCGGTGTGGCGGCGAATCCGCCCTCACAGCAGGAGGAGCTCAGCCCGGCGGGAGGGGTGTTGGGCTGCTCGTCAGGCTTGGGGTGTCCTTGTGGCGCTTGAAGTGTAATCCTGCGTGTATAAGCCCTTGAGCGCAGCCCAAAGTGAATAAATTGCCATAACCGTGTTTGCATGTATGAGCGTATTATTTAACCTGACTGAATCTCAGAGCGGTCGCATCTGTTCAGACAGCATAGCGTTCTGAGTTGGCCTAAGTTTGCTGAGAGGAATACTGACTTGAAAATGCCTTCTCTATTTGTGTAGTATGACGGCAGTAGTGTCAGAAAGGCGTTGGAAGCACCCTGCAAACTTGCAGCGATGGATGGGTCTGTAGCAGCTCAGTGTGACCTGGCTGCTGGTGACCCATAGCCATTGCGGGCTGGTGGCTGACAAATGGGCTGTACTGATTAGCACGGCTGTTGGCATTGTTAAATGCTCAAGCTTTGAGTTATTAAGCTTCATGGAGGTCTTGCTTTCTCTTACATGCCACCCCATGGTGAGAACCACCTAAAAGCCAGGTTATGAAGAAATATGCCTGCAGCTCGTACTTGTGCTGGGTCAGGGAGTAAGGCAAGCTGGAAAGCTGCAGCAGCAGAGAGAAGTGAGAGAGAGGGCCTGTTCATAGGCCCGCTGGTGCTCCAGGGCCTTGGTGCCACAGGTTTCCCTGTGCTGGAGTTCAGCTCAAAAGACTCAGTTCTTCCCCAGACAGTTGTTCAGTAACTGCTTGGCAGGTGGCCCCTCCAGTATTTCTCAAGTCAGATGTCTCTATCTTCCATTCAAGACCTTTAATAGTTTTTTTTACCCTCTTTGTGTCCTGTCCAGACACAGCTGCAAATCCAGCTTCCTCCAGTGACCTGCATAGCCTGCTTGTCCTCAGCTCACTTCCAGCCATGCATCCCAAGCATGTATCCCAACAAGCATACAGAGCCTGGTTGTCCAAAAGGTGCTTAGCTGTTGTCTTGTCCTGGCTGGTAAAGCAAAAACAGTCTCTGTCTGCAACTCCATATCCTTCCTGACTACTGCCAGAGGCAGGGTGTGTTAAACATAAGCCAGAGTTTGTGTTCATGTACAAATTGTATGCAAATGTGCAGATTGTTTCCTTGTGTTATTTGCTTATTTCTAATCTGTTTGTACAGAATGGCACACTCAGCTGCACAAACTTATGATCTATATGATGTCTTTCATATGGTGCTAGCATTAAATTAGAACTGGAAACAAAAATATCTAATTAATGTTGATGTACTGTTGACCTTCAGTGACAGAAGTAAATGTTCTTCGCCACAGAGTTTGACAGAAATTGTATTGATCGCTATCTGTCCCAGTCTCTTGATATGGGTCAAAGATGCAGAACTGCTGTCATACTTTATGATTTAATATTACAGCCTTGCTAAATGTTAAGTGCCATATGGCACAAAACAGTCTCTAGAAATTCTTGAGTGTCTTCAAGTACAGTTTTTGAAAGATTATGACAAGTATGTACCCAAATTATTTGTAGCAGTAGCAATTCCCTTCAGAAATGTATGAAACTTCTAAACAGCTGATTCCCATTGTTTCTAACAGCCGAAGTCAGACTAATACATTCAAAATAAGTTTGCAGTGGGAGTGCTTGTAGAAAAGTCCTAAATGAAGGGCCGAACAGGTCATGTTTTAGAGTTGTGTAACATCATGCAGAGCTCTGGTGGGATATTCTGTTGGGTGATGCAATTCTAAATTCAAAACTGATTGTAGTGTGTTTGCAATCTGGTCCTCTAGTGAAGTAAATTAGCACTGTAAATTAGAACCCTTTACCACTACAACCCTCATAACATTCTGCCAGTCTACCTCCAACAGCTTTAACTTGGAAACTGCAGTTTTTTTGAACCTCCAGAATTACTCCCATTTTTTAAATGTTAGGATGTGCAGTGAGTATTAATCATGTAAATTTAACATATTTTCCTTTTTCAAATAGTAACATTTCTCTTTTCAAACCAGATCATCGAATTGCAAACATGTTTCTTTTAGTCTTCCTCATCGTGCTTTTTACACAAATCGCCAGCTGCTTATCAAATAATTATTTTTCATTTTTGAATTTTATGTTCATGTTCATTATGTTATCAGTTTGGATTTTCAGCTACTGTGACCTCTGCAGATATGACCTACATTTCATTTGCTTGATATTCAAATGTAACATTGTTCTCAGTCGTTCAAAAATAATATTTAGAAGAAGGAAAAAAAGATAATAGCATTAAAAATTACGAAGATTATGTAATGTTGCACATAATATGCTATATAGCCTTTCCACAGCAGTACACAGCAGTAACATTAAAGTTGGAAGTTTTGTAATATAATATAAAGACCTACAAAAATACTCCCCCCCCCCCAAAAAAAAAAAAAAGAAAAGAAAACACACACACAATAAAATAAAATAAAATAAAATAAAATAAAATAAAATAAAATAAAATAAAATAAAAAACAGCCAGGAACAATAATTTGATGCAGAAATGCACTTGTTTTATATTACAGTGCTGTCTCTGAGAAGTCATAAACACATTGTTTATTTCCATTTCTAATTTTAGGGAAAGTGACCAGCTGTTTAAGTGTTCAAGAAAAATAAGCTTTAGTTCTCAGTCCCCACCTCTAGCAGTTCCTGCTATTTGGAAGTGAGTGCAAGATTCATGAAAGGTATTCACCCAATAGTAAAGCAGTGTGACTACACATTACTCCTTCATCAGCAATTACTTCTCTAGCAGGGAACCATATCAGTGTGCCCAGTAATTCTGATAGTGAAATGACTAACCAGGTCACTTCTGGTAAGCACTATGAGCATTTATTTCCTTCCTGCCCACTGAAACTGCATAAACGTCAGAGGTGGATATTCATGCTATTCCATAATAAAATAACTTTAATCATGTACTTTTGCTTAGCAGAAAATGTTGTGAATGGTGTTATTTCTTCTTAATGGGAAATTACCCAGATTTTCAGTAGTTGCAGTGCTCTTAGTTAAAATAAATATATTTTGTCTATTTCAATATTGCTGCTTCTTCCCAAAGTTAAGCAATACATGGTTTGGAAATGAGCAGCTTAATTCCAGATATCATGCCATACTATGCAGTACACGGGTAAGCTTTAAAATATAGATATTATCAATATCACTGTGTACTTTTCGAGCTGATAAAAGATTTGACTAAAGCAAAAGAACTGCTAAGAATAAATAAGTCTAATTTTTGAAATTATCCTATGTAGATCAGGAGGTGACTAAGAATGCAGTGAGTATTAATAAAAGATCATTTTGTATATGTGGTAAGTAGCAAGTGTCTCCACTTTTCCACAGTATGATGAACTTGTTAAACATACTATTTATTTTTTAGAATTTATCAATGTGTGGAACAGCAAGTTTTGCTTGTGAGATGATATGATATACATTAGTCCAGACGTTATACAGTTTCAACAGGATCTAGCAAAATTAGGCAAATAAGTTATATAATGTCAATCTGATGTTTGACAAGCAACAGGAAATGTTGCCTGTTCAAATGGATTAACAAACAAAAAACAAAAACAGACAAACAAAAAACCCAACATTTCTTTTTCTTTCACAAATACCTAAGTTAGTTTTCTGGTAAGGAATAAATGACGAATGCCCCATCCCTGGAGGCATTCAAAGCCAGGTTGGATGTGGTTCTGGTCAACATGGTCTAGTGGTTGGCCACCCTGCACATAACAGGGTGGTTGGAACTAGATGATCATTGTGGTCCTTTTCAACGCGGGCCATTCTGTGATTCTATGATTCTATTATTTAAGTATTTAGCTATGTCTGTACTTCTCTAAGCACTTTGGGTTCAATCCTAAATTTCCCTATAATCATCTGTCACTCTTCTGGTTCTCATGTAGAATAAGTCAACAATGGCCCAGAAAGGGAAGTTCGCCTCTCAAGAAGGGGGCTCTTATTGAATCATACAGCTACAAAGGCAGGAGTTTGAATTCAAGCACAGTTGCTGCAATCATAGTAAATCTACGCACTATGAAGCACTCATTGAAAATCTCAGCTTAATTGTCTTTACCACTGAATGCTAACAAAAATATGACATGATTGCAACAGAGAGTTGTATTCACTTCTTTATGAATTTTACGAACTGTACTGTCCTTACAGAGTGAGGTAGGTGATAAAAATCATCAGGCGCACGGGCAAATTCTTACATGAAGATTAAAAGGATTAAGACTTTGTCTTACAGAGAAGATGCATAAAATGGGAGCAAAATATATAGTAGGCAGTGGCTCAGAATAGACATTGTTTTTGTTTTGTTTTTCACTCACAGTAAAAGAAGGAATTCTTGAAGCTTAAAGGAGGCAAAATTTGAACTTATAAAAGCAAGCAATTTTCATTCACCACAGAACCAGACTGTAAAATTCACTTCCAGAAGAAATGTTCAAGACCAAAAAGTTATTAATTCAAAAAGTTTAGATAATTATGTAGATGATACAAATATTTAGTCATGTTCACAGGAAATATTTAAAGCCTATATAAAAGTTCTGGAAAGAATGGAAATCTTCATGCTAATGATTCAATCCACTTTTAATTGTTAGAGGGTACTGACAGGATAAATTCATGAGAGCTACAGACGTATGGAAGAGATGAAACAGAAGGCTGTCATGACTCAAGGTTAAAGAAGATGCGTGTCTGCGATAAGGTATATTATAATGATTCACACAGATATGTAGTAGCAGCATTCTCTTGTATGTGACTGCATACATTAATTTAGCAAGCACTTAAAAAAGTTTGTTGTGGGTCTTGGTTGCTGTTATAAATGGTATGTATTCACTAATACATGTGTGGCACAATATATTTCTAAAATGTAGGGATGCGGTCTACATTCCCATAAAACTAGTGGATTCTTATTCTGTTGCCTCAAAAGAATAAGGAAATTAGATAATGTAGCATAGTTGTAAAATCAATGTAGGAAGAATACAGTTTGAAAAGTACCTCACTTTTCTTGATAGAGCCACTGATCGTACAAATCTTACCAGGATATTCCACTGCTGATCTCTTCTTATAGGCAGATATACATTAAATTGAAAAGAAATATTGACACTTTTGTGCTTTTGGGAGGCATAATTATAGCTGGATTGTTGGGAGGACGGCCTGTCATATTATCTTATAATCACTCTGAATTTGTTTTCTGTGTTTATGTGTTTTTTGTGCACTTCTGAATTTTTGGGACCTGTCTTTGGAAAACACAACTATATAAACCCAATCAGCACAGATTGATTGTGTTGTTCAGGAGAGTCCATACAACTATCTCTCATTGATTTAATTTTTGTCCTTTCTTCTCATTGTCCTGAAAAGAATAAGCTGTCTGAGAAGGGAAAAAATACTGGCTAACACGTGGAAAATGTAACAATGACTTCCAGCAGAAGAATAAATTCAGAATTCCAGAAGACATACAGAAGAATTACCATTTGATAGTCATAGATTAATTGTGGCTCTGGCAAAGTCATTGAGTATGCATCAGTTTTATTTGGAGTGCAGACTCACACAAGGGCAAGTCATGGGGTATCCTGAAAGTGAAACTTCAGCTACACAATGTCGTTAGGCTCATTTCAAGTACTAGCAGCGTGGGGTGGCAAGCACAGCAGAGCCTGCACCGTCTGCTGCCCTCTGTACCACGAAGCATTGGCATTTGTCCATGTTGCTAAATCTGTATAATTTGGGTATGTCAGGCTGAAAAAGAGTTACACGGTGTTATGAATTGTGATAGAGAGCATCACTAGACAAGCAAGACATTCCAATTGATAATATACTCTAGTCTTTGACTAAAGTCTTGATTTTTCTGCCTCCATAAAAGCTTCATTTTAAAGTAGTTCTGTATGATATTGCCTCTTTATCTCTCAGTTAATTCTCATGTGCTGCAGTCTCAAGTATGCTATAGCACATACTGCAAATTCATCACGCACTCAAAGGAAATACTGTACTTCAGCTGTTCTTTTATTTTACTTTTCTTGTTTTGTCATCTGGTTACCACCCTAGGATATTTTGTTCATCCTGGAATGTAAAGCAGTGACATTAGCGGGGAATGGAAACTTGTCCTGATCTTGCACAGTAATATCCTTTTTGTTCAGCTCTAGTTACTGTATCTGATAAACAGGGACTACTTAACAAGATGCTAATTTACTATCAAATTTGCTTCACATGTTTAAAATATAAAATTCTATCGCTCACTATTGCAACAAATGTCCTATCTTCCATGCACTAATCTTGTATGGCAGATGCAGACTCTCAAATACATAAATCTACTTGAAAACCAATCTGATAAAATTTTATGCCTGCAAAATGATGATTCACTTATATCAATGTACTTGTCACTCAGACCTTTAAAAAATTACATGTAATACCACAGAGTTGGGTGGGTGCTGAAAATATGCAAGACTTTGATAATAGGAAAACATTAGCCACAAAGTGTAAAGGAGAAAGACTAATTGAAAACAACTGTACCAGTCCAAAGTTCTCTAGTCTGTGCACTGTATATTACAAAAAGGAACATATAAACCTTTGGTCTTAGAGTGCTACAGCAACTATTTCATGTGCAATGGCAGTTTAACTGGAGGTATCTTACTCATCTCTCCAGTTTTATACCCACACTATTTATAAAAACAGACATGGTTTAGGCTTTATGAATCAATATTTTAATGCTGCTGTCAAAACTTTAACTGATGCATCTTGCTCTACCTCCAAAGTATTCTGTTCTGAAAAGGTGATTTTCTCGCTTTCTAAGCTACTGCTGAGCATAGATTAACTACATGTAAATTGTACTTAATGTAATTTGCTTTATGTGATTTTGTTGCTGATTAAAGATGTGAACTTCCACCACTGCATTGAAGTCCTCGTATTTTTAATGTTTGTATTCATGCAGTGAATTTGCTGAAAGATACAACAATGTTGTAGTGCAAGCTAAATTCGTCTAAAATTTGAAGTCATTTTCTCAAAAAATGCATTGACATGATGGAAAGAAATAGCTCTTTATATCTCTCTTTTGTGGATAAATAATTCTCCACAAGACTTCATGCTGAATCAAGCATAACTTGCACCAATTGTTCTTGCAGAAAGCCCCTGAAGGTACTAACACATCGATAACACCATCATCTTTGAACAGAGCTGATCCACGAAGCAACAAAGTCTCTCTTTGCTCTTCACTCTTGGCAATCAAGAATTAAGTTCATTAAGTTCTGCGTCAGTAATCTGGGTGGGTTGTTTTTGTTTTTTTCTTTCTTTGTTTTTCACAACCTTAGGAAGGCTTATAGAGAAAGAGTTATCCTATGTTCCTCCCACCTTCATAAAATTCTGTGGCAAGACATGAGCGACACAAATTAGTGCTCACTCAAACACACAGAGAATAATACAAAATTGAATTGTTACCTATTCTACGCTTGTAAAGTTTCAAGTTAGCAGCACTGTGAGCCTTATGATGGTGTTACAGAGATACAGAGACTGCCACAGTTATGGCTGTGAAGGGCAGCGGGGTTGCAACATACGCAGTGCAGAAGAATCTGGGTTTCGTCACTTCTTTGTTTGTTGAATACTTGTCTCATTTGGCAGAAACTGTTCCTGGAGTGTGAAGCATTTAATGTAAATAGTCACAGTCTATCCACATTACCTAAGTTGATGACAGGATATTCAGGAAATAATGAAATTACCTCTATTCAGTGTATAATAATTATACTTAGCAATATGAAATGTGGAGGAACTGAAGCAGGGTAATTTATTTGGCAAGGTGGGTAGAAGTGACTTCAATAAAAGTCAATCAGGTACAAATTTAATACCGTAGCAATAAATTTTAGTACCTACTTGCCATTCAGAAACCTTATTCGGCTGAAATATTAGAGAGATGCATCGGTGTTTTGCTGGATTGAAGGACATAATTTTTGCTGGATTGCAGGACATAATTTTGGTATCATAGTTCATAGACTGGGATACAATGCTAGCATTTTGTATTCATTGCTTAACTGTTAAAGTTTAGAATGATCTGCAATGTTGCAAGGAGGATCAGATCAGTACAAGCGTTATTAGCAAAAGAAACAAAAAATATTCCTAATTCATTTTAATTCAGCTATGCTTATGTGGAAATCTAAATTTTGTTCTCAATAAATGTCACAGCAGAATTCTACTAATACTCTCCAACTAAAAGAATCTGGTCATCTTTTTATAGAAATGCATTTGGGGCCCGGTCCAAACCTCATGAAAGTCAATTGAGATAATTGCATTGGCTTTCATGAATTATTTTGACATTAAAAGACCAAGAAAACATATAAAGGAAAGGATTTTGGTAGAACAAAACTACAAAATTGTACATCGAGTTCCAGTGGAGTACATTGTTTTAGAGAGGCCCCTATTACTGCTAAGGGAACCATGAGCTGAACAACAAAAGATAATAATAGGTATAGAAAATTTCTTATCTGTGTTCTCAGGCAGTGAGAAAATGTCAATGGATGTTATCTGTGAAAACACAAGATTGAGTGAAAAAAAAAAAAAAAGAAAAAGTAGAAGATAGCAAAGAGGAGGCAAACAACAGAGGCTGTCCCCATGAGTCAGAGAAGAATGGTAAAGGAGCCCTGGAATCAACCAGTCCTGAGAGACACAAGGAAAGGCATAAAGTGGGTCCTGACAAGACCCAAGAAACCTGGCTGGATCCGATGATTACTGGTCAGGGGGCCCTTTGGGTGTAGTTTTAGTCAGGGGAAATAATCTTGTGTTGTACTGCTTGGTAAAGTTTGCATTTCAGATAATAAACTGTGCCTGAGGAAAGGGCTGAAAAGAGGTTTGGGTGTGGTGCTGGATTTTTACCTGGCTGATGAGGCAGCCTGCCAGTTTATAAAAACGTAGGAGCTTAGCACATACTGTGTGCTTGTACAGGACTTCCTTTACCCTGGAATAAAGACATGATGCTTTTCAGTATTTTAAAGCAGACTTGCAAATTGCCTTTGAGTGCATATCATGAAAAATTATCACTTCTCCAAGAGAAGAAAAAGATTGCTTACAATCCATGAGTTTGAATTATTATTTTTTTAAGAGTGTTTTGTATGTTGGCAGGTAACAATTCCAAAAGTATCCAAAGCTATATGTGAAATGGTAGAAAAGCATACTACTCACCAATGTAAGTTAAAGAAGCCTTAAATACAGTGGGTTTATGAGCTTTGCCAAAGTACAAAATGAAGTCTCAGATTCTCTTGGGGATAAACAGGAAAATAAACAAATGAGAATGGAAAGCAAAAACTGTAGCCACAAAATAGATGTATATGTCAAGAAAAGAAAATAGTAATTGAGGGAAGTCAAAATGATTGCATGTATTTCCTCCAAAACAGGCAAAATATGGAAAACCAGGTCTGTGCAAGTTTTATTGAAATTGCCAGTCTTTATGCTATCCTATCTTTCTGGAAGCTAAACATGTCTTTGTATTAGTAGCAAAAAGTAGAGCACAGACAGACTTTTTAATATAATTTAAATTCAAACTCAATGTCAGCAAGGTTAAGAGAAAGTTACTCTGTTTTGGCTGATGAGTGGAGGAAAGTGTTGCTTTGATGTAAAGAGATTTATTCCTATGAGAATGCTCAAGCAAACAATCTGTTCAAGGTATAAGCAAATGTGATTATTTATAGACTAAGCCTGATACAGACCTAACACTCCTGACTGTGTGAACAGTACTCTGTGATGTTATGCAAAAAAAATGCTGTTTGCAGGGACTGACACATGGTGTACAGCATTTTCTGAGAATGATAATGCAACATGTTCTCCAGATCCTCACAGGATATGTATTGTTATTTCAGGATCCCTTCCAAATCTATTTGATCTTATCATAAGACTCACTTCAATGGATTTCGGTCCTTAGCTTGTCATGTAAAATACAGGCTCAATACAGAGTTTATATTCAGAGAAGTGAAATAAAACCTTCCTATTCCCACACCGTAAATAACCACTTTCACCCTGTTGAAGATCCTTCCAAAAATAACAGGAAGCAGGCAGGTAATAGTTACTATCTGGCCTAACATTATAATTGCAGCCCCAGGGAAGGAGGGAATAATGGATGCTACTATATTCATTTTCCCTATGACGAAATCTCTAAGGAAAAAGGACATTTGTATTAACAAAGATTCCAAATCTTTAAATAGTTGCCTTTGAAAAACCAACTGATTAAGTCATTACCAAAAAATCAATAATTTCTAACAGTTCTCTGCAGTAAATATGTAGCCAGTGTTCTTTTACTGTTTATTCTTGACTTAAGAAGAGGAATAAATGTCTAATGTAAAACTATGGACATTTGTACAACCGTAGCTCAGCAGATGAGTGGAGACTATATTTCTAAATATAGGCCTCTATTGTCAGTGTGTGCAAGTATTAGCTTGTAATTACTCCCTATTAGGCTTTCTGCTGGTCAGAGTTGGATGTCTTCATATAAGAAGGCTCATATTGTGCTAGGACAGGAAGGAGAGCACTGTGCAGACTGCACATGTAGGATCCATCTCTCCTGTGAATGTGTATAGCTACAGGTACATTCCCATGTGTTGAACAGGTCTTCTGTCAATACCATTAGCTCTCTCAACTGGTGATTTCCTCCTGTTTGTTGGTGACCTTATCTTCACCCTTAGCAACTGTGGTGAGCTCCAACTCAACATTACCTGTGTGTAGCAGCTCAGCAGCTTCTCGTGAACTAAACTTAGTCCAGAAAACCAGGAAGTGAAGCCTGCACAGAGCTTTTCAAGTGGTAGAGTGGTTCGAGGTAGAACAAAACTGTTCTGTGACTCACTAGTGGGAGAATCAGAGGGATCAGAGGAAGAAGTTAAGGTCAGATGCTGGCTTTAGTGGGTGTGAGGTGACCTGGAGACTGCAGTCATGACACCTGTCATTCCCTTTGAATAAGGAATTGCAACTAAGCCACCATCAATCAAAAAAAGCTACATATATAGCTATATATAAAAAACATTTTTTAGCTGTTTGGTTCATGAATGTGAGAATTCACATAGCGATATTTTCTTAAAGAGATTCCCCATTCATTAGTGTAAATTTGTTCTCAACACTGAATGGTTAGTTATGCAATTTGCATGTGATCATTCTTGCAGAATTTGTACAGCATCTACATAGTCATCGACATGCTATCGACATCTATGCTCATTAGATCCCTGGCCTGCAGATGGTCAGAGAAAATTTTTCAACCCTCACCTCACATTATCTTGCTAAGCTTGTCTGGGCTGAGAAAACTTGTGTTTACTGTTCCCTTTGGGCCTCTCAATAAGAAAAAGAAATGAGATTATTTCAGTATTTCCATCTCTGCTCTCACATCGCACCTGATTCTGCAAACCAAAAAGTCTCCTGTCAAAAAAATCCAAAAAGGAAATACTGATCTCTGTAGAAGCAAGAAAACTTCTACAGAATAGTTAATTAAGTCTCTGTTTTACGTACAAAAGACAGAAGGCAACATATCAAGAATAATACGTGCAATATGTTTTACTAGAAATACTGCACTTAGTTTCATTCACCAGCCAGCGAAGACAGTGTTATTTTCCTGGTAACATCAGTAAGAGCTAGAAGACAATATCTGATGCCTGTGTTATGTTTTATGACCCATGGATAAGTAAGTTCTTGTTGATATTCTACTTCTCACTTTCAGCAATACTAGAATATCTTTAAACTTGAGGCAACTATCATCTTCATGTTAATGAAACCTACACATACATGTTTTCTCTACAAGTTTATTACTTCTTTCTGACAAACTTTCCTGTCTCATCTAGGAATACTGATCATTTTGCAGATTATAAATCAGGAAGAGTCTGCTGTTATCACATATTTTGACCTCCTACATAAACTATTCAAATGAGCTCTTACATGAATTGATGCATGGCATTTAGACTGTAATTTTTTATCCTAATCTCATGAATAAATAGTTCAAAGTCAAAAAAAGCTTAAAACCTGTACGAAAAAATCTCTGACCACTCTGTTTTGCCTCCTTTTTGAGATATGTCTTCTCGTGTTAGAACAAGGGGAAATGGTTTGAAACTAAGAGAGATTTAGATTGGATATAAGTTTTTTTTACAATAAGGGTAGTGAGGCACTGAAGCAGATTGCCCAGAGAGATAGTAGAAGCCCCATCCCTGGAGATACTCAAGGTCAGATGGGAGGGGCTTTGAGCAACCTGATCTAGCTGTAGGTGTCCCTGTTCATTACAGGGGAGTTGGGCTGGATGACCCCCAAGGACTGTTCCAACTCAAATGATTTATGATTCTTTGATTCTAATTTTATTTTCAAGGTCCTACACTCCTCTGGACCTCTGGAACTTATACAGTAACACATGATTCACATTTCTTTTGAGACTGCTTCAAACACAGATGCAGGTGGCATCACAACAGTGGTGGATATCACCCTCTGCAAATGTGCCTTTCTCTAAACCACAGACTGCCTCTGTAGTTGTTGTTTTAGAAGAAGCCCTTCAGCTGGTGTTATCACATGATGACACAAAGTGTGGGAAATGAGACATTCGACAGGTGCTAAGAGACCTTGAAGACTAGAAACAAGAAAAAAAAGAAGAAAAGAAAGACTAAAGTTATGCCAAGAGACCAGAAAAGCACTGAAAGTTTTGAAAATTGTTTTCAAGATAGAAAGAACCAAAGCTGAGAGAATTATAGGTCACTCTGGCTAGATTAGAGGAAACAATATCTGAGATGATAAATTATATTTATGGCCACTTGACATGGTTCTAGGATTTACCTACTCTATTATGTCCTTATGGAAGTCAGTGGAAAAAGCTTTATGTACTGCTCTTTCTTTGGAAATTTCTCTTACAATGCTAAGTCTGCACAAAACTCTAATCTGTTGCATTTTCAGTGAAAACTTGTTTCAGCATCTGAGTTCCAGAGCAGCTGTACAGCTGTCTGTTGCAAACTTGGTCTCAGAATTATTGAAATGTTGGGGAAAGTACTCTAAGTCAGATACCATATATTTTCTGTTTGGTTGTTGTTGTTATTTGTTTGTTTTAGCTTGGTTTCCTAAGAAAAGAGCATTTTGTTTGTGCTGTCCAGGCATTTTTCTGTCACAGTTTCTTTCTGATCACTTTCTATAGATTCCTAAGTGTGGTTGGCATCTCAATAATACTTACAATCCTAAGTTTTTCATAGAACTTCTCTCTCCTAGATGGAATATCATCCTACAGTACTCAAATAGAGCACAAGAAAGAACAACTCAGCAGTTACAAAAAATATTTGCCTGGTTGGCCAGTGAGCCAAGATGTAAGTGGCTGGCTAACAAGCATAGCAATCAAGATAAGCACAGAAGGAATATTTCCTTACCAGATAAATTTAATTATTGTAGAGCAGAGGCTATTTTGGTGGAAAGGGTTGAAGAAAAAAGGGATCAAAATCTGTAAAAAGCCAGCAATTCCTCTGCTTAGAACCACCTATTAATTACACGTAAAAAAAAAAATAATTCTGTAATGACCAGAAATATTCAGCATGCAGTACTTTTTTCAATGAGTGTATTCATTAAGAAGTATCCCAAATGCATCTTTAAATGTCATTATATCTATGCACAAAATAGCTAAGGAATATTTTAATATATTTATGCATCAATTCTAAACAGTCAAATGTTTCCTTGAATATGCAAATACAGTGTATAAGTGCAGCAATAATATAAGCGCCCAAAAATTTGATTATAATTAACACTATCCATTTTCTCCAAAGAATGCTGACAAAAAAAATCAAGTCAAATTAAGAAATTTGACTAGAGCAGAAAGTCAAATTAAGCAATTATTTATGCAATAAGCATATTGTGTATAGAAATTTTTATTTGCCAAAGCATTAATTTTAAAACCAGTACAAAACCAAAACTGAATATAATTAATTGGAAGAGTATATGTTTCAAAGCAAAGACTGATAATGAGAAATATCTTCTGAAACAAGGGCTGAAACAAACTTTCAGGCCAGGACATTGTTTTTTCATTGCTATCACCAGAGGGGCACATGGCCCCCTGTCCTCTCTGCCAACTCTTTTTCATATGAGTCAGCAGGACATCAAAAGTCTGTCAAACAACAGAAAGGAGATAACACATTCATAGACCGCACTATTCCACACATGCCTCCACAGCTTTATTTCAGTATGCCAGAAGAGGAGAATCAAAATGACTGCTTTCTCAAATCCAGCCACGTGCCACTCAGTGCTGGCCTTGTTGAAATGGACAAAAGGGCAAACTGTCTGCAAATGAGATTAGCATTAACAAGGGCAGCAGGGAGTTGGCTTGGTCACTGCTGCAGATCAGCTTGTGCTCTCAGCCGCTTTGCCCAGCAGAGATGCAATGGTGCCCCCAGGATCTGTTCCCCAAGTTGTTCTTATTCCACCTACAGCAAAACCTTGGATTTCACTCCAAGAATGCCAGGAGGGAGAAGTGTGGGGGCTACTACTGGCAAAACTGCATTACAGCTTTAATCTTACTGATTTTAAATTGAACGTGCATAAAAGATGAGTCTTTGTATTTAAAAAAAATTATATTGACAGTGAAGAATATTTCTCCCACTCTAAAATGAGGTACCTTAAAATTAACACACAATGAATATCTTTGAAATTATGCTCAGCATCTTTACATACATGTTTGTTTTTAATTAGTAAATAAATAAATGTGGAGAAAAGCAATTACACATCTTCACATCTTTCAGATATAACTGCAGGTATCAGCAATAACATACATAGATCTTATTTATTAGGTACAGTTCTGCACTAATTGTTAAAAAAAAAATATGGAAAATTCCAAAGACAAGCATGCCATACATGATATAAAAGATTATATAACAGGCCAAATGGAAAAACACCTACAAAACCTGCAGCAAAAATCTTCCCCAGAGACTGAGTACAGTCAAAAAAAAAAAAAAAAAAAAAAAAAAGACCAAATAATTAACAGGTGTTTTTGAAAATGGGGTGAAGTGGTTTTAGGCTAATATCCTGAAGGAAGTAGCATGGTACACACTAAATCATGCATTACAGGAAAATGAAATCCTACCCACCTAGCTGCTGTTGAACCTCTAAGAACTGTCATTGCACAGGTGCTTAACAAGTCAGGAATTAAGAAAGCAGTCTGGAGCACAACTACATCCCTCTGAGATGTTTAACACTGCTCCAGATGACAAGTAAAATCATCCTGGCAAGAATGTCAGTGAACAATACTGCTGGTAACTCTAGACAAAGAACTCAGATCCAAAGGTCAGTGAATGTGAGTGGGCTTCAGTGGGCTGTGGATTAGGTCCCGGTTGCGTAGTGTACAGAAGTTGCACTAGGGGCCTGGGGGGAGAAGCCCACACAAGCTATCTTGTGGCAATGGGCAGTCTTCGGTACCTGCACATTGCTCTCTCAAACTGCTGTAATCCAAAGGTGAGTTCAGTTCTTTACTCTTGACTACTCAGTGTGTGTAAGAGTTGAACTAGAATGGGTAGAGAACATGGTATTGCACAATGAACCGTATGTCCTGGTAGCATGAACTGCTGTAGAAGATGAAATACGAAGTAATATTGAGAATTACTGGGAAAAAAAACACCAATAAAACCAATAACAAAGGAAGAAAGAAAGAAAGAAAGAAAGAAAGAAAGTAAGAAAGAAAGAGAGAAAGACCAAAAGGTATTGTTTAAGAAAAATACCTGCTTGTCTTGTGAAAACTCTGACCACTTTATGAGTCATTGCAAGTGACTTCTGATGATTCACTGCCATTTTCTAAAACTCTGATAACAATCTCTAGTTGTTTCCAAAAACTTTTTTTTTTTTTTTTCCCAAACAAATAGCTTTGGCAGCTTTTCATATCACAAAACTGCAATTTAGTTTTCTTCTTTTAGTCATATTAGTAGGTGTAGTAGGTTAAGATTGCTTACGTTTCTTGCTCTTTGCATCTTGGAAGCCCATTTATAGCACAGTGCATTAAGAACTTGACTGCTGCAATTCCAGTTGTAAATTACTCTTAATTCTGGTGTTGATGGTCATTTCCTAGGAACAGGAACAAAGAAACAGAGCTCATGTTGGTAGACCACTGGAATGCCATCTGATTCTATCTTTTGGTTGCTGACATGGCCTCTGTTTGAGCTAGTGACTCATACTTTATTTATGCAGGAATGTTTAATCACTTGCTTATACCAGTATCATTGCACAGATAAAAATAAAGCCATGGACGTTCTGTCAGGTATGAGAATGTTTCTTCCAGTCAAGCATAAATCCCTTTCCAAATGACACAACATAAACTGACAAAAAAAAGAAAAAAAAAAGTTTTTTTCCATATCAGAAAGAGACAGTCAAATTAAATTGAAGTACATTGACACATTCAGCAAAGCCCACATGAACAGAGTTTAGCAGTGAAAGACTGAGCTCTGTTAGTACTTGTGCTCCTGACAGTCTTCACAGTGTTCTTTCCTGAACCTATTCAGTTGCTTGATATGAATTTAGTCACATTAAAAACTCTTCCAGCAATCACAGCATCCGACAATTTGGGCAGGCAACAGCTTTGAAAATTGACATTACACAGCTTCGGAATAGCTTTGAATAGTGGTTCAAGTTAAATCTGGTTATCAGGTAAATTGTTTAAATAAATGATTGATACACGTCATACTTAAGACTGCAGGAAGAATTTCTTGATTCTCTTCATTCTACTGCATCTTCTTACATAGAAATAAAGTGAAAATTTCAGGTGGGAAGCATCAATAGTCAGATAATTCTTCCAGTAATTTTGCTCCAAATTTTTGTTCTACTCCAAGGCATACATCAGTGATCGCAACCACATGAAATAAAAGCTGGTCTTGCGTTAATCACTGAGCACTGTGTTGAGACATCCTTGGTCACCATGCCTATGCTCCTAGTTCATATCAGTGCAATATTGCAGAGGCCAACTAAACCACTCTCAGCTTGGTTTGAGCTATTTTGACTTCTTAAAGGAAGGCTTACCAAGTCTCAGCCAGAAATCTCAGCTGGGTGTGAGATTTTCCTGAATTATTTTTTAGAAAAACAAGGCAGAATACAAGGCTGGACAGTAAGACTGTACGAATATTGATATTGGATCAGACCTAACACTGATCTAGCTCAGTATTTGACACACGCATCAGCCATAAACAAAAACGCTAAAGGAACAAATGATGCTTGTATTTATTAGCATTCAGCTATAAGAAATTCTGGTGAAAACTGAAGCCTCCTGATGGAGATGATCTATACTGACTTGTCTGATCTCATTTAATTTATCCATACTTTGGCATTCTTACTGTCCCATAGCACTTGGTCATCACCTGGAAAAAAATATTCTCCTTCACTTAAGCCTGCTGCTTGATAGTTTTTTAGCGCGGCTCAAGTCCTTGTGTTGTAAGAAATAGAAGGCAAGAAAAGATTCTACTAAGCGTAAAACCACTTTATTGTGTCATATTGTATTAAGCACTAATATTTACATAGAAATCAGTATAGCTGTGCAAGACTCTACTGAATTTTCAATTTGTTTTTAGTGCACACAGACCTGGCAGTTTACTCCATTTCAGTTACAGTATGTTGATCAATGCTTTTCTGATTCCTATGGGGACATCTGTTCATTAGCACGCAGGGAGGCCAATATCGCTTTAGGTAAAGATCAGCTAGTTCCTCTGTTCTACACACTTGGGAAGAATAGCATTGCTTATAAAATGTAACAAATGTTTCCTGGACTCCAGCCAATATATTTTTGATCTTTTCTTGATCTTCGCTTTCACTAATCCTTTTCTTTTTATATTTGTGCCTTTTGTTGACATGCCAAAATTCTGTCAGTCTTGTTTCCTCTTTCAAAAAACGTATTTTTGTTAAGTTGAATTAAGCATTCTACCCTGTTGCCAAGAGCAAATTAAGTTCCCCCCTTACTGAAATAAAATTCTGTAAAGTGTCCAGGCAATTAGCTCTAATATGTGGTTGCTGTAACTCTTAATTTTCCCCTTTCAAGGGTTTTCTTTCCCTCTGTCTTTGTTTCTGCAAAGAAGATGTGAAATTCCTTCTCTTCCCTCTGGTAGTGGCCTTTTAGTTCCCCAGTATCCAGCAACCATCCACTGATACTTAGCCAAACCTCACTTTTAATCTATAATCCAAAGGTATTTGAAGTAACAAATTGTTCATTCTTCAAGCAGAAAGCTGAGCTGGTGGACCAGCCTGCTGGAACTGGAACAGAACTTGAAGAACAGACTTCTGAAGAGCTCTCGCAAGCACAGCATTTAAGCACATCATACACGCAGCAAAAGATTTCCTACGATAGCTGAAAAACTGGCACTGCTCACCTGCATAACTAAACAACAGAAGTCTTTCACATCTTTGCATTTGTTGTCAGGGGCTCAATTCCAAGAGGGGGGTTCAAGGAGGAAAAATTACAAGCATATAATTATTTCAAGTAGCTGGAAAAGGAAAGGCCTCATTTGAGAATGATCACAACAATGGTGTGGCATGGTGAAATGGCTCAACTCTGCTTTATCCTTCTAGCCATGCCTCAGCATTCTCACATCCACAGCAGCCTATTGAAGGTTTCTTCTCCAGGTCGTCTTCAACAAAGAGGTTTTCCTTATCCCCCTTTGTATTGATATGCATGCAGGAAGGATAAGGCAAGGATTAAGACTTCTCTCTGCTAGCCATACCAAGCACTCTGATGAGGAAGGATGTAATGAGAGTCAATGAAGCAGTTGTCTCAGTTCCAGTGAAAAGTCATCTTATATTAAGAAAAAAAAAAAAAAATTCTGGACAGTTTCCCAATGTCAACTAGATTAGGATCAGCTAATTTGTTTATAAGGAGTCTGACAGCTTGAACATTACCTCTGTCAGCCACTGTCCCTTTCTTTCCTTTACATCCCTATTTATTTTGGCAGACTTAAGTAGTGCACATGATAAAGCTGTGTTATAGTAACAGCCGTAGTTCTATTTAAAACAGAGCACTGAAAGTCAGAGAAAAGCTTCTTGGATTCCAGAGGTTATCTATATATATCTACAAATTAACCAGCCACAGTGCAAATGCTCTAATGAAGAAACGACTGATTTTAACACATGATACCCGCAATTACACGAAATTCTGTTTTGTTAAAAATAAAATAAAATAAAATAATAGATAGATACATACTTCTCTCCACAAATGTAAGCAGGTATATTTTCCTGCCTCACATACTTCCTATTGCTGATTTTCAATCCATCAATGCACTACTTCCTTAAGACCAAAATGTGGGAAAATTTCATTGTTTTCCTTTTTTCCTTCCTCATTTCCACTTGTTCCTACAACACTTCATAGGCTGTCTCTTTCCCAATTTTATTTCCTCTCAACCCTAATTGGTAATTTAGAACACAGCTGAGTACAGCTGAGAATAAGGTGCCCAGCCCTCACGGACTTCATTACAAACAATGCACCAAGTACCCCCTCAGTGTTTGGAAATTCTCTTGTGAATAGTAACACATTAATAACTCAGTCTCTTTATTTTAAAGTAATATGGCTGCAGTTGTGTTCAGCATTTCATGACCCATCCTTGCCTTTTCTAATCCTCATGCATAACAGCCAATTTTTCTGCTGCTTCAGGTGACTTAAAATAATCTGCGTGTGGGCAAAAGTAAGAAGCCTCAGTAGACGTTCCCAGAGAATAACCTGAAGGAGGTTATGATGACAGGGGTGAGCTGAAACAACTTATCGTTCAGATATCCTACCATTGCTTTGTGGAATGGGTGGGAAAGGGTACGGAACTCAGTCAGGGGCAGTCTGCATCTGAACCTCTTCTGCCTTTTTTTTGTTTTTGTTTTTTAATCCAATCAATTCCAATCCCCACACAGACTCATTTTGCAGGATCTCACCATAGCAGCCATGTGTGACTTGCTCCCAACTTCATGCAGTACACTAGCAAAGTTAGCTACCCTCCTCTGTTGTAATTAATATTGGAACTCATCAGAACTCTGGTGCCTATTATCATAGTGCTTCTAAGAAAAGTCTCAGATATTTGAAGGCAAGTCCAATATCTCACAAGGCCTTAACTTTCACAGTAACATTCTGCTCCAAATTTTATCCTCCTCCTCTAGTTCATGAGTTTCTCCATACTCTTCTCTCTATCTTTTCATTTCCCATCTGGAAACCTGATTCACAGCCTATTCTGTTCCACTTGCTTTAGCTTCTTAATCCTCCTTGATTCTTACCCCTGATAAGAATGAATTCTTTTTTATTATTGTTATCAAAAGGAGGAATTAAAATTAATGCAAGACTTGTAATTCAGCTGCATTGTTGAAGTGAAAATTCAAGCCAGTCAAAACAGCAAATAAAATATGCTCAAAGGTATATCACAGCAGCTTTTAAAAGAAAACACAGCCTCTTCAGAAAAACAAACAAACAAACAAAAACAGGCTTCTAAAGAAGAGAGAGAGGTGCATGATCATTCAAGGGACAAGTATTGCATACCATAACAATACAATTTTCCTAGTAAGTCACTATTTTTTTTCTAGAATTTTCTTATATTAGATGAGAAAGGCAAAAACAGTATTCCCGAAGTATCTTTGAGTTAGTTCATAATACCACAAAAATATATAGTTACTGTTTTTGAACTTTGATTCAGATGAAGAGGTCATCTTCTTTCTGAAGAGTGATTGTAATCTGTTTCTTATTCACTTCAGTTCTCATTGATTTTGAAACTTTATTCTGCAATGTACTTAAGTACTTAAAAAGTACTTAAACTTTTATTTCCTTTCCTTCATATTAGGATTTCCACAGTTGTAGCAAGTAGCCTTGAGAGGCATGTTATTTAACAAATATTACTTCCAAGCATGTTTACAGGGGAAAAAAACAGAACACTTTGGATGAAAAACAGATTTAATTTATCATAAGGCATAAAATGAAAAAAAAAAAAAAAATAGTGTATTAGAAAGAGAGGAAAACAATGTATTATTCTTTATGTAAGACAAAAGCAAACGTGCTTTCACACACATGAGATAAATTGCTATTTATATTTAGTCAAGCTATTTAAAGGGAAACTTATTTAAAAAGATAGAGGAGTACTAGGCAGAGCACAGAAGTGAGTTTCTACTTTCTGAAGATGATTTAGGTAAGTGATTTATGTTCTAGCTGGCAGAGATAGATGCAAATTTCTTTAGAAGGAAATGAGAAAAATTTGGAAGTAGCCAGGATAGCTGATTTTGGAATTTACAAAGATACTTTCCCAGAAATGAATCTTTGACAACCTAGAGAGGACAAAGGAAGACCCAGGAAATGGAGAAAGGCATATACTTTTTGAAGAGGGAGAGAAGATGTGAAGATGCCAATTGTTATAAACTAATCAGTCTATAAAAGTCCTGAACAAATTACTGAAAAATCCATGTCAAGTGCCTTGATGATGATAAAGTGATTTAAAAAAAAGGCAATAAGGGAGTATGAAACCAAAGTAACTTATTTATTTGATAGCTTCCAGGTTTAACACACAAAGGTGAAAGAGAAGATATGTTGTATGTCAACCACAGTAGTTTCATCATTGTCTACGTGGTGTTTTTGTACAGAAGCAGAATCTAGGTATGGTCACCATCAGGTAGATAAGGTTGGCTGAAAAAAAATCATTTTCAAACGTAGTTATCAGTGATTCCCCAAGAAACAAACAAACAACAAAAAAACCTCAAGTAGATTCTGCCAGGATTCTCACAAATCTAGTTGTCTTTAATATTTCCATAATCATTTACACAGCACAATAGAAATCCTACTTGAAAAAAAATCTTGTGGGCAGGCACAAGTATTTTGGTGAAAAGGATTACAGTTCACATTAATCTTTTTAAATGGGAAGAATGTTGAAAAATTAGGAAATGGAAATTCAAAGATTAAACCCATCCAAAGCTACACAGAAGCAGAACTCCACAACACAAAAGGGGAAACTATCTGGGCAACGTGGCATCTCTGGGTGAGACGGAAAGCAAAATTTAGTTTACTCTCTGCTGGGGAGATTTCAGACAGGGCCCCCAGAAGTATCTTAGTCACATCCATAGCGATAGTAGATGTACTCTGTGTCTCAATCCTCTTGCAAATCCTGAGAACTGAAGGGTATTGCCTGTGCTGGAGAGCTTTGCTGTGGCATAATGTGTTACGAAGAAAGCAAATGCTATGTATCTGACTCAAAGGCCACTTCACTTCATACAAGTGACAATGTGCTGGTATGAAGGTGAGTGATGAAATCTTTTGGACATATTCTGGAAGACTTTAGTCACTTCAGTGGCAGGGCGATTCAAGGATGTATTTCAAGTACAGGTTGGACAATAACCTGACAATTACATTTGTTTTTATGGCAGTGGCAATAGTCTTTTGGGGAGGTTGCCGCACTTCCATCACTCATATACACTCTGGTAGTTTAGAAGCAGGATGCTCAGAGACGAAAACTTGTCTATAGCCCTGCTTGGAAAAAATAAGTTAGCCAGAAGTGGTCTGGCTCCAACTGTTCAAGTATGAATGTGTCAGCCCATATTATGTCAATGAGTTTTTGGTGCTGTTTTATTTGGAGTGTTTTTTAGTTTTACTGCGATCTCTTAAAAAAAGAAAAATATATGTTCCTGGATTATATGGGATCTTTTACTGAAAAAAAAAATATATATCTTCTAGTCAATAGTGTTGCTTGGGTTTTTGTTTTACAAAACATTAGTACATAGCCCATTCTTAGGCCTTTATCTCATAGACAACATCCAATGAAGTCAAGATCAGGGGCAGGATCTCCATTATGCACTGAATCATACACATACTTTTTTGTTAACAGCGCAATCAAATTATCTTAGTTCTGCAACTCTTTATTTTACTATTACAGACTGCACAGAGAAAGGCTAGGCTTATTCACAGGCACCAAGGTACCATAAAGATTGATCAAACACAATAAACTAAAATGGCAAGCATAAAGTTTCTGCATCAAAGTCTCAAAAGCCTGCTCAGGCAAAACACTCCTACATCTTAGCTGTGTACAAAACATTCCCAAACAGTGAGATACTGGCCTTATACTCATAGACAGATAAACTGAATCATAAAAATTGGTCTCATATTATCCACCCAAAGCATGGATGACTGAACAAAATAAGGGAAGCTAGATTAACATCCAGGTTAGTTGGTGAGTATCATGGTGTCTCTGCCTCTGTACCTATCATTTCAGCAAGTGTAATATATTTGTCATAGCAACAACAGCTTGTAGGTGCAAGGATGGGGTAAAAGGGAGGAAAAAGAAAGCAGTATTTAGAGTTGAATTTTTTTTTTTTTTTTTTTTTTTTTTTTTTTTTTTTTTTGTCACTTATCTCAAACACAGAAGTGATTCATTTTTACCAGTAGGGAAAGAAAGGACATCCCTTTCATGAGTCAGATTCTTTGTCTTGTGGATTTCTGTTTTCAATGTTTTGTTTCTTGATTTTGCTTTTAATTCCAAGTGACAGTGACAAGCTTAGCACTGAAAAGATAAACACCAAATATGCTTTCTCTTCATCATATCAATCCTAGTAATTTTGATCTAAGTTTCATTTCAGGACTCCTTGTTGCTAATACCAGTTGGAAGTAACCAATTCAGTTCAGTCTTAAGTGCCTGACATTATGAAAGCTATTAAATACGGGTCTTGTTCACTTTTAGTCAACACAGACACAAAACCTTGTCCAAGCAGGCCACATCTCATAGGCAGACAGATAAGTACATTTGAGACCTTACCTTTAGCCCTTACAGCCTGAAATCCTTGATCAGCTTTTCTGGAAAAAAATTAAACAATTCTAAATATTAACATGTATTTCACAATTTAGCCCTGACTAAACTCATCTGGGCCTCCCAAATCATACCAGAAATTAATCAGCCATACAGAGTTAAGGCTGAAAGGTCTCAAAAGTATTCACTGACTTTGCATGCCTCTGTTTACGGTTGTCTGGCTTTAAACACTTACCAGCAGGTGTCTAAATTAGGCTGTCTAAAAAAAGAAGAACCCAAAATGTGGGGGACTTTTCAGAAAAGATTTCCTCCAGGTGATGAGGTCAAGGATTTTGAGTGAGCCAGTCCTCAGTTCAGAAAAGGAAACCAAGGCCTGATCCATAATTTACTGAAGGGCACGATAGGCTTGTATGATTCCAAAGTCTGTGGAAGTGACAATCACAACATATTCCAGATTGTTGTGTACTTCTAGATGAAGCTTGTATTATAGGGTGCTGTTGAAGAGAGATGTTCACTTTCATATTGAAACTATATATTGCTTTTCTATGCACCTGCCTAGTTACCTAGTATACAGACCTCATCTTCTCTAAAAAAGAATAGACAAAAAAAAAAAAAAAGGCTGTTTTTAATCTAATTTATTCATGATCTATGCTACAGTCCTGAAACTAAGAGGAGTATAATCTTCAATCTGTCTCAGTCAACAACTGTCCAAGGAATCAACTATAATCATTTATACTGGTATCTGGAAAGTGTAACTATCTTACTTTGAGTTTTCATGCACCGAAACAGCATCTGACAAATCACTGTCACTTGGATACCAGCCATTTAGGTATTCTGATGCCAGACTTCTACTTCAGTTTTCAGCTCTGACAGAGACTTATTTCAAATGATTTAAATACTCAAAACATCTTAAGCTATTTTTGTATTTACAGCTCTGTCAAAATCCCTAGCTCCCATGACTTGCTACAAGGGCTTAAAAACTCCAATTGTCTCGCCTTCTCAAAATGTTATCAAAGATTAATTAACATGGGTTGAAATATATCCCTTTTCTTAACAACAGAAAAGCTGGGTTTTTTTGGTTTTTTTTTTGTTTGTTTTGTTTTTTAATAGTGATCACAAAGAGACTCAGGATATGAAAATAAAAGATTTTAATGGTGCAGACAGAAATACAGTTTTGGAGAAGTTGGACTAACCACCTGGTATTTGGCAAAGAGAGTGAGAAAGGAGGTCAAATGTGCATCAGTTAAATACACCTGTGAAAAGTGAGGTGTAGAGAATAGATCACTTAAGAAACAGCAGAAGTCCATAAAACACCAAAAACAGAATGTGGAGCTCCCACCTTTCTTCAGACATCTTGTTGCATAAAAAAAGGGCAGTATTTGTCTTCCTTTAACTAAAGGAAATCTGGGACAAATCAATGGGTTTTCTGTCTCTTTTTGCAAAGCAGAGGAAGAGAACTCTAAGATCTTGGTTACTTTATGCATTTAACTAAGCGCAGAGTTTGGCCTGAAGTTTATCTTTGTAGGAGACAAAAGATCTTATTTTCATCAAATCTTTACTCCAGTGAAATAACACCATAAGATGAAATCCAGTAACTAAATGCTATAAAACAGAAAAGTTCTGCCATCCTCACTTCTCATTGGAGAGCTGAGTTAAAGAGCACTTGAAAGCTAGGTATACAAAGGGTCGTAGCTGAGCATCTAATTCCCATACCGCTGTATCTACATTGCCAAGTAGAGCAGTTCAGATGGAATGGGTTCACTGCATGGAATGATTGATATGGGGGACATACCCTCTTATGGGATGGTTGGGTGACAAATACTGAGGTCAAGAAGTATACCTCCTGTTCAGTCCCCAGAAACCAGAGACCTATGTGCTGAACTGTGGTACTCCTCACCCCCCATCATTTACAGCTTTCATTTCAAAATTCACTGCCAGAGAAAGCAGTGCATGAGAGTCATTTACTGGCCATCACTGGCCAGGACAGGGCTGCATCAGTTCCACAGCCATGGGGGTACCACCTCCAGCTCTGTGGAACAGCAGCAAGCAGCCCTTGCGTGGACTCAGCCTGGTGGTCCTGTGGCAGGCAAGCTGGCCAAGTAGGCTGTGTCTCTGGCTAGGGAATGATGGGTGGAGAAGGGACAAGGCTTTTTTGACCAGGCAGGCTCAGATACAAGCCAGGCTTTGAGCTGTTTGCTTTTGACCACACCATAGTATTTTTTCACATAGATGGAAAGAAAAGTTCAAGGGCCTGATGAATTTCAAGCCATCACCATCTGAAGCAGGGGTTTTGAGGTGTTTCTGCTGCCTATGTTCCCTTTTAGGGGCTTGTGCAACAGTTTAAGTAATTTGCCCCAGGTTATTACAGCCATTTGTGGCAGAAGAAGGAAATACACCTTCATCCCCAGAGGCTCTGGCTAACACCACAACCACACAAGCATCCTTCCTCTTTTGTCCTTCCTCCCAGCTTGTCAGAATCAGCTTACATTAACACAACAGGGACATTTTTTATCACAGAGAGATGACACCCCAAGAGGCAATGCAATGAGATAGAACTTTCTGGGAGCCAGACACTATGGTCACCGTGTGGCACAAGGTCTTATCAAATATGAAATGGCCATAGCCCTGTGAAAGACAAGATTTCTGTGGAGATACAAATGGAGGGGAGACAGAAAGGTAAAAAGAACAGCTAAGGAAGGTGTGTATCTATTTGAAAGTAAAAGAAGGTAAGATTCATAGCTATCATCCTATTTCACACAATAGTAGAATTTTCAATGGACTCAATAAGACAACTTATTAACTAGCCAGATGTATGACTAAAGAGAGTAGGATGCCAATATGCCAGTTAGTGCTGTCACCCTCTACAAGGCTCTGAGATGCCAACACTTTGTTTCCTCCCAAACTGAGAGGAAATATTCAATTCTAGATTTTTTTTTTCAGATTAGAACATGATGTAAATGCTTATTTTGGTTAAGTCAATATAACCACTTCAGACCTTAAGATTTTGGCTTATGTTATGATAGAAAAAGTTAAAATAGTAACTACTGAAAGTCCTGTGTATTTCATACAATCAATACATAGAATATGACTATTGAAATGAGAAACTATTTTGATAACTTCTTGCAAATTTTTTTCAAAAATTAGTATATTCACATGAAAACAATTTTATTTAATTGAACAGGTACTTCAAGATTTCCACCCAAATTTCCATTCATTATTTTTAATAAGCTGTACTTGCATGAACTGGAATTTCAATCTTAAAATATAAGGCTCAAAATCTTGATGTTCCTGATGGAGAAACCTTGCCAATTCGTTTTATTAGAAATGTGATATCACCTATTATCTTTCACAAGCCTTACTGAAAAATCTGTAGCTATATCTTTAATCACAGTAAAAATCTAAAGAGATGTAAATTAATAAAAAGTAATTAATAGATTTTTTTTTTCTCAAGGCATTTTCTAGCTTGTTGTTTTGATCATTATCATCAAACGCTTCATTTGTAGTGCTTTATTTGGTGTAAAAATGGTGAAAAACAATAACAATGAAAAATAAAATGCGTGGATGTTTTTACTCAGTATTTGGAAAAAGCTCATTGAGAATTCACATTTTCTAACTACAGAGCTGGAGGAATATGTTTTATGTTCTCATTGTTCACACAGGAGTAGCAACATGTATGTCAGTTACTACCAAATATTGTGAAGTATAGATTTTCTTGTGGTACATTGGCATAATTACTACCACATTCCATTGAATTATTCATCTTTCATTCTTTCTGTTAAACAAACCAAAAAAAAAAAAAGGGGGAGGGGGGAAAAGGTAGAAAAGGTACAATCTCACAACCAGTTGTATGGAGTAAGTTGTGGCACTGTATTTTTTTCCAGTTACCTAAGGTTCTTTTTATATCAGAGTCCTGGCATCTGAATTTCTACAGGAGAAAAAATACTTCTGCTCTTATTTCAGACTACAGAGCAAGTACACAGGACTGAGCTGAGCTTGGTTTTGCAGCTGTAGCATTACAATGGGAACAAACAGGTAAGAAAAAACAAGACAAGAAGCACACCAAGTAAGAAGAAATTACATTTCCAAGTTTGGAGCAAGTAGTCAAAATATTGAGATTTGCTGCATAAAAGGTTTGCGTGGCAACATCAAAACAACTGTATTGACACACTAAATATTGGAATGTTTCTGCTACATGATGTCAGCTTGACAGTACAAGGTGTTATTATTCTTCTAATGTCAAACACAATACAGACATCACACTAGTGCTAATTTAAGAGCTTTAAAAAGTGAAGATATGAATGAAAACTGAAGCAGCCTGCATCCCTCTGCCTAATGGTGCTCCATGAGGCTGGGTGACTGCACCCACCTGCAATAACCTGCAGGCTCTTAACTCCTGCTTCCTCACCGTGGCTTGAAAAGCAGAAGAAAAGGACACCAGGTAGAAGGTTGCTTACAATCACTCTGCTACTTTTTGTGAGATTAAATGTGGGGATTTCCCACCAAAGTGAGGAAGAAAGCACACCTGTAAGGACTGAACATCACTAATAATTTGGCATGCCCTCCTTCCTGTTCCAAAACTTGCTGGGACATTTTTCACTTTTTTCAGCCTCTCTTTTGTGTTACAGCTGTATGACAATATGAAATTTTAAAGCTGTGAAGCTGTACTTTCCCATATGTTCAAGTCTTAACATGACTGGGCTATTTTTCTTTTAGAAAAACTAAAGAGATGTTTTCATACCTCTCTGTGATTTATTTTCCCTCACTCTCTCTTTCTGTCCTCCCTTTCTCTTTCACATATCATGTTGATGCTCCCTGAAGGCTGTCCCACCCCATGCACTTCACCAGGGGAGCAGCGTGGGCTTCTGAGCTTGGATCCCCTGCTTGGATGGCATTCTGCTGATAGAAGCCTGGAGTGCACAAAGGAGATAAAACTCATTTCTCCTCTATGAAATAACGGTTGGGTGAGAGTTGACCAGAATGTGTTCTGAAAGGGCCTGATCTAGTATCCACTGCAATCAATGGAAGTCTTCAACTGACTTCAGTAGGTCTCAGATAAAGTCCCATATTAATATTGTAACTGCTGTCATTCGCAACAGAGGCTCTGAGTATTGCTGTACAACATTTTTTTTTTGTGAGAATGAAAAAAAGTATGGCACGGTATGTTTATCTCTGCTGTTTTAAAAGAACATAAACTTCATTCAAATTTCTGCTCACTTTGTTTTCTTTCTGCTTTTATCTATCAGATGTTCCCCTGTTAGCAACCCTCCCTGTATTTTGAGATCTCTCAAGCCTCAACAGAAAGACAAGAATATTAAAAATCAACAAGGAAGTTTTCCTCACAAGTAGTCTAGGCATTTGTGGTGATTAAGTGTGACAGAAGAAAAGACTTTAGAATAATTCAGATGAAAAAAAGGTCCACCTTTTTTAATCGGATCTCACTTGCATGGGTGACACTGATACCATTATCCTCTGTGTTTCATTGTGTTCCAGGAAGAAACAGACCTAAATATCTGATATAAAACCCAAGTTTAACTTTCTCAGGGTGAAGACGTAGAGGGCTTTAAAAAAGGCATAAGGATGACTCCCCTTTTAGAAAGTTGCCTTACTGCTATTTAATAAAAATCTGTAGAGATGAGAAAAGTCAATACAGCTGTGTACAGCCTGCCGACCCCCACTGTGTGGAGAGAAGGAAGTGGACTAGGAGAAACTGTTCTAAAGGAAAGATCTCTCTGAGAGCTTTTTGCTTCAGTAACTTTCCATTTGATTTATATCACAATCGTTTTAGTGACTCTTATGAACATTAATGGACTAATTTTTGCAACATCCTCTAAGGAGTGGAAATATTACCTCTTGTAACAGTCCAAAAGCCGGACACGGTTAAGCTAAATGATGTACTTTGGGTCACACAGCAGGCCCATGGTAGCATGCAGTTCTCTGCACTGAAACTCAGCCTCACAGTGACCTCAGCAATTCCAAGAGGACCCTTGAGCACCTGATGAAGCTGTACCTGTGTGCTTTGCTGCTGGCTGTTGCTCTTGAAATCACACTGTCCACAGCTGAGCTTCATGCTTCATGTCCTGGGCTTCGTCCTGCCCTCATTTAGACTATTAGAGAAGTCCTTCTGATGCTGCTATGAACAGAAGCAGGCATATGACATTATGAAAGGGGCCTGTTAAAGAACCGAGAACTAAATTCAGGATCGCATCTGTGCCTCAATTCTGTTTGTCTTAACTAATGTGTATACTTATAGATACACACACGTGCACATTTTTTCTACCAATCTGGTTATTATACCTTTTGCCTCCTCTCCATGATTTTTTATGTATCCTCACCCACCACCTCTACTACCATACTGAGGTTAAAAAGAGCCTTTTAAACTGTAGTCTTTTATGCCAAAATCCCAGTACAGGAAAGAACAAACTAATCAATAAACACTGAGTCAGCTACTTTTTATCTCTTTATATTATACTTTCCCCAGGTAGTTTGGCTTTTAGCTTTTACTAAATCAGTAATAACTCAGTATTTAAATATAAACGTAAATGTATTTAAATTATTACTACCAACGAGGCTCATCTGTATGAAAAGTTATATTGTTTCATATATATAGTTTTTTAACACAATTTTCAGTTAAACTGATGTAGTAAAATCTATTCAAATCAAGTGCAATTCATATAGATTTTATCCCAGATAAAATAAATTAATTTGAGCTGCATTAAATAAAATTAATTCATTTAATTTATATTATGTTTTACACTATTTTCACTAATGTGTTTTCCAGTATGATTTCAAGTTAAATAATTTCCACAAATTTAACTTTGAAAAGACAAAAAAACTAAGTCTGGTCTTAGCACCTCAAAGGACTAAAATGCTGACATAGTTAACAGATAGCCAGACTAAAAGGAATTTTCACAAGTAGCTACCAAGATTTAGCTCGACAGTTAAGGGTAAAGAAAAATCCCCCACACTGCAATTGAATAGGAAACGCAGAGCATTTTTTTGCTGATCATAGTTTTCCTGATCAAGGAGGAAAAAATCAGATGAAACTCTTAAAAACCTCAGGAAATTTAATTATGACTTTATGCCCAAATAAAACTCCAAGAGTTGGTAATGTAGCCAAAGAGAGACTCTGTAAAGTATTTGCCAAGATGTAAGAGAACCTGGTAATTATTATCCCTTAGTACGTTTGATGAATGGTTTTCTAGTACTACACCACTGGCACTCTGAAAACCTCACAGAGATGTCCCTAATAAGTCAAGCATAGACAAAAGTATTCCCAGCTAATGGCAGGCCACAGAAAAGCATTGCAACCATATGTAATCAAAGCAGTAGGCAGTACTTAAAGACTGATCTTGATCATAGATGTGCAAGAAGTCAAGATGTAGGAAATGCCAGAGGAAAGGTCATTTTTCAGTTGTATGCTGATCAAAAGGCAATAAGAAGGAACATGCAGGCCATTCTTCTCAGGCTCTCATGCTTGTGTTGGTAGCTTTGATGAACCCCAGAAAGTGAATTTCCTGACTCATGGTAAGCATATGAGCTTTAATCAGACTTTAAAACTAAAGTCTATAGTCAGGGCTAGTATACAAGAATCTTCATTACCAATCCAAGCTAAAATTCACAAGCGTCACCTTTGATACGTCAGTGGCAAGAACTGGCCTTGAAAGTGCATCTGACAGAGGAGATAATGCACATCTCATTTGCTGGGATCTAGTGTATGGTCACGGGCTAATATTCAGCCAACATGTAATGGCAGGCCAATATGATTGATGCAGAAGTTCAAAGGGTGCATTGGTGGAATGTGAGTCTCTTGACATGTGAGGCAAGAAAGACAAAATGCTGGAGAGGTAGCAATGCCCTAACAGCAGTGATGCAGAGCATGAAAGCTCATTTCCTGACCAGGTCAGAAAAAAAACAGCCAAGAGATCTGAGCATCACAGTAGCAGGTCCTGCAGGATGAAGCAACATAGCATGTGTATAGACTAAGGTCAAACTGGCTAAATCCTCAGAGGAACGCAATGCATTCAGGTAACCACTCTCCCAAAGCAATCAGGCAGATAAATGTTTTTCCCCACGATATAGTATCTCAAGTAGACTTGGGTAGAACTTGCAATTTGCGAATTTTCAAAATTATTTTCAAATTTCTCCGTTTGGCAAATACTTTTAATTATGTAATTATTCTTCTGGTACTGGCAAGAACTTAATTCAGGAAGGCTTAAATATTCCTATACTATGCGTGATTAATTATAAAAGGAGGTCATGGAGGTTTGAGTATTTCCTTAAGGTTAGTAAGTGCAAAAGTGTTTCTCTGAACCAGGGCCTACATCATCATTACTAATTCAGAGAGAGCAGGAGACAGCTACTAAGGGAGAATATCTTCTGCCTGCAAAAAGCCTGGTGGGTTTCATGCTGCTCTCCTGTGAAATGAGAACAGATGAAGACAAATATTCTACAAATGAATCTTCTGTGAGTTTCATTGTTGTCTGTAGCAACTCTGAGGTCATTCTCTGCAATCAGCTCATTGGTATAAAAAAATAAAGGAATACAGAGTGTTCGTTTTTTTTCCAACTCTCTACAAGAAGAATAATGTTTCATCAACCAAATAGCCTAAGAATGTTTCTTATAAAGGAATAAGTATTTCTGGTGTTGCTCCTTTCCATGTGAGAGTAGGAGAGTTCTCTTTCTTTCCTATCTAATATGAAATCACATAAAGTTTCATGAGTAGTTTCTAATAGAAAATTTCCAAAAATAGGCTATTTGGACCTGCAAAATCAGGCATGACATTGTCCTACAGAAAGTTTTCATAACAATGGGTATTGTTACAGAAACAAAAATCTAAATATATTTATCCCATGGCTGAAAGCAAAGCCACCACAGGGTCAGGGAAATCTACAGTCCATTGTTCTTTGGGAAAGTCAAAACAAATAAAACACAATTATCTGACCAATAAAAACCCAATAGAGTGCAAAGTCACAGAACATCATGCCTTTTTAGTAGTGAGTTACTAAATACAAACAAAATTCATATTCCTCTCAAGGGTTTGGGTAATCCCTATAACCTGGAAAGGAAACTGAAAACAGAAGACAGGAAGGCCCTGAGGCTTTTAGAAACTGCTGAAAAAAAAAAAAAAAAAACCAAAGATATTTCCATAGAAGGTTGGAACACATGAAAAAGCCAGACAACCTCTGAATACTGACACATGAGTACAGCAGTACAAAAAGGGCGATTTTCTGATAATGCCAGCTTTGTCTGAGGAAGGCTAGAAGACTGGTTGTCAATCTCTGTGCACAGGAGGGAGAGAAATAATCAATTGGGCTATGGTATTAGCCAAAATACTTAGGAACTGTGTGGTTGCAAAGTACAACTAAAATGTCACTGGAAAGATTAAGAGTATGCTTTCTTACAGGGGAATTCCAGAGGAACTATTACTAAAAAAAAAAAAAAAATGGACCATGGTTTATAGAGCAAGGTTTCAAAGCTTTTTTGGCAAGATTTAATTTCCAATGCATTATCACCAGCCCTCAATGTCCTGAAGCAAAGGCAGAAACTGGAAGAAATGTGTAGACAAAATGATCCTTCCTTGGCACAGTTATGTACAGATCAGCTCCTGTTATGTCAGCTAAATAAAAGAGATTCCATAGGGATGCACTGGCGTTCTCAGTTACTGACTCTTGAAAAACTGTCATCTGTCAGTCCATCCATCCACCTATTTATTTATAGAAGATAGAGATTGCATAGTCTATATTATGATATCCAGTGGTCTCTGAACCATTTAGATTTAGATGGAAATTAGATGAGGAGTAAAAGTCCTCCTGCAAAATCGTAAGAAAATTTGTCTCCACGTTATAATGTTTCTACACAAAATCCTACAGGCTTTGTCAAGAGTGCCCACAATTGCACATTTAAACAGTAACAGCAATGTTGCAAAGCCTAGAGGAATCTGAGGTCAAAAAATTACCTGATTTGCTGCAAGAGCAGCCTCTGATAGGGAAAAAATGTGAAAATATACATAACGTGTATGAATTCAGCGGAATGTTTTTATTCCCCACAGCTGTGCAATCAAAGAAACTTGTGAAATGTGCCCGTGTTTAAAGCATCCCAAAACATCAGCTCTAAGCAGTGCAATCTGCTCATGACATTCATTCAGCCGAGTCTGAAAGCTAGGGATAGACCATTTAAACATTGTCATTGTTGACTGCTTTGTCATTTACATTAGGAACATTCAAAATGTTTCTTGGTTCTGTCCAGACTCTTCAAGAATCACACTTCTAACCCAGGGTGTGTGTGTGTGCATTAGCCTACTACACTGGGATTTAGGACATCTGAGGTTAATTCCCCAAACATTACAGTATAATCATGCAGTTCCTACATGTCTGACAAGAAGTTATTTGTCACAGATCCATAACAACACCTAGTTGAAGTGTTGCCACAGTGTATTTCTAGGGCCCAACCTAAAACAACTGTCCTCCTATCTAGTTGTATTTGGGCAGAGAGCAGGAGTGTAAACAGACATTGGCCTTCTCATCAAATTAAAGCAACATCTGACAAGTTACAGATAGTTAGGAGAGATGTTTTATTTATTCATATGCACCTCTCAGCAATTCAGCTGGTTCCCTAATTGTCTTGGTTAAGACAAGCAAGTTGCCTCTACTTGCCCCATTTCTAACCACAAATTCTAAGGATCCATTTCACCGTAGCATTTTCAGAGCTACAAAAGGTACTTTTCCCTACTTCCTTTCTCATTTTCTTTTCCACAGAAATGGCACCCAGCGTAAGACTGCCTCTCTTTTCATGACCAATTTAAAAATAATCAGATTCTCAAGAAGATGGAATTGTTCTGTAATTTTTGCTTATGCAAAGTAGGTGTATTTAAAAAACAAAACAAAACAAAAAAACACTCTTCAGAGGAGCTACCATCGTACTTGTATTTCTCACTGAGAAAAGGGAATATCCCTGAAAATTGCGATTTCCTGAAACAGGGATAAAGAATTTTAGAGAAAGTTCCATGTAAAAACACAAAAAGAAGCAAGGCATTAAGAAATAATATATGATTGCAAGCAAACAAATAAATGAATTCAGCATAATAAAGTTAATATATTCACGCTTTATTCTTAATGAACAAAGTAGTCAATATTACAGACTTACTAATAGGTGACTAAGTAAAGGAAATTTTTTCCAATAACAATGTTGCACAACAAGCCCACCAGTTTTCATGGGAAGGAAAGGAAGAAAAATCTTCCTTCAACCCAAATATATGGATCAGAAAAACTGCGTGTGGCTGTATCTAACTCTTATCTAGCAGTTATATCCCCATCAAACTGAAGTGCAAACCATTTTTTCCCAAAGCAAGTCCACCCCTGACAGGAAGTTAAGAACTCTTGACAGAGTTTCCGTAACATCTCCAAAAATAATTGAGAAATCAGAAACCAACTGGTGAACTTATGGTACAAGAGGCAGACGATGGTCCAGCTCCCTCTTCACAGCCCTTTGTACTTGATGGTGCTGACAACACTAGAGCTTGTATACGTCAATATACTATCTAGATATGAGTCAGGAGACATATGGAGAATACATATGTGTATTTGCAAGAGTAAACTTTTAAAGTCACTTTTCTGTTCATAACCAGACTGGAAAAAAAAAAAAAAAAAGAAAAAGAAGAAAAAAAAACAAAACACAAAATACATCCAAGCAACAATCAGCCAAACAAAAAAGTCGTGCAAAGCTGACAAAAACTATCAGTAATGCTTGTCTATATCATTAGCTTGTCATCTCCTTCCTTGTAACTCCAGTGAAAAACATAACCCAAATTTATTGCTTACCACTAAATAAATACATAAATATTTCAATTTGCTATAGAGATTTCCCCACCACAAAATCTCTGGAAAAAAGTAATTGCGTATACATAGGAGAATATGCTTTCCAATTCCAAAGTACAATTTTGGAGCTGTATGCATAATGCAGCCATGTGCTGGGCGATCTATAATCCATACTAGAAAGCAACAGTAGATGGCCTACTTTTCACAAAAAGTGAGAGCTAGAGAAAACCATGTTGTGCCATAGGGAGGGGAAGCACACACACAGCCTTCATTATTAATTGGCAAACACAGAAAGAGCAAGCAGAAACAAGACAAGTAAAAGAGAGAAGGGAGTTCTCCCCGAAAACATATGGGAAGTACAACATAAGAGTAATAAAACATTAAACAATAGAGCTACAAACACCAGTGTGTCCAGAAAATGCAATCGTTAGTAATGAGCATAATGAAAGCACTGGAAGTGTGACTGCAAAAGTTCATGTCTTCTCTTACACGTGGAAGAGGGTGCACAGCTAGAGACTAGGGCATCTAAATAAGAAAATGTATGAAAGAATCTTCCAAGTATCATTTTCTATATAACTCACCAGCCTTCACTGAAGGGAGAAGTAAAGGAAAGCACAGAAAATTCCATTTTGACACCTGTCTTCTAAAACTGTTTTCATTTTCACAATTTCTCTTCGTAGTTATGCACAAGGGAGCTACAAAAAACAAACACTTGCAGCAAGGCAGTCCTGCAGCAGGCCTGCTTTTCTGGTCACTGATGTCACTGGTTCCCTGGAGTAACTCCTTTTCAGATCCCTAAAGGAAAACAGGTGCCCAGCCTCTGTTCAGGTGCTGTCTGTTCAAAAAGCTGAGCGTGCTGCCTGCTCAATACTTCTGGCTGTCCTTTTCCTATTTGGTTGAGCTCTCACACCAGAAGTTTCTGAGTGCGGTCGATGAACATTTACTGCACACCTCAGGAAATATTTCTGCAGGTCTCCAAAGCATTTAAAACACTGGAAAACCAGTGGATGAATGCAGATGCAATGTTGCAAGCAATTCACAGTTACTGTAAAAAAATATTTTGCGAATGTGCTTTTGAACAAAATATACAAAGTCTCTTGGACACAAATACTCATCACAGCGATTGCTTAAAAGCTGTGTAAAACAACAGCAATCACCTCTTCAAACACTTAGTCTTCCAATTAGGATCCAATAAGCTTATTTCAAAGCTGATGGTGTGACATGAAAGAAGTTTAACTGGACAAGATGGAGGCACTGAGAGGCACAAGAAAGTCAGGAAGGAGCGCAGCATTATTTGGATACACAAGGTTATTGCCAGCTTAATTTGACGAGCTCTTAAATACCAGTGTGTAACAAGGGTTGTAATGTGTAAAATGGTGGTGATTAATTTTGTCTTGACCTGAAAAAATTGTTTTCCTCAATTATCTTTTGGCACCTCCTACTGACTACTACAAAAGAGTGACACTGGGCCTGAAGGTATAAAACAAACATGGTGGGAAGTGAAAAGTCTTGCCATGTGGCCCACACTGGACTACACAGAGATATGGAAAGTGTGAAGGAAAAGTAAAACAGGAGGAAAGGTCTGATTCCTCTTCATGGAACTCAGAAGGTTTAAGAGCGATATAAGACTGCAAGCATGTAAAAGGTTGGATTACTGTAAGATGATAATGAACTAACAGTGGGTAACCTGGAGCAGAGGGCGTCTGTGAGATACTGCCATGCTCGGCACGGCACAAGTGGCTGAAGTCATCAGCACATGTTTACCCTGAGCGACACTACCACGGCCTATAAGTTGAGCTCTGCTTTCAGTTACAGCAGGGTAAACCTATAGTACAGCAAAACCCATCAGCGGAGTCACTTTGCATTTACAAGAGCAAAAACGGGAGGAAAGCAGCAGGCTGGATTCCCTGCTAAAGCAGTGCAAAGGTGCAGCTCAGTCAGAGGACACACTTGAAAGCAGCTACAGAACAAAGCCGCTCTCCTTGCCAGCCAGGCACACAATGTAGTAACCACACCCTCCGAGGTAAACCAGGTACACAGAGCAAATCGCTTCTTTTGTGAGTAGGGTTTACTTTATCATTTTGAAAGGCATATTGCTATTTCTTGACATATTAGTACACTTAAATGAGTCACTTAAGAAAATAAACTTATTTGCCTGTGTTTACATTCATTGGTCCCACCCTCTATTATTAATCAAATTTGTCTAATGCTTTTATCATGCTGTGCTCTAAATAAATAAATAAACACCGCAATTGCCTTTGAAATACTTGTTGCTAGCAAGACGGTAAAGGTAAGAAAGCACATTGTCTGCTGTGCGGCAGGAGTGGGTGGAAGGGATGCAGTGCTCCAGGTAAGGGATGATGTCAGCATCCCACCACACCGTTCATTCTTGCTTCAGCTATAAGTGACCTGCGAAAGGTTAGGAAGATGGAGCTCTACATGCCACAAGTGATTCCCATTGCTAGCACTGTATTTTACAAAGGATGAACTACTGAAATCATTCTGTGGTTGGGTTTCAGAGAGGTGCTGCTCTGCACCAAGCCTGCTCTGCTCCATGTGCAGTGCTGCTGCTGCCCAAGGAGCTGGGCCCTGAGCCTCGTGCACTCACTATACTATGCTGTTTCAGAACAAATTGAGTAACAGCTTCTGTACAACATATGTTCTGTTCAAATAGAGCTCTATTTTTGCAGTTGAAAGGCCTGGGGCATTTCTCTCCTTCCAAGCCGTACACAAACAAAGAGGGTTTACCACAAAAAAAGAACCTCTGCTGAAGCGTGGAAGGTTTCTCTTTTCTCCCTCACTCCAGATCCCAGTTTCACCAAGTTGTGCCCCTTTCTTTCATTCTAATACTACACTACTTGATCCGACAGGTCTCTCCTGGCAGCAGCCCTCTTGGTTTTCCCTTCTCTTTTAGACTGACAGACTCAACTAAGACTTAGCTGTCAGAAACTGTAGGTATTAATACCAGAAAGGAAATAGAGCTCATATGCTGCAGCTGATTTTTTTCATTCTGAACTTCTGTTGATTTGTTCTAACCATATCACTGGATTCTCATTGCTATCTGATCTAGGCTAAGGCCAAATTTCCCTTTAAAATGAATGAAGAAATAGGGCAGTGCCTTAATCACTGCTGCCTGGCACTCACACTGTTCCAGTACACCACCAATTCGCAGTGTGGGTGCTCAGGTACACTCCAAGGCTCATGCGGAAGGACAGTGGGCTCTCCAATGGCATGTGCTGCCATCTCCACTGCTGGAGCAGTAGTCAGAAGAGTTCTTCCTCCTGTCTCTGAGTTCTTCCTCCTGTCTCTGAAGACGTGCTGCAAAGTGGGATTGGGAGCGTGTCCCTGCACTTCATGTACACTGGGGGATTGCTTCCATTTGGTGGTGCAGAGGGACCGTGCCTCCTGCTGGCCCCTCACTTCACCAGCATTTTGGCCCTGAGCAGGTGCCCGCAACACTTCAAATGGAGATGGTGACACTACCTCCTGTCCTTGGGGACAGTGCCCTTCCCACCATGCGGTGCTGAGATTGTGCATTCTCCCAGCGCACCTTACTGGAATGAAACAGTGATGCTCATGGTTGGCCATAAATAGAATCACAGAATTAGAAAATCATTTGAGTTGGAAGGGACTCTTAAGTGTCATCTGGTCCAATGCCCCTGCAATGTACGCGGACACTTTATAGATAGATCAGGCTGCTCAGAGCCCCATCCAGCCTGACCTTGAGTGTCTCCAGGGACGGAGCATCCACCACTTCTCTGGACAACATGTTCCAGTGCCTCACTACCCTTACTGTAAAAAACTTCTTCCTTATATCCAGTCTCAATCTTCCCTTCTCTAGTTTGAAACCATTTCCTCTTGCTCTCTCACAACAGACCCCGATAAAGAGTTTGTCCTCTTCTTTCTTATAGGCCTCCTTGGGATACTGAAAGGCCGCTCTCAGATCTCCCTGGAGCCTTCTCTTCTCCATGCTGAACAGCCTCAGCTATCTCAGCCTGTCCATAGGAGGTGTTTCCATCCCTTGGGTCATTGGTGTGGCCCTCCTCTGGGCAGATTCCAACAGGTCCATGTCTGTCCTGCAACTGAGTACTCTGTATCTGGACACAGCACTCCAGGTGACATCCCTTACCCTTATCTGTGGGCTGAACAGGCACCTCTGAGGGACCCAGTGCTTGATGCTAAACCAGAGGCAGTCACCTGCCTCCTCCCCAGCCTTTTTAATCAATCCTCATTTCTTTTAAGAGAAACTGTTAGGAAGTTTACATTAAAAGGAAACACACTTCTTTTATTTTTATTCCAACACCCCCCCAAAATCTGATTTTCAATTATAAAAGTACCACAACTGCAGTTGAAACATTACAGTAACTCCAGTCTAAAAGTGAAACTAAAAAAGTGAAAGTTGCTTACTGCTTTTCACTGCACAAGCTGAGAGAAATGCTGAAAGTAAACATGAAGCGCAGACCAATGTGTTTATAAAAATGCTCCTGGCACTTGAAGATGCCTTTGGAGCAGAGGGAAAGAAAGATGAGCATCTGTAACACTTGCGATAGAAAAACACGTGTTTTTCTAGCACTGCATGACACTGATCCCACAGTACTTGCAGGTTACGTGGCAAACGTAGAAAAACTAGGAATAACACGCAGCTAGAGGCGGCTCCTGGGATTTCCCAAAGCCTGAGATGAATTGCAGCCACCACCTATTCACCTGGGGATCCCCAGTGTGAGTGCTCACTGCTCTCCCCTCAGCTCCTGCTCTGCCTGGCTGTCCCCTGCTCAGCCCACTGGCCCATGGAGCAGATTGCTGTGGGGAGGCACTGGGTCTGCACGCAACACGTCCAAGGGCTGATGTTCAACAGGGATTTGCACAATGCTCTGACCATGCTCTTAGCTCCTCTTAGTTGAGGTTTTTGTTTGCAGCAGAGGTGTAGGAAATCAGGTAACTCGATGCGTATTTACTGCTTATATAATTACCTTTATTAAATTACTTATATAATTTCTGTAAGTAAAAGATCCCCAGAACACACAGTCGCACTGCTTACAATTGCTCCGTTGGTTGATGCAATTACTTTAAATAGGCTGAGAGACATCACTAATTAATGAAGTCGGGGGGGTAACACAAGAGCTCTGCTGCTGCACATACCCTGCACACAGCACATGCAGAAGGGGGATTCTTGTTCTTTGGGGCTTTGGCAAGTGTCTACCACAAAGAACCCTTACACCTAATTGCCTCAGGCTACACACGCTCAGAAAAGAAAATGAAAAAGGAGGGTCATGGCTCATTTTTAGCTAAACTTTAAAAATGAAGCAGCACCAGTGGAACCTATGTAAGTGTCTGCCTGATTTCAGTGGGCTCCATACATGCGGACTTGGGGAAGACCAATCGCAAACCTGGAGTGATGGTGTAATTTCCCTCTTCATTTTGACCACGCTAAAATATGTTTTGTTTGCAATTTTAAGTATTTTTATAAACTAATTGTGTTTATAAACTAAATGTGTGTGGGAAGGGTGGGGGGGGGGGGGGGAAGCTTTTATTCAGTCAGTGAAGAAAAAATGTGGTCTTGCATAAAACCTTCAGAAGAAAATTGGGCATCCTAACTGTTCTCTTGAGAGCAATAATGGACATTCTTTGCATTTACTCAGCGAATTTGCATCCAAATGGGGAAGATGTTGGATTTGTCTCAGTTCACGTCCAAATGTTTACAAAAATTAGCACAGAAAGACACTTCCTGCAGCATCAGGGAGGGATAACCTCGTGGGAAGCTACGGGCAATAGCACCATTTCCCCCAAATGTGCAATTTCGGTCACAAAATCAATAGCGCCTGCTCCGAGCAGCAGACCCGGCTGTCCCGGCCCAGCCTTAGAGCTGCACTGTGCTGTACTGCTGGCCTCTGTGTGCCGAGCAGCACGGAGCGGGGCAGCACCGATGACTCTCGTTAACAGCGGAGGATGCGGCACTGGACCCTAACGGGGCTGCAGTCATCATCTCCGTTACTTGTAGGAAAGCGGCATCTTACAGTGTACCGCGCCCGGTGCCCAGATGCAGCAGACTCGTTTAGAGGTGGACAAACGGAAGCCGAGAGAGCAGACAGCTCCCGTCGGAGGTGTGCAAAGCAGCAACGACGGGACAACAGAGCATGATGCTGAGGGACAACGCGCTCCCCACGAAGCGACGTCCATGCGGAGCTCAGTGCGCGGCCCTGCCCGCCGAACCCCCCCCCCCCCCCCCGAGCCGTAAGTCGGCGGCCCCTCAGGGCTGGGAGCGCCCCGACGGGGCGGCCTCGGGTGCTGCGGCGCTGCGCCCTCGCCCGGCTCCGTCCCGCTCCCCCCGGGGGGGCATCGGGCCCGTCCCGCCGGGACCCCGCGCGTTGGCGCCGCCACCCCCGGGAGTGCCCGCGGCCCCGCGGCGGGAGGCACCGCTCCGCCCCGTCCCGCCCCGCCCCGCCGGGGCTCATTGATGATTCGGAGCCTTTGAGGAAAGGGCGAGCGCGGCGGTGCGAGCGCTGCGCGGCCCCGTTTTTACAAAGTGCGGCGCGGAGCCTGGGAACTCGGCGCGTTTCGCCATTTTTTTTCAAGTCCTGACTCATTTCTGTAGCAAAAAAAAAAAGCGTGTTCTCTGGTGCCGATCGGACACCCACCGCCGCTCCCGGGCACATCCCCGCGGGGAACTATCGCCAAAATCCCCGCGGCACCGCGCCGCCGCCCCACACCCCAACACGCACGCAAAGCGCGCTCCGTGCCGGGGCCGCTCTGCCCGCAGCAGGTGCACCCGGGGAGGGACACCGAGGGGGCGGGAGGCGCGGGGCGCCCGGCGGAGGTCTCCGAGACGCGGCCGTTCTCGTCGCCCGGGGGGGGTCCGACTCCCCGCTCCCGACGACCGCTTTCTGCCAGCCTTCGTCCCGCCGGGGACTGCGGCGCGGCGAGGGGGGGTGCCGGGTGCGGTGCCCCGCGCTGCCCCGTTCCGCCCGCCCCGCGCCCCGCCGCCGCGGCACGGGGCCGCCGCTCGGCGCCTGCGCACTGCAGGGGCGCCAGATTTGGCGGGAGGGGGAGTGTCCAAAAGCCCTTTGTTTGATGGCATCTCTGTTTACAGAGTTTACTCTTTAATCTCAACCTGTTTCCTCCTCCTCCTCCCGCGGCTCCTCGGCACTTCGCTGCGCGGCGGCGGAGCGCCTGGGCGCAGCCCGGCAGCAGGGCGCGGCGGCGGGCGCGGGCTCCCCCGTCCTCCTCCCCCAGCGGCCGCCGCGAGGATGGCCCGGAGACCCCGGCACAGGTAACGGGGCGGGGGGTCCGCGCTGTCACACGGGGCGCGGGACTGCGGGAGAAGAGCTCTCCCGTAGCGGGGCGGCGGCGCTGCCGCTCCCGTCGCACCTGAACCGCCCCGGCCCCGCAGCGTCCCTCGCCCCGAGGGGACGTACCGGGCGCCCCACGCTGCCTCGCGCTCCGCAGGGACGGGGGCTCGATGCTCGCCTAGCCGGGGCTGTCTGCCGGGAGCTGTCGGGGCGGCGGGCAGCGCGTTCTGTTCCATTCATTCATTCATTGCCGGCGGGCCGTGACGGCAGGTGGGCGGCGGGCGCGGGGCTGGGCGCTCTCTTTTTCTTATTCTTCCCTTTTTCTTTATTTTTTCTTTTTTTTTTTCTTTTTCTTTTCTTTTCTTTAATTTTCTTTCTTTCTTTCTTTCTTTCTTTCTTTCTTTCTTTCTTTCTTTCTTTCTTTCTTTCTTTTTTGGTTACTTTTTTTGGTTTGTTTTTTTTTGTTTCCCCACTTTCTTTCGCAGCCGCTGCCTCTACCCCACAGGAGCGCAGCTCTGCCCCACGGGTGCGGCTGCACGCCGCGAGGTTGGGCTCTGCCCGCACACAAGGCGGAGGGCGGCTGCGGGGTGCGCTCCGCGGAGCTGTCACCGTGCCCGAGCCGGGGCCGGACGGGACGGGACGGAACGGGCGGGCAGCAGTAAGAACCGCGTGGTCGCGTTCGCCGCTGTGCTGCCGGGCGGGCGCTTGGCGCGGGGTTGTTGTCTAATTAGTAGCGGACGGCGAGTCGGACACGTGGAGGCTTTTTTCTCTTTCTCTTTGCATCCTCCCCTCTTCCCTCCCCTCCCGCTGCGCTGTGACAGCGGAGCGAGGCGCGCTCCTGCCGCTCCCCGCCCGTCTGCCGGCCCCGTCCGGCGGCCCTCGGGGCTGCGCGGCCGCTCCGGAGGAGAAGGGGCTTTCGGCGTGGCGGCGGGCGCGGGGCGGCGGGCGGAGCGCGGGGTGCCGCTATGAATCACCCCGCCTGCCGCTGCCGGGCCGGGCGCCTCGCGGGCGCCTCCCGCAGGGACTCGGCCGCCGCCGGGAGCGGCCGTGCCGGCGGGAGCGGAGCGCGGGCTGCCGCCAACCCCGCGGGGCGCGGCGCGGCGCGGGAGAGGGCTGTGCCCGCGGGGCTGCTGCTGCCCGAATTCCTTCAATCGCGGTAGCGGCAGCAGCGAGTCATTTCCTCTCCACCCCCTCTTTTTTTTTTTTTTTTTCCCTTCTCTCTTTTTTCCCCCCATTTGCCGGTTGCTCTAAGAGAGAGCCCGGCGCTGCTCCGGCTCCAGCCTTCAGCCCCTGCGCCTGGGAAAGCTGTGGGGGCTCCGAATATCCCGAGGGCGCGGGGCGCTCTCCTGCCGCTGGAGGACGCGGGGAGCGCGCTGGGCTCTCCGTCAGCCAGGTCCGGCCGAGCCGCCCGCGCTGCCAAGCGCGCTCCGGGAGCGGGCGGGATGCGCTTCTTCCCTCTGCCGAACTCCTGGGAGCCGCGGAGCTCCCTTTGCGGGCGGGCGGGCTCACGGCCATCCGTGCGCGGCGTTTCGGCAGGGGAAGGGCAGCGGTGGTGGCAGATGAGAGCCCGAACTCTGCCCGCCCCGGCGGCGGTCGGTGCGTGACCCGGGCGCTGAGTGGCCGCCGCGGCAGCTGGATACGCACATGGGAGCAGGCGATGGGGAGCGTCCTGCGTGGAGCGGGGCAGAAAGCAGGGCTGCAGATTGTGAAGGCGCGATTAACCCGCGTGCTTTAAAGGGTGTGTGCTCAACAGCCCGCGTTCGAGGTGTCTGCGTCTTTGCTGCAGCTTAATATAAAACGTGGTCTCTCGAAAACTGGAAAACAGGATAAACAGTGCTTGGGAATTAGGGTGTAGTGGATTGCCTTATTACAAAATGACTTTATTTGACTGCCTTAGTCATCCTGTAACATCCCATAGCTCCGCGTCATCAGATAGAATGCAGTTGTTCGTCTCATAACATAATGCTGTTTCTGTTTGAGCGCTGTGGGTTTCGTCTCTGCCAGAGTGTCAAAAGTGCTGTTCCTATCACAGAAGTTGGAAATAAAATGTTTTCTAGCAGAAAGGCAGTCCTGGTTGCAAAGCTGTCCTGGTTCATTGGGCGAAAAGAGCTGTTTGTGAGAGCGGTGAGAGCCCTTTTCACCCTTGATAGCCTCTGGGGAAATCCCTTAGTCATGAAGGAGGTGAGCGGCAGTGTGTCAAAAACAATATGAGGTATTTAGAAATGGAGTAGAGGTAATAAAGCCTTGAGTTAGCAAAATGGGCAGTGCAAAGTGGCTCGATCCTTCATTGGTTGGTTGCAGGATACTCTGTATGCTTGTCCACATTTACGCTACCACTCACTGGCTTCACTTCATCACAGAAACTTCTGCCTTCACACATAGGACCCATAAACATGGGCTCAAGGTCATTATGGGTGAGCTTTTTGTATTCATATACCTTGTTTGGGAGCTGTGCAGCTACCCGTCCTATTGGCCTTACCAAACCACTGACACTGTTCAGGACGTGTGGCATGAGTTAAAGATCGTGAGCATGCACTTGTGTAATGGACACAGCCTCCAGTTCTCTTTATTGTCCCAAACATTGTGTTCTAATTTGAAACCCCCATTGGCTGAAAGTTTGCCAAATGTGTAATTCACCACCGATCTAACAGTGTGAGCAGGTCCAAACATGCATGGCAGCGAGGAGGCTGCCAGCCCTTTGCTTGTATCTGTGGATACCAAAAACAGCAGAACCAGTTCGGAATACAAGAACAACAGAATGCAGAACAAAATCTTGTTGTGCAAGTTTTAAAACTTTTATCTGTGTAACCTTTGTAAAGATTGTGTGTTTTCTGTGTGCTGTGTAATTAAGTAGCTCCAGTCCTCACGTTCCGCTCTGTGTCTCGCTGTGTTTCCTGCTGCAGCATATACAGCAGCGATGACGATGAAGAAGATGTTGAGATGTACGACCACGATTACGACGGCCTGCTTCCTAAGGCTGGGAAACGTCACTTAGGGAAAACCAGGTGGACCCGCGAAGAGGTAATTGCCAGTTTGGTCATCTCCTGCATGGGGGAAGTCAGAGGGAGAGTGTAGCAGTGACAGCGCTGAGAATAAAGACAGCTTTGACCCATTCGTTACGTGCAGTGTTTTACTTCTTTTTGAGGATCGTTGGTTTCTTTTAAACCAAATCTATCAACACCATTTTTTTTAACGTCCACCACGGTCTGCCTTCCAGGTATTTGAGCTTCTGTAATCCCTGTTGGAGAAGCAGACTGAGAGTCACCTGTGGCAGTGCCGGGCGCTTCCCACTGCCTCTTTGTGTTTGAGAGCGGTTGCTATGCGCGAGCTGACGTGTGCTCCGTGTCCCACAGCAGCAAACAACTGTGGCAGAAACTGCTGCAGTCCTTTTGTGCCATTTGAAATTTGCACTTTAATCGCAGCATTGTGATCCCGAGTGGAAATAAATTAAAAGCTGGAAGAAAGAAACCCAGTGGTACCAAGATTGAGCATTTGAGATGTGTTTTGTCCCTGAAGGTCAGAATATGCCTTAGTCACGGCACCCTTGTGCTGACTTTCCAGATACATTCTGATATCAAACTCCTTTGCCAGGTGGATGTCCCATGGCCATTGAACTGGTTTGTGCTCATTGTGAAATGTATTAATACAGTTATTGAGTTATGTTTTGACTTTCTCCTCTCTGACAACGTGTATTGATATATAAACAGAGGCAGGTCACCTTTTGCAAGCACTTCTTATTTTTTAAGCCACAGCCTGCTGTTATGGCACTGGCTGTGGTGGTAATGGCTGCATGGCCCAGTGGCCTCTTCCATGTCACATGGACCAGGAGTGCCCTGGGAAATACCAGTGAGGCTCATTGCCCCTCTCCTATCTCCTGGGGCAGTTCTTGTGAGTTCCCCTATCTTGATCTTTCCCAATACACGATACTGCTTTCTTTTGTCTTGAGGGTCTATATTTCTGGCCTTATCATCAAAAATACTGGGCTAAGTTTCTTGCTGTTGCAAACATGCAAAACTCCCTCACAGCCATCAGGAGCATTCATTTTATTGTGCTTTCATTGTACGTGGACCAGCAATGAGCAAATTACTGGAACTCCCATTACTTGCAAGACATTCAAAGCTTAAGGCTGTGATTTCCAGAGGTCCCCAGACAGCTGGGTGCCTCAGTGTCATTGTTTGCTGTGATGCCTGGCATCAAAAATGTCCAAGCGCTCCTGTAAATCCAATAACAGAGTAAAAGTTACACTGCTGGGAGCAGTAAAATGGGAGTCAGAGAGCATGGAAAAAATCAGCCTTTCTCCTACAGCACTGTAAAGAGCCTACCAAAATCCACGGGAGAAGAAAAACCTCCACATCTGGGCAATTAAAAACACAAGAAGACCACAGACCACCTCCTCTTACTCTCAAGACACAAGCCAACAAAAGTAATAAATACATACAGAGTTAGAAGTGGGCAACTTAATTTTGAGTGCTTTTCATTTGCGTTGTAAGAGATCGTGATATTAATCAATTATTTATTTATTTTTAATGATTCAGGATGAGAAACTGAAGAAACTTGTGGAGCAGAATGGCACAGAAGACTGGAAAGTCATTGCCAATTTCCTTCCTGTAGGTGGATATTAGTTTCTGTTTCCAATTCTAGCGACAACTCTTTATCAGAGGTTTCCAAGTAAGGGAAAGGGGAGTGGTTTTTGTAGTTACTTTTTTTGCGGGAGATAAAACCTCCACATCTGGAGACCTCAGAAGTTTGGTTAGAACTCTGTGAAGCCCTTGCCTTAATTTTCCTTTCACTTTTCTGAGAGGGTTAGGGAACATCAAAACAGACTAAAATGGGGGGTAGGGAGTGTTGCATGATCAAAGGTCAATGCAAAGTTGAAACAAAATGTCTTAGCACAGAGAAAAAAAGTAACTTTGGTGAACTCTGGGTAAGTGGTTTAAAAGAGAATTGTTTCTTGAGCACTACAGCTGTAGCAGAAGCACAACAGCTATTGTGCCAGAGGATGAAGATTGAGGTTGTGTAGTCTGGGCCATATAGTCATAACTGCAGAAACTATAGAAATAGTTCCACTGATCAAATGATAGTTGGGCACCTTCTTTTCCAATCTATTGTATGACTCCCTTTTCTCTTAGTAATCGTAGTTGGCAGTGAAATTTGCTGGAGGCACATAGATAAGAGAGTTATCACCCTACATTCATCTTTTTCAAAGAATAATCTACTTGTGTGTTTTATATTTCATTAGAATCGGACAGATGTTCAGTGCCAGCACCGGTGGCAGAAAGTATTAAACCCAGAACTTATTAAAGGTCCATGGACTAAAGAGGAGGATCAAAGGGTAATCAGTTTTCCCTTTCATTTAATTAATACCTTAATAACAGATATGTACTGGGGCAAAATTTCCAGAGAGCTGAGTGTTTTTAACTGTAATGTGGCCTGAGGCAGGACTGATACTGCCTTACCAATGCTTAAGTATTTCTAAGTTTTATATACAAACTATTTAGTTTTATATGCAAACTATTTAATTTTGCTTTATAGCTCTGTAATGTAGAAATGCAATCTAGAAATGCCATAACTGTTACGAGATTTTTTTCTTTTGGGTAGAAGTGCAAATGGGAAACAGGGAACTTTAATTTTGTGTTAGTTTTTCTATAGCAATTTTGAAAATTGTCATTGAAAACACTTCTCCACTGCAGTAAAACTTTCATTGATTCATTATGCATCATTAAATACAGGCAGTTTTTATGTCCTTCTTTGAAGGTAATAGAACTCGTGCAGAAATACGGTCCAAAGCGCTGGTCAGTCATTGCTAAGCACTTGAAGGGAAGAATTGGAAAACAGTGCAGGGAGAGATGGCACAACCATCTGAATCCAGAAGTGAAGAAAACCTCCTGGACAGAAGAAGAAGATAGAATTATTTACCAGGCACACAAGAGACTGGGAAACAGATGGGCAGAAATTGCAAAGTTGCTGCCTGGACGGTAATGACTTATGCCTTCAGCTCTTAAATAGGAAAAAAGGGAAAAGCTGTAGGTTCAAGCAGGCTTTTCCGCCTTTGCATTATAAATAGAAAATTTTGGAATCAAAACCTGGCAAGCCAATGACATCAATGTGCTTTTGTCTCAGTGGGAAACTGTGCTGTTTGGTCGGTACATGGAACAGCATGACATTTTTACATGCTTTTAATGTTTTCCATAGACCAAAAAAACAGTAAGTGGAGCAAGACTGTACAAGTTTCCTGAATGTATGTTCAATAATTGACAAAATTGAAATTAATTTAACAGTGAAGAGTCAGACTTGCAAGTTGAACTTAGTTTGCATTCAGCCAGTAGTGTACCTGCAAAGTGAAATACAGTATGTTGGCTCAGAATGATTTAGGAGAAGGCTGCTTCAGCGTTTGTCATTGCTCATGAATCATCCAGAAAGTTTTTACCTATAATCCACATATAAATCCTCGTATAAAATTGGAGAAGCTGACTTCCTTGGGCTGCAGTCCTGGAAATACTTATCTCATTGAAAGCACATGCACAAGTTACATATACTTTTAGGCATTCAGAGTCTTACTCACTGTACAGTCGAAGTGACTCAACATAAAGTGTGTTGAGCAACTACTGTAAGCAAAGGAGGGTTTTCTGTTCCCATTTTTGTTCCTGTTTCTTGCTGAAGCATCTTCAATGCCTGAGATTATGATATCATTTCAAGTGGGCATTCCATACGCTTCTTCCACCTTCCAGAAGTCAAGAAAGCAGTTACCACTTGGAAAGTTTCTCTGTAGGCCCCACACATCACTGATATTAATTTCAACAATATTATGTGGTGGTGATTTTTTTCAAGCAGAGGAACCGTTGCTGACTGTATACAATCTCACAAACTTGCTAAATTTACTTTTTCTGACCCGTGATTCTGAGTGTTTGAATCTCAGTTTTTCTGAGGCAAAGAGCCATCACAACAGTGTTGTTTACCAGGTTTGTGTGCAGAGTACAGTGCTCTCATTGCCTAGGTGGTCAGCCGGAAAGTTGCTTGGAAGCTGGTCTTTTGACAGCTGTGCTCCATAGCTTTTCTTTCCAGTAGTGAGTCACAATAAAACAGTAAGACTTGCAAAGGTGGTGCTGGTATTCTTCAGGGGAACCTCAGAGAAGTGTTGGGCTCTGTCACCTCACCTCACGGGAACGGAGTGAAGCTGATGGTGTTCACTGCTTACAGTTTGTGTACTTCAGGCTTATATGCTTTCTGTGCTTCAGACAGCATGTAAACAACAGTAGCTCAGCTGTCTTTTTCCCTCCCTTTTACAGTGAGCATCTTTCCTGAGAGGTCCAGAGTAGCTTTTGTAAAGGCCAAGGCCAGGGGGAGGTCAGAACGCTGCTCAGGGTTCAAACAAATGCTAACAGCATCCTCCTGCCTGCTAGCCTCACTTATAACACCCCTCATGCATACACATTTCTGTTGCAGGACTGATAATGCTATCAAGAACCACTGGAATTCCACCATGCGCCGGAAGGTCGAGCAGGAGGGCTACCTGCAGGAGTCCTCCAAAGCCGGCCTGCCCTCAGCAGCCACCGGCTTCCAGAAGAGCAATCACCTGATGGCCTTTGCCCACAACCCACCTGCAGGCCCACTCCCCGGGGCCGGCCAGGCCCCGCTGGGCAGTGACTACCCCTACTACCACATTGCTGAGCCACAAAACGTAAGCTCCTGAAAGCGCTTTTCAGTTTTGTCTCCTTCTGTGGGATGGATGGGTGCAATTCAGCTGATTTCCAGTAAAATGAAGTTTTTTTCTCCCATTCGTGGAGAACTGATTTGTGTTTGGGGTCAGGTGAGGATGGTTTGGACTTAAGCAGTGATGGGTCTATGCCTGCTTCAAATCGACTGCTGACATACGGGTGGAGACAGGTTTAGCATTTTTAGCATCTTGTAACCACTGCAAAAGGTTTGAATGCTATTTCTTATAGCGGTGAATGCAGATATGTTGAAAATGAGTTGAATCCGATTCACTCTGTGTTCTGTCTCAAAATCTTCCGGGTTCATTTTGGCCATACTCTGTGTATGGATTCCCTGTCAGAACCAAGTAAACAGTAGTGTTTTAATCTGATTCCATGCCTATTAACAATTAATAATGAAATTAATAATTAAACAGGCCTCTGCTTTAAATGCTTACAATGTAGTTTTAGATGATAAAAAAGTTGCATCTTTTGTGGGGTTTTTTTTGTTTTTTTTTTTTTGAGATAGAAACATCTCACAAACGCATCTACAAATTATTCATTTTTCTCATCAGGAGGGGTACATGCTCCATATATAAGTGTTCTTTCTCCTTCTGTAGTACTCACTGTCATGTTCTAAAAGCTGTTTGTTTTGCTTGTAAATACTTGGGGATTTTTCTTGGTAATATTAAACATGTAAAAGCAAATGTCTTTTTAAAGCAGATTCACAATGTAGGCAGGTGATATGCTAGAAGTAATAACTTTCAGTCTCTTTTGCTTTTTGGCCTAGGTCCCTGGTCAGATCCCATATCCAGTAGCACTGCATGTAAATATTGTCAATGTTCCTCAGCCAGCTGCTGCAGCTATTCAGGTAGATAATTTGAACATCATTTCGAGAGACAATTTGTTAAACCTTTGCTAAGTCAAAATGCAGATGTCTTACCTTAAGGAAACATTTTAATGTAATATGTGTGAAGAGAGAAAATGGGGAAGGTGGGGGAGTTCTGACCTGGCTAATAATTGCTTTTTCTGAAGTGAATTTAACACAGTAGTTGTCTTCTGACGTGATAGATTTTGCTTTCTCCATTTCAAATGTCTGAACTGAAATTCAGCAGGGACTTTAATAGTGGAAAACACGATTCACGTTTGTTTCATCTTTTGAGTCTAATTTGGCTATTATAACCACAGAACGGCAAGCCACAAGCATTTTAGTTGCTACATCCTATCCTTTATCTTTTCTTTTCCCTTAACTCTTAATTTCAGAGACACTATAATGATGAAGACCCTGAGAAAGAAAAACGAATAAAGGAATTAGAGTTGCTACTAATGTCGACTGAGAATGAACTGAAAGGGCAGCAGGCATTACCAGTAAGATTGTCACTGTGTGCTTGGATGGAGGGATAGCAGCATTACCCCAGTGCTTGTCTTTTTAACTTTTTACTCCCCCTTTGCCTTTGATACTAATCAAGGCTCTATATTTCTGTTTTAAAAGGATGAAACATAGCACATGCATACTCTGTATCTGCTTTGTAAATTCTGTGATAAAAAAATTCAATTTGCAGGTATTTTACTTTGCAAAGTGGGAGCAGGGCTGGGCTCTGTAACATTACGTAATGTTGGAAACGTGATGATTGTACTCAAATGAAAAGTCCCACAGATCTTAAACCAACGGGATCTGTGTTTTTGAAAGTGTGCAATGGTTCATGTGATGAAAATGTAGTGCCTATACGTTAGACTTTTCTTCTCTGTTGTATTCTTTTCTTCAGCTGTGTTTTATACACTTTGTAAGCTTCAGACTTGGTGCATGTTTGACAGTTTGTTTTACTTCTCCAAATAATGGTAGATCCTTCATAACTGCATGTGTGGAGCAAATGCTGGCTATTACTGAATTCTTACACTTTGTTGTATGTGCCATTGAATGTTAATATGTGGAAACCCTCACTTAGTTACTTAACACCATCACCAAAGCCAAGAGTCCACAAATCATTTTGGAAGATAGGTGATAGCCAGCAGATTCTTTGTTTTGTTTTGTTTTGTTTTGTTTTGTTTGGGTAATATTTAAATTAATAGTAAAAACAACTGCATGCACGATACGTTAGTTTGGCCACTTTTTAACTTTAGTTAATGTTTTGCAATTTCTTCTGTTGCATGATCACACTGGAAAGAAACTTCTGTTAATATGTTCTTCTGCTTTCCTAACCACGTTGATTTGACAGCCTCTTCATTGCATTGGTGTAAGCTGTAGTGTTAGACAGGGACAGAAGAAGAGAAGGAGATAAGCAAACAAAAGCAACTCTAACTCTAAACTCCTTAGCCTTCTACAGTGCTGAGTGCTCACTAGGGAAACCCTGCCGTTTCATGCTTCTCACAGAAAATGACTTGCAGACACTTGTTGAACTTTTGGAGTAATGCAGTACAAATTGATAAGCTACTAGTCATGATACAGATTCATAATTCTGGAAGTGAATTATGAGGTAACTTTAGGATAACAAACACAATGCTGAAATTACTTAAAACAAAGTCTTGCACTGATGAAAGGAAACATCTTGACAATTGTTTCATAGGCATAAGTTTTAGATGATGATGCAACTACTTTTATCTTTCCTCCAGTGGCATCTGATGCCTTATGCAATTTCATTGCTAAGTTCCTTCTGCCTTTCCTCCCCTTCCCCCCCTTTCCTTTTTTTTGCTTCTTCCTTTAGACACAGAACCACACAGCAAACTACCCCGGCTGGCACAGCACCACGGTTGCTGACAATACCAGGACCAGTGGTGACAATGCACCTGTTTCCTGTTTGGGGGAACATCACCACTGTACTCCATCTCCGCCAGTGGATCATGGTTGCTTACCTGAGGAAAGTGCGTCCCCTGCACGGTGCATGATTGTTCACCAGAGCAACATCCTGGATAATGTTAAGAATCTCTTAGAATTTGCAGAAACACTCCAGTTAATAGACTCCGTAAGTAGAACTGTCGCCTCAGGTGCATTTGTGTGTGGTCAAGGAGTAAGGGGAGAGGAACTGGGACCATCCTAAAAGAACTGTTGTTGTTGTTGTTTTTTCTGAGTAACTTCTAATTGCTACAAGATCTGAAGCTTAGCTTCTGAAATAACAACATCTGGCTGCTTGTAAGTGAAGCCCCTGAGTGTGGAAGCGTTTGCTTTCTGTGCATGTCTCCCTTTCCTGCTACACCTTGGTATGGGAGCGTGATTAGCGAACGACACATTACGAGTTTGAAACAACCTCTTACTGTGTTGCATCTCCCTAAAGTAAAAGCAGAGACACTATGGAAGATTTTAAACAGTGAAACAGTACTTTTTTAGGTTGGAAGTGACACATGCTAGAGGTTTACATGTGGCTGATCATGTATCTGCATCATTTTCTAAAATTTCCTGTCGTAGCATCAATTGCTGCTTCCTAGAGCAAAAGGGGTTTGCCCTAGCATATATGAAGAACTGGAAACACTGTTTTTAACTCCAAGGTAGCTGAGTGACACTGACATGGCCCTTTTCCATCATGATCTCCAGGGTACTGTGTGTAACAGGAGTGATCCGGTGAATTAAGTTTGCTGGTGGCACTCTGCTTCAGCAGCAGAGGGGTCGGCTTCATGCAGTGCCACATCCCCTTCTGCAAGTCCAGAGCAGTTGTGCTGGCTCAGAAGAGATCAATCTTGGTTGGGAGTCCAAGGCACATGGGTTTTTTTCCTAATGATTTTTTGTCTTTGTTCTGCATGGAAAATGACTAGCCAATAGCAAGGACATCATTTGACTGACTGTTTCTTTAGGACCTCACTTGCCACCAACACTGATAGGGTGCTAGCTTGATGTGCTTGACATACAGACCGAAAACACAAATAAGAGATCTGAGTATCAGTACTCAAATAAACACGGTCAAGCAGAATTGAATTGGGAAAGGCTTTGTATCCTAGCGCTGCATTTTCATGAGGTGGCACTATACACTGTCTTATGGCTCCGTGCCTCCCACGTTGTTTCAGGATCCTTCATCATGGGGTGATCTCAGCAGTTTTGAATTCTTTGAAGACACAGAAATTCTGGCTGGCAAAGCTACTTCAGGCAGAGCCGTGCAGCTGCAGCATGGAGGGGCCAGTGCTTGTAGATCTCCAGGATGCCCCATCGCAAGCCTGAGCAAAACCGTGTCAAGTCAGGGTCCTCCTGGCTCACCAAAGTCCTTGTCTGCCTCGCAGGGCAGTGCAGCTCCGTGGGTCCTTCGCAAAAGGAGAGGGCATGCCAGCCCCTTAGCCAGTGGCCCCAGTAGCACCTTGGGACTGGCTGACAGCAGCATCTCAACTTCTAAGCACTCCCCTGTCAAAAGCCTGCCCTTCTCTCCCTCGCAGGTAGATCAAGACTTCTGCACAGCTGTTACTAATTCTCAAAAGTTGCTGCAGTGTTAACAATTTAGAAACTAATCCTTTGGAACAAATGACTAATTACCGTTGCACTTGTTGATTTCACTCCATGTTTGAATCTTCTCACTACTCCTAGTCCTCACCACTGAGTGTAGCTCATCTGCAAGCTAACTGTTGATTTTCTTCTTTCAAATTCATCTGTGGAGCTTGGGTTTTTCTTTTTGATTTGGTTTGTTTTTGTAGGGGATTGCGATTGCTTGCTTTGCTCACGCTGTTAACTCCTTCAGCTACTAGAGTTAAACATTTCTGATCATTTGTAATACTTTCCATCACTGTCCACTTACAGTATGATTCACTGACCTAGAAAACCCCAAACTGCATTTAAATAGCATTCGGGTTGTGAGACAAAGTGGCAACAACCAGAAAATTCTAATTGTGGGGCAGAGTGGAATAGAAATGAGGAGAAAATCTGCCTCTTTTAATTGCCCAGTGTGCACTTTGAAATTCCTGTGCATTGTCGCTTTGTTTCACAGCTGCAGCACTATTGAAAAGTGTTTTGGTTTTGATTTGTCTGTTTGTTGTTTTTTCCTTGATTTGGCATTGAAGTCAGAGAAATACTTTTTCATGAAGAATATCTATAGATGGCAGATAATGATCTCCCACCATATCTCCAGTTATGTGTTAGATATTTTAATCATATATCACTTGTCCAGTAAAATCCATGTTTTCATACATACTGTATTTTTCTAATCTGGTACAAGTGAAGTCCAGCAGGTAACCTGGTGAATCAGTGTCCGAATGAAGGATACCACAACACTCACAGATTATAGATACTAGAGATGGAAGCCGTATTTTTGGCTGCCAAGAGGAACTCATGGAAAAGCAATTTTCTTCAAACTGTTATCTCCGCCTCCTTTTCAGTCGGCTGAAAACACTCCACACACCCGTTGTAGGCAGCAAATTTCATTTTATGTTGTGAAAATGGAGCACTTTGTTTTGAGAGAGATGATAAGAAATTTATTTTCCTGTCATATCTGCCTTATTTACTGCTTTAGAAGTATCTTGATTCCCCTAATAAAAAATTGTGGAATTGTAGAAACCCCATTTCCAATGGGTTTCTTCATGAAACATCCCCTCCTCATTTTCTCTTGTTTCTTACCTCAAACTCTTGATATTAATTACAATCTACTTGCAGAAAATCCACATCAGATGTTTAAGTGATAAAGATGGTTTCTGTTTGGAATGGAGTGTCATCTTGTTTATGATTTCCCACAATAGAAACATTAATCCTTTCTGAATGCTCCATCCAGACAGTTTGCAGAATATTGTTTTTACACATAGTCAGGTACTCCACACACACCTACCCGTATGGTAGAGACAAGAGAGTCACTTATGGCAATGAGAAGGAAATGATTTATCTTTCTTCTGTTCACTAAAGTCAGCTGAAGAAGTTGGAATCACAATCTAGGTGGTCCTGCTGATTTTTTCTTTTCCTGTCTACAGTTTTTAAACACATCGTCCAATCACGAAAATCTGAACCTGGACAACCCTGCACTAACCTCCACGCCGGTGTGTGGCCATAAGATGGCTGTTACCACCCCATTCCACAGGGACCAGACTTTCAAAACTCAGAAGGAAAATCATATGTAAGTTTTTTTGCCACACTACCTTGCCAGGTTCGTGAGAGTTCATTTTTTTCAGGTTTGCACGCACCCAAAGTTCTGGGTAACTGTGTGCTTCCTGCAGAGTTCTGTGCTAATGCATTCAGATTTTTCTTAGTTTGGAATAAAACTTCCACTGCATAACTGCAGACGAAGGCTATTAGTATGCACATAGACACATCATTTGTTGTTTTGTTTTTTTTTTTAAATAAAGCCATTCCACCTTATTCAAGTTAAATAGATGTTCTTCCAGAAGAACACAGAAGAGAAAAATTGATTATATGGTTAAAGGAAAATATTTGTCAAAATCTCACCACAATGATTGCTTTTATGCATGTGTTTTTGTAAGGAGTTAATACTTCCATCCAGTTCCTTTAAAGTTTTTTTGCCTCTTTCTAAAGTTTCAGAACTCCTACAATCAAGAGGTCGATATTAGAGAGCTCTCCAAGAACACCCACTCCATTCAAAAACGCACTTGCAGCTCAGGAAATCAAATATGGTCCTTTGAAGATGCTGGTAAGAAGGAAACAATGATAAAAGTTGCTTTGATATTAGTGTAGAGGGATGTTCTGGGACTCGTGTGTAACGTTTCTTCCTTTTAGCCTCAAACTCCGACTCATCTTGTAGAAGATCTGCAGGACGTTATCAAGCAGGAGTCGGAGGAATCTGCGATAGTGGCAGGGCTACATGAAAGTGGACCCCCTTTGCTGAAGAAAATCAAACAAGAGGTAAATCACAAACTTACCTGAGGCAATTTAATTCAGCCCTCTTTGCTGAGAAACTTAGACCAATACCTTTTCTATTAAAGAGCTGTGTCTGTTTTTCTTTCATGTGAGCCCCAAGATCTTACTGTCAGTTCTATATAGTGTACTAGGCATGTCTAATTCATCTCCCATTGATTTCCATAGAAGTCTTTCTGCTGTTTTCAGCAGGGGTTTGCTTAGGCTGTTCTAATGCAGTTTTCATTTGAAACTTAAAAAGAAAAAAAATTAGACAGGAATTTGGATTGAATCTTTCTAATACTGGTGAAGACTATAGAAGAACCCCACCGGGACCAAGCTACATGGAGTGATTTAGAAACCTGAACATTTGGGGATGTTGCATTATATTACTTTGTCACTCAAATTCTAAAAATACATATATTCTCAGTCCTTTTTAGAGGATTAAACTCTTGAATACTGACAGAACACTGAGTGCAAGTATTCAAAGTTATATTAGGGGATTTTTTTGAGAACCTTGAACATCATTTTCAACAAAGAGCAAGGTTGTGGTAAAAGAAAGTACTGTAAATGTGCGTTATTCACAGCTGTGAACAACTGACAGATTGATCTCTCTCTGGTCAGTTAGATGCTGGGTTTTATCATGGTGCTTTTCCTGCTTTCAGGTGGAGTCTCCTACAGATAAAGCTGGAAATTTTTTTTGCTCAAACCACTGGGAAGGGGAAAACCTGAACACTCAGCTCTTTACACATGCATCTTCCATGGAAGATGTGCCAGTAAGTGCATGTTCTCACACTGCCAAATGATTATTTTGTTTTACATCTGTAAAGTTCTTAAAAGCAAGAGAGAATTTTTTTTTGCTTGACCTTCTTCACAAGTAGGTGTTCATTATTCATTACTTCTGTATTGTTTTCCTGTACTGTACTAAACACATAATAATCAAAATCCTGCTCTTAATTAGGTTGCTATGATGCCTATAGAAGGTAGCTGATGTTGCGGTCACAGCCTTTGCAGTCTGCAAAGAGCGTGCTCTTGGAGAACTACTGCATCTGTGTATAGGAATGACTGGACTGCAGAGTTAAAACTGTTAAAAGAAAGAGAGGCTCTGCTTTGTTTTGTGCAAAGGAGGCCTGGCTTATACATGGGTCTGAGCCTCACCAAGATTGTTCTGTGTTGCTGTTCCTCTTGTACTTGGGAATTTAAGGCTGAGTGCTGTATTTGTGGCAGCGCCTACCATTGCTTGCTTCACAGTCAGGCTGAGTTTGCTTTTAGTACATTCAAATTCAGGTGGTTTTCTTAAATACCTGAAAACATTTTATTTTTTTTTTTTCTTTCCTTGTTCAGAATCTTCTTACCAGCTCAATTTTAAAGATGCCAGTGTCAGAAGAGGAGGGCAGTTTCCACAAAACATTTGCTGTACCTAGGAACCGACCACTAGCTAGCCCACTGCAGGTAACAAAACATACACTTGTATGTTTGTATGTTGATAGTGTGGCATTGGCCAGAGCTTGTCAGCTGTCCTGGGTTGGGAGAATGGACCTGGGAAGCCCAGCTGTGCCAGCACAGCTTCAGCCAGCACTCCTGGCCAGTTGCAGCCCAACACTGTGCTGCCATGACATGAGGCTGGGGTCTGTCCCCACGTGCCTGCTCTCTTGATGGACTAGAGGTGGAGATGTGAGTGATGGTCTGCAAGTGCTTCCTTAGCATTCCTTGGACATCCTAGAGCCTCTGAGCTGAATTAAAATTGTGAGTGTTTTAATGTCAGCCAGGTGTCAGGGTGGATTTTGGGTAGCTGTGGTTGTTCCAGTTGTTAACAACAAATGTATAGACTTGCTATATTTTCAAATACATAAATTGCTATTCCATTGGGCCTGACCTAAAGCCCACCAAAATCCTTAGCAGCCTTTTTCATCAATCTGTGTGGGCTTTAGATCGGGCCTTCACACATTTTTCGGAGAACAAAACACAGTGTAGATAGTGATTAATTATCCTTCCACTGCAACCTTTGTTTTTGAGGCAGGTGAATAAGTGATTTTTTTATCCCTTTTATCCCTTCTCTGGGTGGGTTGGGAGAAAGTCATTCTCCAGAGTGAGTCATGTCAGAAAGTAAACCATAACTAACACCACAGTACCTGACTTTCAGACAGTCCACATGGCTATTCCTTTCTTTTCCTGCTTCTATCCAGAATTTACGTAAGAGGTTATTTACAATAACAACAGAGTTTGCATCAAGCATCTCTAGCCTGGCATTATAATGTAAGCTACTAAAACTTCCCATACAGCCCCATTTTTGCATTTCAAACATCAGTTGTACATCCTTGCTACTCAGGCTAAGAGGCAGTCATCTGGGCACTGAATTTGAAGCGTCTCATGGTGGAACAGCCCATGGTTCCACTTAGGGGACACATTTGAGGTCACACCTGAGAGTCCATACCCTGTGCGCCTTAATAAGCTTAGGGCAAAATGTTGAGGTAGCTAACATTTTGGTAGAGATGTGGGTTGTCTTGTTACATGGTGGTTGCCTGTGCTCTGCCTGTAATAAAAATGCAGCATTTAAGGTGCATGTAAAGTAGGAACTTTTGATCTTGGGCATAACAATGCTATGTTTCCTGCTATCTAAAAATAATTTCTTAATAAGCCACTTTAAATGAAAGAACTTGTTTAACCTTCTCTCCTAACTTATGCTGATTTTGGCCAGGAAGTTTACACAAGTCAGGTTGTAGGCTGTTCTAGATCCCATTCTTTACTCCTTGGTCAGGAAAAGCCCTTAGTTTTGCATGTTAGAAGTCAGATATTCTTATTGTTCGGACAAAGAGGACTTTTCTTTGAGTGGAAACTGAGTTAAGAAGAACTTTCCATCTCATTTCAGTGCTTAAGAAGTGTTGAACCAAAAGACAAAGCAGTTGTAAAAAGCCCCAGAATTAATACTTAGATTCAGCTTCTTGGTGTACCAATATGTAACCCTCTTTGCTGATGAGGAAACATTGAGTGTTTCAGCTGAAGTGTAAACAAAAATGAGGCTAGAGGTAGCTGTGTCTGTGGCATAGACAGTTTTTTGAGAATAAAACACAGGCATTTTATAACAGTGCTGTATCATTTGTCCCTCACTGTGCTGTGCTGGACTTAGTGCCATTGATTAGGAGGGAACATCTGTTTCCTCTGCTGTAAGACTTGCTTGGTCTCACATCAGAGGGGTATTTGGTGCTGTACAGTGCTGAAAGGAGCCACGGTCTGGGTCTGATGCATGGCAGAAGGGATATATTGTTGCTGTGCCCCTAATGCTTTTCCCCATTCACCTATAGAGAGGACGTGACTTGTTTAAAGGGTGCAAAGCAGTTGAAGATGCTTACATTTGTGCTTCATTTTTGACTTGTAGCATTTTGCATGTGATCAGATGTTAGCACGTTATCATTCTACACGTTCTGGTTCATAATTTGTTGTGTTGCCCACATACAGATAGGCATACACACTCAGGGACACGTACAAATGTTGGACTAAATCCATTGATTCCATGCAGGTAGAAATGAAACACGAGAGAATTCTTCGGAGTGAAATATAATTGTGTCTGTGTATGTTTACACTGCTGTTGTTAATACTTTGGGTCTGATCCAACCTTTCTGACTTAAGCAAATTTCATTGACTCTAGTCCAAGTAAGAATTACAGCGCTCTTTCCACCTTGGGCTGTGTGCATGGAGAGGGGAAAGAGAGAGAGAGTAGGGAGAATGAGCTACACTTCTTTTTCCCCCTACTGTTATGCTTTTAATTCAATTTGTTCCTAAAATTCTTTTTTTTTTTTTAACTTAAAATTTTATAAGAGGGAAGTAGTATGTTTATAAGTCTGCAGTATTTTTTATTGCTTTAGTAACTTGCACTGCATGTACTTAAAGAAAAAGGCACGTGTCTGGCCACAAACTCACCAAAGAGTCTGGTTAGTTACAAACGTTCCATGCAAACTCTTCAGGATGTAGAGCTGGTCATGCACAACTTGGTAAATAGTTGGTGATGAATACATCGTGATTCACCATCAACTTGGGAGGAACAGTATGTCACAGCATTTGGCATGCAAAGACAGGTATCTGGATACAACCACATGGGAATAGGGTGCTATCAGTTTTGCACTAGTTCAAGAGAGAAAAGCAGTAGAGAAACTTGGACTTCAGTCTTGTTTGTTCCCCTCTTCATAAAATGTTGGGTGTAATACCATCTGTATGTAGGGTTTTTCTGGTAAGGTATGAAGATTTAGTCAGCACTTTGGTCCTGCATGGCACATCTCATGGTTGTGTATGGGATGTTCTTTTACTGTCAGGAACAGGAGATGTCTTGCCATCCCATTGTGTTGTCTTAGGGTAGAACTGGTCTTAGAGTACATTGCATGAATCCCAAGTACTTTTGCTTTATATTTGTTGGAGGTAGCTACAAACAGTATCCTACATTTTTGTACTCAAACTATACTCAGTCTCACTGCAGAGAGATCTTGGCTTCATCGAGAACTTCTTCAAGGGTTAGGATTTTGGGATAATGTCTGAAGACCTTATTGAGGCAGGCTGAAGATCTGTACTGAGTTTCGCTTGAATTGCACCAAATAAGAGGTTACATAAAAATGATGTTCCTGGCTGTTCCTGTCTAAAAGTTACATTTTATTTCACATTATGTTCCCTAGCCAGTGACACAAGTAGCAGTGCACAATACAAACTATCCTAACATAGACATTTTAACAGTTAGAAAAGTAGGCTAAATCATAGGCCATCCACCTAACCCTGCGGGCTATCAAAAGACACCATGAAATGGAACCTTTTAAGAAAATAGTGCTGCTTTGATATCTTCTTCCTCCACTAACAAAGGAAACAACGCAGGGTAAAAGACCTGCAAGCTAAAGAGAATGTTCTTAAACCCAAAGCTCCTGTCACTTTCCATTTTTTAACCACAGACTGACACGTTTCAGCTCGAATTTCCTGACTTTCAGCGGTTTATGTAACCCTTTTCTTTAAAGAGTAAGTCTAAAGGATTTTAAAACAGTTACTTGGTTAACCTTTTCGTGATCATGAGCTGTCATTAACCTTATTTTTCTCAGTTAAAAAAGAAATGTGGAGTTTCATTTGCAGCTTCTTACAGGCAAGGCAGCACACCCTCCTGCATCAGCACATTTCAGGAGGAGCCGTTCTTTTACTCTTCTCTGTGACTCTTGTGGAGCAAGCGGGTCTCATAGTCCTATTCCCTTCTTTGATTAATCAAGGGGAAAGGGGCAAACATGCTGTGCTCAATTCCTGGGAGTTTTAAGATTTTCCCTGGAAAGAGAAGTAGCCCTGAGGTTCTCCCCCATGGGTGTTATCCTCTCTCATGTTCTATGCTTTGCATAAGTAAGAGAAGCAAAGGGTAGTTGAGAGGTACATCCTCATGGAGTAGCTTTCCTTCCAGAGCAGCAGAATTTAGGTTGTGAACAGCACAGGAGGTGTAGCTGCCCGCTGCAGGTGATGGTCTCTCACCTTTGAGAAGCTGCAGAGCTGTTGCAGAAAATGGACTGTTTGGCTACCAGCCATTTGCAACAATGTGTTCCAATGCGTGAATAAAATACAATTACTTAAGGTCACAATTAGAAAGGTGCTGAATATCCTAATGTGAGTTGTAGGTTCTCAGACCATTTCCATATCTCTCCCATTAATCTTAGAAAGCTCATACATCTTGAACACGGGTTTTGTCTGATTAAGGGCTTCAGAGTTAAGCTCTTAAAAGTACCACCAAATAACTCTGCTAGCACTGATAACACACTTATAATAAAAGCTGGGCCATCCTATTCTCACATATGTAGCAAGCTGTAATCCTGAAAATGGGCAGAAACCTCAGAATTTAGGAAAAAAAACATCCCATGCCTCAGAGGAACAGGAGTAGTGCTTTGCCTTCTCACATGGAGTAGAGGACTGGAGTAGTTAACTGGTCTATGAGGGCTTCGTTTGTTTCTCATCCTCATGGAGTAGAAAACCAAATTGTCCTAGATGATATCTTACCACACTGCAAGGAAAATGCTTTGTTTTGAGCTTTGGCATTGTTTGTTTCACTCCAAAGGAAAGAATTCTACATTTCTGTTCTAAGCCACCTTTTCTGTGGCTTGTGCTGCAGATTATCTAGCCAGAAGGCCAGCTTTTTGCGATAGGGAAAAAGGCTGAGACACCTTCTGGTAGTCTGAGCTTTCTAAATGTTGAAAACGTTTTGGCTATTTTAGTTTAAGCCCAAAGAGCAAATTTCCATGGGGTTTTCTTTCCTTACAGTTCTGTTTTCTCTAGATGGTCCAAGTTTTTATTTAAAGTGCTTTAACTGGATATCCCAGTTAAACAGTCTGTGTACTGCTGCTCACATCTGCCCAAGGGCAGCTTAAGGTACCTTGCAGTATAAGTGAGGTAGTCCTGCTGCCAGGAGAAGGATGTGCTGAGAGGATTACTGAGGTGAAAAAAAAATGAAGCAGTGAGAATGACACAGCCGGAATTGACTGGAGGTCTGTGATTTTATGCTATGGGAACTCACAGTAGCATAGCTGCTTCTTCACGAGTCCCAGCTGTAACTTAAGAAGTTGCTGTGCATGGAAGAGCAAAATGCAGCTGTGGAAATACTGGTGGAGAAGGCTTGAATTCTTTTAATTAACAGCAAAATTAAGAGTAGTGTCCTGCTCTTTGAGCCAATGAAAGGCATATATGGAATGAATCATACCACAGAAGTCTCGTTCTTTCCCCATTGGCTAAGCGTTTCGGTGCCAAAAGTAACACCCCACTCTTAGGTGGCTGAATTGAAATGGAATGAATCCACTAAATCAATGAAAGCATGCCTATCAGTGTCAGTGGGTTTTGGGTCAACCCGTTTGGCTTCTAATTACAAAGCTTTTGCGTTTCATCCATTGATTTGCAGAGCAATAGGGGAGACACAATGAGCGTTTTCCACAAGGAACATTTTGATTTTGTTTCTGTGCTGTTTTCCTACGTACCCCAAGCTGTTTGCCTGGGTCTCCTCTCTTTTCATAAGTCCGGGAAATGCTGCTGTCTGCAGGGCAGTGATGCTTTCCAATAGCAGAGCCCTGTCAATACTCACTGAGATTCTGGCATGGAAGGAAGCGCCGTGCTTCTCAGCCCCCAGCTTTGCTTTCCCTTTTTGCTAAGCGATCCATTAGCTGAGGGTGTTCAGCCCAGGCAACATGCTGTGCATGGGTCATGGGACCCAGCGCTCGCTGCCAAGAGCGGCAGTCGAATCTCTCGCCTTCAGATGACTTTCACACGTGCCTCCAGTGCCGCGCGGCAGGGCTGGCAAGGCAAGGCATTGTGCTTTGTTATGTGCTCACTGCTCGGAGCCAAGGCTTCAGACGGGAAAAGTTTATTAAAAATACCTACTGTAAATGTTACCTGAATTCCCCAGGGTAAAATTGAAATACGCCGCTGCAGTAAATACACTACTTTGGGTCAAATTCTTCTGTATTCGCCAAGCTCTCACAGTCTTCAATGAGAGCTCGATGTAAGCTGTAAATTTACATTGTAAATTGTCCCAAGAGAGAAAGGGGGAAAAAAAAAAACAAGAAAAAAAAAAAACAACGGAGTAATGAATTTCTGGGAAAATACCACCAGGTTCAAAATTCAGTAGTGTGGACTGTCCTGTGCTGTCTCTCCAGGAGAGCTTGAGTAAGCTGTTTGGAGCAGATGTGTGCTGGGGACCCTGCTCCACCAGGGTGCGGGGACAGCTGGCTCTGAGGGAGGGCAGGGGGCTGCAGCCCGTGTGGCGTCTGCTACGCCTCTGGCATAGCTGAGCAAGGAGCAGGCTTCAGGTGGAAGGAGTGACGTGCAGCAGCCTGCTGAGATGTGGGAGATACGGGATGCGGATTTTGTTTTTTTCTTTCCTAAGTACACGGCTGTTAATACAAAGAGCTCAGTGTAGGTACTAACAATGAGATGTAATTAATGAAATCGGGACACTACTTGCCTGAAGTTACTTCCATTTTTTTTAAAGCTGGCATATAGTGATGGATGGGCTTTCCCTTACATATTTACAGTTACCTAGGGTTCTGCTGCTCTAACTTCTCTTAACCAGTTACTTTGAAGCTTTGAAAGGTCACAGGGAAATACTGAATGGACACATATTTCTCTGCCTCAAAATGATGGATATTTGGTAGTTACCAGTTGCTTTTGAGACGGACAGACCATACCTCACTTCTAAGCAAAACCGATGGCATTGCGCCAACAATTACTTTGGTCCCTGATGCAAATGCCTCTAAAATAGCAGGGGAAAGTATTTGCAGGTGCCCAAGTCCCACTGAGGATCAGTAGGAGGCTGCAGGTTGCCAGCTGATGTAGGCACCTTTGAAAAAGTTACCCTGGGAGTTGTTTAACCAAAGCATAAAAGAATCTGTGGTGTGTCATATGCAAAATGTGTGTCACACCTGCTTTTGGCTGCAGTGTGTGCCCAAGGCTCACAGCACAAGCTGCCCAGGCTGAACCACTCTTGTGAGAGGTAATTGTGTGTGTGTTCATTTCACAGATGTGGGTTTCCCACAAAAAGCTGTAGAAACTAATGATTTGAGGCTGGACCTTGTTCTCCTTTACACAGGGAACTCCTACTGAAACTGAGCAGGAGTTCAGCCTGCAGAAAGGCATCAATAGTAGAGACAACATTTGGAACTTGTCTACAGATAAGAGAGAGCTATGCCTAGGGAACCTCAGAGAACTAACCTGCATTTCCCCACCGTGGTCACACAGCTTATTCACTGCTTTTATCCGTTTTAGGCTGCAAGCCTTCCAGGCAGAGAACCTCTGTTCCTGTGTAGCAGTGCCCTGATTAGGGCCTGTAATGAAATTTATCTTCATTTCCTATGCTGCCTTCTGACTGTTTATGTCCCTTGGATAACACTGTTTATAATCCAAAGAGCATTCTTCAAAAAGATAGTTTAAGGATCCTCTTGCACAGTTAGCAACTAGAAGGAGCAGCATAAAGAACCATGGGCATCCTGGGGTGCTTCTGCTCTTAGCGGCCACTTTGCAGTTCAGTGAGTACACTTTGCTTGGTGCTCTAAGTGTTGAGAAGGCTTTGGCCATCTCATTGAGTGATGTAGATCTTGAGCTGCAAAGATGAACCTTGTTGAAAGTAGAGGAAAGCAGGGAAGGGTTTCTCCTGATTTGTGTTGGTGGATCTTGGGCTTGGACCTTAATCTCAAAGGGTCCCATGAGCCCCTTGCTGGCAGGCAGCTTTCATGAGAGCAGTCGTGTGCATTTTTGGAATTCAGGGTTTATGCTTAGCTGTCTGTATCTAATGATCTGGTTTTTATTTAGGGTTTAGTGAATATCTCAATGTGGAAAAACAAATAAACTGAGTAATTGAAAGAGTTGAAGCACAAATACAATACACATATATGAGTTTGTGTGTAATACTGGTAAGTTCCAGGAGCTTTGAAATTTCATTACTGTTTATAGCTCAAGGCAATGAGAAACATCTTGTATGTGTAGGGAGTAAATAAACACACTGTGCACAGCCTTCTGTGCAGATATGTTTATCTCAGTTTAACATTATACTAAATGGTGTCTCTAACCTCCATAAATACCGCAAGAAGCAAAATGGCTTTCTTGATAATTAAAATGCTGCTTCTGCCAAGGGTCCCCCCACATCTCCTCTCTTGCCAGAGGAGCTCTGCTCACAGGCACATGCTAATTGCTGCACGCAGGTGAAAGCAGCTTTGGGCACAGAGCTGTTTGCTCGCTGTGCTTGGGTCATCAGAGTCCTTAATATGGGCTTAGAATAAACTGTGAGTGGGAACTTGAGAACCATTGAATCCTGGCTCAGCCTGTGTGCTGTTGTGTGGCTGTTCTGGTTGCCCAGCCCTACAGTCACAAGCTGAGAAGCAGGGATGGAGTTTTTTCCCTGTTGTTCTGAGGTGTCCCTCTCTTTGGAGTTGGCACAGCACCCCACTGCAGGCTTGCTCGATACCTACTGCCAGGTTTGCAGCTGGGGGGCCCACAAACAGACACCTTGACATCCACCCCAAATCTTTCCTCTTGTTTCCAACATAGCATTTGAACAACGCTTGGGAGTCGACGTCTTGCGGGAAAATCGAGGACCAGATGGCCCATACCGACCAGGCACGCAAGTACATGGCCGCATTCCCAACCCGGACTCTGGTGATGTGAAAGGGCTGACGGACTTCTCCGGAGAAGCATTATGGTTGGCAAACACTCCTCGTTCGCTGGGAAGTCCCTGTTCCTCCGCACAAGGACTTTTCATGAATGGGAGACGAGCCTATCTTTGTTGTGGTACAACAGTTGGGAGAGCACGAAGTGCATTTAGTCACTGAGCATATATTTTCTTGTTGGATTTCACCCAACTTGAGAGAATTTTTTTTTTTTGAGTGAATGAACGATACTTGCCTAAATTATTAGGTACTAAGTTTTAATCAGTTATTAATTGATCTTAAGTGCAGACTTACAATACAGGCAATTTTTTTTTGTACTTTCTGAGATCAAGCAGACGTGATACACCAGTATTGTTATTTCAGTGATGTGCTATCCAGGGGTAGGGTTTTTTGTTTCTTTTTTATTTTTTTATCATAACAGAGCAGGTACTCAAACAGATGTATTTTAAATCACTGAACAAAACGCATTGGTGTAAAATACTGAAGTGAAAAAGCATTACTACACACGCTAGTCTGTGCAAAGGGGGAAAACTGATGCAGTTCGTGAATGCTCAGACACCCATTCCTCTTGAAATACTCTTTCATTCTGTTTTTGGTTCTAGACCATTATACGTTGTGTGTTTCTGTTGGGGGGGGGTTAATTAGCTTGCTTTAAAAAAATATTACTGTATGAAACATAGATTTATAAGAAAAATTATATTTTTATTCAGTAATTTAATTTTGTAAATGCCAAATGAATACTGTGTTTTGCTGCTAAAGACCTTAGCGTGTAGACATGCTGCTAGTGTAAAAGGAGCAGTAGAGCTTTATATGGGAAGAAAACAAACGTTGATGTTAGCTAATTGACTATGCACTAGCATTTCAGACTTTTTTATTTTAATTTTTTACATCATTTATATTCCCCCCTGCCTTTTTTTTGTTTTGTTTTGTTTTTTATAAGCAATATTTTTGAACACTGTTCCTGGGAGATTATTATTATTATTTTTTTTTTAATTGTCTCAATGTGTGGTTTTGTTTCACATTGGTTCGTAACAGCATGTATTGCACCTTCATATGTTTGGGAGAACACTGTCTTGTTCGTGTTATCTGTTTTGTTCCATGTCTAGCTAATTGTTCCCTACCTTGGGTCTTATGTACTAAATCAGGTTCTTAGAAATATGGTTCTTCGTACTGCCATACCAAATCTTTATCGGTATGGCAAAACACTGATTTTATTTTATTTTTTTAATTGTCCTCTTTTTTTTTTTTTTTTTTTTTTTTTTATAACAGCCTTTGAATTTGCTGCCTTAATAGCATTTGGTGCAGCTTCACCTGCACTTAATTTTTTATACGACAATGTACTGCCTTGTAGATAAATAAAGTGTGTTCTTTTTTACTTAAACCCGTATGGTCTCCTAATCTTGTTTGTCTTTAATGTTTAGGGAGTGTTGTTCTAGGCAACAATCTAGCCAAGAAGGTTTTTTTCCAGCACACTTAGATAAGTAAGGAATAGAGTGTTGCATACACCGTAAGTAGCCTCAACATCCTCAGTTGTTGAAAAGCTGAAAAAGCACAGCACAAGACCATCCATGGGACACTGTGGGCTCAAGGTACATCTGTGGTGACATGAAGTCCAGGTCACCCTCAGCTGGTGTGGGGCTTTATGTATCTTTTGTGCAAAACTGCTCTTCCCACAAAATGCTAGCTAACTTATTTCTTCATTGAAGACCATCAGATCAGGAACCAACGGAGTTAAGAGCAAAATATTCTGGAGCTCCTATACTGTGGAACAGACTTTTTCACACTTTCTTAAGAAACCAGAGCTTGGTATATATTTTGAAACTCAAGCACATAACTTGGTACAGCATGTAATTGGGCAGACCTGAGAATGTCCAGCCCCAGGAAAGCTAGAGAGTACTGCCTTAGAAAAAGAGGAAAAAAACCCAGAAAAAGCGAACAACTTGCCAGGAAAACTTTTTTAAGGATCCTGAAGTGCATCCTTTGCTGATGGTTGTGTAAGCTCTCCAAAGTTGTCCTTGAGAGCAGAGTTCAACTCTGTGCAGGAAGCAATTGAGGTCAGTCTCCAGAGCCCTTTGCAGGTTGCTGGTAAGGGCTGGGGTGGCCTCAAAGCTTCATGGCTGTTCAGAGAAAAGCTGTCCCAGCAAGGATGTGTACCACGATAGGAGTATCCTTTGCAGCTCTACTCTGCTGGGCTCATATTGGGCACTGCACTAATTTTAGAGAGGGGAACCTGAGTTTTCCAGGATCCTACAGGTTGGCACAAGGAGTGAGAGAGGATTGATGAAGAGAAGGACCAGTTTCCAGGCTTATGTAGCAGGGGTCCCAAGGGGAGCCAACCCTGAGGTAGTTCTGGAGCAGTTACTGCAGGCAGGAGCACGGATCTGAGTAGGGATTACAGAGAAGAGGAAGTCTGTGGGAGTGCTTATGTGTGTGAAGGTTGTGGGCTCGAGCCATAGAAACACTTGTGCAAGATGTGTGAGGGGACTGCAGGACCGCATGGCGTGCAACTTGGGAAGGGGGAAAGGTCTGCCTTTGAGGTACGCCACAGTTTAAGCAACATATTACAGCTTAAAATCAAAAAAAAAAAAAAAAAGAAAGAAAAAGAAAGAAGCACCAGGCTTACAGTCCAGTCTCAGAGGGAAAGCTCTTGCCATGTGGGGCTCCAGCTGCAACTGTACTGGGCATGGCTGCATTTAAACAGATTATGTAGGGCCTATCTATCTGCACAGTGCAGAGCAGTGCTGGGAAGCACAGAGGCTCACCTTGCAGGTGCCCAGCATGAGGATTTTTTTTTCCCCAAAACCTACAGTTGCCTAAAATGCACTTTTACATGCAAAATCATTGCCATAATTCTCTTGTTGATGGGCATGCTTACCTCTAATATAGAGGGAAATGTTTCTTTTTCCTCCTCTCTCATTTCATTGAAAATGCAAAACACTTGCTAGATTAAGGGAGATTTACATATGATTCTGCATGCATGTGGCGCTCAGCGTGAGTGAAGGAAAAGGCTTTGTTTGTATGCTGCAGCCCAGGAACCTAATTAGTTTTCCTCCACCAATACTCAATAAATTTCCTTTGCCACCTCCTACGTGTCTTTCTCACACAAATATCCCCACCACATGACTATGTTCTGCCTATAGTCAAAATACACGCCTTTATTCCAGCAGTTCTAGAGGTATCCTCTGAGACTGTCAAATTCTGTCTTGTGTAATGGGCAAGCAAACTCTGTGTAAATGGGGTCAGGGGCAGATGTTTGGCCTTGCAGTGACCCTTTGCACAGGTGTATAGCCATCCCAGACCCATTCAAAGTCAGAGTAACCTACCAAAATGAAGGGAAAACAGGTTCAGTCAAGTTCTCATTTAATGGAGGTAAGATATTTGGCTCAAATTCCAACTTAATAATGTTGTCAGTGGGAATTCTTTTGATTTCTGAAAAGAATGTAAATTATAATTTCAGCATGTGCCACTAATTAAAAATAAAGAGGCAAAGGAGCCAGGGCAAAAATAAAGGGAAATACCAGAGCATGAGGTGTTTCCCAGCTAGACTATGTAACCCTCTAGCTTTCCTCAGCATACTGCTCCTCAGTAAAGCTGATATATAAATACTTTGTCACAGAAGTAGGACTTGTGGGACTTGAACTCCTATGACTTCAATCCCACAAGTCATACCTCTGTGACAAGCATCAGAATAGACTGAGAAGGTGCCAGGGATGGAAATGTTTTAGGAGAATACCAAACCAAACCAAACCAAAACAAAACAAAAAATACTATTTGAATGAACAAGAAGGATTTTGTAGTCAGGAGCCAAAACTGCAAGTCTGCTTGAGGGTAAAGCACACAATCCAGCATTGAATATTCTGTAACATGGAGTGATTTTTCAAATAAGCCAGAAGAAAATGTGTTTTTTTTCTCAGTATTTGCTCTCTTGATACTTGCCCAAGCCAGCTAACTCAATGGCCACCAACTTTCTCTGAAGCATACATAGCCAGTCAAATAAGAAGAGAATGTTGCTATGCGGCTGTAGCATCGTAGTCTTCACCTCCTCTTATTCCTGCCACATTCAATTGTATTTCTGTTCTATGTTTCTATGCCGGATGTGGGACAGGGCTGATGGCAAAGTTCAGAAAGCAAGTATATTCTTAAAAATCTATTAAAAAACTCTATGCCCCTTGAAATGGAAAAAGCTATGTTAAAAATATTCCTATTTGGCAAAGATGAATGATTCAAGGCCTTGCTCTGCATCTTACTTGCCTCCTTATTCCCTGGCATAAGTGGTATCAGTTGATAGCCCCGGTGCTGTTCAGGCTCAGTGTTCTGATGCTCTAACTGGGCAGCCAAGGAAAGACACTGGCCACCTCTTCCAATTACTGGGTTAGTGTCTTAATTCAGATAGAAACCATCATTTCTGATAAAATGTGTTTGTTCCCTTTGACTCTTTTCTTTGAACTTGACTTAGAAGTCTCAGCAGTTTTCGTACCACCACAAACTCATCTGTGACTTCTTTGCTCTCAAGGACTCCTACAGGTAACATAATAAAGATAAATCACAAAGGTCCAAATTCTGCCTTCAGATGTGCTTGCAAACTGACACTGGCTGGACATGCAACATGCATTGTTAAATTGTAAAATGTAGCCACTCCACCATTATTTGTCTGTAAGTTCTTTGTGATCATGGTTTTTTCATGCTGCCTCTTGGTACATAACATTTTTACAAGGCATTTTTCCAGTCCACTTGAATATCACAACAATTACTGATTTTGTTTTACTTCTTAACAAGTCTCTGCTTCTTGGGCTGCATGGATGCCCATTAACAGACTCGCTCATCTTACACCTGAGGAAATTCCATTTCATGGGGAAAGAATTTTTCTAACTGATCAAATTACTGCTCATCACTGCAGATTCAACACACAATCTTCACACATGCCTGTCAGAGAAGTGTTCACCAACAGCAAAGAAGAAAGTTTCAGGAAGTTCGCTCTGAACAGGTTTCTAGCCTAACCATTGAGACCATCTCTGTATCTCCCAGTTCCTGCTGGCCCAGCTGCAAGGCTGTCGTGGCTGTCCTGATAAAGTCAGCAGTGTGAGAATCTTGAAAGTGTGCATGCAGGTGTGCTTTCCTGCAAGCCCTATCTCTGCTCACTTCTTCTAATGTTTCATTAACTCTCTCATCAATGTGCATCAATGTAAGAGTTATCTGAACTCAGAGGGAGGCCATAGCTATCTAAGTGATGAGTTTTCAGCATTTAGGTTCCTATTAGTTCTAGGCAAAGACCTCAGAGGTACCAGCTCAGCCTTCCTGTGCAGATAAAGGGGTGCATTGCTCTGCTTGCATCTGCTGCCAGTGGGGAGATAGAAACCTTCACAAGTTTTTCAGCTCGTACCTACCTAACCGTGCTCACTGCACACCACAAGAAAATAGAGGAATTGCCATGATTTGCTTCAGTCAAAGCCTGAAACACCTTTCAGTGAAGTAACAAGGAAAGGAAGTGATGCTTCATTTTTCCTTTCAGCTCTGCTCATTCTGCTGGCCATTCCTAGTCTTCCCATTGCTGCTTCCAGCAGATTCAGCTTTATTTCAAAGCATACCCTTCTGAAAGGTTTTGCCTCCCAAACATCTCTAAAAGTTGATTGCAAAGAGTAGCTGGTTTCTGTGACCTAAGAAGGTTCAAGGCCTCTCTTTGTGAGACTGGAAAATATGGATTATTTCTCACTTCATTGCTGACAGGCCCCATGAACTTACATGAACTTACTCCATGAACAGGTAGCCCTTTTATCCCCTTGTAAGAAATTGCCCTTGTTGAAAAGAGAACTGGGGTTGTATATATATCCAGTACCATCCTCTGGCCAAGCTCCATCTGTGCTCAGCGTCCTTTCACTGAGGGGACTTCTCCAGGCAGATAGAACAGGTTGTCTGCCTGCTCTCCCATCGTGATCAGCTCTGGCATCCTTTCTGCAGGGACCAGGATGAGGACAATGCTTCCTGCCACTTCATGAACATCCTGTGGTGGGTCCCCAGGAGCAGCAACCCACAGTGAGGCATCTTGAATTAAATCCAATTCAGGCATGCCCTTAACTTTCTCTAATCAAAGAGGTTAGGGTAATCCTTTCCTTGACAACCTCTGATTTGTAGCCACATCCTCTAACAGAAAACTTAGAATGCAAATTGTCCTTCATACAGCAGTAAGCTACAGAGCCAATGTGATAGTCATCCTTCCATCACCACACTAAAAACCAGCACAACTAGTTTAGATCTCAAAAAATAGCCCCCCTGTCACAGAGGAGGAGTGAGCCTGACACACCTGCCCTGCGATTTTGCCACAGGCATCACAGAGCAGCAAACTCACTTACAGGATGATTAAAATAAGCTGCCAGATTTTTTTCCCTATTGTAAAGTTGTCACTTCTAAAGCTTACTGTGCTGTCTGACATTCAAAAAAAATAACCTGTTATCATCCTCTCTGGCACTTGATCAATGCAACAAATGGGTTTTTATATGACAGCTTGAATGGATAGAGTGTGAAATTTAAATGATACCTTAGTTTGTCTTCTTAACTGTCGGGGTCCAAGTTCCTCTTCCTTCCTCTTTAACACATGTAACTGACTTTTTTTTGAAGGATTTTCAATAGCAGAAATTAGTCTATTGTCTAAAGGGCAGGAAGTATTCCAGAAGGCCTGAAGTCTCACTCTGGCTCATGCAATTGCTTAAAATTGATGCTGACTGCTACAGTTTCAGTATTGCTATGCCAAAGCAGGTTTTTACTCCCTAATCCAAACTTCCTACTAGAATTGAGCTTAGAGGAAGCAGGAGATCCTGATGGCTACATGTGTAGGTGTGGTCTTACCTGTTTTCTATTAGTTGTGCAGGTATGTTGGCAAAGGGCACGAGGATGTAGGATGGCCTAGAGCACCAATGAGATGCTGCGAGAAGCTGCATGGTGAGTAACACAACAGAACAACAAACATGTTGTCCTCACATTTTCTAGTCACTGAATGTCCTAAGGAAGTTTGCATTTGTAGGAGAGTTGCTGCAAGTCAGCAGAGGAGAGGCACTGATTTACCCCAGGAGGTGATTGTTTTTTGTGTTTACTTATGTTAAGTGCATGCAAATAAATTCATGTATCTCCCTAAATATACATTTACTTATCCTATTAAAATCTGTAAGGATATTTTACTGGGGAGATATAAATCTCAACTAGCAACTGAGCCTATCACAGTTTGTGTATCGCACGCTTGAGTAATGGAGACACTTGGCCACTAGAACAGAAATCATACAGGCCAGAATTCAGAAAAACATTAGACTCATAAAAAGAGAAAACAATCCAAACAAGAGATTACTGTGAGAACATCTTCTGTGATGAGAACTGAAACTGCAAGTCACTGGTTTTCATTGAAAGCAATGCAACTAGGAGTCTGAAATCAGTCATGTCCCCCAACCGATGAGTTGTCTGAAATCTGCCACCTTCCAGAACACATGGATCTTGAGATCTCTCAGCTTCCTCATTTGTGATCACATATTTATGTAAAAGTGTATTTCATGATTAAAATCAAGTAATGATAAAGAGGCTAGGGAGGAAAAATGGCTGAAGTTGTCCAAGCCATTTTTTTTAATCTGATGAATAATGGATTAATTTTTGAATTTGTGTCACAAACTCATCTCACATAAAGCCATTTACAGAGGCTTGTCCAGATACACTGCAGTTCAGAATGGACTGGACTTAATTTCACAATCATGTTTTAATATAATTCATGCATGCCTGATGCAAATGTTTCAAATGAAGTCAGTGGGAGTAATCATGTGAATAACACACGAAGGATTCGGCCTGAAAATCCCCACTACCCTCATTTGTGGGTCAAGGTTGGTCCGCCTGGGGGAAAGCACAATGCAGTGCCAACAGTGAATGGCCTTTACATGGTCCATTTCCGAGAGATATAATGATACCACCAAACCACCAGGACTGTATGCACATAATGAAAAGTGACAATGCAGTCATTTGTGAAGGATATAAGACAGCCACGGTAGTTAGGGCAACATTTGCATAATCACATTAACTTTAAGGACCTACTTTAAAGTTGACCTAACAATGGTTGCCATTGTTTAAAGCCACAGCTGTCCATGTTGATCTGAAAACATGCTTGGCCAACTTGTGTTGCAGCCATCTTCTTCAGGAGGATTGAAAAAGTTTGACTGGCAAAACTGTGGGCTCCAGGACATCCTGTGAATGCTTGGCCTCCTGTCCTGATTCTGGTAAATGGGAATCCATGGGTTTCAAAGATGCTACTTTTTTTTTTTTTTTTCAAGCTGTTGCTTTTTCATTGAGACTGAAGTAACGTATGACATAGCTGTCCTTGTTTTTCGGTATTGTTCATCAAGGTTGTATGAAAAAGCTCACACAGATCAGTAAATAACTGCTAAGAATAGTGCTAAACATGAATAGTCTAAGCTCTGGTTATTTGAGGCTTGTGCGAGTTGCAGCTAAGATATGAAAAGATCAGAACTTGCACTCCAGACAGGACACATCAGCCACATGGTTCCCTTATATTTATGGAAGAGTGGATTATTTCTTCATATGTGTCTTGCACAGATATTTTCCACTGTGAAACTGCTGATACTCAGCCAAAAATATACGTGGGAAGTGTTATTCATTTGAAAAATATTTACTTAAATTATCAATGTATTTCCCACTAGCTGGTCACATGCAAAGTTCTGGTGAAAAAGAGACTCTTACTACCTAAGACTTCTTGTTCTTGTTCTCATAGAAAGGCAGCCTTGTCCACCTTGAAAAACATGTTTGCTTTAAGCATTTTCAGGATTCTCAGTCAAGCAAGGTGATACTGGATTAGCTGCAGGGAACTTCAAGTTTCAGTTAGAGTGTGTCTTCTTTGAATAACTCTAACCACAGGTAAGAGAATGACTAGAACACATACTCTAGACTGGAAAACAAATTAAAAAAAATGTCAGAAAAAAGAGAAGTGTTGTAGCAGAAATGGTTCAGCCATTTCTGAGAATGAGGTTGAGGAAAACTAGTTTATCCTTGCCCTGCTATGCCTAGTTAGCATAGCTCAGCATAAGCCCATGAACTTTAACTGACTTCTTGTTTTGCATTGCATATATCTGTAATTAAAAAATCATTTAGACTCCACAGTCTCACTTGGTCCTAACCCATGGTACCAATTCAAAAATATTTTTACATTGTTTTCAAGGGAGAAACACTCCTGCCTCCACACTGTGGATCAGGGACTTGACATTTTATGAGGGCATATTGTTTGTGATTCCCATTCCTGCACAGATTGATGTAACTGAGCAAGTTGTGACCTCTGAAAATGTTCTTTGGCACAGGAGTGGCAGAGGCTCACTGCAGCTGGCAGCTTACTATTGCAGAGCCCCTGGGCAGTGGGCTGGTCATCCTGAGCTCTTTGCCCTCAGGGCTGGACAGACATGAAGCAGCTCAGCTCAGTTCAGCTCCTGCTGTCTCCCAGCCGGCCTCCCGTTGCCCCTTGCTGAGGCTAAATGCAAAGGAAGTCACCTGACACAAATGCAGAGAGATACAGAGCAAAGTGAGTACAAGGACAAGTTGGAAGAAATGGAAACTATTGGCTAGGATCCATATGTAAATGTGAATGAGTGTGTGCACGCATGTAAATGTGACTGTGCAATGAAGATTAGTATTATAATGCACACAGAGAGAAGTGGGGAGTGAGAGGAGGGTGAATTAATTGCATGGAGAGCCTCAATTCTGACTCCCCTAACTTTGAAGTACTGTGCTCCCAAGCCTTAATGGACTTTTAATTTATACTTTAAATGATAATTTTCATTTTGCTTATTCAAAAGATGGGCAACATTTTACACCAACACTTTACATTCAAGCAAAGAAAAGTAATTGAAAAGATGCAAATGCTTTTAATGGAAAGATATGCAGAATTCACTTCTGAGTGAAGCACAGGTAAACTGAATGAGCATATTAATATAGGCAAAGCTTCATTAACCACAGTGTTATTTAAATTTTAGGCACTTAATACATCATGAGGGTCAGCATTCTTTCCTCATACTCATATCTGAACATACTTAGTCTACTGGAATAATCCAATATACTGCATGAGAAATGCAGATACAGCAAAAATAGGAATGAAATCTATGAAACTTTTTTCAGAAACATCTGTATTTTTCAGAACTCCTGTACTGTTTCACTACTTCAGAAACACCTATGCTTTTGGACTGAAAGAAAATACAGATTCCTATCATTTAGATTCACAAACACTATTTTTCTTATACCAAGGAAAACCTCAGAGAGCAGTGAATTCTGCTGAAAGAAAAAACACAATGGTTGTCTTTGGACAGTCAAAACTATCCTGTGGTAGGCCAAATGATGTAATACCTTAATTTGATCTTATTTTAGATATCCCCTATGGCAGTCTCTTTATCTTAAGTTAATATCAGGATTCATTATGTAGTTTTTACCTTTGGAGATCAGCAGTGTGCTACTTATGCAGTCCCATAGATTTGGTTATTACTGAAAGCACTGAATTAACCACGTATTTAATTACGCAGAAAGTCTTGCATATGTTTGTACTAATCAAATAACAGAAACAGAGGACTGAATGTACATTTTTCAATGTGAATAGCCTTGGGATTTCTATCTAGTGAACATCTTAGTTTTTCATAGGGAAGACCAAAATGGGTAGAGTGAAAACGAATGATGATCTAGAGAATCCATCAGTATGCTGAGTAAGCAGAGTACCAAACACCTCTGCGTCATCAGACATGTCCAGCACTGCCTGTCTATCAAAAGCATATTTCTGTGTTTGCACATGCAATCGGATGCCATTCCCAGCACACCCTAACATATAAGCCTATACAACATGGTTAAAACCTGTCTAAAAACAAACCTTTACCAAGTGGAATGCTAACAACAAAACAGCATAGCTTTTAACTCAGACCATATCCACTAATTTGGCTCATTCAAAGTTTGTACACCCAAAGTGGAAGTTCTCTTCAGGAAATCACACCTTTTTTATGGTTTCAGTCCATTTGAAGTGCACATTTTTTCTTCTGTATAAATAATTTGCATTCATGCACCTCAGTTTTAACTATTTGCTAACAGATTAGAGTATTTCAGGTTTTGGTTCCACCATTCTACACAGGCTATACCACTTACACAAAATGTGCATGTGCATTGTGAAGGCAATTTGAAATGATGTCAAATAAGAGCTCACAACAACCTAAAATTGCCAATTTACAAATAGCACCTATTGCAAAAAGTTCAGAGTATAAATGTGACAGTAAATTCAACCTGTCTGTAAGACAAGAAATAACTAATGCATCTGGACATATGATAGAATAGAGACATAAAATAGAGTGATAGCATTGTAAATGCTTTATGCATTTCCCAAAACCGAAGAGAAATAATGAGTCATTTATCTTAATGGCATTGATATTCTGCCAAACATAAGATAACAGTGAAGATTGTGGATAGAAAGACCGGAAACCCATTTATGCACCATGCAACACAGGATTATGTAAGAGTGCACTGGCTATCAAGAAAAGCAACTCATTTACAACACTGTAAGACAAGATTTATAGGGAGAGCGATATTTTTATTAGAGTATCAGATACAGCTTCTTAGACTAACAGTTGAACCACTGCAAAAATATTACTTGACTTTGCTCTTTGTAGCAGGTAGCAGAATCTCACCTGTGTCCTTAAACAATCACAGCTACAAGAGCATTCATAAGTTACATGAGACACGTGGGACAAAGAGGTGTCCCATGACTACATGTGAAACTAGCATTGCAAAATAAGCATCAGCAAGACCTTCCTACACAAAGTTAAATGTGTCCTTCATGCCACACGTGAGAGAGTCCAAATGTCACAGAATGTATAGGAGCACACTGTATACTAAACCAGATAAGATCCAGATCCCTTGTTCAACCCCTATTACATCTTGTCTCTCACACCAGATGATGGTACCTGTTGCAGTAGACACAGATGAGATCCATCTACAAAACAGTTCAGTATATTCCATGGCAGTGAAGAGGCTACTGCATGTCTTGGCTTGTGAGATTTTCATAATCGTTCTAAATAACAAATGTTATTCTGTAGCCAGCTACCCATGCCACGTACATAAAAATACACTGATTAAAGATAGACTACCATGAGAAGGCAACTCAAAATACAATTAAAAACACCAAACCAATAAACCAACTACCTGCTTCAGAGCCCCCGCATATTTCTTTGTAATATTCATGTGCGTTATTTTCAGCTGCTGTAACTCGTTGATCTCCATTTAGCAACTTCTGTATTTTTTTCCTCTTTTTAAGACACTTTGCAGGCTTAGGGTTATAGAGTGGTGATGTAAAATAGTAATCTTAGAAAATAACCTAAGTTAAACTCATGTTCGTACCACTGAGTAAAAAGAAAAAAAACAAAACAGTCTTTTCTTCTAATAGTATTTCTAAAGCCCACATGAACAACACAGAGCTCTGTTCAGTTTTCCATTGAATATTTTGGGATTTTCCCTACACTACTGGTCCTTTCGTGGAAACCTATCCTACAAGTTTTATGCTTCCTTAAAATGTAAATATCTTCACTATCAAATTGTTGTTTATTTCTATCACAAGCGGTTAAAAATAAGAAGGAGAGCATTATTGTATGACACATTGTAAGGCAACCTCAGAAAGTTCCCATTGTGTTAAGCAGAATTTGCTGTTACCAGATTTATTTAAGAGTTTTATATTGTCATGAGAATAGATACAGCCCTTCAAAGGATCTGTGTGCTATCTGCTGCTCCACTACAGGCAATGAAGGTACCTTCATGAGCAGGTGGGACTATTTATTTTCATCCTACAGCAGCACATTATGACATAAATCTATAGGGTCTCTGTGAAAACTTCTTTTGTGAGCACACATCAAGCCTTACAATTAGTGCTCCCGCGCAATCCTTTGCCTCACATCAGATTATTGGAAGAAATACAAAGCTCCTCTGTTGAGGAAATATAATAATGATAAGGTGTGGCACGTATTATAAAGTGGCTGCTTCTCTCTTCTGTATACAGTACTCAGTTTGGGATTCCTTCCATGCAGTCACTATCTTTCAAGATTAAAAAAAAAAAGAAGAGAAAGAAAGGAAAAAAAGGAAAAAAGAAAGAAACAAAAAACACAAAAAGATTAAAAAGAGAAAAAAAAAAAAGGGGGGAAGGGAAAAGAGAAAGAAAGGGGAAAATTTCAAAAAATTTCTTTTGAGTCCGCGCAGCAGTCAGGCACACACATCCTGTTGCCTGTTCTGTGCCTTGCCATGCTATGTGGCAATACAATAACTTTGATCCCCAGGGAGGTGAAGCGGAAGTTGGTCTTCACCATTTAATTTTTTTATAGATAGCAAAGTCCATCCTTCCACCTGCATCCAAAGCACTGAGGCAGCTGGCAGAACAAAGCGCTAGAGAAAAATAGTTGACCAGAATCTATGTGAAATTGCCAGCATACAGGTGCAGTCTTGTTTTTCATCTCAGTTGCAGCAGTCTCTAGTGACTGGCAATGTTTTACTGAGACTTATTAACCCTTTTTTTGCCTGGAGTGGACCAAAGAAAAAAAAACATTACCACCCCTATCCCCCTCCAAAAAAACCCATCCAACCAAACCCAATGCACCACCCAAGTTTAAAGTTAAGTGAGTAACAAAATGAAGCCCAAAACAATGGCACAAACTAAAAGGTTGCTACAAGGCTAAAAAAAAAAAAAAGACTGCCAGAGTAATGGGAAAACTTTGCATCTTGGGATCTCTGAGGCTGTTCCAAGCACTAGCATGTTGTTTCTCACACCTGAATGAGAACGTGAAGATAAACACAGAAATCACTCACTGCTGAAGCACAGCCAATGCTTGAGCATAAAGGAAAAGTTGTTAAACAAGGAATAGTAGAACTAAACAATAAACTTGGATAAGTACTGTAGACAGGAAGTTGGGAAATATAAACAACTGAACATAGAGATAAGAATTTGAGGATAGATAAGAATTCCCAAAGACCTAGCTTGGCTGAGATGTCAACATTAAACATTCCTTTGGATCTTCAAGGAGAAGTGGCCAAGAAGCCTTACAATCCTTAACTTTCTTTCTGGAAGAAGCCAGGTGAAATCAAAGTACCTCTGCAAAAGGCAGAGGCATTCCCCATGATGCAGTTTCTTGCGCTCCTTCTCTGTCTGGTTGTTCAGGTCCTAAACTATGGGCTTCCAATACTCCCTGGGGAGATTATTCCCCAGTCCCAGTGTTAGGATTCTTCCATTTACATGCAGGCTAAGTTTTGCTTCTCATTTTCATCTAATTCTTGCTATTTATACCTCCCCCATTAAAAAGAAAATGCTGATCATTATTATTTACAAGTCTCAAATATTTATCTGATTTTCATCTCCTCACTAGCTAGATGGCTGTCAGGAAGCCAAGATATGTTTACTTCTCTGCACATTTCCATGCAGGTCACCCAAGTGACAGCTGAGCTCTGCTCTGTATCCCCCAGCTGCCCACCACAGCCTCAAGAATGGCACCACCAAAAAAAGTTGAGTGAAGCCATTACAGGAGGGCCTAATAGGAAAGTGACCCCTGAGCTTATTTTTACCTTCATCCTTTGGTGTGGCCACATTTGGAGGCAAGACAGGTACATACAGAAAAAAATAACTGAGATGCTTGCTGCCTGGCTCTGTCCCTCTGACAGTCTTCCATGATTTCTGTACCTGTTTCCAGGGTGGAGAGAGAGATCTGTGGCCGGTCTTGAGTTGTGAAAAACCCTCAATTCTGACCCGTCAAAGACTGTAGTCATAAACAAGGTGGTTTTAGTAAACACAGACATACAGCATGCTGCAGGAGGGATAATGCTGAAGAATGCTGGCACCATGAGTTCAGATCCAGTGCCGGTGCTGCTGGGTGCTCCCAGATTCACTCCAGCGAACCAGCTCAAAACACCTCACCAGCCTGGAGCTCAGGATATCTCAGCTGCCACCACAGGCCTGGCCCTCCACAAAATGGCCTGCTACATGCTACAGCAGTGATAGCAAGTGGAGTGATGGCTCAGACCCGTGAGAGGGAAGGAGGTCTGCCACCAGCCAGAGCTGCAGGAAGGCAGGACTGCCATCAACTGCCTGGCAGCCTCTGGCAAGGCCACACTCAGACTGTGCTGCTGTGCCTTTGGTGCCTTCAGTATTCCCCTCATGCTGAAGGATGCCTCTCACTGATTCAGTGAAAGGAAGACCACTTCCTGTGCCAAGACACTTCAGCAGCAAGCTTTACACATTATGTTGGTGACAAAAATAGAAAATGCAGTTGTAAAGAATCTCAAGATGTCATGTTAATTCCAGTGTTGTTAGGCAGCACCGAGCCTATGAACCATTCCTTCAGCAGATATGCTCAGCCTCCTCTTGCGTGTCCTCAGCAGCAGAGATGTTGCAGTTCAAGCTCATTCCTTCCTTTTTGGTTGGCAAATCTCATAGAGAATAGTCTTCTTCTCCTCTTTGCTGCATGATCAACAGTATTAATAAATGTAACAGAATGAGATTTAAAAATATTGTTCTTTAAGTCTTTAGTTGAAAGCTCATACAGCTTAGTAACACAGAATGCGTTCCCTGCAGGCCACACAGGGCTCCTAGTGCCATTGCTCAGGACTTGACTGGATTCACTGTGTTACACTAAAATTCCAAAGCAAGTGGAATTTGAGCTTGCAAAATGACTTCCTCCCACTCATAAATCATATCACTTTGCATATGTTTGAATGGTCAAACATCTATTTAGTCCTTGGAATGATTTGTTCTTTCATTAATGGAGACTAGATGAAAGCTGCAGATAACAGCTTATAGTGATTGAACATGAAGCAGAACTCCTTTATTGTACAGGATCAGCAACCTGAGCACCATGGCAATAATCTAATGATGCCAAAACTTGGATGCCCTTCAAATGCATTGGAACAATAGGTGCTGTCAGCATGACCTACATGAGGTACCAGCAGCTGAGCAGCCAGAGCCCGAGGTTTCCCTATGGCTGAAGGGTGAGCACAGCACCACGGTAGACACAGCAAAGGCTGTGCATGCAGAAAGCTGGATAAGGAACAGCATTGCCCAGAGTGCATCTGAGTGCCTCATTCTTATTTAGGCCTTCCAGAACCTATCTGCCATCAACACCATTGCTAAAACGCATGCAGAGGTGAATCAGGTCCATACAGAACAGTTATGCCAAGCAGCCCCCATGGCTTCAGTGCAACCTGTCCAGAAATAAAATACTGTAAGCATTTGAACTGTCAGAAATTCTACATTTTAAAGTTTATAGCAGATCAGCTTGTATAAGGGATGTGGGGTGGAAGTTAAACCCTGAAGCTGCTCCTCTTTAGAGCAGACAATGGAGGAGCCTTCTCAGGGCCAAGTTTGGTTCTCACCACAGACAATAAAATAAATTGATTGAGTGCATTCAGCTGTACATCAGTTGCTGTAGAAGAAATGTGCAGCTTCCATCGCTTGCCACCAAACCCCAAGTTATTTTAATGGTTGTTCAGATTATTCAATGTAAATGCTATAAAATCCATATGTACTTGGTATTGTATGAAACTAAAATACAGTTGGAGTGAATACATTTTGCTTGAAGGCAAAAAGTGAGTTCTCTGCCTAAGACTTGAGTAAATTTGGCATTTTCAGGGTGTTTGTGAGAACTGGAAAGGGTGGAGAAAATAACCCAACCAAAACACAGAGCAGTTAATTTCCTGCCTAATATTTCCCTCCTTTCTGCCAAATGGCTACAATATTTCCTGAATAGAAATAGTGTTAATTTTGAGCCTTGGAGAAAGGTTCCTCCATTGAGAAAAAATGTGAGATCACTACAAATCACTCACTGACTGAAATCACAAAAGAAGAAAAACAGACTTGAAAAAAAGCCCAGTTTACAATGACGAAATATTTCCATCTGAACTGTGGTATTTATTCTGGTTTAAACATACTGCTTAGTGAATTGATGAACTGAAGGTGCACAGGTCAGGACCCACCAGGAATCCCTCCTTCCTTACCACAGTAGTAGGCTACATATTTTTCAAAAGCCTAAGTGGTTGCAGCCTCTGTTAGTCCAGTTTCAATGTAGAAAAGTACTTTCACCCCTTAATGAGGGTGTGCTCACTAGTGAGATGAGCACCAGAACTGCAACACGACCCTTGGATCTTTTGACACTGCACTATTATTTCAAATATTGTAAAAAAAAAGTACTGTCTCGCCCATTACTTCTTAATGTGTTTTGCCATCAAATTAGCACACTGTCCAAAGTGCTAGATGCATTCCTGTTTGTGGGGGACAACAACTTGAGTACTTTCTCTGCCAGCTTATCCACTATTTATCCTCTCTGTCTGTTTTGATAGTAATTATCACTTATGAATGCAAGAAACCCGAGGGGAAAAGACTTCTCTTTCCTTGCCATGGAATACACTTCAAGGCTTTAAGTTTTTCTGGCTAGACTTACACCCCAGATTTTTGCTCCAGCAGGGCTTGCTCTACAGTCTGTTTGAGAGCTGCCAGGGGAAAGCGCGTTGTCTTAGAGTCACCAATACAGCTGAATAATCCTCCCTTCCAAAGAAAGACCTTCTTCAGAGCTTTTTCATCACACATCTGCTATTGTCAGTCCCCCCAAATAAGATCAATACAAATGACTATCCAAGCTTTAAGACTGAAAACTGCAAGTTTACAAAAGGATGTTAAAAAATCCTCCAAACTTAGTCTCACCATAAATATAGACTATTTGCCAACTACTTAATGAGTCATACCAGTGCACAACAGCCAAACTTTTGAGACTATGCTAGACAAGGGCTTGAGGTCTGCATATTGTCAAGGCATTCTTATACAGATTAGCTCCCGGGCTGTCTCCAGGAGAAATATTAGTATCTCCAGCTAAAGACAGGGAAATAGAGGTGGAAGTTCAATCTACCCAAGGCCATACCATAAATCACAGGAACAGTGCGATTAAAACTGAATAGCCATGGGCTCATGAGTTCTGGAGAAAGATTCAGGGTCAGGATTTCTGCTCTAGTTAGAAATTTATGACAGGGAAGATAATGACTAAAACACTTTCACTGTCATTTTTTTTTTCTAAGAGCAGTCAAGCACCAGCACAGATCCAGTAGGTCTTACCAATCCTATATTAAAGGAAGAAAAAGGCAACTAATAATACATGTAACACAGAGAACGAAAAGAAATATTTGACCATCTAATTTAAATGGTCCCAGAAATACTCGTTTCAGCTCTGTCACACTGCTGTCAAACAAAACTAATCTTGCCCACCACAGAGAGAGAAAAAATAATAGCCATGTTATGTTAATAAAAAATAAAAATCACATAGGCGTAGATTACACAAAAGAGAGGGCTGCTAACCTGTTGCTTTCTATAAAAACACCTACACAAGATTAAGGACTGCTGTCATGTTCTCACTGCTGTTCCCTAGGCTCTTCAGTTTGTCTACAGGATTCAGTCTGCAGTGACTAAAACTAAAGAAAAGTATTCCTGGTGACACCAGATCAGATGTTCAACAACATCAGGGACACAATTTATCCCTACTAATATCAACACTCAGATAACTTTCTTTGAAAAAAAAGAAGACTGTATTATTGATTCACTTTGTGTTTGAGCCTACTGTCCCTAACATAGTTTTTTTTCCAATAAAACTAAGATATATTTTATGTATTTGCCTATTGTTTCCTTCTTCCTGTATTTTGCACTGCTATTTTAGTAATTTCATCATTTGTTTCATTTTCCAAAATCATTTTTAATTATGGCCACGTCCTACAAAGAGCATGCAAACTCCTGGTGTCACACACAAATTTTACAAATCCTACAACTTCACCCAACTCATTAATGGAAATAGTGAATAGAAGTGACAGAGAACTGACCTCAGAGACCTCCCTTGCAATATCTCCCTGGTATGATAACTAAAATTGGGTAAGTCTTTTCTGAATGCAGCTTTTCTTTTTTAATTAGTTATGCATCATTTCCTCATGATAGTTTCATCTAGACCATATTTCTCTTCTTTTATTAAAATAACATGAGACAGCAACAAAAATCTTACCAACATCAACATTTGTTACACCTATGGTGCAGTCTTATTCACTTAGAACAGTTGCACTGCCAGAAAGGAAATTCATTAGAGTATTCAACATCAGTGTTTTTTAAACAAAGGTTTTGTATAAAAAAATGTCCTCAAGGAAGCAGAGAAATTCTCTGTGACAAACTATTAATACTGTCAACATTTCCTGTGACACTGTGATTATTGTTTTTTTTTCAAAATTATCTTAAAAATCACAGCTCGTATTTTTGTTAAATACCATAAAACATAACTTAGGAGAATAAGGTCATTGATTTTTAGACAACTGTTAAAAACTGAAGTTAATCAATCATATTTCAGTTTAAAACATTATGAAAAAAAAGCCATGAAAACAGATGCAGATTACATGCAACAAAATGGGAACAAAAAGCCATCTTGACATACTCTGTGAAATTATTTCCTTGGTGTTTGGAGAGCACTATGATTCCACAGCTTTACACTGAATTTGATAAAGTGCTTTTCCTCCTAGAGCAGATGCTTCAGCACGTTAGGGCAGAAGCAGCAAAAACCAGTTCCATTCAAACCTTTCCAGTCAAAGAAAGTTATAATGATAGAAGCAAATCACCAGCCAACCAACCTAAACAAAAACCCCGTGCTTCAAAAAGGCCGGTACAAAACAAGGCAGCTCTATCAATATTTGCACACATTTGTCCAGGAGTGAATAAGTTCTTTGAGCTGTACGAAGAAGTGAGTCACTGGGGATGGATGGCAGGGTGTCCGCCACAGAGAGGCGCGGGCTTTGGTGCCCGGGTGCCTGGCACGCTGCCACCCATCCCATTTCTCCATTTCAGCTGGAATGCTAGAGCGGAGGCGGGAGGGCCAGCAGGGAGTGGTGAGAGGTTCTGAGGGAGAGTGGGAGCAGCATCGTAAGTCCCGCATCCTTGGCGTGTGTGACACTGGCCTTTGCTCAGGAACACATACAGTGCCTGATTCATGCTTCTGCACCAAGCAGCAAAGTGACGGCATGCTGCTCACGTGCTCCTCTGCTGGCTATGCACAGGTTCAAATGGCAAGTGTGCAGGCTTGGCATGGCACAAGCAACCCCTTGCTTCTTTCTGACTGAACTCATGGAATCCAATCTGACCCTGCAAAATATTCTCATTCAAGAACCTTCCAGGCACAAGGGAACTCTGCAAGGGAGGCTAACTACTGCCCAGCTAAAGTTTCAGGTACAGATACGCATGTCTTTAAATTTGGAAGCTGTGCCTTCCATTGTCGAATGGAAGCTTGCTCTAAGAAAAGCTCTAAGCTTGCCTGATTCCAGGTCCACAATACGATGGCAATGTTCCAGAAAAAAGATACCAAGAGTTCAAACAAATTAGGAACAGGTTTCTTCAATGTTACAGAGATAAGTTTCCAATATATATTACCACACGTTCAAACAAGGAAAACAACAATAATTAAAAAAAAAGTGATACCCCAACACATTCATGGATGTTATGGCGCTACTCCTAGTGTGGGAACCTGGCAAAGTCTGGGTGACTCAGTGAAGCAACCTCAGCCTACAAAGACTGAATCTTGGCTTTGTCTGAGCCACGTGCCAACCTCAGTGTGCTACAGCACTCAGTCCTTCCTCTCCATGTAAAACTTATTCCTATAATAAGCAACTGGAGCTAAATGTTAGGCTTATCTTTTGGTGGCAGGACAAGTCTACGTGAACTTGCTGCTTAGGCAGAAAGGGATTTCAGTTTTATGAAATTCTCCTCCAATCCTCCCAGTTTTTCATAGCCAAGGAGGAACTTTCATTGGTGGTGATATGACCATCAGTTACTGGTCCTGTATTGGCTCATGCCTGTTTTACTGGCATGAAAAAATGAATGCTATGTATTGTCCAGATAAAGAAGTAATAAAAAACAGATCTCTCCTGGTGCAGCAAAGCAAGTCAGGCTTTTACTACATGATAGTCTGAATTAATCTGAGGATGTTGAGAGTTGGATCTCAGTAATGGGGAGAACAGGAGGCAGGTAATGGTAGTTTCGGATAATGTTCACATGGGTTCTGCCCCTCAACAATTTGTTCAACAATCAGAACCTGGGCATTAACAGATTTCTTCTTCCCACCTTGTGAATTCAGGCTATTCATAGACCGAATTTCAGGCAGCCAAGTCTATACCTCTTGGCATATGAACCTGATGTCAAAAAACTGCCTTGAGGTATTCTCAGCAAATGCCGGTTGTTCAAGTTTCCAAATGTGACCTGAAAACCTAAGCTATTTTGTTGCCAAAGAGTATAAAGAGCTAAATTCCAGCAATGCTGAATTCCAAGAACTGTCATCAAAGGCTTTTTCTACCTCTAAAAAAAAACCAAAACAACACGAAAAACAACCAACCTCACCTGATAGAATGGAAAGAAAAAGCAGCTGTGACCACCATTTCACTCAAGCATGTGGCAAGGAGCCTGTCAGAGCTTCCAGCCTCCTCACCTGCGCTGGTTTAAGGACTCAGCACACACCTGGAAAGCAGCGAGCCTGAGCCCATGCCAGCTCAGAGCAGCCCCACCTCAGAGCTGTACCAGCATTCCAACTGCGTTCACAGAAAAGATGCTTTTAGACACCCTCAGATGAAGCTCCGGTCCAGTCAGGACCAGCCATGCTGCTGTTCAGCAGAAGGGATGGGGGGAGTCTGGCCAGTGTCCTGGGCCACAATGCAGAGTGCGCTGAGTGCCCCTTCTGCCCTTTTCATGATGTCACCTTCTCATTATGACATTATACCAAACTACAATGGGGATTAACCACCCCCTATAAGCTTATTATAGGCTTATGTGGGCTGTTAGAGCTTGGCTTTAGATGGCATTTCTTTTAATGAGTCTGGGGCTGATGTCACTCCTATAGCCATGACTGTACACTTCCATTAAGCACTAAAACTAACGCAGAACATAAAATTAACTTTCTTTACACATTGTCCTTGCAAAGGTGTCAAAAATCCCCATGACATACACAGAAAAAAAAAAAATGTTTGCTGATGCAATGGCAAAAAAAACCCAAACACTTTTGTAGTGGAACTAAAGGAAAATTTCCAGTCTGTGATAAACAACCACTGCCAAATGAGTAACACGTGGGGATGAGAACTAATTGCATTTACCATGCTCCTCTCACCTGCAGATGTGGATAGACCCAGAAAGGCTTAATTTGTGCACGTTAAAACAAGAAGTAAAAGCACAGAAGCAAAACCACCCACTCTTAAGAAAATTTGGGAAGGCGGAAAGGATTTTCTTCTATTTGTCCAGTTGTACAGTGCATGGAGAACCTACTTTAATCACCTCCCTCAGAACAAAACAATGAGACATAAAAAAAAAAAAAAGATTTGTGAGAAATTTGTACCAATTCATTCCGCAGCTCATAGAATTTCATTGAAATCTCTTCACTATTATTAAGCAAAATTGAATGTTTTTAGCATGGGCAAAGAAACAAAGATAAGGAGCAATCAAAAGAAAATTAGATTAGTGCTGAGTGTTTCAGCTCCAGTTCAGAATTTCATGGGGCCTGCACTGACTCATTGTACAAAAAAGGGGTTCCTTCGCTGAGCATGCCCACAGAACATCATGAACTGCCCTTCTGACTCCCAGGAGAGTAGGATCTAAGCCAATATATTCTGCAAGGATTTCCTTTCCAGCTCGTACCCTGCTCTGCCTCTGCCACAGACACTCCTGATGTTAGCAAATGTGGCTCTGGAAAAAATTTCTAGATTCAGAGAAATAAGGGCAATGTTGGGCTGATGCTTTTTTCTTTTTCTTTTTTTTTTTTTTTTCTTTTTCCTTTCCAGTTATACCTGCATTTTATGTGACTTCAGGGTTTTCAAACAGCTATATCATAACAGTCTGTCGCAAGTGTATTGAGTGTTTCAGTTTGCCAGACCTGTCATAATAAATTAATTACAGGATGTTGCAGAAGTGGCTGAGTTCCAGCAGCATCTTGCACAGTTTAATATAGCCCTATTTCCCCATTTCGATGTATTTGTGGTTAGATAAATCCTCAGAAAATTTACAGCTGCTACATACTAGTTTATTATGCTCCCTGCCTGTGCAGGCGATATAAGTGCAAAAAGAATGTGATGTCTTCTCAGTGCATAGATTTTACTGATATTGCTTTACCGGTGTGGAAACATTTTTCTTCTAAATGTGGCATCTGCAGTTTCTTCCGAGTATTTGCATTTGAGCATTACACAGGACTCATAAGCTTGTTCGCCACAACCAAACTGTGCAAATTAATTTGGCCTGAAAAAAATCCTCACCAAAAAAACCCAACAAAAAACCCACAAAACAGGTAGCTGAAATTGTAGGTGGAAACTCCATAGCAGAGCTATCATTTTCATTTATGAGAGCAAGCTAAAATTATTTTTGCAATCTTTGAAGTCAGCGTATATTGTTGTACAAACTACAGCCATGATGTGGCTCCTGGAAGCCCGGCCAGTTCTGCTGGAGATTTGAGCACAGAGGTGCATTGACTCTGAGCAGCTTACAGGACAGGGACTCTCAGTACACGTGTAACCACTGGAGAACAGAGAACTGAAGGGGAAGGCAGCAACCAGCCAGCATGCAACAGGCATGGCAAAGAAACACTGTGAGTGAGGCACATCACTGTATAACAATATGTTCATATGATGCATGATGCTCAAACCAGTAGATAAATGTGCGTGACATTCTCATCACTGCTCCGTTTTACAGTGGATAAAGAGGCCAAAGGGTAATAAACTGAAGTAGAGGCACACATGGCAGCAGACAACAGCTAGAAAAGTGCCCTCAGAAGATCTGTGCCAACAGCAGAATTAGGGAACTAAAGTGACAGCCACCCCAACAGCACAGGCCAGATGTGTGGAGCTTTCTGGATTCCAGCTCAAAGTTATGGCTGAGTCATGGATTTCTGAGAAGCCCCAGGAGAATATTCAGCATGGGCTCCAAGATTTCATTTAAGCTCCTGTAAATAGTACAACATTTAAAAGTATCAAAAGGTGAAGTGGTTAAATATCTTAATTTCTAAAGTCCAAAAAACACCCAAGCTCTGCTCTAACACTCCTCCCCTCTATCTTCTGTTCCTTCTTCTTAAGTTCCAATTTCTAATTGCCACATTCTTGCAAGTCTCACTCAGACAGTAGTCTTCTTCTTAAGCTGCTTATTTCCCTCTCTCAGATCTCTGCTTGTTTCTATTCCTTACATGCAACAGTTCTTTTCCTAATGCACATATTTATACTTCAAGCAGTCTAAGTCCTTGAACTGATGCAATATGTTTTTACAAGTGCAGGTGTACATCCACATATTAGTTTGTCCAAAACATTCTGTGTAGCCATCGAACACTTAGGAAAGAAACCTCAGCACAAGCCTGGACTCGAATCTTTCCAGCCCTCCTTTACTGTTCAAAAACACTCCTATCTCCTCCCAAATTCACGGCCATTAAATAGGCTGTACTGCACACATACTAATTTCATATGTGCCAGAAAAGGATCATTAGACCCCCCCCAATCACTCTTTGTGTTTACCAAACAAGTGTTTTTGCTTTAGTCTGTTCCCGCCTTAAATGAAGTATTTCCTATTCACCTTAGTAATTAGAGCAGAAGGATGTAGTGAATGAAGTGCCTCATTATCAAGTTTGCATCCACAGACTCCGCAGAATGGCGACCATGCCGGCTATTTTTCATAGCTGTCTGCTTTTGCTTGTAATGGGCCATTGTTAACCCTAAGTGATCCTGACATTCAATTCTCCATCAGACAATTGGGTCCAGCCGGCAGATTTAGTTCACTAGTCAACAGAGACTTTCGGTTGTCATGTTCCTCTGTGTTCTCATTAGCCCTTGTTTGACTGTGATCCATCCCCTATTGCCTTCTGAATTAAGTGATGCTACAAATACACTTATTGTGTTCTACGCTGTCTGTTCCTCAAACTATTTTAAGGGAAAAACTAAATGCAATCTGATGGCTATTGGGAAACACAGGAAAAAAGTGCCATCCCTTCGTTCCTATTTTGTTAATTTATGTGTTCATTGTTCACAATATCTCCGCCAAATTATAAAAATGTAATAGCAGCTCTATGTTGCAACCACACACAAACATAAAATCTAAAAACGCCAGAACAATGAAAGACCTACTGTGCTGTTATCGCCAGGCAGTTATAAATATCTACTATTTACCCTTTTTTAAACAAGGTTTTATCTGTGTTGTGCTAGCAATGAACCAGTATCACCCTGTAAAAACTCCTCCAACAGATGTTTTTAATTCTGGTATTTCATATCAGGGCTTAGCGAGCAACTTTGCAGGGCACTTGTGCTAAAGTACTGATTGTAGTTCTTCAACTTACACAAACAAGGAAAAATTTCAGCAGGTATTCTGAACTCACCGTGAATTCTTTTAAATACTTGGACAACTGTCAGCAAATGCACACAATGTTCATATTGAAGTGACATAAAAAATATGTAGGTTGCATTAATATAGAAACAGCATACATTAAAGAAAGTTTAATTTCAAATCATTTAAAAACCATTATCCTCTTCCAAACTGTTAAAAAGGATTACTCGCTTGCAACTTTAAGATACCAGTGACAACATCTGAAGAATGAAGAAACTCCTAAAATTGAAAACAAAAAGTAAAAACTGTCTTTTCTATAACGCCCTGTCAATAATTTGTTGTGATCTGTCTGCAAGTTCTAACCTAAATACTGAAGGAACACTTGGAGCTGTTTTTTCTTTTTTTTTTAATTGCAGATCCTTACTTTTCTTCATTTTCTGTGAAACGAATGGAAAAAGCTCTAAAACAGCAGCAATCTGGTATAAAGCAATAGAAGAGTCCAGCCAACCACGTGGTAGGGAGGAAAAAAATTACAAAAACAAAAGATATTGTAATTACAAGAAAACATTATGAAAAGTTTATTTTCAACTCCACACATTTTCATGCTTGGCTCTTATCTGATTTCTTCTGCTTAATTGTTATTTGGAACCATGCCTTGGAAGACACTACTGCTGCCTCTCCTCTCAATTTGGAAAGTGTGGCAAAGCAGCTCTATTCAGCTTCAGAGCAGTGAACATAATTGGAGCCCTAGTTCGCAAGCATGAAAGGAGGTGCTGTGCCTTTGATTAGAACTACCATCTCTCCGTGGTGTTTATCTGAAGTGTTATTTCTGTCTTCAGCATCCACAATGCCAAATTAACGCTTTACAATGCCTTCCAATGAGCTCCCAGATCTTGGCTACTGCTCAGCTCTTCCTGACGTGGAGCCTGATGTCATGCTCTATGCCCTACCCTTATTTTAAGTGTGTCCCAGGATATTTTAGAGAAACCTAAGATATTGAGATATTTTTCTATTATAAAATCTAAATCCCTTTAAATTCCAATATATTGCAAAAAGCTGCAATGTAAGAAGCTAGGAGCCTTGCCAAAAGCAGCAGTCCCAGGACTAAGACAATTTTATACAACTGACCACTGGAAAAGAGACATTCATAATGTTCCAGTACAGATACATGCCCTATTTAGAGGAGAACTTCCTATACATATGCATTGGGCATGCAGTTAGGATTGTAAGCAAATTACTGTTACCAACAGGGCTAAAAAGAGAATTTTCTGCTCCTTTTCACTGAAAAGAAACACGTCTACAGATTTTTTTGGGTATAAAATATGTGCAGGGAAGATATTACAATATATAGCAACTAGTGTTCTGCATCTGGGTGCATTTCACACATCAGTGCCCAACACTGTTTTTCTCACTTCTTTTTTTAATGGAATCAAGTGCCCTGTCTACTAAATAAGGGCTTTCTAATTTTATGTTATTTATTGCTTCAGAGGGGGAGGAGGAAGAATTTCCTAGCAGAGCAAAAATAAACTGGACATCATCAGCCAGAAAAGAATATCAACACTATCTGATAGAAAGTGTTTCATTTAATATAAAACATAAATTATTTAGAATTGCAGATAATTAGTGAAATAATTAGTGAAAGTGTACAACATAATACTCAAGAAAAAAAAAAGCACAAAAAAACGATTAATGACATACAACTGAAAAAGTAAAGCAAACAACACAGTTTGAAATGAAATATTTCATTCAGACAGAAGAATGTATATTTGGCAAGACTGCTGCCAAAGCAGCCAGGAACTCTGACAAAACTGCAATGCACCTTTACTATGTGCATAAAACCTCATTTGAAAATATAAGTGCCTGGAATTTGCAACACTTATTTGTATTGGTAAGCATGGGTAGTCCCACTGAAGTCAGAGCAGTTGCATAGTTAGTTACTAAACCATTTGCTTAAGTGCTGTAAAATGTGGTCCCAATGAATATTTCCCATCAGGAGAACACAATTTTTAAAAGCTTGCTTTTTCAGGTAAAATATAATATCAGCATTCCTTTGAAATTTCACCATTCTGAACACTGCTCAATTTCACAACAAAACCATAAAATGCTTATTGAAGAACTTCAGTTGCAGTTAGGCTTGTTCTATTCTAGATCACACTTAATGACTCTATTCTCTGCTTACAGTAGACCAATCTGCAGTCCACAGAAATGTCTGGTCAGCCTGACTTTGAATATAATCACATGGTTAACACTACATTTGTCAGTGGGGTTCTCATGAAATATGAAAGTGCATTTCAGATTTTACCGGTACAATGAGGAGCTGAGCATTCAAGTTCTGTTCATTTCAAGGAACCCTGAGCAAAACTGTTCTGAACAGGCTTGCACCACTGGTAACTCATAACCAGCACTATTTTGCATTTGATTAATTTCTTTGTTGTTGTTGTTTGTTTCTTGTCAATATTAGCAGTGAAGTTGCAGTTGCGGCATTCAAATGTAAGAGCATACTGCATGTCACACCAGTATTTGGAATTAAATGATGACTACACATCATAGCATTCAGGCTCAAAAGCAGTATTTGTCTTTCCACTTGGGCTTAAGTTTGAGCCTCTCACCGCCCTTTTCTTCCTCTTCAATTCCACCCCATGGGCTGTAGGTTCATTTTCAACACCATTAGCTGATGATACAGGAGAACGGAGACCCATTAAGTAGGGCTGATTTTCTGTCTCGTTCTTCTGTATCCTTTTCTTCTTTTTCTTTATGCTTCTAGAGAAAAGTGGATATAAAAAGAGTAAAAGAAACAAAGTTAGCTCAAATTTAGAGCTTTTTCCACCCACAGCTGATGTGTTAGAGCAATTGTCTGCCTGTTCCCCTTGAGTACAATGCTGAAACAGCTACAAAAACTACTGTTCCCCTGCAGAACAAAGACAGAAAAAAACATGAGCACAAAATATGTGACCACTCTACTACGTTGCTTTTCAACATGTCACAGCACTGCCTTGAAAAGAACTGATCCTGATCTTAAAAATCAGCAAGTCTTGATTGACAGTCAACAGATGTAATAAAAAATACCAATTATAATCTCCATCATCACAGAAGTCATTGCAAGAGCCTTTTTATTTTTTTCCTTTTCCAAGTTTATGTATCAAAATTCTTGCAATTAAAGATAAATTCATGGTTTACTTATTGAATATTTTAAGGGAGACAGTCAGGTAAAGTGCAAAAGATTAGTTTTCCTATTTTAACTTACCCAAACTATGATACATCCATAGGATTAGTCAGTTAAATGTCTATTTGTACTTGTTAGACTTCATAAAATGACAAAGGTATCAGCCAAATTCCTTTATTTTTCCCAGTTAGTTTCCTGAACAAGGTCTTGCAGATGATGCCAGGGATTGCAGATGTTACACCATTTCTACTGTATTTTCCCATTCTTAGCAGAAGTTGTAACTTAAACTGTATAATAGTTTAATCTATCAAGGGCAGCTACTGTCTTCATCCAAAATTTGTACTGCACATTGCACAAATGCTGGTTTGTGTTATGTTGGATGCTGTTGAAGCATGTAATTAAGCGGAAGAATCAAGACTACAGAATGCAATGTATGCTTCTAATTTCCCCAAAAACTCTGCTGCAAAGTCACTATAGTGGTGATTAGTTCAATATCACCGGTGATATTGTGCTAATGTAATGTTTTTTTATATTTTAAAACATTCATATGTTGGCCTTGCTAATGGAATTATTATTATCTACCTATAAGTTTGATACATATTTTTAAAACTAAACTGTACGTTCACAAAGACATAAATTGCTGCAGCTCTAATACTAGAATATCCCCAGGGAAAAGATGCAGGATATTATGGCCCTCTGCATTAGGATTCCTAGGACAAACTGAGAAGTACTGCTGCGTGAGGAAATCAGGATTCAAAATCATAATTAATCGTTAAACATAGTTTTCTACCAAATTCAGTGTTCAGCTGGATTTGATGTAATATCATTGTAAAATTATGGAGAGAGCACTACCTTGTGTAGCACAAGAGAACTGTAAAATAAGAATATATCTAATGAGATAAAAGTCTGCACAGAGAAATGGCATCTGATCACTAATATTAAAATGATGAAGCTATCCTGCAGATTTTCAGCAAAAACCTAATCAAATTCTTAGAAGTAGTTTTCATTTTTTACTACCTGAAAATCACATCAGGTGCAAACAAATGTTTGAGATACGCCAGTAAAAACCCTATTTCACTTGGTATCTATTATATGGAGCTTTCTGCTTCCTCCAGAGACTGCAGAAGACAGGCTAACTGCTTGGCTAAGATAAAAAAAAAAATAATCAAAACAGTTGTCACCTTGGAGAAAGTTTGTTTTCATATTGAAAAACTATCTTCCATTTGGAAATTCTGGAAGGCAAGTTACCATTCAGTTTATTCTACAGCAGGTATTGTGGCCATAACATTTTAATAACAAAAATGGCAAACCTCATTTGAAGGTTCAAGTAAAGGTATAGTGAGTTGCGGAGGTGCTAAATTTCATTTCTCTGTAGAGAAATTGTGTACCTAGTTATCACATCTCAACTGATTCCAGCGGTCCATCCTGAGACTGGTGCTCTTCAACATTTTACCAATGACCTAGACAGTGGGATTGAGTACACCCTCAGCAAATTTGCATATGGCATGAAGCTGAGTGGTAAAGTTGATACAAAAGAAGGAAGGGATGGTCCCCAAAGGGACCTGGACAAGCTTGAGAAGCGGGCTCATATGAACCTAATGAGGTACAAGGCCAAGCGCAAGATGTTGCACTTGGATTGAGGCAATTCTGGGTATGTACACAGATTGAGAGAAGAGCTCATCGAGAGCAGCTCTGCTAAGAAGGACTTTGGGGTTCTGGTGGATGGAAAACTGGACATGAACAAGCAGTGTGCACTTTCAGCCTGACAGGCAAACTGTAAACTGGGTTGCATCAAAAGTAGAGTGGCCAGCAGGGCAAGGGAGAGGCAACTGTTCTCTATTCCACCCTTGTGCGGCCCCACCCATAGTACCATGTTCAGGCCTGGAGCCCCCAGCACAAGATGCAGAGCTGATGGAGTGGGTCCAGAGGAGGGCCACGAAGATGATCAAAGGGCTGCAGGACCTCTCCTATGAGCTGGGGTTACTCACTACAGAGAAGAGAAGGCTGCGGGGAGACATTCCAGTACTTACAGGAAGCTCATAAACACAAAGGAGACTCACTTTGTACACAGTCTGATAGGGATAGGAGAAGGGGGAGTGGTTTTAAACTAAAAGAGAAAAGATTTACGTTTGATGCTAGAAGGAAATTCTTAACACAGAGGGCGTTAAGGCACCAGAACAGGAGGCTGTGAGAAGTTCCATCTCTGAAAGTGTTTAACACCATGCTAGATGGAGTCCAGGGCAGCATGATTCTATAGTTTAGCTACTACTTAATTCCTATTATATAATCACACGTGACAGGGATATTAAGTATATTTTTACAGAAAATAGGAAGAAAATGGAAACTTTCACATGGATCAAATATTTAAGTAGAGATTAGACTGGATCTCAAGTCATGTTGAAATAGCTTTTAGATGCTACAATAGCAAACTTTACCAGTTAAGATCTCAACATTTGCATATATGTCATTTCCTAGGGTACTTCAAGTCACAACAAATGCAGTGAACAAGAAAACTAGAGCTCTGTTCTAATCCATCTTCATCATGGTTTTAGGTACAAAGAAGTGAGATATTTAGTGAAAAATATGTGTCCATGTTTCAGAGATGTTTTGATATTTAATGTGTACAGTATAAATAATTTATAAGCAGAAACATGAAACGGTCTTTCAAAGTGTCTTAAGGTGCAAGAAGATCCTTTTCTCTTTCAGCTCTTAAAATAAGGCAAGAACTTATAGTTCTGAAAAAAAAAAAAAAACTTTGGCACATTACATTCTAGTTCATGGAAAAACTTGCAAAGTATGTACTTTCAAAGCAGCAAAAACATAAGAAGTCTAGAATCTCTGGTCACAGGGAAGGAAAATACAACACTGTTACTTACTGCACCATAGTTCTTCCTCTTCGTGTTAACTTTGCCCTGATAAAGGATAACATCAAATACTATCTCAAAGCATTTGTCACTGCTCACTAACAATCAGGTATGAATGGCTCAGTACCCCCAAGAACTTGCAAATGAGGCTTGCAGTACTGCAAAATCAGACAGCAATGACATGAAACATGACTTCATGATGCTTCAGCTCCTGAAAGTTCAGGAGAAGGGTGTACATTACAGTGACACAGGCATGCATACGTCTTGTCTCAGCATTCTGAAATGCAACTGAAGAGCTTGGGAGTTCTATGTCTCCGGGTGATGACATTGCTGTGTGATCTATTCTCCGGGTCAAATTAGTTTTCATCAAAATGAATATTTAACATTTGACATGAGTCAAAATTCATGAATTTCATTAAATCATTGTGATTTCATATTTTAAATCTGTGTTGCCACAGTCTTCAAGAGTTGCTTGAGAAAAGGCACTAAAAAGAATTGTTTGCTCTAGTTCCATTAATGCAGTTCAGTTTTATCAAATTTCTGATACTGACTTCTGACAGAGTCAACTGTCACAGTAACTGCACATTTAAGGCATTTTCTTCCTTAAGTCCTATGAGAATAGTTATGAGGTTAAAATTCAACCCTGAATTCTATAATTTTACAATGCAATCCTCATTGAAGATGGGTATTAAACTTTCTGCTCACAATTTATTTTCAAATCTAGCTACAGGTGGAGAGCTAAAAAAAAATTAAGGAATTAAAAGTTAAAATTGGAGATAAATATGCATCTATACTGTATATGCAAATATTCTTTGTATGGTGAGTGAACCAATCTGGAAAATAATCAGTGAAGTAACTTCGTTTAGATGGCAGATATCAGCAATGGCAAACCCAACAAGTACTTGTAGGTGTATTTTTCCAAGCATAAATGCTTGCAATAGCTAAAAAAATTGTGGAAGCTCTTGTTCAAAATGTTGACATCTTACTTTCTTACAGCTTTCACACAAGAAATGCACAGAGTTTTTAGGAAATGCCAGCAACCTAATCTAAGTGTTAGATTACGTCTTCTCAGAATGTGACCCTTTCAATTTTGCATTAATTTTTAGAAAGCGCAAAAAGAATCTTCTGTTTGTCTAAATAAAGCCTAACACACAGGTAAGGAATGCCACAGGACAAGGCTCTATCCTTTAGCATGCAGTTTTGTGTGTATGTATATACAAACTTATTTCCTTCACATTTTAGGTGTGAAGCACTCTTTTTGAATGAGTACCCTAGAGCCACTTTCTTGTTCTTCTAGCTAAGACAAAATAACCCTATAGACATTTGTCACTGTTTCCTAGCAGATGTAACACTACAAATTAATTAAAATATTTCTTGCTTACTGTGTTGCAGGTGAGTCTCTCTCTGTGTCACGCTCTGAGATGCATTTCAGGTCCCCTGACTTACTGATTACTGGTGACATCTGTAAAATTAAAAAAAAAGAGAGAAAAAAAAAAAGCAGGAAGGTAAAAAGAAGAAAGACAACAGGGCCAACACATGTGCATTGAAAACCCACCAGCTTCCTGAATAAGGAGAGAATATACCTCATTTGAAAAAGAATGTCTATCAGCCATAAAATGTTAACTCCTATGTGGTTACAAACAAGGAAACAGTAGCCTGCTTTAAAAAAAAAAAGAAAGCTACTTGCAAATAAAAGACAGTTTACAAGTATGTAAAAACAAGAAGTTAAGAATCTGCTTTTAAGTAAGTTTACAATATATATAAGTCTGTAAAGAGTCACAGTTATTTCAGCTTCTGCACGGATAAAGATAGAATGCTATAAAGGCATCTCATTGTATGTTTTTGACACCCGCCTTTTTAAAAACAAAACAAACCTCTAGGTAACTTCAGGTTACTAGAAAAGTTTAAGTAAACACTCTCATTATTAATGTAAGGTAGTTAGTGGCTCTCTACGCTACTCACTGCAAGAATTCTCAAAAGGACACGGTGACTGCTCTTCCTGAGTTTAACATTTTCACAGAAAGATCATTTTCTCTGCCACCTTCCACACAAACGGTTCACAAATATCTGGTACCTACCCATATACTTTACTTTCATGGAGGACAGAACCAAATCCAACTGTGGGGCCTGATGTTCTCCCTCAAAATTTGTTTTCTTGTAATATGGCCCACACTATGCATCTAGCCATGGCCTTCAGGCACACTGTAGGTTTAGATCTAATATCACAGATTCATTGATGAACAACTGCTGTGGATGTGGACCTGTACTTTAGGCTGACAGGATTGCCATATTCTGTAAGCATCCGTTTGGTACAGCACACACGAGAGAAAACCAGGAGTAACAAGCAGGCAGGCCCTGTGAGAATAGTTCCTATGAAGATCTTGGAAACTGGACATAAGTTTCTTTCAGAATAGTAGAGCCCGAGGCATAGAAGAGAGGGAGAGATTAGATCTGGTACTTTCCAAAAAGCAGGATCTTTCACAGAGTAAAGAGAAGAATGGTCTTGAAACTAACTTGGCCCATGCTTACAATTTTTTAGCTCAGCTTCAGATTCATAGTCTGCCTAAAGCAAAACCTAGTACATCATTTCTGAATTTCTCAAATAGCTATGGTGGTAAAAAAAATAAAAAAATATGCCCACTCAGTTTTGCCAAGCACAGAAGTACTCATCTGCTTGTAAATAAGATCCTTAATATTCTGGTATCAGCCTGAATGGCTCCAGGCAAGAGTCAGTCAGTGAAAGGACCATCTCTGAAAGTGCAGCTAAAAATGAGTGAGCATCTTTCAGCAGTTCTAAAGTGCCAGACAACAATACAACATCTAAAAAAGCAACCACAAAATCAACAAGAATTTTCTAGAAGGAACAAAGAAGGGGGAAAAAGATAGCTGTTGACCGTCTGGTCTGCCAAGTACTTATTTCATTTTGTGTGATCTCATATGCAAGGTATACTACAGTCACTCCAGATCAAGTGGAAACAGAAAATAATGGGTTGCTACATGGCAATTTTTTTTAAAAAAATAAGTATATTAAAGTAAGCAATTTTTACAAAATCAGCATGTTTAAAAATTCAATATGTTAAAACAGAATGAAAATACTGTTTTCAAACACTAAACTTATCCATCATAGATTTCAAAGCTCTAAAGAATAAAACTTAGCATTTCCCTGTCAAGTGTTATTGTCCAGGTTTTATTCTGATTAAGAAAATCTGGATTAAAATTATCTTCACATACAAACACTGTACTGGAACCAGAATTTGCATTTTCCAAACCTCAGTTTCAGGCCTTGAAGAGTTTGACTACTTTCCTAAAATATAATTAATTGAACAAAAAACAAACAAACAAACAAAAAACCCAAATATTTGATGCAAGTAGTTGAATGATATTTGAACTTTTTTTTTCTTCATCCAGCTCTCTGGTATTATTTTGTAATATGGTATTATTTTACTGAGGACTTAAAAGAAACAGGATCAAGATCCCACTCAGTTACTTAATTCATATATGCATGCTGCTCACAACAACCAAGTTCAAGCATTAGTCACTATAAATAGTCTGATGATACAACAAAGTTTTCTGGGTTAGTTTACATAAAAATCAGCATAATGTAGAACTGGGCTGAGAAAAAAACCTATTTCACACACAGAATCCTTGTTAATACAGCAATAAACTTCAGACTACGTCAATGATAAAAGTAAACACGTAAGGAAGAAATATAATGCCTTCGATATGAACATACAAAGGACTGCTGAAAAGGAAATGACTCTTAAATAACAAATCCTTCCTACAGCATTGGTAACTTTGAGTTCCTTGCCAAATACAATCACACATTCCCTTTGCCTGCTGTCAGAGCTAAATCTTTCCCTGGAAATCCTTTGTGAACAGTGTTCAACTATTTTTTTTTCTTTTACTATCCTTTGAGTGAGTATAACTGAACTTCTGTATTTTACTAATAATATGGATCTTTCCAAAGCCCATTCCAGTAGCATTTCCTTAAATGTCACTACAGAAGACTGAAATATCTTACATTTTAAAATACTTTTCAGTACCAAAACACTCGGTTTACAGTTATGAGATTAAAGTATCCACTAAATTAAACAGCCTAACTGAAAGTTCCTATGATCTGTTTAAAAACTACTCGTTACATAGGTAGGCTTTTATATATATTCAAGCACAGCATTTCAGCATGGGTACCAAGGAAAGAAAAGCATGCAATTGGACTACCTTGGAATGGCTGTGTTCAGCTGGCACGATAATTAATGAGAATTCCTAGGGTATGTAGGGACAGACTCCCAGTTCTCCAGAGTACTGTCTGAATACGATAGCTTTCTTTCTTACCTCGTTCCTACAAACTTTCAAGCATGTAATGAGGCAGGAACCACACTGAAACAAGATCTTTTTGAAGCACATCTCACTGCCACTATCATCTCTTCTTTCCTATCTCCCTTATCCCAGTCCTTGACCTATTTTTCCCATCTCAGTGATGTATGCAAGCAGCAGCAGTACTGAAGGAACAAGTGAGGTGGGGGCAGCTGCAAGAAGATGGTGCTAAAAGAGGATGAAAACAGTGCAGTGAATGAGGCAAGAGAGTGTAGGGGGACATGCAAGTATATAGCTAAGGAGGTTGTGGTGATACTTGGATGCTAACAGGGTGCCAGGGGCACATGTAAACAGCAACAGAAGTCTATAGCACAGAGGGACTGATGAGACTGCTTATCTGCTCTTTTTAAACCTCTTGACCTCTTGTAATGTATGGGCAGATACAGGAAACTGAACAACTCTCCACTATAGTCAGCGTACTGACAACACTGTACTACTAAGTACAGTTACAGATATGGTGTTAACTATTAAAATCATCCACATTGCAGAATTACTAGGGTTTTGTTTGGTTAAAAGAAAATGTGTCAGATAATTAATATCAATATCTTATATGAATTTCTCTGTTCAAAAGAACAAATACTGGACACAGTATAACAAATTTTCTACAGTGCCGCCAGTGGTGTTCCATTTTGTTGCCATATTCTATTTCTCCACTCTTTGGAATATACAATGCACCAGAAAGGCAGGAAAATATCAATTCATTCTGAAGGTCCTTTTACTATGCTTACTATCATAAAGACAAATTGCAATAAAGTATTCACTTCCCTTTTCTAGAAGATGTGCATGCGTTGCAGTTCATTTGGCTTCAATTCTTGAATGCTAAACACTGTCTCTGTGTTTCCACAAAAGAAGCAATAAATGAAAAAAAAAGAAAAAGAAAAAAAAAAGGCTAGGTACACAATCACTTATTAATTACACACGTCCTTCTCCCTGCTGCAGAATTCACAGCAGTGAGTCAGGCATTAAATGCTCCCTGTGCTACTCATAGAACAAATCAGAAGCATCAGAACACACTTCATAGGAAAACATGAAGCAGAAGGCTTCTAAAGGAAATAACCTAGTCTCATAAGTCTAGGCCCTTGTCACTGGGTTAGTTTACATAAATTACATGTCAGTTTTCCTCTAAGCTAAGCAGAGTTGTCTCTATAACCAATGATCTGGAGAGGTCTCTGACAGACTGAGAAAGGTGGGCAGAATGGAATGGTGCAGGCAATCTGAAATTATTTCCTTCCTCTATTTAGGTGACTAAAGTGATGGAAGTAAACGTGTTTGCTCTATAGCCTCCTCTGTACAAGCTAACACTCCCAGAGAAGCTATTTCTACAGAACCTCATCTAATAAAAGATTTATTGGATCATTGAGGGCAAGAACAAACATGTCTTTGTCTTTTGATACTAATCTTTAGAACACTAAACTCTCTTAGAATTAACTTTATATTTTCTATTACACAGTCTGTGGATGACAACATTTATACCAACTTACTTTACATCCCCAGAACTATGTTGATGTCTCCTGTCAAAACTGCTCTAGTGAATCAAATTTAGGAGAAATGCTGTGACATCACACCACGCTCCTAATTTTCCTTCCTCCTACATTGCACCTCTCCAAAGATGTCCCCACTAAATGAAAAACTGACAGGAGGCTTTGCTGGTGGAGTTAAACAGATTTAAACTGACCTCACTTCTCCTGAACTAAGTATTTGAAATTCCCCCTGCAGGAATGCTAGAGCAACAGGCAGAGCACTTTGCTTCATCTAGTCTTTGAAAATGCAAAATCCTGGGCCTGCTCACAGCTAGGAGAGACCAGCAGACTGCAGCTCTACAGTTTAGAACAGGTGTTTTCAGTCTTGAGTTCTTGGCCTCTGGGAACTTATCTGTGGTTAAAGCTTTGCATTTAAATTTGCATAAAAATGGTTCAATCCCATTCAGAAAGAGGCTATGGGGACACAAGGAAAAACAATGGGGAAGGGAGAATTTAGCTTGCTCCTGAGAGCCATTTTAATAATATAAATGTCCATCAGTAGTATTTTTGATTCTGTTTCAGCTCAGTTTGATTCTTCCTATCTTTAAGCAGACAGCAATCACTTACAGCAAATCACTATGGATGTGATATCATGAGATATCTACTTTTCCCAATAGATAAGCTTGCTTATGAACCAAATAGTGGTATTTCAATAACTTAAATAATAGTATAAACAGAAGCACAAATATTTATGAGACAGAATTCATAGGAACCATGGGGGTGGTTTTGGACCTGAATAAGAAAGAACTACCAGCTCTGTATTTTAGAAGTAGGACCAGACACACTAAATAAAGAGGAATTCAACTTCAACAGCACAAAATCCCTGTTATCAGGAAAACAGAGAATCTAAAAATAAGAAACTATAGCACTAAAAAGGTGAAATTGGTGAGATATTGAGATAATAATCTATTCCTAGTACATGGTACCATAGTAAATTTCATTTAGATTTCTTTAGGAAAAATCAAAGTAATTACCATTCCAAGATCATGATTTGCAAAGTTATATGTATTTTACAGTGCTGTGGAAGAACACACAGCAACTTTGCAGAATGATTCTACAGAAGTACACTTTCAGCTCAAAAGGTGTCAATGACTTGAGAAAAAGAAACCTGTAATCATATGAGGCAAGGAGACCACAGTTACTACTTTCAGTATTTTAATTCAACTTAACTCCCATTTCTGTGGGTCTGCAACTTCTCTGGACCTTCAAAATAAACACACCTCTGTGTGTTGTAAGTGTTGAAAGCTTCAGCTCTATTCACTGTGAAAGTTGTATCATATCAATTTTTTAAACGTGTCCCCCTTTGAAATTCTGTTTTTCCTTATTCTTGTTTGTCCAAACAGATAATCAGTCACTGAAGTGTTTCCCAGTAACTAGAAGAAAGACACAAAGAAGAATATAGAAGCAGAACAAACTATAACATGACGACGTTTTGATTGAACTACTAGCAAAACCTCTAGCTAGTATTTTTGGAAATACTGCTGAGTAAGCTTTCCATGTTTTATAATTTTTAAATAAAATTAATAAATTTTGAATATACAAAAACATCCTACCACAGTGAGTGAGCTTAAGCCCAGAAGAAAAGCCTCAATAGGTTGGCAGGTTACTTCTACAGATGTGGGACTAAGTCTAATAACCTGCTCTGGGGAAAAAAGAGTGAGAATGTGAATTATTTATGTGAACACAGTGATAATCTCAAATCTTGTTTAAATATACATGGAGTCAAATTTTGATCATCTCTAGTCAGATTATCCAAACCATGCAATAACAATGTAGTTCTAGGAAGTAAACCACCTCTTTTCATGCATACAAACATTATTTTATACCTTCACTTTTCCAAGATACATATACTAGAAAAAAATATTTTCTTACAGTCTGTATTGATATTTTAAATTACTGATTTGCTTATTTTTCATCGCTCCTCCTTATTATTACTACATAACCTCAAACTGAAATACTTAACATTCAGAATCCTTTTGGATTCAGTTTAAAGAATACATGGTAGGACACCAAGTAATAAAAGGTATTCACAACATTTTTAGACAGTAGAACATTTCTGGTCAAAAATGAAGTATCTCAGACTTGCTAAAGTTTTGAAAAATCACAAATTCTCATTTCTAACTGAGAACTATCTGAACTCCTGCCTTTTCTGCTTTCACCTTAAGGAACCTGAAAACAGTAGATGCATTGGAACAGCCAGATGACAGGTCTGTTTCCATTTCTTGGGATTCTTCAACAGCGTAGTGAGAACTTCACTCCACGAAATCTCTATTGGCAGTTTAAATGTATGTTGTAATTAAAGATGATTATGACTTAATTTTGTGGCTCAGGAGTTAAGTAACTCATAACGCAGGAAAACATGGTTTGCATAAAATTATTATATTATGAATGCAAAGCTGATGGTAGAAATAATTTTGAAAGCTCTTTGAACTACAGGAAAATGGTCTGTATTTGCAAAGATTAATGTTAGATCCTAAGTACTGCATACTCTTCTAATGTTAACGATTGCATTTTATTCACTCATCGTAAATTCTGATGATTAGCTAGATACATTTGCTTATAATACCTGCAGTTGGAAAACTAGTTTTAAAAAGACTACCCAGTATTCTCAGCGATTAAAACTAAAGTATTCTATATTTACTTTTTAGATGTTCTTTTTATTTCTACAGTCTTAACAGAACTAAATATTTCAGCATTCTCAAAAAATACATGAAGAACAAGAGGCACATGAGACCTGGATATAAGTATCTAGGAAAGCTTGCTTGTGGTCAAAAAAGCAGCTCAGCAAAAAACATTTGCTTATATTTTCTAGTCTGTGGTAACAACTTAAGCAACAACTTAATTATTCTTTTTTTTTCCCCCAGAGAAAATTGTTTGTTTTTTTTTTTTTTGCTACTACAGAATTTTTCATATTTATCACGTAGCAGAAATTGGTGTTTCTTTTCAGCTCTGCTAATGAAAAAATGAAAAGAACAGGAAGAAAAGTTGCTGTGTCACTGCTGCAACACAGGAACTGCCATAACTGATCGGCCCATTCAGTGGTCCTCTTAGCAGTTTTGTCTGAGAAGTATCTGGTATTGCTGAAAGCCAAGGCTCTGTAGAACTTCACTATGACAAACAGCTCATTGACAGTTTGCTTCTCTTATGCAGCACTCAGCAGCTCTTGTTAAAACCATTACACCTCGAGTCATCTCACGCTTCCCACAGAGAATTGACTTATTTGCTGTAACTCCAACTCACTATCTTCTTGGTGAGTTACACAATGTATATGTCAGTACACTAAATATTTACATAACTTGGAAAAAATATCAACTAGATTTGTGTTTTTCAGTCATTTAGTTGCTTTTCAAATTTTAGCCACTATCTCAGCCTAAGCTTTGATATTAAAAAAAAAGTATATATCTGTGAATGTCTAAGTTTTGATAGCATCTTGTAGCAGCTAGTTCACCAGATCAACTAAACAAAAACAAAAATTTCTTTCTACAACACTACGTTCGTTCCATCATGGCATAATTCTCCCAGATCTTGTTTAACAAAAGGGAGGAGGAAGGAGGATGCATTCAGTGCACCTCTCTACACCATGTATTATTTTATTTACACTCTCTTCCTCATTGCTCATTGTTTAATATTGCTAAGTATATCCTCCTATACCATTTTTTCTAGCACTTTTCTCTTTTGTGGCTTTTGTTCAATGCTACTCAAGATGAAAAGCAACACATCTGCCTGGACTACTACTGCAAGCTTATGCATTATATCATTTGAATATATGTATGTATTACACATGCTTTACTAGAAAATTCAAACTAATGATTAAATTTAGATTTTTTCAATTTAATTTGAAGTGCCAGCAGAACAGAAAAAGAAAATCTCAGTGAAAGATTACTAAAATTAAGTGATACTGGAAGTGTTACTAGTAATACAAAAACTACTGTTAGAACAGTATGTCAGCTACAGACATTTGACAAAATCTAAGACTGATCAAACATTATTTCTCATAAAGTTGAATAATAAATACCAGTTGTATTAGTTAGAACTGGTTAGTATTGTTTTGTAACCAATTAACAACACTGGTTAGTATGCTTAACAGTTATTTTGAGCTAGTAAACAAACTAGATTTTTATTAAACTGAAAGAAAAAAAAATTAAGACAAAGATTATAAAGTCTTTAATGACAGTATATAGCTTAGCTCTTTTCCATATTTTTTTTTGTAATCTGTTATGTGTGAAACAGAGTATAGCAACATATTCCTTCTGTGATACCTTTGCCTCTGGTAATGCAGATAACAGTTAAATGAAATCTTCACGCTTTCCAGTAATATATATATATATATATATATATATATATATAATATTTGTTCCATATTTAGAGGAGATCACATCTAGAAGTAAATCACCTCTGCCTTTACGGGACAATGGCTTGGCTATGAGTTTTTTAGCTACCAAGTGGTAACATATATTTCAGATTAATTATTACTACTTGATGTAGTGATTAAATTCATTTTTAAAGTATAGTTAGAAACATAACATTTACTAATTCAATTTACAGCAGCTGGCTTCAACAAGACAGTTGGCTTCAATAAGACTGCCAAGTGAGTAATCTGCACTAAATAATTTATTGAATGCTACCTCCCTATTCACACATATAAAAACAAAAGTTGCACAGAATAGGTTACTAGAAGTAGCTCTGAGTGTTTTAACCTTCAACATTACAACATACATCATGTAGCAAAGATAAATCATCTGATAAAAAAAAAAAAGTAACCAAGACACTCTGAATACGTTAGGTCCTGCAAATAAGATGAAATATTATACTCAATTTTCGAGAAGTACATGGGGAAGTCAAGCCACCTTCCAGGCATTTGAACAGAAGTCCTTTTAAAATCAGAGATACTGGTAGCATCTGACTAAATGAGTAGCTGCAGAAAGAATACTTAGGAGAACTACAAACATATTGGAATAAAATATAACTCTTACATTCTAACAGTTATTCATTTCTATCACTTCTTTGCTTACAAACTATCCTTTGGTGTAAGACAATCATAATCCCTACTTTGCAGACGGGGAAAATAAACTACACAAAGTTTCTGATCACAGTCTTGAGACATGAGAATGCTTTGGCAAGCTTTGCACATAGCAGTAACTCTAAAAAAAGTATGTAGTATGTAAACAAAATGCTATATGCAGCTGCAACTCAAAAGCTATTTACTATGAGAGTGATGTTAGATCTGGTCATGGCAAAAGCCTTAATTACTGGTAAATATTCCTATTTAATTACTTAGAACATCCTTTAGGGATAAAAATAATTAAGTGAAGAGACAACCTCTGGAAGTACTAAGTAGTATCTTACATATTATCGCAGAAAACAATTACACCTGGAATTGAGAAAAAGGGGTGGAGTCATAAAAAACCCATATACTGTTCTGTTTAAGGTTTCTTGATATTTATTTCCTCTGTTTGTTCAAACTATAGTGTCGCAGCAGTGAATCCTCCTGAGTAACGTACAGGATGGGAGCAGTCATTCACATCAGAGGATCATCATCAGCTTTTAAACAGAAACGTCCACAGACAAGTAAGTAGGTTTTCATGAAGGGTATTGCATGATCTGGTAATGAGGCTTTATGATGACATTACCCATCTTAATTAGGAAAGTACTAAATAGATAAAAAAAAACTCTTGAGAAAAAAACATCAGAGCATTTTTTCTTTTCCTTCTCTAAGCAACCTGATAGATATGGAAATCTCATAGCAAAAAGTTTGAAGAATCTGCGAGCAGTGCATATTAAAGGAAGGACAAGAAAATGACAGAAAATATGTCAGGTTTTGACAAATTCATGTTGTTCCTTCAACAGTTACTTCCACTGGGTAGCTATTAGATACTTCTGTCAGCCTTGGAGACAAAGGTAGCTTAGGTGCTCATTATAATGATGCAAGAGTAAGGTAGAGTATTTAATTGCTACATGACAAAACAGATCCACACAAGAAAGGAAAGTTAGATATCTGCTGGAAAAAAAAAATATATATATATATATCTACCTGCTGTCCTAGAATGAAGTCTACATGTCACAATTTTTGTAAAGAGGAAGGAAAATTAGTACAGTCCATCTGGCATACAAAGGACACAATCCATCAATACTGTGGAAAAAATCCTTTCTTCTCAAATTAATACCTTACGGGGTGTTGGGGAACTTTCCTCTATTTCTTCAGGTCCTTTGGGTAGAAGAGGAGCACAATCTGATACTAGTCCTGAAGGCTGTTCTGCATACTCTTCTGAAAACAGAAATCATAATTCACCATTGTGAGCACTATGAAACAATAAGAGAAGTATCTACTTTATATGAACAACTGTGACATTACTGCCTAACCAATCATTGTATGTGAACTAAAACTGGTCAAAAAACTTTGAAGCTAAACTTTGTAAGGTAACTGGTCAAAATTTGCCCATTCATTTTATCTATGTTAGTAAGTTTAGATTTAGATTCATAGGTCTCCAGCTTATTTTGCAAGAAAGAGAGGAAGGAGAAAATGCACAGGATGTTGTGTGATGATGTGTGAGGGGAGGACAAAGGAGAAGGATGGTGGTTCAGCTAATTTTAAGTAGCATCATCTAGTTAGCACAGTAGTACGTCCAAGTTTTTAAAGGAAGAGGCATAGATAATAGAGTTCACTTGGAAGACTAGTTCCTCTAGGAAGGAACTAGAAAATGGAGGAGAACATCTTGAGAAACGTTGGGTTAAAAGATTTCTAAATACCAGTATAATTGATAGCTTGATAGTTTAGGAAAGCAAATGTATTTCCTGTATCATGTAATCACACGCTATATTCATAAATTGAATACTAATAACTGACAGGACACTGAACACCTTTATATCAGTTGACTCATTAGGACGACTCCTATATGATTTGTTCAGTTGCTTTCAGTTTTAGTTGCATTAGTTTAATCCTAACCATTTTAATTACAAGAGCCTGGTAGCAAGTTCAGTGTTCAGATGTAAGATTTAACCATGATTGTTCGTTTAAAACTTCATAATGGAATTCATCTGTTTGGAAACAGCATTCTCCATAACAGCTGGGAGTTGGAGGGGACGAGTTTTTGCAAGATGCAATCAGTTAGATCTAACATATACTGCCTAAAAAAGCCTAAGATGCCAGTGAAATGCTAAAATATGTTCTAAAATGTTGCCAAGGTAGGGCATGAATCAGGTGGTTATATGTAAGAAGGGATAAGGAATCAATCCAGTTTACTGATAATCAAGCCCAGTACAATATAAGCAGGAATGTTTAACCAAGCATCAATATATTCTAAAGTCAGGTATGTCAACTTGCTACACGGTTAGCTAACTTTATATGATTTCTGCATCATAATAAATCATCGTTATGCCACCTGTGTGCTACATAAATTCAAATTTTCAAAATCATAAGCAGTACAGCATGGTAAAATCTTGTACCATCAGTTAAACCCACATCAGTATACCAGGAAGACAGCAGTAAACTTACTTTCACCAGCCACATAATTAGCTGGAAAATAGCCTTGCTGTCCATTTGCTAGGCTGCCAAACCACCAGTTATCATTATCTTTGTATAACACTTGGATAATGTCACTGCGATGGATGGTTAGCTCATCTGATCGATGCGCTGTGTAGTCATAAAGAGCCACTACCTAAAAGAGAGATAAGAGCACCACAGCTTTATCACAACCATGCCACAGAGAAAAAAGCACAACATTCACTTCCTCTTGCAGAAAAGCAGCTGAAACCAAAGCTGCACTTTGGTAAAAGCTGAGGCTGTCTCAAGTTTTGCTAATGGGATCAGGGGTGGTGGGAAAGCAGCAGGAGAGGCAAGATAAAGGACTGTGGGATTTTAGAAATGGTTAAGAACATTCAATTCACTAAGATTAGCTTCAAAACAGCAGCTGTTAGTTTTATAAGCAATTTACTTGTGAAGCAAAAGAAAAAAAACACTTCATACATTCACTTTCTCAGAATTGTTACACCACATTCAGATCCCACTCTGAGTGCGTATGAAGCATGTGTGTTCAAATAAATACTTCAGCAGTGCTACAGTTTTACCAGAAGGAAAAGTTCAGTGGAAAAATGTTATTGCAAAGTTTTGCTTTGATCACTTCACATTTTTCTTTTTTCTTTGGAAATACACATTTGCATAAAATATTTTATAAATATCTGCAAAAAATTAGAGTATATTTCACCTCCCATAACAAAGCCATTTGTCAGTGAAAAACAGGACATCGATACTTTTCAGGATGAAAGCGCAAACGGTGGTCAGCACCATGCACACTACATAGAATACATTGCCAGAAGCTTGCTTTCTCTCTTGCTACTCTGAATGTGAAAATATAAAATATAATTTTTTATTTATTTCCCATGCTCTATGAACAAAAATCAGTTCTGACAAATTCAGAGCCAGAAATGACTGAAAAGAGGTGAATTGAAAGAAGGGGGGAATTGCTCACTTCTCTCATTGTAAGTGAAGATCATAAACATAAAAATGACTTCTTTATACAAAGGGCACTATTCCCCTATATAGAATCCTCATCTTTATGAAATCATAAATAAAAAGATAAGGAACAGGGATTGTTATGGAGTGACAGAAGGCAATAGGGTATTAAAGACAGTAAAGTTACAGTGCAAATAGAGATTTGCACAATTTTTTTTTAATTACCTATGCATGCATTTAAATCTGAAGAGTGCTGAACTGCAGTGTTTTTCATATTTGTTATTTCTATTTTCAGTATGATCAACTACGTATGAGTTGTGTGTGTAAAAGTATAGCAAATGCCATTTATATTTTCATACTTGCACTTCACTGATGAATCAGTTATGAATGGGAAAATATGAAAATGCATATACCACTGAAAATTGAATGTGGTAATTTGTAAGCTGGTTGGTGACAAAGCAGTAATATCACCACAGCTGTAAGTATACAAGAGTTTTGTCTAAATGCACAGTCAGTAAGCATGAACTTAAATATAAGTAGTTAAACAAGGACCCTCTTCTGTCATAATTCTCCTCCTAGCATTAAGAAAGATACTGCAGCAATTACAAGTGATGTTGACTAGAGAAATATGAATGATAAAATAGAATAGAACCATATTAAAATATACTACAGAGCTCCATACAGAATCAGTGCAGAACTGGAAGCTTATATGATTGCGCCCAGTAAGGGGTGCTCTAACAATGCCCACTTCAGCTCAATGGCTAAGGTTTTCTTAATAATAGTACTATGAAAATCACGAGGTCACGTAAGGTAAAAGGAATTTTACGCTAACCATTTGACAGAATGAAAGGCAGAGTAAAGATTATTTCTTTTTGCAGTGCCTTTTGTAAGATAGCATTAGTGCAAATGTTTTGTCGTTTGGAAAAAAATTACAAAAATTAATTAACATGGAAACACTGCCAGCAAACTGTTCAAACTAACCAAGCAAGTCCCACTTATTTCTGTCTCTCAGAAATAAAAAATTAAAATACCAATGTGTCCAGTAATACAACTGGTTTAGCAAGCCTGACAGTTTAAATGAAATGTGGAAATTGCCATAGTATTCCCTAGAGATAAATAACCAGAAAATAAGCATGAGAGGAATACAGGAAATGTACCTCAGGACCAAAGAAGAATGTAAAAGACTCGTAACTATGCCCAAAGCAATGGAATTTCTCCTGATGGGACATTCAGATATGTGTTAAATATTGTCTGAGTTCAAATTCAAGAAAAAAAAAATCTATATCCATCAACATTTTAAAAAATCATTTCTCAGAAATGAAGTAAAACCACCAGTAAGATGGTTATGAACACAGTGACAAGGAAAATCTAGGGTGGCAAAAAAAATCCTTGATTCGTGCTAAAAAAAAACACAATGCTTTCAAAGACACAGGTCCAGCGTGACAGGTATAGAGATACTGCAAAAAATTACATAATACTTACTGTTTCTTGCTCGAGCAGACAACTGCTTCCTACTCTTTCCCCCAGTGCAGCTAGATGGTCATCGCTCTAGAAGAGTACAGTATTAAAGGTTATTGATAAACTACAATTTTACACTTCTCCCATATGTCATGCCTATTCAAAAAAAAAAAAAAAAAATCTGCAATAAAATTTTTTTTTTTTTTAAAACAGAAAAAGCAGAAGTGATGTTGAGCAATCCGGAGTAATGCTGGCTATGCAGATACCTACAGAACTTAAAAAGCTTTTCAAATGTGTACGCTGCACTAAAGACAACATGTGGGAGGACAGAGGATTGATGATTATACAGTCTAAGCTTGTCTGCACTGCAAATATTACAGTAGATGTTTAAGAAATAGTTGCAGTGAACTTTACCTCTGAACTGGTATGCAGAAGATTTCACTTTCACATAAGGAAGAATTTCAGGCTGGTTTTAATAACCAGTACTTAAACATTCAATTCTAATAGCTCCATCTTTGCCACTTAACTCTTCAGACTTCCAGTAAAGCCACAGGAATACCACTGTATATATAAGGCAATCATTAGGATGGGCCAGTACTTACAAAACTTGGTTTCTATTAAAAAAAAAAAAAAAGCCCTTAATTTGCAACAAAATATAAAATAGAAAGACAGTGAAAAAAAAAGAAAAAGAAAGAACAATGGGAGAGATGGAAGTTTTTTTGCCTAATTTTTTCCAATGGCCTGTTTTCACAAAGGAGAAACCAGTTTTCCCAAGATTTTGCATGCATCAAAGGATACTAACTACAATGTGGAACAGAAATATTACATAGTAATAAAAATATTTTAGAAGAGAAGAATCAAATGCGAATAATGTGTAGTAAACAACATTTCCACCCCTAACAGATTGTGCCACATTGCAAACAACATTGAAATTTGAGAATTTCTACCCAACTTCTTTTATTTTCTATTTCTTAATTTGGTTGATCCAAGCAACATCATTATTACAATCTTCAGCAGAGTAAATGGCATTCTCTGTGACAGAGATTCTTGCCCTTACATATTGCTTTCTTAACTTTGCTAAGCTTATAACGTAGGGGAAATGCTCCTGAAAGCCAAGGCTCCTGAAAACCAAGGTTCCATCTCATCTCCAGGCATCATCGCCATAGTTACATACACACACAATGCATACTGATGAATGCAATACAGAAATGAACAGTTGCACTCAGTTCTTAAAATTTACCAAAACAACTAAGCCTACCACTCACAGTTCTGAATAATTATATGTATATACAAAGGAGAATAAAACAAACAAAAAAAAACAACTGCCTGATTTGATAAGCAAATCTTCAGCAAAGAACAGTGGAAGCACAGTTCAGAATATGAGGCATTATCAATGGTATACTGGTAGCTAGCAGTGCCTTACAGGTTTCAGCTATTTCTCATTTTTCACCGTCAAGGTTAAAAGAACTGTGTAGGCTATGTGCTTAGCCTGTGGGATGGGAGTGCCTCCTGTTGCTCAAAAATGATTCATCAGAATTATTAGCAGTATTATTTAGGTATCTAGTTCAGGTACTCGCATTGCCCCATTGTTGTGTCTCAATCTCTCTCTCTTTTTAATAAAGTATTTATACGCTCTCAAACACTCACTGTAAGAAGACCTTGAAGAGAGCGAGTAGTTTGGAAATAACAATTTAAAATCCATGAGTCATCCTGAGACTATGCTGAATGTTTTCAGACACCGTGTTAAACTTCTAAGGCAACAACAATCCAGAGAGTTTCTTCTTAAAGAGGCCCAGGGAGCAGGGCCCAGCTGCCCGTAACCGCACTGGCAGTCTTGGTGGCAGCTGGCTGCTGCACCGGCCGGGAAATTGCCGTGGCTGCTTACCACAGGCGTGCCAACCCTGCGCGGTACCAAAGCTGGCTCTGCAGTGCCGTGTTGTTCATCAAATATTGCTAATTACCAAGTACTCTGTAAGAAAAACCTGGTGCACACACTGCCTGTTCAGTTTAAGAATATTTTTTTATTGCTGCGTCACAAGGTCAAGTAACATTTTCAGGATTGCCGTAAAGCAACAGGTACTGAAGTGTGTGAATACACTGTTCTTAGTATTAGTGTCTTCTTCTTTAATGCAAGATGGAAGCTAATTAATCCTTTTCTTCCATCCAAACAGATGCGAGGCCTAAAGATAAGTTCTTAGGAGCTGCTCTTAAAGTGGGTAGGCCACCTGTGAGGAAAAAAAAAAGCCCACCATGTCACATTGATTTGGCTCAAACAAAACTGCAAGGAGCTTTCAGCATAAGGAACATCCTCAGACGAAGATAAATGGATCCAGCTCCAGACCATGGAACACAATATTGATTATCCACAATGGCCCACGTGGATAACAGATATTTCTAAGAAAAACAGGAAACATTTTAAGAACTAATAATAAGAGAGCATTTCAGGTAAGAGTAAGCCAATTAGAAAATTGGCATATCAAGTGTCACTGGTAACAGCACTAATTAAAATGTTTATGGCTTCTCCATAGCTGAGTAGTTTCAGTGATTGTGGTAATGGAGGTTTTGCTTTTATTCAGAGAGATATAAGGTGGCCAAGCAAAATTTGGGCATCAGATAGCAGATTGTGTTCATAGCCTTATGAGAAGCAGCTGTGAGTAAGAACAAGTGATGTGTTATCACGGCCTTTTCTGTTAAAAAAAAAAAATAGAAACCAGCATTTCTATATTTCAAATACAAAAAATATTAAAATTTAAAGAAGAAAATAATGGAAAATTTTAAAGTTTACTGGTGGTTTCATATGCTTCTTCCTTATAAGCAAGCAAATTCTTTACTGTCAGAATAAACATAAAAATCAAGATATATGACATTTAGTCATTAACTCCTACGAACTCAATTTGAAAAATAAACTTGTCTAAGATCAATCTTAGGAATATACTACACAAACACGGTGAATATGATGACTGTAAATCCAGGGCCTGAGTCAAACTCTGCCCTGTTCCTGCTGGAAGGACTGACCCAGTGATATGAAGGAAGACATCATCTCTTTCTTGGATGCTGCACAGTGCCACTGCTTCTCTCCACCTCCCTGCACCTGTTCTTTGCAAGGACGTAAGAGAAGCTGGAGTGGTCCTTGTGCAGACACTCCAGCAAAGGACACTGGGAATCAATGTCAAAGCTTCCCTTGGCTGGTCAACAGATTGTACCTCAGAGCTTAACAGCCAAAGTTCTGAGACATGCTTAAAAATCTGATAACATTTAATGCATTTTTAAAATTTACAGAGTCAATCAGTACGTTTACAATTACTGCACTGTTTTCATTTTTCCTTATAAAGTTGAGGGTTAGAAATTAACTTAATCCTTTCCTTCCTTAAGAATGTCATGCAGACTCTTTACTCCAGTAACTGAAGTTTTAAATGAAATACTAAATAAGCCAAGACTTAACATAAAATAATCGAATATTGTTAGCACTGTCACATTTTTGTTCATGTACTCCGGTCCAATTAATTGTCAACACACACTCAGCTAAGGACACTTAACCGCACAGATTCAGTCTACAGGAAACAGAATGACAAGGATGGTATAATAGCTAAATTAAAATGATTCTAAAAGCATTAACTGCTAAGAATAATGTACTCTTCTTTGGTCTTTTAATGAATCTGTCTGCTGTCAGAAAACTACTGTAAAGTTACTTCCTTAGGCTTCAGATGACTACATTCCTTATTTGATTACAGCTCTTCAATATTTAATGAGCATGGGAATCTATAATCTGCCTAGAGGAAAAAAAAAAAAGAGAAAGAAAACAACCTGTGCCAGGCTGCACTTTATTGAAACCTGCAATGTACAAACAGAAAACAGAAATGCAAACACAGCTGCTGCAGTAAAGCCCACAGGGCTAGGAAAAAAAAAAAAAAGAAGAAAAAGAGAGAGAGAAAATTAAAAAAAAAAAAAAAGAAAAAAGGATCAATTCAAATGTACAGAGAATACTCGAGCTCCTGATGTTATTCAAAAGCTGTTCTGACATTTGTTAATATTTTATTTGCTTGATTAAAACAACCTGGTTAACTGTACTTGCAACACATACATATTTCTGCATATTATTATTTATACACCAGAAAATGTAACAAAAACATTAAAACCCTTAATCTAACCCTCAGGAAAAAAAAAATTAAAATTAGCTGCTATTTATTATTCAGTTGATCTTCTATTTGTTTATAAAGCTTTCTGTGACACAGAAAACTAACATACCAACTGAAAAATGAATGCATACTTATTCGTAAAAATTATATGAGGGTTAAAAAGTTGGAAATGTGTAAACAATAACCATTTAGTCAACAAAGAAATAGTGACGTAAAACTGCAGTTTCAAAATTACTTGGTGAATCCCATGTGTCTTACAAGCCTTCCATAACTTTATTAACACAGAATATTAAATCATGGCATTCCATACATTAGGGGATGGAGCATTTACATCTGAGTACAAGAGGCCCAAGTCACCTCGAGCCTTATGTAATTTCAGCCCAGAACAAACTCACTCTTCCATCACTAGCCTCTCTATGCTCAATCCAGGTTAATGAGTTGGAAGTAATGGCATTACAGATTCTGTTGTTTTTTACTACCATGATAAGGAAATGAGAAACATAAGAAAGGGAAAAATTACTGTAAGTTTTCAACGAGACTTAGAGAGAAGCCATTAAATTAATGGAGAATAGTTGTGATATCATTTGTTACAATAGGTGAAATATTAGCAAACAGTAAAAACACAGGATTTAATTTCAAGTTCTTGCTCCATTTTTCTCTCTCCGATTACCGATTTATTTTTAAACAGCAATAAAAAAAATGATTAAAATAAAAGGTTTAATTTACAGATACCTGATCTCTCAATCAGCTACCTGCAAAAATACCTTATTTGCCCATACAGACGATTTGTTTGAATATACTTTTTTTTGTGAATAAGGGCAGGATAAAAAGAAAACCTCTCTACAATGAGAACTTGTGAATAATGACATTTTATAGTTAGACATCAATTTAAAAAAAATGCAAAGATAGAATTCCTTACCATCTGTATTCTGCCCAATAGTGTTCGGCTAAGAGGGTTTCCTACTGGGCTGAAACACCCTGCGAAAAGAAAAGGCTGTGAATTTTTTGCTTGTTATCCTCTTCCACCGAATAAATCATTTTATTTTAATATCATTATGTTAGCAGGATATGTTTGACAAAATTCTAATGAAAAGCAGCAGCATCTTTCAATCACAACTATGCATCCTTCAGACAGAAACAGTTGGAAGGTGTATTTAACTAACAGACCTGACACAAGGTTAACTAATCCAATATTTCCATTCAAATGATTTGGTGAAACAGCTCGAGCAATGTCCACATGCCACCTTGTGCTCAGAGCTGACGCTATTATCTAGCCTGTATTGCTTCTCTCTTCACTGAATTTCCAAGGAATGCACACAAAGTTTTCCAACAGATCACAAAAAATCTCAAAGGAATTACTTCCTTATTTTATCTGAAAGAATAAGTATACCTATTCAGTAGTTCTCTTTCATCATCTGAATCCCCATCACAACACATCTTGCTGTTTATTTTATTCACTCTCTATACAGTGCATTTGAACAAGCACTTGTAAATTCTTTTCTTTTTGAACTATTATGTTAACTACTAAGCCAAGAAAAATTCTTTCATCATTTATGGATTTTTCTTTTTTGTTATTGGTCTCCTCAGCTGTATACTTAAGAAAACATCTTAAAAAGACACAAAAATCTGAAAATTGTTGAACATGACAATGAAAAATGCTACTGCTTTGCTGGAGAATGGTTTTTCTTTTCTTAAGAATAGAGAGGCCAGACAACACAGAGTTAAGCTCACTGAGTTTTCTCAACAAGACACAAGATTTGGAACAAGATTTGTTTTCAAATGGGAATAAATTATGAAAATTCATTTTCATTTACCACTCCAAATCCTATTCTTGAGGAGCCCAGTATCTGAATAAAGAGGATTTTTTCAGATTCAGATTCCCATGCACTGGCAGAGGTCCATGGGTAAGCTTGCACAACTTCTCTTACTGTATACATTCTGAAGCCTAGTGATTTAGACTTTCACAGGAAATTTGTTCATAAATGTTTAATCATTAAGATATTAAGATATTTCTAAATATAATAAAAGCTGCAAGTTCAAACAATCAGAGTTAAACCACGCTCCTGCAGATCTTCTGCATGTCAGTAATTTTTTCTTACGGGAAATCCTAAGTACATTAATTAACTTTTCAATTTTGTATATGAATTAAAAATTATTTCAAAAAATTGTGTATAAATTCTGAAACAGTTTATTCTGAAAGACTTGCCTTGATTTTTTTACTTTAGTATTTCTATTTCTTTCTGGAAGAGTAATAGAAATGAAGATAGAAAACGTTTTCTGAACTCAACATACACTCAAAGATGACAGACCGTAAGCTTTCTTTTCTTCAAATAAATTATTCCTCAGAACATTTGTTCAGCATTAATGACAAAGGTCAGTGCTTCTACTAATGCTGCAATCTACAAAGTTGCTATTCACAAAGTCCAACAGTTACAAGACATGCTGCTACAGAGATGACACTGCAAGTTGGTAGATAAAGCACTGCAATGCAGATGTCATATCAACTACTGGATCAAAAGCAATCAGAACTCAAGACTAATGAAATGTCTGCAAGGTAAAAAAAAAAATCTATTTTTTTCATCTAAACAATTGTTTTATTTATGCTAAAGTAAGTGTTGAAAAAAATAACAACATATGATTAAATCAATTGCTAATTTGATTTCTTTTAAAATATACAGTCAGTAGCACCAATTACTTTCTTCAGAGATGCACTGTTGGAGTTCTTCAGCAGTATGTGAGTATTGCTATGGGTCTCTATATGCAGCTACTTATCAGGTGAAGACTTAATTGGAGAATATTAGTTCAACCATAAAACCTGAATAAAGGCAGCGCAAACCTGCTCTGCTGCAAGCACTGGAAGAGACAGAAACTTAAAGACATTAGGAGTGCTGTGCTGAGTTCTAGCAGATAGCACCAATTCTCACTTAGCATTTCCTGTGAGCAGAGCCTTCTTCCAAGACAAGCATGAAATTCCCATTACTTCATTTGAGGTGCAAATGCGGACCAGAGCAAAGTACATCCAGTTTGAAGCATTCTATGGTTCACAGAGCCAATGTTGTTTTTGTTTGTATGTATCATCATCTGGTTACTCCGGACTATTCTTCAGTATCATCCTTCACCTGTATTCAGTTATCAAGCATTCCTTTATTAGCACTCACAATGCTGACAATGACATTTAGAAGCAACAGTAGAAACCTCCCTTATCTGTGAAGCAAGGTCCATTCAGCAAGCAAAGGAATATCCATCCCTTCTTTCTCAAAAGATGCGGTAGATTTTTGAAGCAATTTTTCACAACTATTGGCTTAACACAGTTCCACACTTGATGAAGTGTGTAAATGACACCGAGCAGGTGTGACTAACAGCCTCAGCAGTTGTTGCTTTAGTTCTCTCTGATCCTAGATGTGCAAACTTTGAACTACTGCAGTGAGGTAGTGAAACTGAGGCCATGATTGCAGAAAACCATTTGCATTTCATCCAAAAATGATGTTTATGGAACACCATGACCGCTGAGGCTCTCACCTAGAGCAAGTCAAATAAAGGTCATGCCTGGGAAAACCATCCCCCAGGTTATTCTGGGCTGCCTTATCTTACAGATGCTTCAGAACCTCTAATGGAGAAGTACTTCTATCGATTCAGAGGATTTATATGAACTCAAACAAACATCCCTCTAATCAGCCTCTGCTGTCCTCACCTTCAAAACCCTGTACATCTCAGGAAGTTAATCTTCCCCATGAAAGCATTAACATTTGAATTACTGTATTTCCTATTACCCTGCACTGATTCTCCAGTGGTCTCTTTCATACGGAATTTTACATGCAAAGAATATTCTTCTAGGGGAACCAATCACTGATGTCTAAACAGGATGTTAAATACCTTAAAATGAACAGTGCCATTCCTTTTTATCATATGACCAGAATTTCCAGACTGTTACAATTTAACTGCTTTTATTGTTTTGTAAATGCAAGTATGCACAGATGTTATGTAAACGCTAACAGAATTGATATCTTTTGAGAAACAGAGCCTCCTTCCATGAGGAGTCTGAAACTATATTAGCTTCCTGTACTATTTGAGCAGTGAACTGAAAGTGCATCTTTTGACACTTTCTGGCAGTATAATCTTTGTCAGTGTAACTGAGACTAAACAGTAAAGACAAAAACCAGGTAGTTGCCCTCATATCCAAAAGGTAAGTCTGTGCTATGAGCTCCAGCTTCATTATGTGCTTCCACTGAAAGGAAAAACATTAACCCCTGCTCTAGATAAACACAGCATGAACTGATAAAATTCCGAATAGTTGGGCTGAAATACACAGGAAGTAGAAGAGTTCAGCGCCACACAGATTAGATTTATACAAAAATTTATATGAGGAAGTCGCCTCTACGTCACAGCAATGATAATAGCAACAATGCCACACAGAAGCACCAGAAATTAACTGAGAACACTTCCTATTAAACAGCATAATTATGCATTTTAAATTAACAAGAGAGCCAAAAGAGGGGGAAAAATTCTCAACAGTCATATGGTCACACTATTACCCTATTGAAGCATCTACAACCACCTAATATTAAATATTTATAGAAAAAACAATCTGTTTTAATAGCGACTGAGAGAGCACTCATCACAGAATTCATGCCTCTTATTCATTCTGGAAGAATTCTTTTTCTCCCTTCATGAAATTCACTTGATAAACTCTTTCTGTTGGTTAATAAAGGTATTTTTGCATGATAAAACTCCCGTAACTCCCATCTCATGGAAACTACAGTTAGGGAAATCAACTGAAGGGGAAGCATGAAACGTCCTCAGAATACTGCTGAACAGTATCACTGAACAAATAACTAAAGATAACACTCAGACTCATTCCTGTGATGAATCCTCTAAAGCACATGGAGAAAAAAACAAATTACTCTGAAGTTTACATTAATTAATAATTTATTTTAAAAGGAAAAGAAAACAAACTCTGAAAGACATAAAGACATGAAAACAACATGAAAATAAACTGCTTCTGGGAAACAGTATTTCTTATTGCAGACATACATCTTTTTAATTTATATTGTGGCCTCTTGCAACATAGTGTAGTTAAAATATATCCAAATGAAAAATTCGTATGTTAGATATGTTTGTATCAGCTCAGCCCATTTTCCTATCCACCTTTTGTGGCTTTAAAACTATTCTAAGTAAAAAGGATGAACTTTTCAGCAGTCACCTATTCAAAACTGTGAATTCTCTGTCAAGAATTTATTCTAGTATGCACTGTAATCTATAATTCAGGTTCCATACGACAGCTTTTTGCCTGCTTTTAAAGTAAAAGTTTTTAGAACAGCGTAACTCCTTCCTGGGATTTTTCAAGTGAGGCATTATATGATAGAGAGAGGATCATTTTATAATAGCATAATATATATTTATTTTCCCTAAAGGCTTTATTCGCACAACAATTATGCTTCAACAGATCAAACAGAATTCATTAAGTAAAACAATTGTTTATATATTGGATAAGAAACTGTTTCTCTTTACTTACGCACAAGATCACACTTTCAAAACCCAGTGCAATTATTTTCAGATGCAGTTCACATAATATGAAAGGAATGGGTGTACGTTTTTGTTTTACCACCAAAACACATTTTAGTAATATTCAACGCTGCAGGTAAGAACCCACTTCAAATTCACACCACTTAGTCTAAATCTCATGGTCCTGACTGAGTGGAAAATGGATAGGATCGAAGTGTGCTGCAAAATGTTTCTAAGTGTAATCTGTATCATAACTTTTAAAACTACTTCAGAACACAATCCGCTGAAACTGTAGAACAAGACAACTAATTTCAAAAGTTGCTCCTTGTCCTATTCTGAACAAAACTTAGAAGCCTTTCTTAGTTCTCCTTGCTACTAGTATGAGGCCAAAAGGATATGGTTAATTTTTTTTCAGTCTGTATCATGCACATCACTTAGACAGTTCTCACATGCCATGTTTAAATGTACGTACAGAAGTGTTAGGACGGCACAACTACGGAATGCAAAGGACTTCTGCAAACACTCACATGGTTCCTGCAATGTTTTCTGCAAGCTTGCAGAACTCTACCCAGCAACGGGTAAGCCCATGCTGTTACAGCCCCTTCTTGTCTCTTCCCTGCTTATTTCTTCTTTCAGAGTAATTGTATCAGCTCCTCAATTTAGTACTTATTTTCTAAATGAGATTCCAATTTGTTGCCTAGATCTACTCCCTTAAAAACAACGCACAAAATCAATAGGACAAATAAAATACCCCTGCTTATTCCCTTACTTTCTATAAAGCTCATTTATTTTATCTTTCAGATACGAGAACCTTTCTTCAAGTCGTACTCAAGAAAAAAAAAATAGAGTAAGAAATTTCAGCTTTACTGCTGCCAAATGTCACTGCTCCAGTTAAGGCAGGAGACCTAGGTGGCAGTGACAAAACAAACAAATAAACAAAAAAGCCAAAAGAGCTGTGCTGTTAGGTGGCAGAGAATAACATTCCCTTTTTTTTGTTTGTTTGTTTGGTTTTTTCCCCACTCCCATTGCAACTACAGAAACTCACAAACTAACAAAATAGAAGTAACTTGGGAACATATGTCAGTAGATCAGGCTGTGGCTGCCATGTCAAATATGACACTATACAGAAAAATCTGAACAGGAGGATATAAGGTGCTCAGGGACATGATTTAGCAGAGGGTTGTTAGAGTTAGGGTAGTATAGTTAGGCTGAGGTTGGACGTGATCTTCAAGGTCTTTTCCAATCTGAGCAATTCTATGATTCTATGATAAGCTTTCCATTTAAAAGTATGTAATATCGACCTCTTTACAAGTGATTTACTAAATGCTGCTCTTAGAAAGTCTTATCTAGAAAACTAACTCCAGAGAGTTACAGAATTCAGTACCACGCAGTTCTATGCACACTGCTGCTGTTTCTTTCACACCAGCAAGTGATTTTACAGTAGATGCCCCAGCTCCCAGGCATTAGGAGAAACTTGGCTTCTGAAACCATGAGTCAGTCATGTTTCTCCACAACTGTGCAAGACAACGAGTCTTATATACTTAAACACAGTAACTTTCCTATTCAAGGACTGATATAGCTACCTATGGTTACTACATCTGGTTGTCTGATTCCCCAGCCCAAATGACCAACTATGCCCTTGCAAGCAGAATTAAGTCAGTGCTAGATCACTGGGATGGAGCAAGACTTGAATTCACACCTGTAGATCCACAAAGAGATATCTTCACTGTAACACCAGTTAATTCCAACCTTCATATAAGAGATCTCAGAATCAGACAGCACGAACATGAAAAACACTATGCTTCTGGCAGTGCCATATCCCACAAAGATAATTATACCTACCATCAGCCAAAGGAATGCACAGAGATAACTCATGCAAGGTTAGCCATCATTTTCACTTCTGGTCCAAGGTGTACAAGGACACAAACACGTAAGCATTCTGCATCTTGGAATAATCCTCAAAATGGAACTATGGCGACAGACTGTCAATGGCTTTGAGGAGAATACTGTTTCCATATACACACATTCATCCTGTACTTAGACATAATGAACAGGCAGAATTTGGCCCCTATTTACAAAAGGTATAATGAAGTAAAAGCTATTGCATCACAAAAACAATAAAAAAAATCCAACTTTTTAATTAGAGATTAAAATCAAATACATTTAGGAGCCTACACACCCACCTAATTATTTCTGACTAATCTTATCAAATCATCATCTTACATTTTTCTTGCAAATGTTAAGTTTCTACAGTACCATATATAAACAACGCAAGTAGTAGCACGTGTCCCAAGCATTCTTTTGAAGTAAAGAATATATATTGAATTCATGCTAATCAGGAACGTGCTAATTTATAACAACCTCTAACGTTACATCATAATGGAATTAGATAGAATTGAAAAATAAATAGGGTCTATAGTATTCTGTTGTTTCTTTCTACAACAGAGAGAATGGAAAATGACTCTACAACAAACATTAATAAGCCTGTATAGATAAAATCAGCATTCTGAAATCAGATTGGCAATATTATTTACAAGTTCTAGATAGTAGATAAAAAAGATGCAAGGAAAACACAGACTGTGACACGTAGTTTGGATTAACAAGGGTTATTTTTCTAACAGATATCCTCAGAAAGTAATTATTCTTTTCGCTAAGCTTGTCAGAACCATTTAAAAGCAAAAAAGCTAAATTAAATTTGAAAAGGAAACTTGTTTTGTATTGTATTAAACAAAGCTTGTCATGTTACCCTTTGGAAAGTATGTTCAAGAAACAGAGAAATTGCAGTCCTCTACGATCGTGAGTGCAAAACAATTAAGAAGAAACCCTCACATTGGTGTTTGGTAGTATTCTTGCAACCATTGTGCTGTATTAATTTACCCTCCTCGAATCAGAGGAAATAGAGCTCTTAAGAAGAATTTAAAGTTTTCCTAAAATATGTTGTGACAGTCACGAGTTGACGTAGAATTCAACTGTATCTGCAGCTCTAAAATTTGAGTATCTGCTGACCTCGGGAGGTCTTTTTGCGTCTTTAGAAAACATACTTGACCAAAGATAAAAGAAAAAGAATGAAAATTAAGCAAGAAAGGAAAACAGAGTAATTTACTTTACGTGGTTCCTCTCACAACCGAAATTCAGCAATGGCCAGTTAATTACATCACCCTTCCTCTCCCTTTTTTTTTTTTTTTTTAGTAATATCATGAACAGTTAAAATCGCTACTGACTGGGGCCTCATATTGCATCTCCAGTATCCCAAAATTCACACAAAAGCAACAGCAAAGTTTTCATATTCATCAATAAGAGAAACGGCATATTTTGAGGTCTGAATGCTCAAGGACAGGGAATTCTTCTCCATATCTTATTATGAAAGTAACCCATTACTATACATTGTGCATTATTAATGATACCTGGGTTTCTATAAAACTGACTTCATTGCTAACTGCTATAAGTTTATTGATTCAAAAAGATCAAACAACCAGGGAAAACAAAGAAAACCATCTACTAGCATTGTCAAAGTTTGGGACTGAAAGCATGTACCTTAACAGGCTTGTTCACATAAAAATACACAGCTATTAGATCTTCCTAGATGGCTTCTCCACATTTGCACATGCCAAATTATCAGCTCAAACACTGGTGATACAGACAATTCCAGACACACCTTGTTCTCTTTGCAGGTTTCTTGGAACTTACGTCGAAAAGGATTTGTTTTTTGTAAGAAGAGAAGATGATTTACAGGAAGATCCTTAATTCAAACCACAAATTCAATCGTTGAAGATCCTTTGCATATATGATTAGGTAAAATGATAGATGAGTCCCTTATGCACCACAGCACAAGGACAATTTTCTGATAAAATGCTGCAATCAAGGTAGACACGATATGGTATGTTAAATGCCCATTATATGGGCAGTACGCTTCAGACTCTCCAAGAAAAAGTCGCATATTTCTTATGATTCAGCTTTCAGTACAGAAGTAGTCAAATTTGAAGCAACCAAAAAGGAGCTGTAAAATATTTTAAGACTGAGCAGATGAACACAAAAGCTGAAAAACTTTATTTATTTTTATAATTTATGTAGTTCAAAACAAAAATCCTGAATTCATTTCCAGAATGAAAAATTCCAGCTCAATGAGACTTGAAGTCTCATTAAGTATATTTTAAGTCAGTTTTAGCTTGCATCTGGTTCACAACAGAAATTCTTCAAAGAGCAATGTGTGTCATACACAAGCTATCAAGAGCTTTGCTACAACAGTCTCCTGAATAAACATAGAAGGTGACAGACCTTGCTACTCAAGATAGCCTAAAACAAAAAACTTCAAGGACTTTCTTATTATTATTATGAGGATTAACTCAGCTTAATTGTGGTTATCCAAAATAAAAATTTAAAGATGCAAGGAGTAGTATTTTTCATGCAAAAAAAATAACAGAAAATACGACATCCTACAAAGTCCACTCAAGCTGTTAATAGTTCTTATCAGAAAGAAGGCTAGGGGAATTGCTTCTTATGCTGTACTGGGGAAGGGGGACAAACAGAAGTTTCATGAAAGAATTCTCAAAACATGTCCTGTTAGTACTCCATTTATCACAACAAAAGATGTTCAACATACATTAAGTAAGTTACAACATTCTGTTTTATTCTTTGGCGTATTAGCTGCAGAAATCTTTTTCCTTGCCAGTCAGGCTCTACATGGATTCTGTAAAGACTTGAATCAATCTATATGTATCGTTGTAATACACCTCAGTAAATCTAGAAAAATAAAAAGCAGAGATGCTACCTGTGACATAGAGACGGCATCCTTTTTTCATAAAAAGACATAATGACAGGATAGGGAATGGGGATGCCACAAACTGCAACCAATCCTCAGATAAGATAAACAGTATTTCAAATAGTATCTGTTATTCAGCCTGAATAAAAGTGTTGTGCAAAAGGTCTGTCTGGCATGTTGGAGCTAGGCCTGGGGTCAAGTGCTCAGAAAATATTCTAAGGAGTTTTTCTGCTTGCATTTTTTTTTTTTTCAAGTTCAAGCTTACATGACATTTGGATCTTCTAAGAGAAATGGAGGAAGTAAAAACTGAGGTGACCAAGCCCCACTTATGAGTTGAAAGGAAGGAACATGTGCAACCTGTTATTTCTTTTGAGTGTGCTTTAAGGTGATAGGAAACTCCAAAATAAAAGTTTGAAGGAGTGATATGCAGAGTTTTAAGGTGATTCTGTCAACTCATTTGAAGTAAACAAGAAGTCAGTCACTGTTCCTTACAACTTCCAGTGAGCAAGAAAGCAAGCCAACGGTGAGGAGACAAGCTCTGGTGAAACTCTCATTTCATCTGGATCAAAGCAGCATGTTGAGGCCAGCTCTGTAAATATTACCAGATCACAACAGCAAGGTTTAAGTTACCCACCCATACTGGCCCTCACTTCTCTGTACACATTTCTTCATGCTCCTGCAGCATCCTCTACCATCAGTTTTTACAGACTAACAGAACTGGTACCAAGCTATAAGGAGCTACTTTCATCCCAGAAACAATGCATGAATTGAAGACTGCAGTATGGTCCACAGATACCCAAAGTTAGCTTGAAAAGCACTGTACTAGAAGAATTAGTCACCTGAGGGAAGTTGGTTCTGACTGAACTTGATTTTCAGCAATGAGGTTAACAAGCTGCACCTGAATCCATGAAAGTTCAGTTGTTTCACACAGATTAAAAAAGATCTACAAAATTAACAAAGGGTATTTAGAAAGCCAAAGAAGTATGTATGCAAACAAAGAATGAATAACACATCTTAAAAACAAGGTCATTTTTAAGAGTACTTGTCAAAACAGAGAATGAAATCAAGACACCCAGGTCCCCTCTGTGGGGGAGATGCCTGTCTCCTCTGCACCACAGGCACTACTGAGTCTTTTGTATAGTCCTTTCAGTTCCCCGGGAAATAAGAACAGAAGGACTGGAGCAATACATAGAAAAATGAATTTGATCAACTCATTCATGCATACATATTGCTACACACAGAGCAACCTTGCTGACATGAACTTTCTTCCAGGCAGAGTTGATACTCTACTGCAACAGCTCTTTGGTAGAAGTGTTTCCACCTCTAGAATCACAGAATCACAGAATGACCCGGGTTGGAAGGGACCTCAAGGATCATGTAGTTCCAACCCCCCTGCCTAGCAGGGCCACCAAACATACACCTTTACTAGATCAGGTTGCCCAGAGCCCTGTCCAACCTGGTCTTGAACACCTCCAAGGACGGGGCATCCACAACCTCCCTGGGCAGCCTCTTCCAGGACCCAACCACTCTCCTAGTAAAGAACTTCCCCCTAACATCCAACCTAAATCTTCCCTCTTTTAACTTAAAACCATTTCCCCTAGTCCTGCTATTATCAGCCCTTTCGAAGAGTTTACTCCCCTCCTGGGAGTAAGTTCCCTTCAGGTATTGAAAGGTTGCAATGAGGTCACCCCGCAATCTTCTCTTCTCCAGGCTGAGAAACAGCTACTTTCTCTAGAAACAGCTACAATTCCATTTAAGCATGCACTTTGTCAACATGTGCCTTCTCATGCCTGAATAGTTCAAAAAATACAGACAAGCTTAGACTGAAAACAGTTAACAAGACCTCTCTACTTAGGAATTAATTAGATCTGGTTGTTTTAGGATCCATAATTGAGAAAGTAAGGGCACACTCAGGCCAAATCACTTTTGGCAGAGTTCTTTCAGAGTACTACGTCACACCCTGATTTTGCAATCTATACCTGCTGCTGCCAAACAGAGAGTAATGCTTCATTTAATCCACACCCTTGTATAATTTGGCTGAGAGCACTTCCTTTACCCTGAAGGCACAGCAGTAATTACCTTAACACACCAATTTCAAGTAAATATAAATGGTGTTCTTTTGATAAGGTTTTTGGAATCTTCAAAGATTGCTGTTATTGTGCTATGTGTTTGGTGTAATTTTTAGTGAAATATTTTAATTAACTTGCCTAGAAGAAGCATGAAAAAGAACATATAATAAAGGAACATGTGTATCTTTGATCTCAGTATAAACAATTCTTGCAAGTTTAACTAGAAAATACAAACTCTTCTGACATTTATAACATCTTATCAATCAGACAGAGGAAACTGGATAACCAGCCTTTTAAAACTGAAGAACTAGATCGTCATTAATGTTAATGGTTTTGTCTCTGTGTCTTTACTATTCTGTTGGAAAATTTTTGTGGTTTGATGAATCTATTTATATATTTTTTGTTTTCAAATTACAAAAAGATTTTTACCATTCATTTTATAAAAGTAAGCACTCAGATCTTTTATTTTAAATTAAGGTCCTGTAACTGTGCCTTGGGCCAAAACTCTGACACGGGCAACTGACAGTGGGGCACAGTATGAGGGGGCTGCAGAGCTCTGTGAAGTTCCTTTCCCTGCAGAATTTCCTGAGCAGCCTGTGAGCCACGGCGAAGATGTGGCTCTGTCCTGCTACTCTTGGATTAAAAAAGAAAAATCTTTTCTTACTCTGTTCTCTTTAATATCTTGTCCCTAAATGCAAGGTGAGAGATAAGAACACATTAAAATGAACCATTTTCCCCATGGGAACTCCCATTCAAATTAACATGTAGACATACATAATAAGCATTTCAGACTCAATGCTCTGCTTTGTTTTTACCTGGCTTCAGTGTAGATATCTCAGTTCACATTTGCCGAAAATCTGATCTGTGTATTTAGCTGGCACTTTGTCTCTACTCAGTTCTTATCTTCTTTTGAGAATAAAAAGAAATTCTAGCAATTGAATCCAAAACTATGCAGTGCCCTACAATTAAAATACAGCCTTGTATTGAATTTAAAGACATTATCTTTGCATATTAGGAGAAAACAAAACAAAACAGGCAAATCTTTAAAATAAAATTTATTCATTTCAGTGCTAGTTTTCTTCTCTCTCATAATAGTCATTTTCATCCAAAATGCTTGTGAGTTTAAAGTAAAGTTATGATCATTCCATGGTTTAATGGAAGCTTGCAGATCTCTCTCTGAAGTACTAAGAATTAATAGGAAAAGATTAAAAAATAAAATAAAATCAGACCACCAGGGGGAAAAATATGAAAACTTTTGTGTATCATTTGTTTCATTCTTTTCTTAAACATTATTTACTTCCCTTTTGTAAGTATTCTAATGTATTAAAAAAATGAAAAATACTATCTGTCATTACCTGCTTGCTCCTCTTAGCATCTTGCAGTACATTCAAACCTGTTGAAATAAAAATGGTTCAATAACCCCACTATTTGGAACCATTCGGTATGTATTTGGAAGTCTTCACCACAGAATGATCCTGACATGATTTTAAGATGCGGGACTTAAGATGCGGGACTTAAGATGCGGGATCTCAAAGCAACTCAAAATCTCTTTTACTTGAACTAGGACATTGTGGCAAACTGCTATACCATTTCCATGGCTCCAACCTGTACAACATTTCAGGCTTAAGCACTTTTTCTCACCACAGTAATCTAAATTAATCTTTAGGGTGAACTAACAAGGCAGCACACACTGAAGTTTAACAGGGAATGCATGCACCCAGATTTTTCAAGACAAAATTGAGTTCTTTGTTTAACTTTACCTTCTCCATGTAAATCTTTTATACACACTTAAACTGTTTCTTTAAAAAAATAATAATTTTATTCCTAATATAAAATCTGATAAAATACTGTACTTACAGTTATGCTTATTAAAAAAAAAAAAGAAAAAAGACATTCAGTGATGCTGTGCCATTCAGTTTGTTTGCATGAATCAAGTCCCCGTAAACAGACCCCTCTTAAATGGCACTTCTACTGGCACTCCCACTAAACAGAAACGATCCTTCAGGGTCAGCATTATATAACTTCTGTACAGCAGTGTGGAAAAGCCTGCAGTGCTTGTTACTGGCCATACTGCATGCTTTCTCTTAGTCATCTTCTGTCTGTTAACCAGCACTTTCAGTTCTCTTTGAAAATGCCACCAAACTCTGTTCAAACATCAGAGATACACTACAAGTATTGCACTGCTGGGGCAACACAGCGTGCATACAGTCTTCAATTCCTATGCATTCTGTCACCTCCTTAATATTTCTTCGGTCTCTTCAGGTTAATTTACTGCCATTTATTTTCACATTAGAGAAGTAATCTACTCTAATACTAAAATTGAATTCACTGTTCATTTGATACATTTTTAATGATATTTTCTGTAAGTCTTTTTTTCCCCTACAGTTTCTTTCTCAGAGTTGCAAAGATTAAGGCCACACTCAACCGGCTTTCTATATACATCCCTGCTTCATAGAAATATGTTTTAAGTAAGAGAAATATTTGCCAAAACAACAATAAATCTAAATTAGAGTCTCCAGGCACTGTAATGCTAGCACTGAATCATAGAATGGCTTGGGTTGAAAAGGACCACAATGATCATTTGGTTTCAACCCCCCTGCTCTGTGCTGCAGGGTCGCCAACCACCAGACCAGGCTGCCCAGAGCCACATCCAGCCTGGCCTTGAATGCCTCCAGGAATGGGGCATCCACAGCCTCCTTGGACAGATGTTATAGAATTGGGAAGGAAATACAAAACATTAAAATAAATTTAAAAGAAGTGTGATATTAACATATCTATGAGGATATAACTTTTGACACTTCAGTGACTCCACAAAAACGTGAATTTTGTTACACGATGTACTTTATTTATAATCTACTTCTACAAAAGTGTGTTTTAAATTCTTTATTGGATGCATAATTTTTTTTTCACGTCCAAAGCAGAAATTTACTATCTGGTTGCAATTGAAAAGATGGATTTTGAACAGTCTATCAAATACAATGGAGGACTTAAATGCAAAGTCAGTTTTGATTACATCTTCAGAGAATGAGCAAGACCACTTTGAAGCTCTTGCTTTATATAGGTGGAAAACACCTTTGACTGTCAGTTGTGCTAATGAAAAGGAAATTTCTAACTATTCTCAACCTTGCCAAAGCATTAAGTTTTTTGTTTTTGAGATTTTTTCAAGATACAAGAACCATCACGTTTCTAGCACATAACATAATTAATTTTTAAGAGCAAGTTTAATTAACTGTTTTTTGAAGTCAAGTTTTTAGTGAAAGGATCTACGCAATACTTATAGTTGAGTTTTAGTCTTCCACATAGTTAACAATTAGGGTCACCACTTGTTATAATTACTTATAACATAAAATTTATTTCAGAAAACAGGCCCTGAATACAGCGAGAAGAGACACTGCTGAATACAGCCATAAAATGCAAGCCAATTCTCTCATGGTACGCCACACGTCTGCTAAACCATGTCTTTGTGCATAGGAGTGTCTTCACCATCCAAAGATGCTTAAAATATTAAGGAGGCAAGGCAAACAAGAACACTGAAGATTTTAACATCAGTAAACTGACAATTGAAAGCTAGTGCTTTTGCAACTTCCAACTTGTTTTATCAAAATTAACCTGACAGGTTTGAAACCCAGCTCACTTTCCCTATTAGTGGGTGAACACAATGCTTGGTGAATTTTGCTTCACAATAATAGGAAGAACTGACATTGAAGGCACAAAGAATCATATCACTATGAATGCTTGGCTGCCACAAGACAGTTATCCCTGTGGTAGCTTTTCCAACATCTTCTGCTTCTGTACTTGATACTGGTGATACTGCACCTCAAGTGTTACGTTCAGTTTTGAGCCCCTCACTACAGGGAAGAAATTAAGGCACTAGAGCATGTCCAAAGAAAGGCAACACAGCTGGTGGAACGGTCTGGTGCACAAGTCTTATGCGGAGTGGCTGAGGGGACTAGGATTATTTAGTCTGGAGAAGGCTCAGAGGCTGCCTTATTGCCCTCTACAATTGCCTGAAGGTGAGGCAGGGGTTGGCCTCTACTGGATATAACAAGATTTAAAAGTCAGGAAAGATTTGCAGTATTACTACCGTTGCTGATAATCACAAAGCAAAATAGTCAGTTCTTCCACTGTTTCTACTTAAAAGAAGACCTAGACATTTGTTATGTTAAAATAATAAAGTGCTGCATATATCCAGGCTACCATACTGTCCGTATCTCCAGACATAACTGCAATGTCAATAGAACAAGAACATACAGCAGGAACAGAGTTGAAGAGACTGCTAACAGGACTTTACACATGCTACCTTTATGGATTCCACTGTAATGGGGATTCTGCAATTTGTTTTGAGGTGCATTACATACACAGCAAAAAGGTGACAGCAAAGTGTGAGGAGGAGAGAGTAACAGCCAGTACAACCCTCAGGAAGAGGCAAACATTCACTAAATAAAAGTGAGTGGTTTCTGTATTACAGGCAGTTAGTGATGCCATATTATTTTACAATAAGAAAATAGTGCATATGTACATTAAAAATAATAATAATAAAAAAGTTTTCTTCTTCCAGCACATTCCACAATTAGATCTGGTTTAGTATATACTATATCATGTCCAAAAGTGAAATTAAACTAGCAGTTCAGAGCTGAAATCACACTTAATAACAAATGGGGAAAGACTAACTAGGGGACTAGAGCTTTCTCCTGCATTTCAAAGAGGACAATTCTGTCACATCAGTAGAACTTGAGAGTCTACAAAATGACAGCTAAAAAAATCATTTAGGATTTGTTCAAATTTTCTTACAAGAGATCTGTTTCACTCAGGTGCCACTGAATTTTTCATCGTCTTTTTCCCTTAGAAAACTTCATTTTCTTACTGCCTTCATTGACTGAAGAAAGCCCATTAAAACGTACCTCTTTTTATTATACTTCTACTCCATAATTAACACTCTGTATCTGAGGATTTTGTTGTGATATTAGTAATTTTCTGAAACAACTACATTGGAAGCACACAAACATCTCAGCACATATCTGTTTGAGCATGCTATTTAAGAAGTCTCCATCAACACGTTCATCTGTGCTACAAGCTCCAAGAGAGCTGCTTTGAGCAACATTACATATACATGTTTGAAACAAAGTATATGTTCAAGTCCTTTAGAGGACTAGCCCTCTTACTGTAACCACTTATTTTAACAAGTAACAACAGAATAAGTACAAGACAGAATATGTATCCAGTTTCTGTAAGATTTTCATGTGCTAGAAACAATAAGCACTTGCTCGGAAATACAAGGATATTATTATGGCTTTAACAGCTTGCTCTTAAAATAGAAAAACAAACTAAGAACTTAATTGGTAGTTAACCATTTGTGCTGAAGCTAAAAGTGACTGCAAGATTGGTTCATCTTCTGGTACATGCTAAGGACTCATTCTTAATAAATACATAATGTAATTCAAACATGATTCGCAAAGAAAATGATCTCCCTTAAGGAGATAGTTCTGTGTAATTATATATACCATTGCTTCCTCTACTATCAACATTTTAAATCTTTGCTACCTTTCTCCAGATCACCATTTCACAGACTTCTTTTTACTTTTCTCAAAGATACAAAACCAGAAACATTTGGAAACTAAGATTCCACTGTGGTAAATAAGCACCGCAAAAACAGACAGGTTCATTGCTTAGATTTTTCTCAAAATCTTTGAACACAAAATGTTTTAGAAAAAAAACACAAAAACCTCTTAAATATAGACAAAATACAAGTGCAAACAGACTACTGAGCAGTATTGCTTCTATATAAAGTACTTTTCTTCCTGCTGGTTTCCGACATTAATATGTATGATTTCAAAAATATGATCTCATTGTTTTGCAGTTCCTGTGTTCAAGATACATTTTAAAAAATATTAAATTAAGAAAAATTGGCAATCACACACTGTTCTAACAATTTACAGCACTAATAAATAGATATTATACAACTTAAAGAAAAATACAATATCACTGTAGCAGATCTACAAGAAACTCCATCTGCGGTATGCCTGGAATTTTCTCAAATATGTGCAGCTCAAGGATGCGGTTGGAGGAAGGAGCACTGTGGAGATATGATGGCCTCATTCTGGCCCAAATTCCCACGTTCAAGGAGTGATCAACTGATAATAACTGTGGACCCCAAAATCTAGCAGGCATACAAGAATTCCCAAGAGAAGTTCAGGTGAGACTTGTGGATGAGTGTTCTCACACAGAGAGGATCACCACTAGCTGGATAAATGCTGGTACCTGGCAAGAGATCACCTACTCAGTCCACCTCTTTCTCTCTTTCTTCCTTTTTTCCCCAATCTTCTAAAGTTGCTAAGTAATGCAAGACTCTATAAAGTTGTGTAGTTTAGCTGCACAGCTTAGATAAATAGAATTGTAAGAGTGCCAATACTTTTAAGATAATTGCATTGTAGAAATTCTCATTAAAATTGATGATTGTATTTGGACTCCGAGTGCTTTTCACCTTAATCTAACTGAAGGGATTTGCAAATCTGGTCACACATCTCTCCTTTCATGGGTGGAATGTGATAATCACATTTAACAAACTAGCCACTCCCTGGAAGAGCTACAAAGCAAAATTTACAAAGATTGAAAAAAAATATCATGAAAGTTTTGACACATTCGCTAGAGAGAGTAAACCTATAAAGAAAGAAACATATCACTTTTACCTGAGAAAGAATACAGAGGATTCAATGGAGTGCTCAAAGTGTTTGGCAGTCTTAGTTTGGAGTGTGGTGACAGTGATGATGTAGCAGGAAGCAAGAGATTTGAGCTTGTCTGTAATAGGAAAGACAAATCAGAAACCAACGTGTAATTTCCTGGGTTACTTGATGCAACATCATATAGAGAAACAATTACTCATTCTAAAGAATTATTAAAATATAGGAAAAAATACAAGACAAGCAGACAGCAAATAGCAATTTCCATGGGTATGTTTTTTGAACATTTAGTTGTGGAAAAAGTATTGACAGATCTACAATTTTTCAGAGACACAAATTCTCAAGTAGTGAAAAGTGTAAAAAAAAAGTCTAAATTATCACCTTGTTGCATCTTAGTACACAAAAATTAAATGGCATTTATATACGGTTATAAACTGCAATGTTTAAAATAACTTCACACTTCTCAATACCCAAACAATGCAACATCTAAGAAGAGATTACATAATATTAGTCTGAGATGGAAAAAAAAAGTCTTCAATCAGTCCTAACACACCAAACTTATTTCTGTAACTCAGTATAGCATACTTTGTCCAAAATACCAGACACATCCTTCAAGTAAGCTACACAAAAAATACCTGTAGTCATAATTTCCATAATAACAAAGATAATATAGTTAAAATTTGATTTGCTGTGGAGTTTCCTGGCATACATGAAGCTAGTGCAATGCATAAACCTTTCCCAAACTTTACTCAATACATTATCCCATAGAGGCTATGCAAAACATATGACAATCAGAGGTTTTCACATTATCAAATCAAGAATTTCACTATTTGTTAAACGTTTTATCTCGCTTTCTTTGGTAAACTGGCCAAAGGTGAGGAAAATAGATCTTAAAATATTTAAAACTTTTCCCCGCAAAAAGATTTGAATACTGAAATTTTGGGGAGAGTTATTTTACATTGAATAAACCATTACTGTTAATTCTTTCAAAAAATCAGACCCATTTTGCAAACCGGTATGGCCACCTAGTGCAACTAAAACCCTACTTTCAAAGATGCGCTTTCTTAGGCTTCAGTAATCTTCAATCAGACACTTAAACTTCATTTGGGGGCCAAAATGTCACAGTGACATTTTGCTAATTTTCAATCTATTGCCCTTTAAATTCTATTTAAACAAATGGAGACAGCTAGAACAAAGAGTCAGTGACTTATTTCCAGAAGTGGTATAATTTGTCTAAGTACCGTTTCTGTCATATAATAAACAGTTCAATGGGTTTCAATAAAGCCAAGCATTTGGCCATTGGCAGGTGTTCTGGGGTGAAGGTAATACAGCACCAACCATGTATGCTGAGCAACCTGACTGAGACATGGAAGATATGTAATCATCTCTTCTGCATTATTATACTAGACTTTAATGTAACTGTATTTGGATACTACGTAGTAAAATGGATTTAGCCTTACTGAAAGAAGCACCTGATAAAACCTCTCAGTAACAGCATACAAGTCTTAGGACCATATACCAAAACTGGACAGAAAGAATCATAGAATTAGAGTTGGAAAGGACCTTTAAAGGCCATGTAGTCCAACTACCCTTCAATGAGCAGGGACATCCACAGTCAGATCAGGCTGCCCAGAGCCTGGTCCAGGCTGGCCTTGAAAGTCTCCAGGGATGGGCGTCCACCACATCTCTGGGCAACCAGAATAACCAGTGGACATGATATAAAAGCATTAACACATCTAGATATTAGCCAATTTAGCTGAATGTCAATAAACAGCAATTGTGAAATGCAAGCAGAATGGCAAGGACTGTTCTGAACAACAACCAGAACTAATCTGGTTTTTGCAAAATTTACATATGTAAGCAATTAAGTTTCATTAATGTGAAGTTTTCTCTGATACACACAAATACAGTAGAAAGCCATTAGCTTATGTCTTTACTCAAATACAGAAAAGCAATCTTGTTATGCAAACACGTTGTGCTCAGTTTCCCAGTATTTCATCTCCTGTTACTGACTCCAGTGGGGGCATTTCTGCAGGAAGACAAATCAGAAGACCAGCCGTTTGCATGAATTCTGTGATGGGTGCACATTATAGTTTTTTTCCATCAGCAATGGAACAAAAGCATATTTTCCAGTTAAGAATACTCATGAAACTTTTTGGAATTCCTCTGACAGCGAGCAATTGGTTCCCAGTGCAATAGGGAATAAAGACAGGTCAAATGTATCAGCCTTTGGTAATCAAACTAAACAAAGCACAGCAAACTATTTAAAACTAGCTTTTAGAAACACTTCTCTGGCTCATCCCAGGGAGGGGGAAGGGAATCAAGAGAAAATTATCTTGATTGCAGTGCTTGAATTATTTTATGCGAGAGATACGAAACACACATAAAATATTCCTGTGCAGCATTTAATTCATTTATCTTTATTTTCCTGTTGTATTGCCCAAACACTCATTACGTACACTTTTAAATCAAATGCACTAGACACATACATTACAAGTGAATGTGCTCCTTTAGATTTAAGAAAATCAGCTTTTTAAAAACGCAAAGTAAGATCTAGCTTACTATTCTTCTCCAAGTGCTTAAAAGCAAGAAGGAAAAAAACACTGTTTATATAAAAGTGAGATTTAACAAAGTTTCAAATCTCACATGTCTGATCTCCTAGTTTTATGCTTTTGTTGCCCTCTTTTTCTATGACATACATTAACTATATCATATATATTATATATGCAACCCAAAACAATTCCACTTCACTCAGGGAAGCCAAGGCAAGCCAAAAGGTTAGACACCTCTATTTTAAATGTAAGAAATCTGACAAGAGTGATGCATTCCTCCCCTTAATAGCAGGGAAGTTCACTGCAGGTGAAATATACAAGACTGCCCATCTGAACTAAATGCAGAATATGAGTTTTTATGACCTCAGTGCCACGCTCCCAAGTACTATTTAAACCTCTTAAAAGGTCCAGAAAAAAAAAAAAAAAAGATTGCTGACAATATTATAACAAAGAAAGGAAACATTCAGCTTTACAATGAGAACTGATGATTCACATAGGTATTTTTAGGTAAAGTATGGTGTCTTATGAAGAGTAATTAATTTTCCTACAACGGACACTGAAGGCTATAGAATAGAGTGAAGCAATCTTTCACTTTTTTTTTTTTTTTGAAATTCATGTTGAGGGAAGACTGTTGCTAAATACCTTTACAACAACGAGCAAAGTTGGCTAAGATGACCAACTATCAATCTACTTATTTTTCACAACAGGCTTTGCTTGCTTCATGCAAAAACCACAGTTTTATCAAAGACACAGTTTGCTACTATCCTGAATTGAGTAAAACTAAGAGTTATATCATTTGCGTAGTTTTTGTAGCAATAAAAGGATACCCAGATAATTTTTGCCAAGTTTAAACAAAGCTGATTTGCATTTTTCTTTTTTTTGTGTTTGGGGAGCTCTATGCAAATTATGCAAATAAGCACTTTCAGTAGAACTAGTTTTTACATTAAAAGTGAATTCTAAGAGACAGAAAAACAGAATACTGTAAAACTTCACATGCTGACAAGGACCTTTTTTTTTTTTTCCTCGTAAGAATGCAATTTTATGATCTTTCCAATCAGTACAAAGCAAGATTTCCATATATACATCCTTACTTGCCAGTCAAATCAAGTTGGCCAGCTCTATAGCACCTCTCACTCTCAGTTTGTTCAGTATGGACGAAGCCATTGTCTGTAGCAGATGTACCTCAGCTCACAGCAATTATAAATATTGCAGTCCTCAGTAATGTCACAGAGTTCCTGCATTTCAATGACAGGCTTACTGCAAAACCTTTCTTCCTTTTTAAGATTTTGTTATTGCTGTTGTTAAGAATTAAAAGTATTAAGCTGCTTTCTTTTAGCCACAAAGAAAGCCAAATTCTTCGTTCAAGGTAGAAAACGGTTATCTCTAGGTTATGCTGTGCAGCTTCACTCAGTCATACTCAGAGTATGATCTTTCCTGGTTTGGAGAAAACTGGTATTTCTTCAGCATACAAACATGCATGATAGCAGAACGGCATCAGCATAAGAAGTAAGAACTAGATCTTAGCACAGTAAAACCCTGTGGGTCACACATAAAGGGACTCCATCAAGGTTGGTTTTGATTCTTGCTATCAAAAATATATTGGGATAAAAAAAATCCATGACTTCTCTTTACTAGTTAAAGTAAACTTGCATTTCATTCAAAATGGACCCAAAGATTGTCATATGATTTCATTTCTCCTCCTTATAAAGAAAACAGACACCAGAAACTCTTTGACTCACAGCTGCTTAAATATGTATAGAAACCAATTTATCTCCATTTGATGGTAAAAACCATTAGGACATAATCCTAAACACAGCATGCAGTTTCAAGTAACCATGTAAATACTCAGACATTTGTAAGCTCCTTCCCAGTGTTAATTCACCTTCACCAAAGCATTTGCTTAGACTCTAGGTTTTTCCTACCACATATAGAATTTTTCTAGGTAGAATTTCTGATTTCTTTGCTTTTCCAGAGACGTTTAAAAGGTGTTTTTTTTTGTTGTTGTTTTTTTTGTTTTTTTTTTTTCCTGGTGAAAACTTCATTATCATCCCTACTATTCTAGAGCACAAAAAAGTGAATTTCTAGAAACCAGTTTGCATTTCACTACATTGCTTCTAAAATGACGCACTTAAACAAAAATTGTAATCTAATTTATATTGACTAGTCTTCATTTGCTTACTCCAGAGTTTAACTGTAATGCACATTTGGAGAAAGCAAAAACCAAAACAAAGCAAACAAACAAAAAACCCTGACAATTTCCTCATAATAAAGCAGCACTTTTGAATGTAAATCTATAGTTAATCTCTTTTTGTTTGAATAGGAAATGAATTGCTTACTTCAGTTAACAGAAAAAGAAAAGGAATTTGCAAAACTTTATTAAAAATCATTTGAGGTTTAATCTTGCATATCACAGAATCAGCATAGAATGGCTTGGGTTGGAAGGGACCCCAAGGATCATCAAGTTCCAATCCCCTTGCCACAGGCAGGGTTGTCAGCCACTAGATCAAGTACTAGATCAGACTGCCCACAGCCCCATCCAACTAGGCCTTAAACATCTCCAAGGAAGAGGCATCCACACTCCTCTTGATTTGAGCCACAAACCGCATTCCTCCCGCACCCAACGTGTTGAAGGAAAGTATCTCCACTCCCAATAAACATTAATTTAAAAAGTGTGCAACCAAGTGAATTGAATCAGTGTACATTTATGGTCTTTTCTTCCATAAAAAGTCCTTGTTAACAAAAGCTGCTTTCTCCACTCTTTGGTGATAATAAGGCTGTTTGCACAAGCAGATATAATCTGTTCTCTTTTACCAGTATGAGTGAGCCAAGCTTTCCCTGCTCTATATATGATTTGAATAAACATAACATTGCTCAGATATCCCTGTCTTCTTTGTTCAGCAGGGAGAAAACAAACAGTGAGTGACATTTCTTTAATATTAGACAAACATTACTGGCAAGAAAACTAATTTTAATAAATAAAATTAAAGGATCAATCAGCAAAATCCACACACATTAAAATGCTTATCATCATCTAAATTCATCCTCAGATAAAATAATTACATGGCTATAAATTTATGCCAGAAAATGACTGCAATACATTTCTCATGCCTGACATAATTTCTATATAAAGTGAAAGTCATGGAAAGAAAAATAGTACATACCAGAAGTATCAGATATCAAAATACAGTCATACAGCTTAATCATCAAAGTTCAATATATTAAATGTAATCTGAGGTAGAATACTTCTGGATGTTCTCCCAGTACCTACTCTCTCGATGAATTCTGGTGTAGTAATATGGTCAAAGAACCAAAAAACCCACCAAACAGTTGCTGATAGTTCTGTGTATAGGAAAGAATTCCACATATTGCACTGAAAAATTTAATTAACAGAATTTTGGCAATCACTTCTATAACATTTTCATGGTATTTTGACACAGAAATATGCTGTGAAGATGACTGGAAAAGCCAAGCATCCTTAATTTAGAATTATTCACATACTAAGAGATGAGGCAGCCAACATATAATTGATTCCAGGATTAGTACTACAGAGTATAAACAGATGTTGTCGTTGAGATTTTTTTTCTCTTTCAAGTTGTTGCATGGAGTTTATGACGACCCCCCCAAAAAAAAATTGAAAACAAAAATCACAGCTAGGATATTTTATTTCTACAAGAAGCACTTCTCTCCATATTTACATATCATATGTTACCCTCATTATGAAAATATATAAACACATATTTTGATTGATAGGTGAAAGTGAAATTTTAAGCACATAAATAGAAAAGCTGAAAGAAAAGCATTTAACTGATCATTCTATGTCTGAAGATGGGCTAAGATTCTATTCTGAGAATATATATGTACCTTAGCATTAATTCTCCAAGGCAGAAATAAGTAATACAAGTGCTGCTCTCAATAATCAATGCCACCTATTTTATTGCACTGGCCCATGCCTCAGAGGTGGATGTTGGTGGTATGACAGTAGAGACTGAACCCTCTACTGTCCAATGGTGAACCCTTCCCACCAATATTCTGTTACATGTTGTTGCTGTGTGAAAGATGGCAGCAGTGGGGCAGTCTGACAAAATGTAATCTGGCATAGAATTGCACATGAAGCAAACGTGTTACTGAATTCCTCCACGCAGAAAAAATTGCACCCATTAACGTTCACTGATGCTGAATTTTTATGGAGACCAAACAGTGGGTGTGAGCACAGTGAGGTGCTGGGTGGTGAGTTTGATGAAAGCGAATTGTAAAATATAAAACAAGAACTCAAATAAGTCTCAAATAAGAACTCAAAAATACATGAACAGAAACCTTGGCAAAAGCTGGCAAAAACAACCTCTATCAAATGCAATAAAATCCAGGCAGGAAGGAGACAAATGAAAACCACAGGAAATCATACTTCATATGTTGTTCTACTCATGGAACAACTTGGTTTTACCTGGTTGTTTACACTGGTTACATAATCTGACAGTGCTTTGCACTGAAGGTTTAAGATACTGCCACCTTTGCTGTGGTAAGTAAGCTGCATGGCCCTGAAATGGAACAGTCACTGTATTACTTTATCCAAGTTGTAAAGACTGGACTCCTTTAACAAAACTTTAAGTGGAAGACCAATTACTAAAAACTATAAAGTCATCTACTACAATGACTTAAGCAAACCTTCAACAAATTTCCAAAGAAAAGGAAGGCATTCCTCCTATACTATGCCTGCAAGTCAAGGCAGAAGCACCATGTGAGATTCACTGAAAAATCATGTAAAATGTTTCCATGCATAGCAGAATTGAGCAGTCTTTCAATCTACATGCATGACTACTTTCCAAGAAAGTAAAACTAAAAGTGCATCTACATTAGTATCTTTAACTTGAAGAAGTAGTGCACTTTTTGAGTATATCCCAGTCATTCTCACTTATTGTGCGCGCTTCGCACTGCAGAGCGGTTCTAGTCTACAAGAAATGGATTTCTCTTGCTTACTATCCTTCTCTCCTCCTTACAAGCCCTTCCTCCTGCTAATGTTCCCTGTGCTAAGGCTTTTCTTTCTAGCACTGCTCTTCTTTAACTGTTTCATCTAGTGGTAACATACCTCTTCAATCACCCAGAGCAGTGCTACCTACCCAAGGAAACAACACTGTTCAACAATTTATGCTGAGCATTCAGAAACTCCTCTATAAGCACAAGAATCTTATGTCAGTGGTGTTGGAAAACTGCTGATTTCAGGACTATCACTAAACATAAGAAGAACCAATGATGAATGCTGGATAAAGTTCAAAAGATGAAAGCTGTTTTTGGAAGGCTTAGGAGGACAGCTAGGTGTTTTTGGCAGCATATCTGTGTCCTGGCTACAGAGGTCCTGCTCTGCTGTAAAATTCCTCTCCTTATAATTTAAAAAATTCCTGTGAGGGAACATCATCATTCACAGACTTCCGTGCTGCATGCTCACAGCTGCATCCTTTACCAACAGCTCCTGACAACAATACCAATGATTTAAACCAAGGCAGGCACGCTGCACTCTTACACATCTCCACAGAGTAGAAGGGATGAGGTGAGCATTCAGAACTTTGGGCAGAACCATAGGACGGGTCTTCTTTGGTTTTACCATGAAGGCTGTTAATGACTTCATCAGTGCTGCAGAGAATAATTATATGGTAACAGCAGCACATTAAAAAAAATTAGGATTGTATTCACAGTTCCAAGAACACACACACACAAGTACATGTTTGGTGTGGTTTCTACTTATCTGAGGCATAAAGCTTTAAAAAAGCCTGTGGTTGTTTGTCACGGTGATCATCTTTCATCACCTCTCCTGGGAATTATTAGTCTGGAGAAGAGGGGGCTCAGAGGAGGCCTTACTGCTCTCTACAACTGCCTGACTGCAAGGTGGGGGTTTGCTTCTACTGGATACAACAAGATTTAAAAGTCAGGAAAGACTGGCAGTATTACTGCCATTGTTGATAAATCAAAGGTAAATAATCAGTTCTTCCACTGTTTCTATCTAATGGAAGACTTAGACAGTCATTATGTTAAAAGAATAAAGTGCTGCAAGTATCCAGGTTCTACTTTTGCACAAGTGGAGCTTTCTTACTCAGCACCCTAGCTGATTTCTAATAAGGCTGACAGGTACTGGAGCTGCATACAATAAATGTTCCTGTCACTCACTGGAAAGGAGGTCCCTACAGTCATGATTCTCATGATAGACTGCTGAAAATACGAGCATCACATGTCCTTCTAATGAAAAGAAATTTCTACCCAAGACCTCAGTTGTTCATAAATCTCTGCAAGGAAGGTCTCCACGTTTTAATAAACAACACTGCTCTGGGACAGACATCAGACTGAATATGCACTTTTTCAAATGCCATCCTGCACTGTTTAGAAACCCATACAGTGAAAGGGCTCAGATGACCTTTCCAAAATCTCCCTAATATATGGTCTGCGAGCAGAGGGCTTTGGAGGATGCTGTCCAAGACTTTGGTCACAATTCTGCTAACAGTGGACTTCTTCATCCTGAACTGATCTGTCATTTACAACTGGGAGTTAGGATTACAAAACAATAGCTGCTGAAAGTCATCTTCTTAAACATACAGTAAGTTTACACCATTTCATCTAACTACAGGAAACATGTCGTGCAAAATTTTTGTCAGAAGATCTCAATGTACTTTACAGAAACCAAAATTAAAAGCTCACAATCATCATTCTATAGTCTAACTGTCAATGACTCTACTAAAACAGATTTGTCTCCCAGAATCTTTGGATCAAACTGCTGCAACAACAAAAAAACTCCAAGAAATTTATTATCCCCATTTTCTTCTTCAGATGAAGACATGCAGAAGAGCAAGAATCCTTTCTCCTTGAAAGTCTTTCTAAAGAATTTTCCCCAAATGCAAGGTTAGATGCTCAATTATTTTCATACTACGTCTCTCATTATCTCAGAAACTTCAAGGCAGTAGGGCTCACTTGTAGAGGAGGAAGAACAAAATAAGCAAAAAATAAACAAGGCTTGCTTACTTATGTGTGGCCAGATGTACAGATAGCAGTCACATGTTACCACTAGCCATGCTCTGTTATGGAATTTTATATTGAGGTCCACTAGGAGATTGCAGTCCAGAAATCACAGGGCTGAGATAGCTTTCCTTTGGACAGTTTCAAAATACAAGCATAATGGGGATGTATAGGCCAGAAAACCAGACGAGATATAATCCTAATGAAAACCTCTAAAATTTGATGAGAATAGCTACAGGGTCCTCAGTAACAAGTACTTTAATCTAATGACCAGTATGTTTCTGCTTCACCATTATTAATGCAGACAAAGCCTAAGGCTATGTAAAAATCAACATGCACTAAAAAGTACTTAAAATGAAAAATAATACATGGAAACCCAAATGCAGTTCATGTAATTGTGAATATTAATTATAACTGCACAGTTTTGAAATATTCTGCATTCTTATCAAAAGTGAGGTAGTCTCAAGTTGGTGAATTTTGTTTACTTGAATTTATTGTTAATTACAAAAGCTTTTAATTACTGAGAAACAAACAAGGAAGTAAAAAAAATACTAAAGAAAATATCTCTCCCTCTTTATGTGCCTCAACTACATTTGAAACACCTCTTCTTCCCTTTTTGTAGTCTCTAGCTGCCTTGTTTTAATGCTGTGTTACACTTAGTCCCTTTAAAGGGTAAAGCAATGGCTAGTTCAGGAGATGGATTAGTGACTAGCAGTACTTCTTGGTCTGTCACTGTTTCTTACCCTTTTCAATAGCTTTGGTGTGGGTCCTCCACAGGCTAAAGTCCCCTCAGGAGTTGTACCTGGGATTTCTCATGAGTTGCAGTTCTTTCAGGGATGTACATACTCCTATCTTTTCTTCTGTGTCCTCACACACCTTTCTCTTGTGCTTCCCTTTGTGACTTTTCCATTATCTCATTCTGTAGCTCTATCTGTGCATGGCTCTGTGTTTCTTCCTCAAATCCTTTTTTCTCTATTTCCAAACTTGCCTCCTCATGTGCTTCCTTTTGCACCTTCTGCTGGTGCCTCCTGCCCCTTGCAGCTGAATTTTTCCTGAACTATCTTTTTCTGGAGGTAACATATGCTTTTCTGATCATTTTCAGTTTCATTGTGAAGTGGGTCCAAACTTCTTTTTGCAGAGCTTACTGGAAATGCCTGTGCCCAACAGAAGGCAACTCATCCCACACAGTTGAGCCCTACACAGTCAGTCCTCTGACGTGAAACTCCTGTTCCTTAGGCCAAACAACTCTATAAGTGAATAGATGAAAAGAAATAACAACAAGCAACCTTTCTAAAGCTTAGTTACAGTGATCCAGGGAGTAGATAGTATGAATGGCAATGGGCATTGAAAAAATCCATTCCTAAACACCAGTAATTGATTTAAAAAAAAACCAAAAAACAAGTGTTAAGCTTTATGTGATTGATCTCTTCCAAAGAGTCAGTCAGAGGTGCAACAACATTACAGAAATATGCATTCATTTCTGAAGAGATCTCAAGACTATACACACGTTTTTCTATATAAACTACTCTAAGAATATGAACTTTGAGAAAACCGCATGCTCCTGCAAAATAGAAAAAAATGACTTACCATTACAGAATCAAGTTTTTGTTTCAGTTTTTGCATTCGCATTGATGTTCTTGCAACACTGGCAAACTGATCTGCTGGAGACATCATTGAACTTTTTTGCATAGGAATTTCAGAAAAACTGCTAGTAATTTGCGGTCCTCTTGGTGCAGCTGTGCTAAGTGATGAGCTGAGATCCTTTACAAGTTCAGCTTCTTGTTGTGCAACTGTGAAAACAACCAATGTTAATGTGTCAGGTGAAGACTTACATTGCCAAGAGAAAAAAAAAAAGTGCAGTGATCTCTATCATTTTGCCAGTCACATCTTCAGTGAAACACCATCAGAATTTGTACTAATAGTGCTAAGGGGAAAACCTCAAAAAGACATGAAACTTTCCCCATACGCTTCCTGATTACAATGTCTCCCTTCTGTTATCTTTGCTCAGTAACCTTTCATTCTGCACTCATATTATGGTATTGCTGATAAACAATAGCATTCTCCACAAAGAAATGTTGATGGTGGGAAAATATTTTCAAAATCGATGAAGTATATAGCTTGCAATAAGTTCAAATAAGCTTGTTATACCTCTTCTGAAATTTTCTTTGTTAGACACATGTATAAGCACAAGAGTTCTTCTTAGGAAGTAGCTGACTCATTTAGATCAGGATACTTTCAGTGGAAGCTGTGCGCACTCTCATTTAAACACATAATTTGAGTTTTGTAATTTTCTCAAGTCAATAAATGCTAACAGAATTTTACATGTAACTTCTGTTCAAGATACTTATAAAACTTCTGGTGTGTGTAAAACACATACAGTTGGAGTCTGAAAAAACTGTGTCAATGACTAAATTTAATATTACTGTATGATTAACTCTTTCAACACTGCAGCAATAAGACTATCTTCTGAAAGCAGTGTGTGCTTTCAGCCAGAAAAGGAACAAAAATTTAGTAACAGACAATGTAGAAAAAAACCACAACCTATGCAAAATCTTACTGCCACCAGTGACTTAAAGTCAGATGATACAAATAACTACCAGTGTGATATCAGTGTGATCTCTAAATATACACGCACACATGTTATTAGCTTTTTAAAGATTCACTGCCTACTGAAAAGTACTAAATTTGTTTTAAAGGAATCCTTCAACTGACAAATTTTCCATTGCTCTCTAGAATGCATGCACCATACTAGGTTGAAGTTTAGCACTAAATATTGACTGTAAAGTCATTCCATTTTACTTTCCTGTAAAAGCCAAGTGGTTCAATAGACAAATAACTTGAACTGTGAGATTTGATATGAGTAATCTCATTAGTGCACGTTATTTAAAAAGCGAAGTTATAAAGTCAGGATTAGCTTTATAAACCTACATTCATGGCAAACGTAAATTAAACAAAAAAAAAAATCTATCAGAGATAAGCAAAATTTAACACTTAATTCCATTGACGTTATCTACTATCAAAATCTAATAATACATCCTTAATTGAAACAGTGATACTGCTAAAGCTAGCCACGAAACACAAAACTAGAGAAAAGTGCAAAAGACAGTCTGGATTTTGTTCTGCAGACCACAAACTCACAGCTAGCATTTCTGACCATCTTCTCTTTAATAAGTAGATAATGTAAGAAATAAACGTTGTCTGCCACATATTCACATCAGAAGCTTAACATTAATTTAAAAATCTATATGATCTCAATCACTTACCTTCTATGCTACTAAGAACTATTTAATAACAAAACCAATATGAAATACTGAAATTTTTTAAGCTGTTCGCTAATTCTCAGAACAATATTATTTTCTGGCTTCATAATCCACCTTGATATTGACAAGGGGATTTTAAGTAATACAAAGGCTGCTCTGAAAATAATGCCTCCTATTCTATTATGCTGGCTCCAGATGTCAGAGTGGATGCTGGTGGTATAGCAGTAGAAGCTGAACCTTCCCACTAACATTCTGCTACATTTTGTTGCCATGTAACAGACAGAGAGGGGCAGTTGGACAAAATGGCATCTGACATGGAAGTGTATATGAAACAAAGCGTGGAATGGAATTCCTTTGCATAGAAAAAATGGCACCCATTGACATTCATCAACCAATGGCATCCTGACTTGCATCAGAAATAGCGTAGCCAGCAGGAGCAGAGAGGCGATCATCCTCTTGTTTTGGTGAGGCTACACCTCAAATACCGTATTCAGTTTTCTGCCCTCACTAAAGGAGACCCTAGAGCACATCCAGAGAAGGACAACTGTGCTGGTGAGAGGTTTGGAGCACAAATCTTATGAGTGGTGGCTCAGGAAACTAGGATTGTTTAGTCTAGAGAGAACAAGGCTCGGGGGTGACGTTATTGCTCCCTACAACTACCTGAAAGGAGGTTGTGGTGAAGTGTTGGCCTCCTTTTCACAATAACTAGCACTAGAACTAGAGGAAATGGCCTCAAGTTGCACCGGAGAGGTTAAGGTTGGATATTTAGAATCATAAAATCACCAAGGTTGGAAAAGGGCTCCAAGATCATGTAGTCCAAATTTCACCTACCAAAAATACCTTTCCTAACATCCAACCTGAATCTCCCCTTGCACAGCTTGAAGACATTATCTCTAGTCCTATTGCTATTAAGAAAAATTTATTCTCCAAAAGAGCAGTCAGGTGCTGAAATGGGCTGCTCGGGGAGGTGGTTGAGTCACCATCCCAAGAGGTGTTCAAAAAATGCTTAGATGTGGAACTAAGGGACACGGTTTAGTAAGGAAATATTGGTGGTAGGTGGATGACTGGAATATAAGATCTACTTAGAGGCCTTTTCAAACCTTAGCAATTCTATGACACTTGCTGAATGTTTACAGAGACCAAAGAGCAGATGTGAACACAGGTAGTAGTGGTACATGCCACACATTCCAGATGGTCAGACACAGTTGCTACATCATGAAATGAAGAGTATCTAAATTAGCTCATCCATGTGAATTGGCGCATTACAACCATGGAACTGAAAATAGAACTGAAGATCAACTTCAAAGCATTGGAAAGAATGGTAGTGATGTTTGAATATCGCGAAGCTTATGCCATGTGGGCCCCACACACAGTCACAGAAGAAAAGAAAGATTTCTCTATGCAAGTTTGTCACGAGCTACTGAACAAATATTAGGTGGAAGGTGACAGTTTCCTAGATTGCATCATTATCAGTCAAGATACATGGTGTCACAAGTCTAGGCAGGAGCCAAAACAGTCACCATGGAGTAGTGACATGAATTCCATATAGAAGTAAAGTTCAAAACACAGCCCTCAGAAGGTAAGGTGATATGTATTGTCCTGTGGGATAGTAAAGGGGTAATCCTTTTCCTGTACCCCGACAAACCATGAACTCTGACAGCTATGCTGCAACACTAAACTTAACGTTCAAACTTAAGACAACCTTTCTCTTGCAACATGACAGCAGGTTCTATACCCATCTGAAGAGGAAATTGCCAACCTTGGCAATTGCAGACTATCTTACCACACTCCCTGTATAGTCCAGATTTGGTGCATTATGACTTCCATATGTTTGGATTGATGAAAGATGGACTGTGCGGGCAACATTTTCCAAGAAACATCGCAGTCACAGCACTTGTGAACCAGTGGGTCACTTCCACTAGTGTAGATTTTCACAAGCACAGAACACTGGTGCTTGTTCATTAGTAATGAAAATGCACTGCTAATGTTGGTGACTAAGTTAAAAAACTAAGTGTTTTGTAGCTGAGAATTTGCTCTATCACATAGTGTTATTATGCTCTTCATACCTGTTGTAGTTTCCATGGAAATAAACAGGAGGTATTACTTTCAGAGTGATCACTGTGTTTGCACAATCTGCCTAAATGCCAAGAAGTGCTGAGAGAATCACACAATAACATACAATAACACATCTATCATTGAAGTAGAAAGACTTCTGGTGTCTAATCCAAATTCCTGTTCTGGGTCAAATCCAGTCATGTTTTGATATCTCCCAGGATAAGGTATTTACTATCACCAATTGACCATTTATTTTTTTCTTCAGAAGTACAAATACTAGGCAAATAACTACTAAAATAAAAAAAAATTACATGTATATATATAAAAAGAGAGTTTGCACTGTACCTTTATAATCATAAATATATACAAGTATTGGTTGGTTTTGACCAAAGGCACAAAATGACACCATATGTTCATATGGATGAAAGGCAACGTCACGAAGTGGAGATGTGAAGGAAAGTTCAGAATATATTGCCACCTGATCTCCTACAGAAGTGAAACAAAGTTATTGGTTATCATGGAAATGTATTTGATACAGCTGACTAACTGCAGTATTTTGCAGAGTACCAAAACACTTAAAGACTTTGTTTACCTTTTTGAAGCAGGTGATGATTCTGAAGCTGTAAGCTAAATCATCCCTACACTATTAAAATAGAGTCAAACATTCAGCTGAACAACTTAAATGACATGTTACTGTAGGACAGAAAAAAAATCAAGTACTTGAAGAGTACACTACTTCTTCAGTTGGTTAAAGCTTATATTTTTTAAATGTACTGACCACCATTTAAATATATGTTCTTCATATAATTTCTTTATTGAAAAGTATTACGTGACACACACAAAAAAAAAGTACTGCAAGCTTTTGAGTTATTCAAGAAGTCAGAAGGGTTAGCGGTGTTGCAATAGCTACAGGAAACCCCCGAGGATGCATCAGATTAGCTGAATTGTGCTGTTCTAGTAAGCAAGTTCTGGAAAGGTGTTGTTACACAGTATGTGCTTGTGCGCTTATTTCACCAGTGATATTTATCTTAGTTGTAGATGTCAATTAGATAATGCTGACAATGGGAGTGAAAATTGACCAAAACATTATTAAAAAATGAAATAAAATTCGTGCTTCAGATGACCACATTGTGTGTGAATATATACATAGTACATTAAGTAAGCAAGAGTAAAAACTGAATGAAAGTATATTAACACAGCCTCTCTCTCTCATATTGTGTTTATCTATATTAAGTTTTGAGACAAATCATATAGTGGCATGAGCTGAGCTGATCTAGTTGGAAACATGGAAGGAAATTCAAAACAGAACTGTTGGCTAGCTGCAGTTTTAAATGACTTTGTATTTTTCCTTTTAAAAAATTATTTACATCATAATCAAGGACAAGTTTTTGTCAGAAAAAAAAAACAGAGAGCACTTGTTACCTTCTGCTGTTGTGTTTTTTTTTTTTTGCTGTTACCTCATACAATCAAGATTACAAAGTCTTCATCTTTTCTCATCTAGATATATTCCAGAAATATTTTGGTAGTAAAGTTGTTTTAAAATTATTAAGTCTTAGGAATAATTTATGAAGAAGCATTATACTCCAAAGGCCTAACACACTCAGAATCTCAGATCAGCTCTGGGAAATGAGAAACATTTTGTACAACAAAAGCCTAATCCCCAAATTAAAAAAGAAAAAGCACAACAACCACCCAAATCCCAATCCAAATCCAAAACGATCAAAAAAAACAACCTGATTTGACTTAAAACATTTTTATTTCAAGATTCTTATCTGCACACATGAACCGTGGAACTTCAGCTCAACTTAAGGTGATCCACTCCTGCTGAATACCATAAATTCTATCTCTGCCTATTTGTTTCCTCTAAAGAATTAGATATTAGAAATTAATGACAGCTACTTAGAAGATGGAGCTGAGGCTCCAAGATTTAAGAACATCTTACTGATGGTTGCACCTCATATCAAAAGTGTTTCAGTAAAACTTACAGAACTCTTTCCTCTCAATCTTGACAAATTCAGTTAAAATCATAAGATAATTACCTGTCTCTGGATTCCATACATACGCTTTTCCATCTTCACTTCCAGAAAAAAGAAACGTACCGCATGGTGTTAAAGTGCTGTGAATCTTCTCTCTGTTATTCGTAGCACCTATATATTTCTTTGTAGCCAAGCTGAAAGTATAAAGAATAGTTTGTAGAAGATACTTCCATTTTAGATGACTTCTTGTCTCAGTCCTTTCCTGTATCTCAGAAAAATAAACAGTGATTCCCAAGCAAATAAGCAAGCACCCACTTTTTGCTGAGTGCAACTCTTACCCTTCATTTTCCCTACTTTGTTAATGAACTTGAAATTACACAAAAGTTTACATCTTTGTCTTTCATTAAAAAAAAAAAAGTATATACTTAGATATAGAGAATAGATACAGATATAGGTATCTGAATTTTCTTGATTCGGGGCTTCAAAGAAAATGTGGAAATTAGTACTATTATTCCAAGCTCTGCCAAAAATGTTTTCTTCATGCTTTTTGAGTTTAACTGCTACTTAGTAATGCGTAAATTTATCTAGCATCTCCCCTTACACTTTTCAGGCTATTATTTACTTCATTACAAAAGCAACAGAAGAATCAACAAATTTTAGACAAACATCTTTTACTGTTAATGTTAATATTTTAATATTATTCTCCTACTTAAGAGTAGGAACCCTTATCATTGAGAAACTACTGGTCAGCATAGTCATAATGATCTAAAAATGAACTAGTCTGTTAAATAATTTGTAAGTACCATGTAAGACAGAACTGGCAATAGGATTTAAACTAGCATCCCAGCTTGCAAGAGAACACCTCCGACACCACATACAGCTGGAAGAGGTATGGAAGTGCGAAGTGGAGAAAAATTATACTGTGATGAAGATTTTGAGGCAAGAAAAATAGTAATAGGCTAAAAAAAGCCCTCAAAGAGAACAATAATTTTTAAAAGGTTACTGCAGAAGCAATGGACATATGCCAGGAGAATTGCAATGTGATTTATATTACAAGACAGAGCATTACTTCTAACAATATTCTGAATAAATATATGAGATACAATTCTCTTTGGCAAGCTTTGGATGCTTTGAAGATCATATTGCAAGAACATATTTGCCCAAGTGAGAGTTTAGGTTGTGTGAACAGAAAGACAGTATCTCTGAGATGTGTAGAATAGCTCTATATGATGTGAAACTAACCTGTATATGAAAGAAACCCTGATGTCTGAAACAAAATGCTGATCACATACCTGAGTGACAGGACAGCATTATCCAAAAAGATTAAAAAAAAGTTGAGAGGACAGCTCAGAACAACTAGCCGTCAAAGTGAATTGTGTTGATCTGTGACCTCCACCCCCTCTTTTCTCATGCATGGAATGAAAAGTTAATGATGACGTGCAAACTTATCATTCCTGGGTATCTGACTCTGTGGTTTATTGATAGATTTAAGCCAGTGTAACTCTGGGCTGTGGTCAAAGCAGTAGTCCTGCTGCTAACCTCTCCACCCTTATTTTCCCAGGCTCTACCTCATTTCTCTAGTGTATTAGAAGCTATCAGATGAGTTAGATTAGATAATTGATTTAAATTAATATTAATCATTTGCTTTTGTAGGTTGATTTTCAGCTGGATCAGTTCACTGATCTGACTTACCCTGCAAAGATCTCTAGAGCTGATAAACAGAAAATACTAGGAAAACATGGCTAAAGGTGTGCTGTATTCTACTGACAAGATGACTTAAAATAGTTGTGCAACTGCATATCATGTTAACTCCTTGTAGAGATTAAATATGTATGTCTTATTTTCTCTCTGACACTAAACTCTCTTCACTATTCTGAAATGATTCTGATAGGACACCAACATCTACTTTAAAAAAAAAAAAAGGCTACAAGTTATTTCAGTTCATCTACAGATTTCAGGTTTTCACTGAGTGGATAAATTTAACTTTCTAGTGCAGTCATTATAATTTACCATTTACAGTAACAAATAAAGAGTCACTTTTAGGACTAGAAAGCCCTCAGCAAGCTCAAACACACAACCCGATACATTCAGCAGTGAGATCTCTGGAGGAGGTAGGCCATGACAAGAGAGAACACACAAGTACATTATAAACAGATATGGTTTCTCATGCTGTCAGAAAGCAAAGGTATTTCTCACAGGCAATTTCATGTAGAGAACCAGAGACTGCTGATTTTCTGCAGTGAGGCAGAGGAAGGGAGCCCATGAAATTAAGAATGAATCTTCTACAAAGAGCAATCTTTAATATAACTTCTCAGAGGAGAACGTTCAGATGCATCTTATTAATGTATGTAACTGATCAGAGTTAAGTTTTCCTAAGTTTCACTCAATGACAGGATGAGAGGCAATGGACACAAACTGAAATATGGGATATTCCATTTACAGCTAATTTTTTTTTTCATACTTCGAAGATGTACAAACACTAGACCATGTTGCTTACAGAAATCACAGACTTTTACTCTTTGGAGACATTCAAAACAATTGGACAATGCCTTGAGCAACCTCCTCTTGTTCTTTGATTAGTGAGGTTGGGTTAGACACTCTTCAGGTCCCATCCAACCTCACTAACTCCAGTGATTTTGTCAATCTCATTTCTCGCAATCTGTTAGTAGAGCATTACATTCACAACTATTAAAACAGGAAAGTAATCAAGAATTAGGTTAAAAAAAATCTCACCACCTGTTCAACACAACCATAATACATACATAATTGCATTATTCAATATATATGATGACAATCGTCACTATATTTTTAACGTGAAAACACTTTTCCAGGCACTTCCCAATATGAAACTAAGAGAAATATATGAATGTTAAAATTTAAAAGTTACTCTCAGGCCTAAGTTCCATTTTTAAAAGGGAATGCAATCTTTAGGAGATTAAAGTATTATTTTTCATGTCGTCTTAAGCTCTAGAGTAATGTATTCATTTTTAGCTATTTTATTCTAAAAGGCATAGCCAAAATCACACAACAGTGTTTTGAGATGATTTTCCAACATTAATATCTCTACCTTTAATTATTAGGACATATTTCTTATTCACAATTATACATTTAGCAGTTATATGGAGTCTGATTTCTCCACTAAGAAAATTTTAAAAGTAAATACACAGTAATACCCAAATCTACTTACATTCTGAGATCGGTAATTCTCAGGGTACTGTCTTTGGCATGGATTAATAAACGTCTTCCATTTGGATGCACCTCCAGATGATTTATTGGAGTTCCTTTAAGATCATTTTCTTTTATTTCCTACAGAAAGATGAGAAAAAGTCTTAACAGTCAAGTTTGTAAACGTTATTATTCTTTTTTCTCTTCCATTGCTCTTTTCCTGCTCTCTTTACTCTATTGGGTTAAGAAAAACGTTTGAGGCAAGATTCTAATACGAGTGAGCTTCTGAAACACAGCTGATGACAAAAAAACTGACTGAACACTAGGCCTCAAAGATATTAACAAAGGTGACTGTTTTATTGTTTTCTCTAGAGAATAAATCTAATAAATTCACATCTATCTGTTAATATGACATTATTAAACCTCAAGCATTTTCATGCTTTATATGCCAAAATTAAATGTGTGAAATAATTCAAAAATGCTGTCAATGACTCACAACATGATTTTGTACTGTTAACAAATTATTTCCAGTTAAACAAGTTAATTTATTTAAAAAAAATGAATTCTAATCAAATGACTAGATTTGCAACACTTCACATAAAAATTACAATGCTAGTTTAAGAAACCTGTATACTTTATTAATTCTCCAGTGTTGAAACAGGCATTGAGAACTTCCTTTCACAGACGTATCCCAAACTATTATCAGTCCTGAACTATCTCCTGAGAACATGTGGAGCCCTGTGAAATAAAAATATCATCTCAGAATACCATACAAAAGAATAAATAAAGACAAGGAATTATGAACAACAAGAAGAAAGCTTCTATTATTTTCAGGAATAAGCAAAAACAAATTACTTCATATTTTGCTGTGACATAATCAGTGCAATTACATTTTGCTTGCACTAGAGAATGGAAGTTGATACTGTAAATTTGGATTTAGCAAGTAAATTAGACACAAGGGTGCTGAAAATGTTATTAAATTTATTCATTTTCTATTCATATGCTAAAAATGAACATTCATAACTGAGCGAGGGTTAAGAGAATCACATGAGATGAGTTGGAAGAAACATTTAAAGGTCACCTAGTCCAACCTTCCTGCAATGAACAGGGACACCTACAGCTCAACCTTCCTGCAATGAACAGGGACACCTACAGCTAGATGAGGTTGCTTAGAGTTCTCTCCAGCCTGACCTTGAATATCTTCAGGGACAGGTCACCTACGCCTTTGGGCAACCAGCTCCAGTGCTTCACAACTCTTATAGTTAAAAAAAAAAACAACAAAAAACAAAACCCTTTTTCTTATATTCAGTCTCAATCTCCCCTCCTTCAGTTTGAAACCATTTCCTTTCACAAGGTTTGAAACCTTGCCCTTTCACAACAGATCCTGCTAAAGAGTCAGTCCCTTTTTTGCTTATAGCCTCCTTTCAGATACCAAAAGGCTGCTCACAGGTCTCCTATGAGCCTTCTCCAATTTGAACAGCCCCATCACTCACAGTCTGTCCTCATAGGAGAGGTGTTGCATCATTTGGGTAATTTTTGTGGCCCTCCTCCGGACACACTCCAACAGATCCATGTCTCCCCTTTTTTTTTTTTTTTTTTCCTTTTTTTTAAATGCAGCCCAAGATACAGTTGATTTCTGGGCTGAGTAGGTACGTTGCCATCCAGTCTGACTACCTGCCAGCCACCAGTACTCCCAAGCCTTTTTCCATAAGGCTTTCCTCAATCCCTTAATTCCCCAGCTTTTATTGATAGTGAATGATAGTGATGACCATCTTGTGCTTATCTATATATTCTCCAAGAGCAACTTGAACATGTTCCAATAGTTGATCTTAACTTAGGCACAAATTCTGCTTAGGAAAAATGCATCTTTTTCCTCTATTTAGTAACTATACCCATTAATATTTCCAAAAATGAATCACACAACTGCTAAGGAAGTCACTAATGCCCAAAGTCAAATACTTTCATGTACATTATTCATTCACCCATTTTCAATTCTCCCCACCAACCAGTGTATTATGTCAGTGCACCCGTAACACTACCCACTTTCTGCTGTTAATCTACCAGTTAACATTCTTCACAACATTTGAACTAATCTCTGCCCTCTTATCTCACCACCTTTCCACTTCAGTCTAGCATTAAAATTCTCAGTCTTATTTCTGTTGTTCTATTTTTTATTTTTTTGTAGTTGGCAACTTAAAGACAGATGCTCCATATTGTTTAATTACTGTTCTGAACACGTAATCTTCTCAAGTGCTGAGAGTTCTCTCAATCTGGTTTCAAACTTCCAGCTTCTGCTCTTAAATGATTATGTAATTCTTCAATTCCTTACCTAAACATGCTTTTTTTCCCTATTTACCTCTCTACTCTAGCTACCAGGCTTTCCATCTGTATACTTTGGCATTTGCACCCTCTGAATAGCAGTATATGTACTTTATCTTCTGCTATTTTTTGCTGCAATATATACAAAACATTACCTAACAAATATTAGATAGTTATAGGGACAATACAAACTAAACTGCTATCAAAATGTGTCCAGTCACCACCACTGACTATACATTTGTCTGTTCATCTTTTCTACGCTTACCATTCCTGATGACCCTTCAATTACGTCAGGAACTACGTGTCCCTTTGTGCTTGTCCAAAGTAGTTCCGAATAACACACAATACTAATATATTGATTACAAACAGAACTAAAATGATTTTATCATAGCATTTCACATTACCACTAAGAAATAAATCAAGTTGCATGAAACTAGTCTTCAACTGAATTGAGTAATATTTGAAGAAGCAATACCAGGTATATACCTTCTGTATCAAAACAAAGTGTGTTGATGAAACTTTTGTGACCATCAAGCTCTTGTAGCAGTTGTCCATGGATTTCTTTCACATTGGCATTCCATATTCTAATTACAGCATCATAACATCCTGTCGCCACCAAAGAATCAGAAACTGGGTGGTACTTCGCAGTGTAAACAAATGAAGGATGAGGGAAAACTTTCACTGCAGATGCAACCTGTGTTTCAATCTTCCACATTCTAAAAGGAAAAAATGTTAGGACATCTACTGAATAAAGCAATCACATACATGGGTACAACTGATACCTTACTTTATGCAGTGGTCCTAAAGTCAAATGCTTGCTAGCACTTAACAGCCATTTTTAATCTTCCCAATTTGTTCCACATATAATCCACTAATACACTGCTTTCAAACAAGAATTAGTGTACATCTAATATTTCACATAGTACTCTGTCTTGTAGTTAAATCCAGGAGGACTTATTTAATGGCTATTTTGCACATTTTAAAATACACTAAGTACTTCATGGAATTGTTTTTTTTTTTTCTTTCTTCAGTTATAAACACATTATTAAGAGTAGGGTATCATTAAAAGAAAAACAAAATAGAAGTAAAAAAAAGAATAAAAACACAACTCACAAACGTGTATCCAGGACCAATTAAAAAAAAAATTAAAAACCCAGAAGATTTTAAAAACAATTATCTACCACAGAGCGGCAATCATGATCTCAAAGACATTTTCTTCAGATAAGTGCATATATACTATTTATATACTAAACTGAATTTATTTCCTGCCATTCACTATCCACAGCTGTAATATCAAGGGTTTTTTTTTTTTTTTTTTTTTTTTTTTTTAAGAAGTGTTGTTTCATGCTCATCTGTTGAACTTTTTCCTAAGATGAACACATAAGTGCAATGGTACACAGATTATGAAATAGAGGCAGATAGCACACTGCAGAGAGTGCACAGTTACAACGTGGAATCTAGTTGTATAAGTGCTATCCTTCCAGGTTTTGTTTCCAGTGCATGCTGAGGAATTCTAAGATCACACTGAGGTGAGCTCATTACAAAATTACAGTCCCTAAGAGTACATCCATTAATTTGCAACTTAATGTACAAAGTCACAAACCTATCTTAGAATGGTTTTGCTCTAACAGCAGAAAAGCTTATTTATTGCTCAGAAATAATGAGGTATTAAAATCTTAGGTAGGGTCAAGGCAGCACTACTAGTAGAAAACGCTATATAAAGAAGGATTCACTTAACTTCTCAGTTTTCCCTTCAGGCTTTTGCACAACTCTGAGTGAAAAATCCAGGTAATAAACTGATGTGACTTTAAAATAACAAAGATTCTTTCCATCCTCATCCTTTAACTCTAATATGTTTCTAAGGTCAAATAATTCCAACATTAAGGAAAAAAGAAGAAAATCCTTTCCTAAACTGAGTCACTTTGAAGGCAGTGGACAATAAACATAGGAAATAACTCATCCTATGACTACGCATAGCACACAAAAGGAGGTAGATGGCTGCAGTTTCATCTTGCTGCCACAGATTCAAGAATTCAGGAACACTCATGGAATTCATACAAATATAAACAACTGAAACTGACACTTCCCGTAATATAAAATTAAAACTTACTTTTCCTGAATCCGAATGAAATAAACAAAATATTCTCTTTATTCATACACAGAAAAAGATAAGGGGATAGCAAAAAAGCTCCACATACATCATTTAACAATTCTTCTAGTATTTTAATTATGCAACTCCCTGTAGCATTACTGAATTGCATAACAGAAGCAACAGATAGGGATCTGAAGAACTTAACAAAAAAAGCCTATGAAAACCTATGAAGTTGCTTATAACAAAATTCTGCAGTGTCATGGGCATATTTTCCTGTTTTCTACAGTTTTGAGAGTTTTGCTTTTAAACCTCAAACAGATTAGGATTTTAGCATTAACACTGCATGGTAGTAAACTTTTTAATTGTAGAGGAAAGTGTGTAAACATTCAGACATTGAAATAAGACGGTCAAATTCCAGTCGTAGTAACTTAAGTTGCAATATTTAGCTATATGTCCAGAAAAATCAAGATTTACATACGTGCAAAGTGGCAGATTTAAGCACGTTTCACAAATTTTAGGTTTTCTATTTCCTGCCTCATGTACAAATTTGCAAGTTTAATGCAGAGTTCCCAATACGATGTTTCTCCAAGGACAGAATATTCCTACTATCTCAACGGTTTCTTGAAATATAGAGCCTTTTTTATTCATTGGTTTGCTGGGCTTTAGATTTAGATACTACCATTTTTTTGTGAAAGTCTTACTCTCAAATATATACACACAAAATGCTGTCACTTTCTTTCATTCTACTGAAGCTGTCTGCCAGAAGATTTCTATCATACATACCTGACAGTACCATCAGAGGATGCAGTAAGAAGGTGTTGACTGTCCTTTGACCAACAGAGATCATACACTATGTTAAGGTGACCACAGAATTCTCTCAGGAACTGTCCAGAAGGAATTTCATACACTAATGAAAGTTTAAATAGAAAAATAAACATTTTGAAAGCATTAACAATCAACTGTACACAAATAAAACAAAGATTAGTCTAGCCTAAGGCTGAGTTTTTGCTAGTACAAGTTAGTTTATTTTCCTTATGTTCTTATTTTTCTGAAAACAGTAACAAATAGTCGCTAGATGTGCGTGGACAGCAAGCATACACTTCCATCTAGTGGTTCACAGATGTCACAGATGTCTTAACCCTTCCTAACTCTTCAGATACTAGGTCCACCAGGTTTAAATTATTAAAACCACAATCTGGATAAAGTACATCAGTTACAGAAAAATACTCCACAGTTTTAACTTACAAGCAATGGGATAGCCATTCTTTCCTGCACATGCCGCTGCCAGGGTTCTTCCATCATGAGAGAAACGAATACAGAAACAGCCCATATCTCCACCTCGCAGTGAAAGCAGATGCTTGTTTGGAATGCGACAAGCCTAGCTTTTCAGACAAGAACTGGAGTTACAAAGTTATAAATATTGACTAAACAACCCTCGAAACACTTTCTCAGCTCTTGTCTTGGGTAAGTTTTCAAAAATTACTAATATCTGAAGGGAATTCAAAAGAAGAAAAAATAAAAGTCAACCTTATGAACAGAGAGTTCTTCTGTATAACTTCCACCACATTTAGCTTGTCTGTACTAGAGAAACAAATAAACATACAACTTATAAGTTTTTAAAACTCAAGGAAATATAAAAAGAAAATGTCCTTCATTTTACGATACACTTAGCCATGACTATCCTTCATATTATACACTACGGAGTTAGCAACTCAAGTGCCATTAAGTAGTCTAAGTAAAACTTTTAGTAATTTAACAGCTGCAGTATGAACTAAGAAAACTAACTACAGGCACGTAAAAGTTTGGTCTGCCAAATCACCTTCGGCATTCCTCATCCATATTGTAAATCTCTATTATTAATATTTTTCCAATGTTTAACTCTCAAAAAGTTATATAGGCATTACTGTGCTTAATCACCTCTTAAAATTCCTCCTCTTTTATCTATGGGCTTTTACTCCAAAAATTAAATTCAAAACTTAAGAGAAACTAAACAAACCAGAGTAGTCATGTGACTATTTAACCTAAATTTGATTTATTTTTAAGAATGACAAATGAACAGATTTCTATGCACTTAAAGTATACAAATATTCTTATGATCTGCTTATGAAATAATTTAGTATACATTCTTCACTTAAGAATACAAGTAAATACATCTTGGTAAAAACTATATATGTGAGGAGGTGTATTCCTGCTTTTTAACCTCTTTAAAATAAAACATTACAATGTTGAATCAATTTCAGCTTCAAAAAAAACTTTTCACTTAAACTTTATATAGTTTGAGTTCATATAAAAATATTTCATATGAAACAGCTCATAATAGGGCATTTTGGAAATATCACCTATCTATATTTATGGAGACAGATAAAAATATATTTTAAAGATACTTTATCTTTAAAAGTAAAGTATTTTTTTCTGTATACAAAGAAAATAATAACTTTGAATGATTTTTTTTTTTCCTGGAAAAACATTGGCTTTAGTATTCTTCAGAGCAACATCCCGCTAATATTACAAAAATGTTTTCAATGGACATCATATCACAAAACAGATCACTGTTGGTAACAAAGGTTTAGTTAAGAATAAAGGAGCTGTCAATTTTACTTTTATTGCAAACTAATATTTTTAGGATTTTTCTTTCACTTGTCTTTGAATAAACACCTCTTTGCAGAACAGCAATTTTTGGAAAATTAACATTAACATGAATAAAAATTTTAGGGAACCTGCCATTTGTAGCAAGAAAATCTGCACTGTGAAACAGACTTACCTTTATCATTATAATTAGCAAGCATGACTGGGAAATAAAGGTTTAGATATGTTGAAGTGTTCTCCTTGAAAGCAGTTGTACAATTTTGCTTAAACTTGAGAACTGTTTTCCTAACTCACTTACTTTCCTTACTTACATAGCTGAATAGTCTTTCAGATTCCTAGAGAATTCTGGAGATAAAAACATTTGACTCTTGGGAAAAATAGTTGGATGAACTATATTGGTTGGAAGCTGTGCCTTCTCTGCTACCTCAGAGAGAGCTTCATGTTTTGTGCTTTTAGTTGTGTTGTTTCGTTCTTTCTAATGTTTTAATGCTTCATAATACATCATACACATAAAGCTATTAAGAGATAGTAAAATTTTAAATTATTTTTTACTTAAAAAGGAAAATAAAACACCTCACCTGTCCAGGCAGCCTTGACCACTTTAACTGTTCTTTTTTCTTCTCTATAGAACTGTCTTCGCATGATTTTTTAGATCCCTCCCCATGGAGCACACACGGTGTTGCACTACTTTGCTCCTGTTGAACAGCCACCATAGAATGGAAAGAAGGGGCAACCTTGAGGCAAAAAAATTAATTACTAGGGAAAAAGTTCAGAAAATGAACAGTGTCATATCTGAAAAGATTGAAAAGTACTTTTAACTTCAAGTGTGTTGGTTTGGTTTTTTTGTTTGGTTTTTTTGTTTTTTTTTTGTTTTGTTTTTTTACAGATGAAAAACAAAGAGACTAGAGAGAGCCTCATATATGAGATTCAAATATTAAGAAATTTATTAAAAGCAATTCATAGTTAAGTGACTTACCATTCCTCTCACTTACAGAATTTACACATTTGCATAAGTACAGTGACTTAAAACAGCATTTCTCCTAATGAGAAGGAATAAGTTTTCCAGAAAGTACCCTGAATTTTCTGTCAGTGGCAGAATATGCAATGCTACAAATGGGAGAAAGTGTCTATTTTTCCAAAGATAGCCACAAAGCACTGAGTTTAGAACAGATATCTTAAGATGCAAATTTGTTATTATAGCTAGCTATATACTAGCTATTTTATATTCTACACACTAGGCTAGCATTTATATAGATGCACATATACATATGACACACATACAGATTTTTCTGTAGGAGCCTCGTATCAGTAAGTATATAAAATGTAACTTACATGATCTGGCAGTTTTATGCCTCGTACAGTAACATATAAAGTTGATGGGTAACGATTTCTAGGACACTTTGCCCACCAGTCATAAACTTCAACAACATCTGAGTGTGACCTGGTCTTTGAAGGTGGGTAATACAATTGCAGACGGAGTTTTCCATCAACGTTTAGAACTCCATTTGCACCAACAAGCTGTAAATGTGATTAAAAAGAAGTGTGTAATGTTGTAATTCTATAATGCAATTGAAAACACAGCAATGACAGTGGGATAAGCAGAGTCCCAGGCCGCAGCAAGTGAGGATAAGCCCAAGTAGAGCAGCCATAGATGCAGAAACAACAGTTAAAAAAAAACAACAAAACCACTCACCTTTGAAAGGACTCAGGTAAGCAAGGATTTCCAGCAAGATACCCCTGTCTCCACTGCCAACCCTTAAAAGACACCTTTAGAGACTGCCAACCCTTAAAATACTGCCAACCCTTAAAAGACACAGGGAGGGAGTGGATCCTGGCTTGGCCCCTTCCAGTCACTCAGGTGTATTCCATACACCTGAGCTCCCCTGGGTTGGCATTACCTTCCCACCAGGCGCTCAATCACTGTTTCAGGCCATGACTTAGCGTTTCTACTACAAATGTTTATACAAAACTAATAAAAATCTTTCATTATTTCTAATATTACAAATAAACATAACATTCTGAAATCCACTTCCTTCTGGGGAAGATTACTATTCCTGAAAGTGGTAATGAAATAAGTAAATAACTTCATCATGAAATCACAAGGACTAACACTAGGTCTTAGAGTATATTTCACCTGCACAACAGTGATATCCTGCAGACGGAAAAACCTCTGCAGCCTCACTTACTTTTTTAAATAGCCATTTGCTAGAATCACCAAAATCCTTAATGACTGTAAATCCATAGAAAAAACAACCTCTTCCAAACCTGCCTCCTCATCCACACTTGGGTTGTTAGATTTAGGGTAGTATGGTTAAGTTGCCATTAGACTTGATAAATCTTAAAAGTGTTTTCCACCCTGGGCAATTCTGTGATTCTATGATAACTTTGATTTCTAGAGCTCAGGGCACTAGTAAGACTGACTCAGAGCAGAAGATATAGGAAAACTTTTCAAACTTCAGAGGAAATTGATGTAAATACAGTTAGAAAAGTAAATTGCTATTCCTCTCTGAACATTAAGTCATACTGTCAGAACAAGTCAGAAGTTAACACTTATGTTTTTCATTCTGTGTACCTACTGCCATTAATAATGGTCATCACTTATCTAAACACTTCTACACTGGTTGACCAATGAAGGCAAAACGCATACAGATGCAACAGTAATGAAGAACAGGTCATAGTTTTATTTGTACTTAAGAGCTTGAAATCCATCCTTCCTTTTGTTCAGGAGCACAGCTCTGGCTGTACGCACACCCAGACAGAGGATTCTGATTCCAGCAGAATCATCTTGGGATGAGATAAGAATCATTACAGAATGATCAGAAGGTCCCTGTGCTTTCCCATATCCTTGCAGTCCATTTATCTTCTCCTGTATGTCTCATGTTATGGACTGCTTCACGGCTGTCAAAATTTATCATCCACATAGTTAAAAACGAACAACCCTGAAGCAGGTTAAAACATACAATAACCTTGTTAGATCTTAAAAGATCAAATGAAGACACTTGAATTTCCTCTAAATAGAGTTAAAAAAAGCATGACATGCAGGCTCTACCTCACTGCTGCAGCATCTCAAGCTCTGCAATTAAAAATGGCAGTCATTTTATTATCAGGCTGGGGAGTCTTTCTGAAGACTGGTCAACTGAAAATAGCAAGTTTCTCCTTTCCCTATCAGAGATAGTCTCCCTCTACTCTTGATGAGCAAATAAAATGTGGAAATTATCCCACGTTCTATACCCTCTCTCGTAAAAATAGTTATTCTTTACTGAATTTCCTGTGAACTTGATCTAGAGAAGAGAGAAGGAAGGATGTGAACAGCCAAACAGGAAAGGATTTGTTTTTCATCTCCTCAACCTGGAAATATTTAGACATTTTACCAATTACTAGTAGTTATTTTATATAATTTAATAAAAAAGGTTTCTACTATTTTCTTCTTTTAAATATTTACAATACCTTTAGAAATGCCCAACAGATTTTTCGGAAACCACAGTCCTGAATTTGTGCATCAGAGTTGATTCTCACTTCATCCATATTTAGAACATCAAGGATCTGCAAGTATCAGAAGGAATATAACTGTACTTTTAGTGACTATATACTTTGTAATATAACTTTTGCAATAAAAAAAATACTGCTGAAAATACACTAGATGTGATTTATTACAGATTTCAGTTTTATACAATTACAAAAAAAAAAGTTCCACACAATGACACAATTAGAAGCAAGAGGGCCTTTTGCATTTACTTGACGACTACTTATGATCTGTTTTTAAAAAAGAATTGTTTTTTTTCCTTTAAGATCAGGTTTATTTTTTTCCCCCTTCTTTCTCAATTAAAAAAAAGAAAAAGATCATTAATAATTTTCATAAATCCTATAGTTCATAAATCATACGTACAGATAACATTCCTAACAGGCAAAACAAGCTGTAAATTAATCAAACGGGAAAAGATCAGTCAAAAAGCTAATTTTCCTTCTTAACTTCATCAGTTATGCTTATAAGAGCCTTCATTTTTCTCATCAGATCAGAATCTTCTCATATATAGCAACTCCTTTAAGTTCATGAAGCATACAAAAAACTTAAAATCATTTTATTTTCTAAGTTATACTTCAAAAACCATGATGTTCAAACAGCAAGTTTTTGGTGTAGTCATACTTTTGGCTCCACCATTATGATTCCCATGAACAATCTTTACACACAACTGTAGTCACATCTGTGCTAACTAGAGACTCTTAATTCTAGAGATGTGTTCATTTACAAGTATCACAGAAAATAAAAAAAAAAATGGTGATATTGTATATGTAAGGTATTTGAAATTAGAAAAACTAGGAATAAAGAAATATTTATTGTATTAGCTTTGCAATTTCAGTTAAATACTGAAGAATCTCTCTTTGTATACACTTTTTACAATAACTGAAGTACTTAAGCAGAAAATTATGTTAAAGACATACTCCACAATTTCTAGAACGTTAACAAAAACAAGGCAACAGCTTGTTCATTGGTACAATGGAAAAGACGCACTGCTGCAAGCAGACTGTTTATGAGTTTCCAGTACTTAAGCTTCTTTTCACATCAAGAATTGCCACCCCAGATACATGTATGGGCTGGGAGAAGAACTCATTGAGAGCAACCCTACAGGGAAAGACTTGAGGGCTCTCATGTATGAGACATGAGCCAGGAGTGTGCTCTTGTAGACTAGGGGGGCCACGAAGATGATCAGAAGGCTGAAGAACCTCTCCTATGAAGAAAGACTGAGGGACCTGGGCTTGTTCAGGAGAAGTACTCTAGGAAGACCTTACTGTGCTCTTCTTGTACTTAAAGAGGGCTCATAAAAAGATATATATTTTTCAGTCTCACAGTGACAGGACAAGGGAGAACACTTTTAAAGTGAAAACTAGAGTCAGATTAGATGTTAGACAGAAATTCTTTACTAAGCAGACAGTGAGGTAGTGGCACAGGCTGCCCAGAAATGCTGTGGGTTCCCCATCCCTGAAGGCATTCAAGGCCAGGCTGAATGGGGCTCTGGGTAACCTGATCTGGTGAGTACAACCCTGCCAACAGCAAGGGGGTTGAAAATCTAACATTTCTTCCAACTCAAGCCATTCTATGTTTCAAAGATGAATGTGGAAAAGAAAGTGTTATATTTTTTTATGTGATATCATCCCTCCTGATCTGGAGTGATTTTAATGAGCCTTTACATTGAATTTGTTATCTGAGTTCATAAGAAAGCTTGATTCTTCTTACAGATCAGGTTTTTTTTTTTGGCTTATAAATAAGTGATGTTAACAATCACCAATACTACTTTTTGAAACCTCCACCTAATGCTGTATATTAAAGCTTAACTTGTAATTCAATATAACTGAAATAAAACACTTGAATGAACACTTTACAAAATCACAACAATCAAAACATTGAAATGTTTTATCTTACCTCAAAAAATAGAATTACTTGAGGGCTTTCTTCACTATTTTGAATGAAATAATTAAAGTGCTCATTAAATATGACTTGTTCTTCCCATTCTGGGACTGCTGATTTAAACTGTCTCAAGTCATACGGCTGCGTCATAATAGGAAGAATGTGGTCGATTTGTTCTTCCTCATAGGAAGACACAACTTTCCTCTCCCTGTGTAAAAATTTACAAAAAGTTTTAATTGTTAAAATGTCTTAAAACCACAAAACTTAAAACGATAACTATAATTAACAAAATCAAGGAAAAATACAAGAGAACATTGAATTTTAGGGAAAAAAAATAAAAAAACACAGTGGTTAAAGCAATTGGCAATTTACACAGAAACGTGGCACAGTGAATTTAAAAATTCTAACAGTCATGCTATTGTGACCAAATTTATGCATAATGATTCTGATAGAGCCTATGGCATAAAAAAGGGTTAAAATTTGGCTTTCAGGATAATTATACATAACTGTGAAAGGAAGTAACGAAAGCGATTAGAAAAATGTATAGAACTGAATTTCACTTAAAGATTTTAGGAGTTGTTTTATGAAAATGAAAAGGCAAATGCTGCTTACGCCACAGGAGTTTTGCTTACTTATTCTAATTTGGTATCTGAACCAAGAAAATGTGAGAAATTGCCTCTCAGGAAAGAATACAGAATAAACAGTGCAGTAAACATGCAGATCTTAAAAGCAATAAAAAATAGCACAGATCATTTGAAAGAGTCAAAAAAGAATGAACATCATCCTAATTTACTGTAGGTATTAACATGCATTATCAGAGATGTAGAAGCTGGCAAGAGACCTTGTAAGCTTCAAATTCAGAGTTATCTTCATGTTCCATTTTATCAGGAGAAAAATAATACATATTTATAACAGTCACAGACAACAGAAAGAGTTTACTAAACAAAAGTCACCTATGATCCTTCTTGACATATAAGCCACTTTTCTGATCAATGATATGGATTTTAACTACAGGATGAGATACAAGATCAGTTTTAAGTCGATCAGATCGATGAATATAAACTCCCAACACAAGATCATCATCAGAACCAAATTTTGACTGAGTTGAAATTTCTGAAGTCCTCATTTCCTCATCATTTTCTGCAGAAACACCTGTGTTATCTTCTATAAACAATAAGAAACAAACAACAAAAAAAAAACAAAACCCAGAGATTACAGCAGCAGCTTAATGAGCAAAAATATTTCATGTTCTCATAACATTCAATAGTAAAGTACTAGTATTTCATATGTTCTTTTTGTACTAGACTAGAATAAAATCATAAAATTTGCAACATTTTAAACATGGTTGAAAGCACACAATATATATAAATGCATGTGAACTATTTTTATTAAAAATATTTAAAAACAGAGGTCTTTCTCTTGATTGACATAAACTCTTCTCTGCCATTATTACTTAAAATTAATGTAGTTCACTAACCTGCCCTAGGCTATGGCCTATAATTTTATTTTATTTCTTAAAAACTGTATAAGTAACAACTGATGTTCTCTAGTACATTCAACCTGAATCTACCAAACACTGGCTGAAGAACATCCCAATTTAGAAGTTACAGTGAGAATGCCATGCTTAATAGTTAGCAAAACATGAATTTGTGTAATGCCCCTTTTTAAAAAAAAAAATTGCTTCCTATTTTGGACTCTGCAATATTTGAGGAAATTAATTCTCCAATATGACTACATGGTACCTGAAAAAGCGTTTATGTTTGACCTGAGCAACAGGTTAAAACAGCGACAATACGCCGTTTATAAAGTAAGATGTGATTAAATAATCAAAAGGTAATTAGAATATGAAACTAAATAATGATCTATAAAGGTAGTGTATATATATATAAAATACTACATTATTCCTAAAGTACACTTGTTCACAATTTGGAAACCAACTCCAGTAAATGAATTCTCAAGATTATATGCAGATACACTAAATTAAATTCCTTACAACTGATTATTAGAATTGGAAGAAAAAAATACAACTAATTAAAGAAACAGATGCAACTCTAACTCCAGTCTCAGCCACTGTTGTGACAGTACTAGTGGCAAAATATTTAGATAAGAAACAGAAAAAAAACACAATCAAGCGATTTGGATATAGCAGCACACATTCATTTTGCTAGCAGACCTTTTTTTGTTTTCTTTTTGACCTTCTTTGCTTTATGTTTCTGTTTTTCCACGCTTTCCTCCAGGTTCTGTTCTTCCGATACAAATTCTCTTTCCAAGAAATGATTTTCATTGTTACCTTCTGCTGGATGATGCTGCAGCTCAGAAAGGGACATTGCACTGCAATGTAATGGATTACTGTCAACAATTGCATTCTATAACATATGGAAAAATTGTATGGAAGATTCAGAATCTGTAAGTTTAATATTAATATAAACAGTGTTCTGAAACACTGCCCTGTAACATCTATTTCATAACAGAATTATCCAGTTAGCTCATCACTTAACATACAAATACAAAAGCTCCCTGATTGACTATCTTAATATGAAAAATGTTGCTTAAGATTCATACACAAATGGTATACTTATCACAATACCTTGTTTCAGCTTCGCATACAACTGCGACTTCTTTCTTCTTTTTCTTCTTTTTGCCCACTTCACCACTCAATGCAACTTCATCACTTTGAACACCAGAGGTAAATTCAGACATCTGTTCTTTAAGTTTCATTCTTATTTTCTTTTTAATTGCATTTACCTCATTCTCAGACACGTGCAACTGATAGGCTTGAATTAGCTCTTCTTCCTCTTCTAATTCAATTGCATTTCTCCCTTCAGTGAAAGAATTTTTAATCTTCCCATCACCTTCTTGATGAGGTACGTCTGTTTGTGATTTACTTTTTGTCTTTTTCTTTGGAATATCATTAAGCTTTTTTTCAAAACTCTCCAACTTAACTTCACATAAATTTTCCTCCTCATTAAATTGTTCTTGTAACAATGATTTCTTTTTCTTCTTGTTAGACTTTGTTTGCTTGCTCGCCTCTCCACTAACAACATCATTATTTATTTTCTCTGCGACTGATGCTTTCTCTCTGAGTTTATTTTTTGTAAATCGGGGACTCTCTTCTTCAGGATTGTACGTGTTGTTTATAATTGCTTCATCATTCCCACTTTCTTTTGTTAGATCGATATTACTCCTAAAAGTGTCAAGCTATAAACAAAAAGAATATGAAATATACTTGTAATAAAATTATGTTCTAAGGATGAACATACTACTTCATGTTATTACTTCATCAGTATAACACAAAGCAGAATCAAGGATCTAATGGTTTTTATGTTTAAAATTAACAAGTGACAGACTGAAAGACAAAAGATAATTCACACTAGGAAAAAAAGTGTATTTGGACACTTGACCTTCAGTACAGTTTCACTATGCTTTCAAATGACTCATGCATATCTAGCAAAAAAGAAACCAGTAAGGCCACTCCAAAAAGTATACTGCGTAAGTATGCTTTACACTACGACAGACATGAAAACAATATGCAGCATGAAAACAAATATTTTCATCCATTTGAAATGCAAGCTAGAGACAAGCCTTAGGGACCATAAAGATGATCATGTTGATTGTTAGCCTTTGATAGACCATTACTCCATCAAGCCTTCAATTTACAAGACAAAATGTTGGTAGCAGGAGGGCTGCAGGATTGGCCTCTCTGAGCAGAGACCAGCACCACCCTGTGTCAGATCCCAGCCAGATCCAGCTGCTCCAACACAGACTTATCGCTGTAAAAGCAAATTTAAAAACAAAAAAACAAAAACAAGCACTGTCCAACAGCAACTGGCAGACAGGAGCGAGAAAGTTGAGAAAAACCACCCCACAGCCTCCAAGGTAGTGCAGAAGGAGGGCAGGAGATGTTCCAGGTGCAGAGCAGCAGCTCCCTGCAGCCTAGGAGAGGCCCACAGAGGAACAGGCTGTCTCCCTGAAGCCCCAGGGCACTGCACGGAGCAGATCTCCACATGCAGCCACGGAGGAGCCCATAGTGTAACGGTTGATGAGGCCTGAAGGAAGCACAGCCCATGGAGAACCCGCAGGAGCAGCCCAGGCTGGAGCTGCAGCCCATGGAGAGGGGCCTGTAGTGGGGCAGGAGGGCCAGGGGACCCAAGCTACAACAGTGCCTAAACTGTGCGCCATGTAGTTTGGAGTCATGTTGGGATAGTGCTTGCAGAGCTGCAGCCTGTGGGAAACCCACACAGGATTGGTTCAGAAAGGTCAGCATCCCATGGGAAGGACCCCACACTGAACCAGAGGCAGAGTGATCATGAAGGAACAGCAGAGATAAAACATTATGAGATGAGAGACATCTTCTTAGTTTGCATTTAGTTCTCACTGCTCTAGTCTGTTGTCAATAGGCAATAAATTAATCTTTCAGACTGAGTCCATTTTACCCGTGACAGTAATTTGTGAAACATCTCCTTGTCGTTATCCATTCCACTTTCATTGCATCTTTCTCCCCCTTGTGTTGAGGAGGAGACAAGCTATGTGGATCTTGGCTACATAACAGCACTAAAGCATAGCGCAAAAAGAATTCTTTCAAAAACCAAAATCAAAAACCTATTATATAACCTGCTTGAGTGTTTCTAAAATAACTCTGGTGTGCAAGAGTCATTTCCTAACAGAAACCTGGATTTGGCAAAATCCTGCTCGAAGTATTAACTAGAACATGTTATTATGCCTACAAAAGAAATAATTTGTCCACAAAAAGGCAGTCCAGTCACTTAGTTATATTTACTTTTCAGAAAAAAGACAACAAAAAACAGAATATCCTCATAATGAAATGAAAAAAAAAATCACAAACTTCAGCAAATTCCAAGAACATTAAAAAAAAATATAGCAGACAGCAAAAAGCTGTTTCAAGAGAGCTCTTGAAACACAAGTTCCTCAGACACATAGCCTGTATGATCTTAACTTGGGCCATGTTTTCTACACGTACAATTTCATTACCAAAAGTAATTAAAACATCATTTGCATCACTGGGTGCTGAACAGATAAGAGGACACTACTAGAAAGATCATTATCTGAAAAGCAGAACCACAGGAGATCAGCTAAGAGCAACTGTCTATGCATAACACACTTGATCCAAGTTAGAAAAAGCATCTCGTCTGGAAAAGCAGCTCAGAGGGCAGTGATGCCTTCGGAGTAACTCCAGCATGTCTGGTCCTGATCTCATCAGCTTAAAGCACAGAACAAACAAGGTGGCTTTTTTCAGGACTGTCATGTTAGGAAAACAGGGCAGAGGAAGCTACCTGTCCAAGAACAGGTTTGCTAGTACAGCTGATTTGACAGGAGAGGCTGGGGCACAGGCAAACACACACAGGCTGGCTAACACACAAGCCAAGCTCAGGTACTTTTCATTTGCCATCTGTACTCCAGAGCTGACACCCAGCAGTCTCTTTTATAAAGACTTCTCAAATGTGTGTGGAACCTGGAAACACAAACTGTTTTTGCTTATGATATCAAACATTACATAGGCAACTGTATGTCTTCCCACAACACAGACCTCAAAAGAATAAGAATCAGCACTTGCCAACTCAGTGAAGGGCTGAGTTGGCCACTGATTCTGCTTGCAGTGAGATAGTAAATAGAGAGCCTGAAATGGACACACACAGTGCATTCCTGCCTTAAATATAATACCTTAGTTTTCAAGGTATGCTCATCTCAATATTATCAGCTTGTTAGGCTGTAGTCTAGGAAAGAATTTCTGGACTCAAAGTCTTGTTTGTCACCTGGTAGAAAACTTCACAGTTTTTTTTTTGTTAGTTATATACCCTTTTCTACCACAAAATCTATACTGACGTAGATGTGTTAAATCCTTGCTTGATCCGACGCTTAGCTCATGCTAATAACTTGTAATAAGACATACAACTGGGGAAAAAAATAAGTATAGTGACTGTTAGCCTCGGAAGGATTAATAGCAAATCCCTTTCCTGACTGTGTCCTAATGTGTTACTTTTTCAGCCCTGCCTCTAGGCTTCAGAGCTACTGCACCTCTGGCTACTAAGCAGCAAAGTAGATGTTCACCAGCCACAGCTGATATCTATATCTATTTGCATTACAATCCCTTCATTCCTATCAGCTGTGACTTGAAACTCGCCCTGCCCTACTGCCCGTGGCTTCTCCCCTTCCAGTCAGGCTGCTTCCTTTCTCTCCAGCTAACAGGCAACACAGAATGCAGCAGGTGAGCAGTCTCTTTATCATCACATCTGACACTTAAAAATCACAGCAGCCTCCTGCAGTTCCAAACTCAGGTCTCAAGGAACACTGGACTATGAAGAAAAGGTTTTATTACTTTAAGAAAGATTAGGTCAGTAAGGACAAAAGCAGCAGCCTGAGACATTTCCAGTGGAAACATGCTCTCAGCCATGACCTGTTTCTGATCAAACCTGGGAAACCGTTTATGGCAATGATGTGGCACAAAGACAAACATCACTGATGAATTTCACATTACTTAAAGACATCCAAAACTCCGTACAGTTGTTATATGAAGTGGGCAAAACTGGAAGAGAACCAGACAAATCTCACCATCTCCTTCTCTTGCTTTCTCACAAACATTTATTTCTCACAGAGAAATGAAAGGCATTTGCTGAATCATTCAGAGAAATTCCTATCTAAATGCAGCATGGAAAACATCAATGTGAGCTCTTAAATCTTTGACAGACTTTAAGGAAATATTCAAAACTGTCAGTGAGGTTTCAATACATGTTCTCAATTATTTTTTTTTGTTTAGTTTTTTGATTGGTTTAAATTCACAGTTCCACCTACACTAATAATAAAAATGCTGTTTTGACAATTTCTTAAGTTGTAACTAGTTGCATTTAACTGTGGCAATGTTTGCGTACTATGTTTCAAAACCTGTAATACATAACTTAGCACAGATGCTTGCAGCCCATCTGTGTTTCCTTCCTTTGCTACTGAAATAAACCTAAAAACAGAATATTCAAGTAGTTACACATGCCAGCAAAGCAAAAGGCTTTTTTATATTTTAAACATCACACTGTTTCTCTGTATACACTATTGACAACCTAATACATGCTCCAAGGCTCACAAAGTAAATACATATATAAGTATCCATAAATACTAGCTTCAGATGATAAATGACAAACTTATGCTTCTGTATAACAACTTTAAGTTTTATCCATAAGTATATTTAGTAGTCACATAGTAACAAATACACAGAAAGACCTGAGATTACATAAAATAGCATTCTATTGTCTTTAACAAGTTACACAAGAATGAACTTTCACTTCCAACATGTGGAATGGATGCAACTGCAAGAAAAAAAAAGATAGACAGCATAACACATAACAGGAAGAAAATAAAAAAAATAATCAAAAAACTTGTCTTTTAAGCAAATCCCTTTCCTTGGAAATTCCAATCATTGTCAACAACTGGGATTATATAGGACTCAAACACTACATTTCTGTTCAGAAAAAAACGTTATGATATGAACTCAGAGGAATCTTTCGGGTTCTTTTAATGAGAGATATGCCACAAAAAAACAAGTCATCTAACCATGCACTCATTTTGATAGAAGCATTCGTAATCTGCTTGTCGTAAGCTAAGGCATAATCTTTAAAATGGATGTACTACACATAAGTACACACGCAACAACACAGGTAAAGAAACATAATTCAGCACATGCAGAAATACACTGATTATGGAGATCAAAATGAAAAGCATTGCAAGTGTCATTTAATGTTGTTTGTAAATTCCTCTACCAGTAACTTTAAGGAAATGAAATTGATGATGATCTAAGTTCTTATAAGTTCTCAATTCATAGATGTACTACATATCTGTATTATTCTCAAAACCAAATACTGTTATGATTAAAATCCTACATTATTCTATCATTCAGACTGCTACTGAAGTCAATAGTGAATTTAATAATTTTAACAATTAAAAAAAATAATAATAATGGGAAAAAAGTACTGACAGACTTCAAATAATTGCACATATCTTATTCTTTTCCAAAATAACTTACCAAATAATTCTGACATGCCTCTGAAGAAAAACTTCTGGTATGTAAACAATAAATAAAGCCCATGTTAAACTAAGACACGTAAGCATTTCGTTCAAAGTATAAACTGTATTTCAGCACATTTCATTTCTGAAGTACATATTCCTGGTCTTTTTCCATTGAGGAAGGCAGCTAACCAAAAGTTGGATGCATTCAAACTTACCACAATATTCTCCTGAGAGTGGGACTTCTTTTTCCTTGATTCCTTTTTCTCTGCTAGGCCAGCATGACGTCTGAAGATTTCCTCAAAGCGAACTTTGGTTTTTGCCTTTGCCTCACTTTCAACTGAAAAAATGTAAATTAGACTATGATTCAAAAACCACTACTCCTATAAAAGTGCTTTAACACGACAGGAGGCAGTAATTATTTTTATCAGGAAAAAATTTACCAAGAAATGTGTTTAGTATTCAGTTAAGAATTTCCACTGAGTGTAAACTGCAAGAGGATCACTTGGCAACATGGTACAAACACGGCTGCTACTCACTCACGAAACTGGCACTGTTTTTAATCTGTTTCCTGAATAAAGCAGATTTTTTAAACAGCACACACATGAGGATCAGCAAAAGTCCTTAGGCTAGCCAAAGCAGAGCACAGGCGTTTGCCTCCATCATTTATGAGCAGTGGTACCCTGATAAAAGAGGTTAACATACTGTCCCCGGGAAAAGGTGCAGCTCTGGGTTCTTACTGAGCCTGAAACAAATTTGCAAGAGGAAGAAACACCTATGGATCTGAAATCAGCTAACATTGAGAGCCCCTTTCTCTGAATCATGACATTGTTATCAGCAGCATTTTGACCCTTGAAGTAGTAGGCGTTCTAGCCCTGCCACTCTATGCCCAGGTAATGCTTAATTTGTAGCTAAATGATTAAAAATGCAATCCAGCACACCACCAGAAAAGGCTACCGAGTCCTCAACTAAAGCATTTTACTACTGTAATTAAAATATTTAAAGAAGTAGGCAAATTTTAAAAAATAAAATAAAAAAAATAAAGAAGCAGTACTTTGAAAACCAGATACAATCATGGGCTCAAAACAAAAGCAATGCAGCTTGAAAAATTCATCAACCGAAGAAGTGCCCACCACATAGTTCTATCCATTCAAATACACATTAGAAATTAAACTCAAATATTCTTACCTGTTGGCATTTTCAGTCCGCAGTTAAAGGTGGCTCAACAGAACAGCTGCTTCTTCCTCAGGATTCATCTTTTTTTTTTTTTTTCCAAAGTAATTAACAATTTTAATTAACACAACTGGCCCATGGACTTGAAGCTACAAATTGAATGCATGCTCATTAACATCAAGTATGAGCACAGGTCTTTCAGACAGTCTAGAAAGAAGTATTTCTCTAAATTACAAGTTCTCTGCTGTCAAACATTAGCACCTAATTTTCAGCATCCAATATTTGTTAATTCAAAGCAAAAAATAAAAAGCTATAGCAAGTTAAATAGATATTTTTTCTGAATAACCAAGTATTTCGGTAGTGCAGCCCTCAAAGAACAAGCACCGTACTGTACACTTCATTTATATGAAGCCATTTATACTGAAACTTCCCTAATCAGATTCCTATCTGATAGCATCTTAAAGAAGTCCCATTTTAGCCAACTGATATCCTACAATGAAGACTCACAGTTGTTAGCAAATCTAACTTTAGTGCAGTTCTATAAATATTTATGTTTATATAAAGCATTTTTATTTTGTATGAAGAAGACAAGCAATTACATGAAACTTTTCTGTAAAGTAAAAATGTTACACCCTTCAGGTTGTGGAGAAAAGCTTGAAAATGCAATACAAACAAAGCTGGAAGGCAAATAAAAATATTACACACGTTTATCTCTTCATCAAGAAAAATGAGAATGTTGTAGGGGAACTGCTAGGTCAGGGTTTGAACTGGTGATGGAGCACCTGATGAAGGGGTGGCTGGCCCAGGGGGCACAACTAAATTGTTTGCACCTGTGTTCCCTACCTGACCAGAAGAGCTGGACCCAGGGTTGAGCTGCCATGGGATCAAGTAAGGGCCAGCCACTGTAGGGTGGATCTCTCTTAGGCCTAGGCTTTTTCCTAAGGAGGAGTGCTGCATAGCCAGAGAGCCCCTTCAGTAGTTAGGCAAGCTCAGCTCTTCTGAGATTATTGGTTTACCTGTGAATATTTTGCTTGGTATTGCCAAGAACATGTCAGAAGCAATTTTGCTTCCTTGTAATCATAACAGTTGTATAATACAAAAAAAAAAAAAATGAACACGCTATTTTGTAAACAGGGGAACTAATGAAACCTACCTTCCTATGAATGCATTGTTTCCCTTGGCCTTCTATACAATACACTATCATCCCTACCTACCTTTCTAGCAGCACATCAGGCAAGAACTCCAAAGCCTTCCTACATAACAGCCTGTGTCAGACACTACTCACACGCTCACAGGACCCAGAATACAACAGTCCTAGTAAATTAAGATGTACTAGTAAATTTCACTATGCTATACTGATTAATTCTCCCTGGAACAGCTTCAGACCAAACCACCTAGCAGTCTCCTGAACAATACTTGTATACAGATTAGGAGTTGCTGCAGATTATGTGCCTGAGCATCTGCACTATGGTAGCAGCAGGTTCCTCCTGTCTCTTTCAGTGTGATTTGCTTCTTCCTTAACCCCCACTGGTACAAGCTTTCAGTTACTTACAGTAGCTTGGTCTGTTAACTGACAAAACCAAACCAAATTAAGAAATAAATAAAAAAAAAAAACAACAAAAATAGGCAAAGTGTATGGGTTGGTTTGAGGTTAAGTAAGTGCTGCTTAGTCAGTTGGCAAATGTTGTTAGTTTTATGTACTAAGCATCCAACAATGTAAGAATGTCTGAAAGGCCCATGATGACCAAAGTAACTCCACAGGAAATGAACTACTCTGTAATTCTGTATGCCTCATCCTTTCACCCACCAGGACACAAATATTTTCCCTTACTAAAAATGTTTCTACTTGTAGAGCAAAGCTTCATCGGCACAATTAAACAGTGACTGTTCAAAGTAACACAAATGCCTTATTCTGGGAATGAAAACAGAAAACACCGTTTTTCCAAACCCAAAATACTGAAATTACATCTGCTTTTGAAATTTATACAGTTATACAAAATGGCCATTTTAAAAGTATAGTTCATCATAAACTAGGAAACACTCATAATTTAAAGGAGCAGAAAACAATACAATGATAAAACTTAGCATACTAACACTGGGATCATTCACTGTGAGTGGCAGGAATGTGTAACATTTTCTAATGATTAGTTTACTGATTTCAACCATCTCTTCAAAAATTGAAAATCAAATGAAATGATAAAGTATACTTCACAAGAACAAAAAAATACAAGATGACAGAGCAAAGCAGTGCAGAAAGTAAAGTACAAACCTACTTCAAGTATGGATATATTTTATAGCCAAAGTGAGTCACACAACAACCACCTGCAGGTAAACTAATTTTGCAGATACTTTTTCTCATAATAGAACAAATACCTTTCCCAAGGCCAGGCTCATTTTACATGACCAGTAGTCTCTGTGAAATGCATAGATTTGCCAAATTCACCAGGGACTGCATCATTTTCCATTTACCTCTGAGCATTCAGAAAAAAATATATATCATCTTATCTCAATAAAATTGAGATTAAATCCTATAACGATAGTGCTTTTCTTTCACACACATTTCTAGTTTAGAATTACATGACATCTGACATGGTTAAAGCAACCATTAGACTGGTGTAAATATAGATCATTAATCAACAGGGATAAGACCTGTCTACTCTATATAACATCACCTTAAAATAGGAGAGATTTAATCTTACATTAGAGATCAGCAAGCCTCCAGAATGGTCCCGGCTGGAACAGACCCCAAGGATCACGAATCTCCAACCCCCTGCCACATGCAGGGCCACCAACCTCCCTATTTAATACTAAACCAGGCTGCCCAGGGCTCCATCCAGTCTGGCCTTGAGCAATTCTAGGGACGGGGCATCCACAGGCTCTCTGGGCAGCCTGTTCCAGCACCTCACCACTCTCATTGTAAAGAACATCCTCCTGACATCCAACCTAAAATAAATTCACTGAGATTAATCTGGTAAAACGTACTGTTGCCTGACCAGATTTAATCTTTTCCATGTTAATTAACGTAAGGCAATCCAGGAACAACAAAAATACGTATTTGGAAATATTAGTAGCATATTCCAGCCATAAGAAATAACCAGAAAAAAACAAACAAATTAAAAAAACAAAAAACAATCATGAAAGCTTTCAAGAACCAATGGAGATCTCCTAGGAAAAATAAATAAATAAATAAATAAACTTGTTCTTCTCTAATATTTCATTTGTACTTCTAACTCTGATTCTGCGTCAATTTCTATTCTTTTCATGTTTGCAGTACAGCGAGTCCCTATATTCTGCAACTACAACGCAGGTATTCTCAACGCAAAACATGTCACACTACCCTGGAAAAATGCTTTTATTAATAAATACAGGAAAATAATACTGAGTCGAAGCTGTTCATTTTTACTAATGATAAATGGGAGCTTGCAAAGCAGGGGCATTATTCCCAAAATTTAGTATTTAAGTCAAGAAAGCTGACAGCCAACTTTATTAATGCCATGCAAGTACCTATGAGCTTGCCTATCAAAACAACCTACGAGAGCTGCGTGGACATGCCTGCAAATACCTTGCGATCACACTACTTTGAGAGGGTATTTTTAAAAGCTGATCACAGAACCACACAACGGTCGGGTCGGAAGGGACCTCAAAGCCCACCCGGCCCCAACCCCGTGCCATGGGCAGGGCTGCCCTCCCCAGCTCAGGCTGCCCAGCGCCCCAGGGACGGGACAGGACAAAATGCCCTCTGACTTTCTGGCATTAGCGCACCAAAAAGCCTCAGAGTAACCGAGTAACTTCAGCTCGCAGTAAGGAAGCACAGATTTCTATCACTGCTTGCTTCAATTAAGTCTCTGCCTTACTAATCATAATTACAAGAGGTAACTCCCACCAGCACACTACAGTGAGCGTTTCCCGAGCCCTGTTTCGTTTTGCACGGAGTGGTGGCGGCAGCGAGAGGGACGCAATCCAACACTGCCGGCGGCACGCACGAGGCTAAGCGAGGGTCTGAGCCTAGTGCTGCTTCTCAGCCTGCAGGAGGCTCAGGTACCGCCGGTGCGCTCCCCCCGCGCCCAGAGAGCCGCCCGTCCGCTCCGCGCCGCCACCCCTCCGAGCACCGCCCGCGCGCACCAACGACTGCGTCACAGCGCGCTCCGCATCCACCGCCGACCGCCAACCCCCGACCGCCAACGGGAGCCGGGAGAGACGGCGGCGGGCTGGAGGCTGATTCCAACCCCGCTTTCTCGCCCGCCCCCCGAGGACATCACTCACATCGGGCCCGTCCGCCTCGGCAGCACCTCACCGCCCCCCCCGCCAGTCGGCCCTTCCTTACGCAACGCTCCCCCCCTCCGCGGCGCCGCGCAGGTGGTTTGGCCGAAAACAATCCCCGCTGCCAGGGAAACCGCGCGCCCGGCGCATGCGCGCGGAGGGGGGAGCGCTGGGATTCGCTCGGGCGGAACGTGCTCGTGCGTCTTCTCGCCGGCAAAGAGCGCACGCGCAAAGTGTCGTCACCGTGTGGATGCGGTTGCTTGCGTAGCGGGGGCAGGAGATCTGGCGGGTGTTTGTGCGCGTGTGAGGCGGTGTTTTGCCGGTCTCGGTGGTGCTGGTGGTTCTCGCGAGTCTTAGCGCACTGAGGTGGCGGGAGCTGCCCGCCGGCGGGACTCCTGGCGGCGCCGCGCGGTGGCCTTGTGCCATGGGTACAACCTAGAGGTGAGGTGACGTGAAGGATTCTGCAGTCATGGCATTCACACTTCCCAAGGGAACCGTCCCTAGCCTTCTATCGGAAGAATGTAGCTAATTAGAGTAACGAGAGTTAACTCACGAGTTAACAGTTCCTATAGAAATCACTTCCAGGTTTACACACACATTTTTGTTTTCCTCATGTCTGTACTTTCATGCAGTACTAAGAAGTACTGGTATGGCAATGGCTATTGCTAATTACAGAGAATTAGAATGTGTGTGGGAATATATGCGAAACTTCCGGAATATGATGCTTAAGGTTGTCATCCGTGATAGTCTGCTACAGTTCTTCTGAGAGTAAATTTGGTGTCAGACATACAGTATTAATTCTGAGCTAGCATGGGTTGAAAAGCAATCATCTTCACTCCCAAAGACTGCAGAGTTGTATATCAACTGCAGCTGGTGGAGATAGATGATTTAAGCACTATTCTTTCAGATATATAAGTTTTGTGGGGCTTTAGGAGCTCATTGTGAGTCAGTGAGTAGTGAAGACTCCCAAAAGCCTTCTGTGTATGATATTGAACTCTAACCTTAGAGATTGCTTGTGAAGTTTCACATTTATCTGGTATAATATTGCATAAGCACTGTCCTCCCCCATAAATCAGCCTATATATTGTGCACGTACACAGATGTTCTAGCACAGTTGGCAGACTGATCTCAGTGAAGAAATGAAATCCTACTCCATGGAAGACTTTCTGGACCAGTATACATAGTCTTCTAGTGGAGTCATTGTCATATTATGATAATAATATATCCACAACCGAGGAGGTTGTGGATGCCCCATCCCTGAAGACATTCAAGACCAGGCTGGATAGGGCTCTGGGCAGCCTGGTCTGGTGTTTGGTAAACCTGCACGTAGCAGGGGGGTTGAAAATAGATGATCATTGTGGTCCTTTTCAACCCAGGTCATTCTATGATTAGGAAAAATAATCTAGACTGCTTTGCCTTTCCATGGCCACACTGTGAGGGAGAGACTGTGCAGTGACAAGGTTTCACCGTGTATGCTAGCACCCCCAATACTGGATTTCAGTAGCTTCAGTGCAGATGAGGCAAGAGCCTAGAATTAGATTAGGGAGAGCAAGCACTGAAGAGGTAGTTTTGTATGGTGTGCAGATACTGTAACAACCGAAGAAAGGAGAATTTGAGGCAAGGTTTTTGGAAGATAAAAGTCATTTAGTTTTGTTGACGACATGGTTTGTGTATTGTCTAGATGGAAGGGACTGAAAAGCAAATGGCGCTGCTGTACCCTGCATGGCAGTAATTTAGGAAGTGGGCTCTCTGAGGAAGGCTTGTAGCTAATCAAATGGGAGATGGAGTTCTCTTCACTGTATTGAAGCTTCTAGGTCATGATTAAGATTCATCTGATTAGTTGAGACAGAAAGAAACAGAATATATTGCTAGATTTGGCAAGCCAACAGACTTGAAGAAAGTGAGATATATTGAAATGAGTGGTGATTAAAGTGATTAACCCTTTATGGCGAACTCTGAAGAGTGCTGTTACTCTTGAAATTATGCTTCCTGTTTTGATAAGTATTGGGATCAAATGAGAATCATCAGATTCTCACAGGTGAGAATTGGTGCCCACTGTATAAAATCACTTTCAGGATATACAGGGTTGTAATTCATAGGTATTGAGACTTAGGTTGTCAGGTAGATATTACAGCAAGGTTGAAAAATGTCTTACTTTTTAAGGCTGTTGAGAGGCAAGATTGTGCAAGGCCTCAGGGCTTGGATGAAAGTTGGGCCTGGCATAGAGAGTGATATATAAAAGTTAGGATGCTCACTTAAACTTCAACAGCACTCATTTTTACTCATTGACATTGAAGCCAGCTTTGATATTGTCAAAGATTTGGCACAGGTCAGCAGCAATCATGAGCTACAGGGCCTTATAAATAAAGCTGGCATCAGAAATCAACGTTTTTCTATTACTAGTACAAACTTATGTACAGTTCCCAGGAATATTTATTTCATAAAAGCACCTTGAAGAGTTCTGTAGCTATTACACTTATGAAGTACTCTAAGTATTTCTGCAGCCTGGGCTCCATACACAAATATTTGTTAGGACGGTTTACCATGTTGGAGGGGAATTCCATCTCATCTCTTCGGCTGGCTTTAGTTGGATGTTTTTGGGGAGTAAGCAGAAAAAACACTTCACCTTTTGTCAATAGTCATACGGAATAGTTGTAGTGTATTCTGTGACAAAACCAAGAATATAAGTTTATGTCAAATTTGGTACCTTCATTCTTGGATGGTTAAAAATCACTATTCTGCCATTAAGAATATTCTGGATAGAAAGCTACTTTAAGTCAAGATTTGTCACGCTGATCTAAAGAAGAATGTTTTCCATATTTCTTCCTGTGAAACTCTATGTCTTGTTGTAATAGGTAACATGATCTGCTGATATCAGGCAGTTCTTTAAGTTACAAATGACATTTGTGCTACAGCTCAGAATGTTATAACGTGTAACAAAGTCAGTGTCACCAATATCCTTTCTTCCTTTCTTTTTTCTTTTTTTTTTTTTTTTTCCCTGATAATAAAATGTATTTGGAAAAGATTTAAGCTTCACTTGTTACTGCAAAAGCAATGGAAGTCACGGGGACCATCTAAGAGGTCCAGCTGGGAACATTGTCAGCCCAGAAAATCATGGGATGCATTTTGTTGGTACTTGGATGACCTCTGGGTGACCAAAAAAAAGTATGCGTGCATATTCCGAACACAGTGCATCCTACCCAAAAACATACCCCAAAATACTATTCAGCTGTGTGGAGAATAACAAAACTCCTGAAAAAAAGGTTACATGGGTACATGGAATTTTATTCTTCAGTGAATTGGAAAGTCTGTATTCAGTGTATTCACCTTTGAAGTGAATTAGCTTGTGTATCAAAAGTTTTCCTTTACTTCTGTGTGAGAAGTAGAAAGGGACATGCACAGTGATGTTCTATTGTAGTCCACATTAAGAAAGTTTGCAGATATCATGTTTACTTGAAAATATTGTGGGCATTTTGAAATGATGAAGAATGGATTGTGACTTCTGTCAGTACCTAACTGGTAACAGAAAGGTAAAATCTGTTCCATTCAGGGGACAACCTCTAGGTGTCACTTGAAAGCATGAAATAGAAACTGCATTTGAGATTGGGCAATTTAAACAGGTCTAAATATACAGTGGGATTCCAGCAGAAGTTGTTTGAGAATCTTCATAGGGTAATACAATTTATCTTCTGGTGCTTTGGGTGTTCTGAGCAAACAAACGTTTTCACATAAATTGAAGCTTGTGTAGTTTATGTGACAACTCACAGAAGAAATTTAGTGATATTGATTAGGAAAAGAAATGCCACAAAAATGTCTAACAATTACCAGCTCCTTTTGTAAGCTAAGAAATGAGTCATTCAAAATACTTGATATCCTGAGATCAGTGTATCTTCCATGCCAGATTTTAGCAATTTGAAAGCAAATCGTGAGGCCTAGCTATTTTGGAATTCTGATTTTCCCTAAATTATTGGATAGTGTAACTATGAATGTCAGTACGTGCTTATTTGGCAGTGTAGATTTCTACTGGCTTTTCCCAGGGCTTCAGTTCTTTGAGATGAAAAGATTTCCTTGTTAGTTCAGACCTCGACACAGCCCTTGAAGTTAGTATCTGTAGTTCAGGGGAACACATAAGCATGTAATATACTCAGCCCTTTTCCAGTAAAGATTGTTTGCATGTGTTTCTGAATGTCCTTTACCCTCACTGACTTTTTTGAGCTGCAGTTATCATTTTAAATTTAAGAAGAAAACAGATTATTTTTCCTTTCTGCTTTGTCACTTTATTGTGGGTGACAATTCCCCCAAAGCTAAAATTTCTGAAATGGAGAAGACTTCTTTCACAGTTTGCTACAGTTTTTACCTGTAGTCTGATAACAGAAAATCAATCAATGCATTAATCTAAATGATAAATCTCCTTTTGTCTATGTGAAGATGTTTTCAGTTTCTGAATCTTTTATGAAATTTCAGTCTTAGTTGTCTTAGTAATGTAGAGAGTTGGCGCGAGGTTGAAAAAGTAACACAACCCTATGATCTGGCGTTAATGGGCAATATTAGATTCCTTATTTCTGAACGAGTAATGCTGTTCTTCATTTTAATTAGGTTGAAGTTTATAGGAGGTTCCTATCGACACTCCCTCTTATCTCATGTTGTGTACTGATGTGTTCAGTTAGCTATTCTTGATAATGTGTTTTATTTTTAGAACACGAGGAAGTATGAGATGAGCTCATTTTGTTTAACTGCCAGAAAATAAGGTTGCAGAAGCTGTAGATTCAAACTGCCTTTTCAGATAGAGAAGTCATCACCCTCTACAGCAAAGTTTTGATAGTGATTTCAGTAGGGTTAAAGTTTCTCCAGCTTTACTATCCTCCAGCTTACTATCTCCTGAACTATAGCTAAAACTGTACCGTTTTTTTTGTTTGTTTGTTTTCTTTTTTTCTTTTTTTTTTTCACCTGTGTTCAGAACAATAATATTTACAAAGCCTTGTGTTCTTGAAAGCAGGTTCGCGCCAGGGAAACTGTTTAGAAGGTGCAGGTACCTCGCCACATGATGGCAGGGTAACAGCACTTGTCACTGTTTTTTTCTGAACTATTTGAAAACACTGGTTGTTGGGAGCTAATTTTTTTCCTGCAACTAAGTGCAGCGCTATTTAACTTTTCAAAATGTCATTGTTTCCCTTCTATTATTACTGCATCTTTGCATACACTTTAATTACATTGTTTTCTGTTTGTGTTATTGTTTCAGTTATACAATATGCTTTAATTAAGAATAATGATAAAAGAATAATGATGAGAGCTTGGTTCTGCTGTATATCGCTATTGTATCCTATGATTAATAGTTCTTTATTTGTAGGCTACTTGAGGTCTCCATCTTTTCTTAGAAGACAAATGTATTCTTTTAAATGTTTCTGTTTGTATCATCTGCATCATCAGGCCATTTCAGAGATTTTAAGTCATAGATTTCTGGTAGGTTCTTATATATTTGTTTTCAGAATATTCAAGCATACCATTTTAATCATTTCTTATCATACTAGAATAATTTATTTGTTAGCATTATTAATATTCATCCCTTTCCAAGCTTCCAGTAGTTTGTTCAATAAGAATCAGTATTCCTGCCAGCCAGAGAGTTCCATTTAACTTCAGAAATACTTCAAATTTCTGTTGCAAACGGGCTGTTGGGCAGCCTTGTTTTTGTTTGCTTCTGATCCATCTGTTGTGGAGTCTTGCTGCAGCTTCACTGAAGGTGTCTGAGAGATAAATGAAACAGTGTGAATGTTTAACTTCATTGCAATTTTGCAATGAAAAGATCTGGGATCAAATAAGGTGAGAAATCTCATTTTCTCATGAAATTCTGCTCTCAAACAAATGTGCAGTTTATTTCTGCAGTTATGGGCTCTGAGTATTTAGGCGACTTTGCCTTTGTTAGGGTGTTGCATTGGTACAGTAGTGCAATCAAATTTTGATATTGGCACAGAAAAAAAAAAAAAGACTTTACCTTTAATTTCTCATAAAGGCACCATTCTGTCCAAGTCAGATATGTGATTTATAATGATGCTTTGTAAGTCAATCTACAAATGTGCTCCAAAGGTAATGCCTCCTATTTTAATATCTTGGGTCGTGATGCAGAGGTGGATATTGGTGGTATGGCAGTTGAGTCTGAACCTTCCTACCAGTATCCCATTAAATGTTGTTGCTGTATCACAGATGGCAGTAGAGGGGCAGTCTGACAAAATGGCATCTGACATGGAAATATGAAACAAATGCGTGTCATTGAATTCCTCCATTGGAAGAAATGGCATCCACTGACATTCACCAATGCTTCCTGAATTTTTATGGAGACCAAGCAGTGGATGTGAGCACATTTAGGCAGTAAGTGGTGCATTTCAGCAGTGATGATCACAGTGTGAAAGACACACCACGTTCCAGATGGCCATGCACAGCTGGCACACTACAGATGTGAGAACAGCTTGACCAGCTCATCCACGCAAACTGCTATGTAAAAAGCTTAATATCAGCTTCAATTAATTGGAAATGATGGTGGAATATTGCAAAGTTTGAGCCAAGTGGGTCCCATGAAAGCTCATGCAGGAATAGAAAAACCATGCGAATTTGTCAAGAACATACTGAACCAATACGAGGCTGAAGTTGACAGATTTTTATGTGTATGGCATGTAGGCTTTTGTTTGTCACTGATAAAAATGCATAGCTAATGGTGGTGACAAGGCTGAAAAATAGTGTTTTGCTGAATATTTGCCCCCACAAATAGTGTTATTGAGTTCTTTGTATCTCTTGTAGTTTCCATGGAAATAAATAGGAGGCATTACTTTTGGAGCTTATTTCAAATTTATTTTGGAGTAAACTCAAAATGGCTAATTAAATATCCTGGTGGTTACAGAATAGAACAGCACCTGATTTTGCACAGAATATTCCTCCTTAAATACTATGCAAAGCAATAATAGATGCTTGTAATTAAAATGATATTTATTGTTAAATAGAAAAAAATCTGGTAAGTAATTCATATATTCAGCACACGTAAGTCTAAGTCTCTGTTCTCCTTTTTCTGCCCTTTTTGTTGAGCTAGAAACCAGGAATTGACTGAAGATGCTTTTCAACCTGTTCAGTTTTCAGTTTTGGCTGCCTTTACATCCTTCTTTCCCTATCTCTACGATGAAGCCATGATAGTCTTCTTTGTATACATTCTCATCTTGTCACAACTCATAATTAAAATCTATTTTAGCCATTGTTTCTATGTACATATTAGCAAATCTACATTTTTAATTCCCATTTACACGTCTGGATTCTGTTATCTCCTGAGCAAAGGCATAACATCATTCGAGGTTCTTGCCAAATGTTTCTATTTTCCCTGTTTCTGATTTCAGTGTACTTATTAGTAACTCAGTTCCTAACTTTGCTTCTGAAACCAGAAATCTGAGAATTATCCTTGATACTCTCTTCTCCTTCTACATTCCAGTTTTCTCTAACGTTTTCTCTGTTTTTTGGAATGTTGTGCTTAATGTAGTATTGCCTCCTCTTTCTGTGCCTGTGCCATTTTTTTTCTTAACTGGCTTCTTCTTTTATAGTCTGTGTCCTTTTTCTCTTAAACTAGGTAACCTGGAGGCAGATCATACTTCTTGAGACCGCAAAAGAATAATGACAAGTCCTCTTTTGCTTCAGAAAGTAGAAGACCCATGTATTTTGCCTCTGTTTTTGAGCTGTGTAAAACATGACAACCTGACCACATCTGAAGCAGAGATATCAGTCATATCCATAGATCAGACAGATGGAAGCCCTACTGCAGACAAAACCATTGTGTTGGAAAATAATAGTGTCAGTGTTCATTCGTTTCCTCCTGAAGTTTAAATATTTTACCACTTGCATTTTTTTGATATTTTGATTGCCCTCAATTTCTCTCTGTGTTTTTGTGATTTTACCAATTCTGTTTCTTGCCTACAGCCTTTCTATTAGCAGTCTTTTCCTAAGATTTTAGATACTCAGATACCTATCAGTTATGTTAATTTTCCATTATTCTGCTGCTTAAATCACCTTCTCATCCAAATGGTTTTTCGTCTCCATTTCCTACTACAGCCCAGTATTCCTCTGCATTATTGGATAAAGCTGGAAAGCAGTCCACGTAGATAAATCCAGCTGCTAGTGAATGGGTACAAACAAAGCCATTTTTGGTTCTTATTATGCTTTTTAGCATACCCTGTGTTACCATGCATTTTTGAATAGTCTCAGTCTCTTAGTTCTCACCTTTTGCTTGCACTGCCTGAACTCAAATATTTTACAATCTGATCGATCCTGAGTAACTCAGACTAATCCATTAGATTAATTCCACTGGCTAGTTCTAGTATTTGCAGTGATTAGCTCTAATCAAGTAAGCTGCGGGAGAAAAGATTGATATGCTTGCCCTAGAAATGTAGAATATAGGGCTCTGAAGTGACCTGCAATCTATCTGTTCTTTTTAAGGCACGGGGAATGATATCTTTATTACTGCATATAGTTCTTAAAATCTTCCAGAACTGGTTGTTACACAGCCTCTTCTGTCACAGGTCTCCAAGGACTGGTTATGCTTGTTCTTAGAACATTGTTCTGCCTTTTGCTACCATTTAGGTCTTTTACTCCTTTTCAGCACAGAGAGAATAGATTACTGCCTTTCTCTTTGAAGCAGTAAAGGGGAGAACTTTTCAAAATGTGAACAGTATTAACGCTTTTCCCATCTTTTCTCCAGCCTGAACAATCTCAGTACTTTCAGTCCTTCCCCATAGATGATATTTAGTAGATCTTCAGCCATGCATGTTGCTCTATGCTAGACTCCCTGGAATTGCTCCAAACATTTTTAAAAGCATGGTGCCTAAATTAAATGCAGTAGTGCAGGTAAGGTCCTAGTGTTGAAAAAGTAAAATACTCTTTACAGTCTTTTGGATGATAGTCATGAATGCTTTTTCCAGTGACATTGATATTGTTGACTCTTGCACAGCTCTTGATCTCTATAGTTTCAGAACTGCCAGGTAAACATTCCTCAAGCTTTGCATGTAGTGTTGTACATATCCTTACTGAATTGCATTCTCTTCAGATTTAGTTCCTATTTGTCAAGACCCCTTTGAAGTATAACCTTCTTGTCTAAAATGCTTGCAGTTTCTCACAGGTTCGTGTAAGCAGCAGTTTAAAAAGCTTCCTCTTAATTATAACATCCAATTAATAACTAGTACATCAAATAGTATCAGATGCAGGGCAGACTCCTGCAAATCTCACATTAATACTGCCTCCATGGTGGCAGTGAATTAACAACAGCTACTTCTAAATAGTTTTTCAATAGCATTTATATCGCCTGTATGCTCTTTTTCTCTAGGCTAGATGTCTCAGACTTGCTTATGCAAGTTGTACATGAGTACAAGAAATATATATATATATACAAAAGAAGGATGTGTTCTATCTGTTGTCCTTACTTAACACCCAAAGTTTGCTACCCTCTCATAGTAAGAAACTGTATGATCTAAAGCAATTTATTTTCTACACAGCTATGATGGCTGTTACTTCAGTCATTTAATGTCTTGATTATTCATTCCATGATAATTTTCTTTTCAATGAGAACTCCTGTTAAACTGGTTGTTATATAATTTCCTATGTTTTTCCCCTGCTCTTCTATAGGTGTCTTTGTCCAGATTTGGAAGTTCCCATCAACAGTCCAAAGAAGGATGACAAAAATAAAACTGTAATAGTACTACAATGTAGGCCTAATTATATCTATTAGAAGAAAAGTGTAGGTGACATTCTTGTTGTACTTACGGGAGGAAGGTGAGAAGGAGAGAGAAACTAGTCTATGAATAATCAAGCCACTGAATGACTTTCTGCCATTCTAGGGAGAAAATGATAATTACATTATCTGCAGCACATCTTAATAGTTGCAGCTCAGCATCACCAGGTTTTTCGCTTTAGTTATTATGCTGAGGATAGCTGGCAGTGCCTGCATAGTTCGTAATACAAAGATCAGTATTTAACAACATACATGACTTTTTTTTCCTCCATTTTACCAGTGTAGTATCAGAGACAAAACATTAGACATCAGAGTAGTTCTGAGGAGAAGCAGTTTTTTTTTTAACTGCCAAATCACGAATGTTTTGTTCTTTTTTGTAGGCTGATACTAATCCTTATCTTTGGAAGTGGAAACAAGTTTTCTCTGGCTCCAATGGCAAGAATGTTTTTTAACTCTGTATTCCTTCAGTAGCTTCAGTTATGGTTTGCTTGCTAATACTCAGTTTAGTGTTGTCACTGCTGGGAGCTAAACCACTGTCTTTGCTTGGGAGATACAGCTTAATCCTCTGAGAACTGAGCCATTTTATGAATCTTTAATTTGTAGAGACAAGTATCTGGAGAAAACCTAATGGCCTCTTACCTCCATAGGTTGATTAGATGATTTAATGGTCCTTTCAGCTCTTAAATACTGTGCAGTTTAAGAATTCTTCAGACTTTGTTTTATTTCATTTTCTGGCTTCAACCCTTTTGATTATTTTATTCCAAGTTTTTATCAGTGTGTAATTCCGTGTTTAGTAGGAGAAGGCTATATTTCACAGACTAAAAATAAACACTTCATTGCAGCCTCTGATGTGAAGCCACAACAAATAATGGTGTTGCTTATTTGAAAATTCTTTCCGTGCAATTCAAGTACACAAGACCCTTGTTAAAAGCAAATAATTCAAATTGATTTTTGCTGCTTCAAGTCAGCTGAGAGTCTTATATTTTCACAGTCTTCTTTCCATGTAAAACATGGATCAGCACATACTCAAAGTATCACTATATGACTCAGTCAGAAAGGAGGACTAAATTGTCCCCCAGCTGTGGATCATTCCTGTGTTTCGCATAAGCTGTAGAAGTTTATTATCACTCAAGTTGTTTACAGCTGGCTTTTGATTGTTTTGGGCTTAAGTTTCTCCGACATTTTTTTTTTTTTTTTTAAGTCAGATTTAGGGTAATTGCCGTGCTTGCTTTTTTTACTAACAGGTGTAAAAGTATAGCAAATAATAAATTTTTTGGCACTCCAGAATTGCCTTGTTCTTTTAAACTTAGTTTTTTGTTTGTTTGTTTACGTATTAAAGTCTTTTAAATTAAGTCTTTAAAAAGACTCAGATAAAGAAAACATTATGTTTTACTCGTCTGTAATATCAGATAGTTTGGTAACAAAGGTAATGATATCTTGTGCTCATGTAAGACTGTTTTTTCGTGGTGTTTTCATGAACCTATGCGTTTCAGTTGGAAATGTTCCAATCAGTCTTCTGGAGATTCAGGAAAGAGCATCTTTCGTTCCTTGACAGCTTTCTCTTGACCATCTGTGGTATCAGTGCTGTCTTGGGAGACAAGCCATGCTTTTTCGTTACCATTTCAAGAGCCTGGATTGTTTTCAGAGCCAGAAGGGGAGAAGCAGAAAGTCCAGCTGCATGAGAGAATTCTTCTTTTTTCTTACCCTGTGACTATTGGAATGATTCTTCTCTTCACATTTCTTTACATCTTAGCACAGGATTTGGAAATGCTTTAAGCTGATAGCTTCAAGAAAGCAGAGGAGGCTAAGAAGGATAGAATGAATTCAGAGGGCACAATTTTCAAGAGCCAGGAATCTGACATACACAGAATTGTGAACTCTTGTAGCAGAAGATGAAGTTCTTATGGTGACATGTTTCACATGAGACGAGCTGTGATTCAGACGCACCTGATACAAGCATATCATTATCTCTATCATTTTCTCATTAATGATCATGTGGTTGTTATAAAAAGCTGACAAATGCATAAATTATCATACAATTATTATACAATAATAAGCCCTCAAATATATATAATATAGAAAAATTAAGTCATGAAATGAACTTGCTTGCAGAAGTGTTAAAAAAATTACCTGTCACACACAATTTACACTGAAAAGGCAGTAGAAGAGTGCATTTTTTTGTTGATAAATGAAGTCTTAAATCTCTAGGCAAACTGAATTTCATTAGCAGAGAAGTTAAAATTTTATATTTCTATTGAAATAGCTGCCAAGGTTAAGGATCACAGCATATATGCATGATATGTTGTTTATACCACCTGGGAGTGGGGGGAGTTGTTCCCTTCTCCTACAGTAAGTAGTAGTTATTACTCGGGGAGACCATGCCCAGGGGTGCAGCCCTTCCGAGAATCAGATCATTATTCTAACCATTGCAAAATTTTTTACTATTTTCAATTCTTAGTTCTGCTAACCATGTAAAAGAACAGAGACATTCCAAAGTATCCGGCAGATAACGTGTATTTTTTTGTCATTTGTTTTTGTCCAAATGTTGTGATATGTTCTTTGTAATGTAACCTTTGTATTGTTTTGAAATAGACTTGCTTTTCTACGTCTTTCCTAGTTCTAAGTCTAACGTCATGGAGACAACTAGATGTTAAGTTCTATCATGAGTGGGAACGTAACACTTCCTGACTCTTTTAAATGTCATATCACTATTCAGTCGAGAAAGCTAAACCTATCCTGGGCTACATCAAAAGAAGCATGGCTAGCCGCTGAAGGGAGGTGACCCTGCCCCTTCACTCTGCTCTGGTAAGACTTCAGTTAGAGTATTGTGGAGCTCTTAGTACAGGAGAGGCATGGTCCTGCTGGAATATGTCCAGAGGGGTGCCATACAAGCACGCCAAGGGCTGGAACATATTCTCTACAAGGAGAGGCTGAGAGAGCTGGGGCTCTTCATCTTAGAAAAGAGAGGGCTCCTAGGAGACCCGATAGCAGTCTTTCAGATATCTAAAGGGTGGCTATAATAAAGGGACAGAGTCGTTAACAGGGTCTGTTGTGATAAGGCAAGGGGAAATGGTTTCAGACTAAAAGAGGATAGATTTAGACTGGGTGTAAGGAAGAATATTTTTTAAGATTTGTGGTGAGGCTCTGGAACAGGCTGTCCAGAGAGGTGGTGGATGTCCCATTTATGGAAACATTCAAGGTCAGGCTGGATGGGGCTCTGAGCAGCCTGATTTAGCTGTAGGTGTCCCTGTTCATTGCAGGGAAGTTGGACAAGGTGACCTTTAAAGATCCTTTCCAAGTAAAACAATTCAGTGGTTCCATGATTCTACATGGGTTGGAAAGTCCTGAAGAATCCATTGGGAACATCAATTAAATTGATCTTTGACCAACAACTTGAGTTCTAGATTTTGGGAAAGTACAAAGTCTCTTTTAGAGCACATTAGTAAAAACCTTTCTCTAAGAAGAGAGGATATAATGTTTGGGGATTGCCTTGAACTGTCCTGTCCATGCTTCAGGCAAAGCTGGCAAGTTAACAAACTATTACATACATACATTCTTGAGGGATGAAAGAAGTGAGAGAAAAATTAATCGAAGACAGATCCCAAACATAAGAACACACTAAGTGCTCTTTATGAAATGTAACTTTTATTCTCATAACATTGCTTTCAAAAGCTTACATAAAGTAGAAATGGTACATTCTTTGTGAAAACAAATTATTTGATGGAATGCCCACATTAAGGAGCATTTATGTATCCAAATAACATAAAAAAGATTGAGATTTGTACTTCAAAAAACAAAATTCTCTTTTCTTTGGGAATATGGTCATTTTAGGCAGTGAAAAACACAGACTTTCCCTGGCAAACAGGGAAGGAGTCCTTGTTTTCTGAAAAGTCATGATATGCAGATTTGTCTGAAAGGTCTATAAATTAGCTGAGTGGGCATTGATACTGCACAAAAATTGTTTGAGAACCTCAAGACCTCCCTGAGGACTGGAATGTATTAGGAAGGGACAAACATGGGGAAGAATAATTATCATTTGGCACTAGTTTTAATATCCACCTGGAATGGAAGAGAAAGGGAGTTTCTTCCTGAAACCTGATAGTGTCTCCTTAGTTAAGACATTGTTTCTCAGTTATTTTTCTGTAGTTTGCTGTTCCTGTGCTCATGAGAATCACACAAACTTCACTCTGTCTTTCAGCTGTTTTGTAGAAGCCTTTCCTTTCAGATTTAGCACAAAGCAGGCTTAGGAATGTAAACAGCGAATTGCACATTCACGAAAAAATATTAAGCCACAAAGATAGCAAGTTCCCTCTTGGTTGAGAAGAGTACAAAGCCAGAGTTCATGTCATTTTTGTTCAAACTCATAATGACTTTGAACAGAAACTGAATGTCTACTATTTGTAGAGCTTTGTTCTTGTCTATACTTCATTTCTTCTGTGTATTATTTTGCTCGAGAGAATGAGGTCAAATACAGAATTTTATTTATATTTCATGACATCTTTGTCCAGTTCTATCCAGTACTGAAATAAATGATGCAACAGTTAGAAAAATATTTTAGACAAACTGCTTTTATACGATTGCTGCACTTGAAATGGAGGCTAAGTATCTCAAAAGTCATGTTCATTTTCAATATAAATATGCAGTAATGTAAGTTAAGAAAATAACATCGCTCCTCGTATGTACCCAGAGTTCTGTATAATCAATGAATAAAGTGCAGCATATTTTGTTAAAGAAAATGTGTATCTAAATTTTCAATACATGACAATCAAACAAGAGGGATTAACACAGTTTAAAACGGTGATTCATATGAATCTTGCTTTTGTTTTAATTTCAAGCCTTCTCAGCATTACTTTAATTTCTGAAGAATAACATATTGATTGGTTCAGTAAGTTCCTAAATAGTGTCATGTTCTTGTAATTACTGTATTACTTATTTCTACTTATTACTTTCTAAATGCACTAAATTGAAAAGCTAATAAAACAACACTTTAATCTTAAGATCTTAAGCTTCCTGTATTTTGAGTTTCTTACTCTTTTCTGAAGGAAAGCTGGCAACCTGGAGAATGTATAGCACTTTTTTCTTTTGAAACAGATAGAACTTTTTCAGCTTAAGAATCATCATAACTGTTTTTGCATGCTTTGTGAATATGAAGTAGCATTGCATCTTAACTGGTACTGAAGAGAATTGAACATTGACAAGTCGATCCAATAGAAACCTGCCTCCTACCATTACAGCTGTAACAGTTTTGACATCTGGTTTTCTTTTCTTTAAAAAAGGAAAAAAAAAAAAGACAAAACCTTTATGTGGACTTTCTTATTTCACACTAAGGTGAATATAATATAATGAACTTTGAATTTCATAATCTCTGTTAAGTATTTTGTATTGCTTTATTAAAAACCTAAAGTTTTCAATTTCATACTGAAATTTCATACACTTCATTGAAATACTCTCTTTGAACACAAATTTACTATTAACAGTTGCTATACAACTAGGCATCTAAGTTAAATAAGTGGTAGAACATTAAAGAGAAAAATTACATGACACTTGAGGCCTTTGTTATTTAAACAGGACAAAGCAAACAGGTTTGTTTTTAAAATTTGAGCTATTAATTTACAACAAATTAAACACATAAAGAATATTGCCATGCTCAAATACTAAAATCATGTGCATATTTAACAATGAAAAGGTCACATTTCATAATTCCATAATTTCTTGAATGAAACTCATTGCCTCTCTGATTAAGCAGTTGAGTATTATTCTGCATTTTGTTTGAAAATGTAAGCTGAAAGATTTATAACTCATCCTTGCCATCAGTCAAAATATGTGTGTCAAACATGGCCCCTGTACAAGTTCTTTAACATATTTTTCCTATGGTTAGCGATAGCCAAGTAATCCATAACTGCCTTATCATAAGCCTTTGTTTCTCCCAGGATTAGCTATTTTCCTCTCATTTAGCTCTTGCAGAATCAGTACTAAAGTTGAACACTGTTTATACTGTAGGATGCACAAATGCTTTCCCAGCACCAGTGGAAACAAATGACATCTCCGAACAAGACAGGGAGGAGACTCCAGCACACAACACTGTTTAAACTTCAAATCCCAATTTAAAATTGACCATGGTTGCAGGATCCACTCTGTCCTAGAAACTTCCCTAAGCAACTAGATTTTTGTTTGGCACGCACTGGAACAGATTGCCCAAGGAGGTTGTGGATGCCCCATCCCTGGAGGCATTCAAGGCCAGGCTGGATGTGGCTCTGGGCAGCCTGGTCCAGTGGCTAGTGACCCTGCACATAGCAGGGGGATTGAAAATAGGTGATCACTGTGGTCCTTTTCAACCCAGGCCATTCTGTGATTCTATGATTTTCCAACACTATCAGCATCGGATCTCACTCTAAACTATAGAGGAACAATAATTAAAGCAAACTTTCAGTCCATACTCTACCAAACCATAACCTTACACCTCATTCAAAACAGTTCTTGCCAAATAGCTCTGACACAACATTAAGCTGGTCCCATTCACTCTTGCCATAGTTCTCATGCTACTTCTGCATCAGAAAAGCAAACTCTTGGAGCTCTGCTGTTTTAAGTCCTAAGTATAACACTAATCTAAGCTAACTACAGCCCAGTGACTGCCAGATCCCCAGTAATCTGCTATAAACCTTTCATTGCTTCTTGCAGCAGCGCTACTCATGACAGTTTCCAGGATAAACATAGGTCTTCAGTCCCTATCGTCCTTAATCCAAAGCCTGACACAGTCAGACCTCAACCCTGGCCTTAGCTGCAGGCCCTACAACCCTAAAAGACAAGTACCATTTGCCAGGACCAGAGTATTGGGAGTACTGCATTCAGATGTGGAGTTGTCTGTACAGGAGAGACACAGAGTGCATCCGGAGGAAGACCACAAAGATGATCCTCAGAATGGACCATCTCTCCCGCAAAGACAGAGTGAGAGAGCTGACATTCTTCAGCCAAGAAAAGAGAAGGCTGACACTGATGGGCTTAAATGAGGTCTCCAGATGAGGCCAATCAAAGTCTTATTAAGGCACTCAGAGTCCTGACAAATGCATGGTTTCATTTTTCTCAGTCAAAGCTGTCTATTAATGAGAGAGTTAGCTTGCTTGGGATGTGCTGTGGGGGGATGTGATGTTGCTTCAAGAATCTCTCTCAATGAGTAGTTCAACTTCTATGGGAATGTAAGGTTTTCTATCTGCTTGGATTTGAGTGTTTTCTTTTTGGTTTGGTTTTCTGGAGAAGCTTCTCATGAGCTGGAAGAGTAAATTTTTTTACTTTGTACGTTAATGGCTTTACCGGTGTAAGATTTCAAAAACTTCTGTAGAGCTCCTTCTCATGTGTAATGAATCCACAAATTTGAATGATTTCATAATGTTATGTTTTAGTGTGCTCCTGAATTCTGTATATGTAGTGTCCAGGTCTCTTCAGCTCACTCCCTGCAACTATGGAAATGTTTGTTTACTTTCACAAACAGCAGTGTAAATTCACTTTAGCCCTTTTCATTCTAAAATGTGTTCTCATATGTCCTTACATCAAATAGCTGTATTTTTCTTTGAAATAGCTTTTGTGCTAACTGAATAACACTGGCAAACCTAACTTCATCTCTGTAAAATTCTTCAAGATTCAGAGATAACTTTCATGCTGTATCAGGCCAAAATATCAAGACTGTAATCATTTTACAGAAAACTAAGATACCAAAACATTTTGTTTTGGAGACTATTTAAGAACTATGTGTTCAAAATTGTTGGATATTTAAATTTGTACTTTTAACCCTCGAATGGTAAAGAGAACAGTATCTGTTCTCTTATTTGGGAGAGCACACGTTTTTAGGAGAATGCTCTTAATGCAAATTGTTTAGTTATTTCTTAAACCTGGAAGGATGTTGTGGCAATGTTACTTGTGTCATGGGCAGTTCATTATTTCAGAACTCATTCCTGATGATATGCAACTAATATAAGTACAATCCCATTGCATAGCTATTCAGTCCTATTTGCACTAGACAAGGAAATGAGTACACTTTAATGCAGTAAAAATAAGGGACGTTACTGGTAGAGCACAAGCTCTCATTTCTATAATAATTTTCTCATGATTTATGAATCCTGCCATATAAAATAAACCACATCCTCTCTGATGTATGTGTGAATTCTCCCAATAGCAATGGGAACTGTACATGCCCCCGTGAAAGACTGTTCCTCTTTCACACTCTTTTCATAACCTTTTTACATGGCATAGTTTAGTTAATCACAGTACTTACTTGCTTTATTATTAAAAATCAGTTTATTATTCTACTTCAATTTAAATCGCGTTCTTCATGTAGCTAAAGTCTTTTTTTCCTTTCATCTCTGATGGTCTATTTGGTGTTCTGGATTAGAAATGTTTTTATTACCAACATTTTCTACATCTAATAGTGGGTTGTTACAACTTAAGACTGTTGGCATTTGTTTCACTTTATTAGTTTTGAAATGTTGTGTTTCATTTTGTTTTGACCCTTCTGCCAGAAGAATTATGTCAACCCTGTAAGGAGATACAAGAAAAATATTTGGTTAGGTTTTTAGCCTATCACCGTTTTCAGCCTGTGACCATCTCGTTCTTAGTCCAAGTAGCATGTCAGCTTTTCAACGTAAAGCCTACCCTTAAGGCAATAGGCACACAGCCTCTACATTTCAGTATGAGCAGGATGCCTTATCCCTGGAGGTTTTCAAGACAATGTTGGAGGGGTCCTGGGCAGCTTGATCTCATGGGTGGCAGCACTGCCCACAGTTTGGTCTTGGAATCTGACGGTCTTTAAGGTCCCTTCCAGCAACAACCCGTTCTATAGACTCTTAGCTACTGTTTTATTGGCCCTTAGGGAACACAGTGACTAGGAGCTGTAAATAGGGTCTTAGCAGTCAGAGTGATGGTTCACAGGGTTGAGTACCTGATGAGGAGCAGGGATGTTTCTGTGGCTGATATTCTGTGTCAGAGCTAGCCATTTGCAGAGGAGTTCTGGGTTTTGTTTCTAGACTTTCCGAAGGCTTTTCTGGCATTCTTAGATTCAGGCTTTTCTGTTGGGAAGGGCTGATCCTGATTAGAGAAGGTCAGCACTAGCCATTCACCTATGTAATTGGTAGACCCAGAGCATAGAGCCTAGGGCATGGCTTTCAGAAGCAGCAGTTTGTTTGGAGAGACATATGAAAGGGTGCCAGAAATCTGCTGACGATAATGTAGTACTCACCAAGAACAATAGTGTTGCACCACAGGGCACAGTTCCCAGCACCAGATGGGGCAACTGCTGGCATCACATAAGATTCTACTCAACTCACAACCTCAGAGGAGGGTGAAGATTTCAGGCTGCCCAGTACCTCTTCCAAAGTCTGGAGCAGGGGGAAGGAGTGTCCTTGCTGCAGAAGGTGTGTACTAGAGCTATTTTGTCAGGATGAGGAGTTGTAGGAGCAAGAGAACAAACTGCACAGGATCAGGAAACATAGGAAACTAGTTGTCAGGATATTCAAAGTGATCCTGCAGGAACAAGAGGGGCAGCCAGAAACTGTGTTCAGTTGTGGGTTAAAATGACAGTCCTGGGCTAGAAAGGGCTCATAATTTCTAGCAAGAAGACAGCTGCTTCTCCATCTGCAGACATGCAGTTACTGTACTTGCTCAACGTGCTGAAAAAAAGACATCCTTAGAGATGCATCAGAGCTACCTGATGAACCACTTGATGAACATTAACACCAAGAGGAGGTTTTGAGTGTTGTTAGTGAAGGACTTCAATCTACAAGATACAGATGCCCCAATTAGCTGACCTGGTTTGATATCTAGGGAGCTCAGATACAGCATGTGGGGAAAAAAACTGCCAAGGTGTTTGGACTTCATGCTATTTTTCTTGCTTCTGAATCACTTTAGCAGTGTTAGCAATTTTGGTGGGGATTTTGAGCATATCAAGAGTGACCAAACAGCTTTGGGAGTGAGGGTCAAAGGTGTGGTGGTCCAGGTGGTGTTTTCTTCAATCTAATAAATGCGGAGGAAAGTAATACAGGAGGGGAGAGCAGCTAAATTCTGTGGATAAACATCTGATTGCGTGGTTGATGTTGTTGACAGGAATTTGGCTTTCATGAGCACAAAATTCATTTTGCGCGTTAGGAACCACTAGAGAGAGATACTGAAAAGGCCCTGCAGGAAAGAGTGATGAAGTCTTGACAGGCAGCAAGCTGAGCATGCTAGCAGTGTGCCATGGGAGTGAAGAAAACCAACAGCATCCTAATCTATACTAACAGGAGCACAGCCAGCAGATGAAGGGAAGAAATGATCCCCACTTAACTAAATATTAGGGAGATTCCTACTCCTGAGACAGTATATGGAGTGCTGTGGCTAATTTAAAGACCATCCTGTTTAGGAAAAACACTGATAAACTGAGGGAGAGTTAAACAGAGGGCAACTAAGATGTTGCCCTGAGGTGGCTGGACGATTTGCCTTGTGAGGGAAGGCTGAAGGAATTGGGCTTCTTCAGCTTGAACACCTAACAGCAGACTTGTCCCAGCCACTAGGTGGTTATCAAGAAAATGGAGGAAGACACCTTGCGTCATTGCATGGAAGAGACAACAGGTATGAAGGGAGATCAACCACTGGAACAACTTGCCCAGTGCGGCTGTGTATTGTCCATACTTGCAGATTTTTGTGATCTGAGTAGATACAGCCCTGAGCAACATTATCTGACCACTACTGTGATCCTGTTTTGAGCAGAAGGAGGAAAAGTAGGAATCTTCAGAGTCTGTTCCAGCTTGAGATATCCTGTGACAATAGGAATATCCTATGATCCAATACATTTTTAAAAAATAATGAGCCAATAAACTCACCGATGAGCACCAGAATATTCCTATGTTGTGCCACAGCTGTACTGCCTGTTTTCCCTGAACTTCTTACTTCCAGGTTCACAGAACAAGGCATAAAGATATGGCTTTAACAGCAAGGGAGGTGAATACAACTCCCGAACTGTACACTGCCGTAGTTGAAAACTGCATGCCTGTTCCAATTTAGCCACACTGAGTCTTCCAGCAGATGTGGGTGAAAAGGCTGGCGTCATAAATAGTCTATTCTAACTGCATCAGTATTTTCCTGTTGGAACTCTTCTGTGTGAAGGAAACCAGTTTAATGAAGTTTGAATCAAGAAATACTTGAAAAGAATTTGAAAACTTGAAAAGAAAATGATGGAGTATCTCCCCCACTGTATATCATGCCAGAATTTTACGAAGTTGCCAGAAAGACAGATGGTGTATTATAAAAAATTATTTATTAAATTAAGAAGTTAGGTTATGTATATGTTTATACAAAAATAATCAAGTTAATAATATTAACATACTAGGCAGTGCATTCACATGATTAAAATCAGGTAATAACTCTTGAATAATTTCTAGAACTTTACTTTTGAAAGTATTTTGCTAAGAGTCGTAATTGTTATGCTGTATTTAATTTGCAGAGAATTGTGGCACAGCAAAGTGATTTGTTGAATGTCACTTGGCAGACTAAGGAAAACAATTCTGTTTGTAGTCCAAAATGTGTGTTCTGTTAAGCTGTAGGGAAAACTAGACTGAATCTTTGACCTGAAGTGGTCACCAAGCCAGTAGTTGGATATTGTAATATATTAAACTCTGTTTTTATTCTATGATACTGGCACCAGTTAAAAATGTAAGTTGAGCAATAATTGCATTATGGCTTTTTGACTTTGTCTTGAGATGAGTTATCCATTCATATGAGGAGTGTCATACTAACCTGTTTACATAACTCTCATATAACTATGTTCTTCCTAATTTACAACAGCTTAAAAATATGGGGCTTTGGACAAATACATTTAAAGAGAACCAGGTCTTTGACGAGCTGTTTAGCAAAAACATATTTTTCTTCCTATTCTCCCTTGCTCATCTGTGCTGATACTCTCTGTGCCTCTGGTTAAACGTTTGCTCCAGGAGAACTTACTGCTTGATAATGCATGACTGCAAGCTGTTCCCCACCTTCTGCACTTTGAAGTGAAGGAGCACATACTCCATATTTCATACTCCTCTCAGCCTTCTAAATCTGACTATTTGTATCTTCATTTTGAATGAAGATTGAATTAGATTCAGTTAATGGATCTAATCGATTCATTAATTGTTTCAGGTGGAAATTTTGTGAGTGCCCTTTGAAGTCATCTGATTACTAATATCTTTCTTATGCACAATCTACATGCCTGTATTCATTGAAGTGGTCTCTCAGGTATTGCTGGAGCGGCTTTCACTAGTGTCAAATAGTGACTTTCTTGGGACTATTATGTTGTCCTGCAACTGTCTGTGGGCATCACAACAAGGCAAAGCTCCGCAGAAATTAAACTTCCTGAGTTAGAAATACTCTTGTTTGAGCATGATTTACATGATAGAAAAATCGCCAGAGAAATCAGCCTTGGCAGTGTACTCACTGGCGTCATTCTAATCTTCTTGATTCTTCATGTTGGCATTGGTGTAGTTGTACTTTGTCATCTAACATGGTTTATGGAGATGCAGCCGTACAAATTTCACCAGATATTATCTGCTGCTGGCAAAGTCTGTTCCGTTCAACACTTCAAACTTTATTGAACACTTCACTGAAGTGTTTGAAGTGGTACTTGGAAACAACTCTTGGCTCCAACATTTGCGTTTTGCTGGACAGGCCTATGAAGCTTCACAGTTAGGGCAGAGACCGTGCAAGAGTATCTTCTTGTTCTTGCTTTCAATTATTGATAATGACAACTGCCAAAGGCCTCAGTAAGAAACACTATCCTCCATGCAAATCTCTATTGATATATTTTTCAGAGAAAGTCATGGTTCAGATCCATTCCAAGTTTATTCCTGAGATTTTCTTCAATTCCATGAGTCAGAAGATTAACCACAGTAATTTCCTAAGCCACAGACTGTCATGACCAATGTTTGCCTCTATAACTTATCTAATAGGAAAGCTGTCAATTTTTATGTTGATAGGCCAGGAATTTTACAAGGTATCTCTCCTCTTCAAGTTAGTGGCAAAAAGGTGTACCAACACAGAAAGGTACTGATGAGTGGTTAATTGTATTTTAGCATGCCTGCAATCAGTGAGGGCTTTTCAATTAGGCTTGAAATGACATCAGCAACCTCTCTGATAAGTGTCTCCATCCCTGAGGTTCACATACCCACCTTCTGAGCATCATTTGCTTTACAGAAATCCTTTCCGACCCCCTGCCTTTGGATGACATGTTATTCAGCTTCAAAGTCCAGAATAATTCTCAAGGTTATTGATAGTTTATTAGGTGCCCTTCATGTAGACACACTGTATGACAACGCACATAAGTACTCAAGGGAGAAAGATTGCCATCTAGAGTTTTCCATTAAGATATTTTGTCTATATGTGCATTCACAACCACCCTTCTGCCTCTCTCTCTCAGAATATTTGGAAGTTTTCTAGTTCTGATGCTGAAGAAGACAGTGGGTATGGAGCACAATAAACCTGTTTACACCTGTGCTACTGAATGCAGGGAAGGTTGGGTTGTCTGTGCACCTTATGGATAGTGTTGAGGAAAAAATCTGACCTTAGAAACAAATTTGTATGTTTATTGGTGTATAAACCTATAACTAAACAAGGTGTTTTTCAGAGAGGCTGTTGCTGTTCAATACCATGTCTATCATGTTATTTAACTATGGTAACTCTCTCACCCATGGTGTTATTCTTATCGTGTCAGTTATGTGGGAGTGTGAAAAACTAAGTGAAAATAGTTGAATAGTGTTATGTATGCTTTACAATTCACAGTTGTGTATTTCAAAAGGGGTTATTTCTCTAATTTGAATAATACACACTTTCTTCATATGATAGAATAATAATCTCCTAATACTGGAATGGCTGAGGAATGAACATCTAAGTACTGCAGCCAAAACTGCACATTCTTATGATCTCAGCTAACAAGGATTGTTGGACTAAAGGACTGACTTTTTATTTTCCAACTTTGCTTATATGAAAGTGACTAACAATTGATAATAGGCAGCTAGTCAAACTGCTGCAGTAAATTGAAGTAGTTCATGCTGTCAGCAAAGCTCCAAAGAGTCATCTTCCTGTGTTTCTTATCCAATTAGTAACGTTTTAGCAAATGGAGGGTTGGGGGTGTGTGTGGAGAGAACTGCAGAGCTATAAAGGCAGTGAAGACTTGTGCTTTTGACATAATTTTCCAGTTGTCAGTTCAGGGCACGTTGGTTTTCTGTTTCACTGTCGATTGAGTTAGATGCTTGGGTTTCAAGTTTCTCGCTTGGTCACTTAGATCAGTTTCTATGAAGACAGGCAGAAGGGAGTTCACATAGTAAATATTTTTGCAAATTCTCCTTTCCAATTTTCTCTGGCTGTCATAATGGCACACTTCAGGGCTCTTTAGTTGTTTTTAAGGAGGTCTGAAAGGACAAAATTTGGGAACCAGGGAAACTGTTTAGGATGGCTAAGCAAAAAAAAGCTCCAAGAAAATGGGAGCAGCAAACCCTCTGGCTCAGTGTAATAGTGAAGAACAGAGGAGCTACCTAGAGATGTAGTCCACTTGGAGGAGATGAAAACGCTGCTGGATGCTACTGCTTATTCTTTCTCTTCCCATCCGCTCTATGCTGGACTTACAGGCGAGCTGTTTCTTAGCCTTTCTTTGTAGCCAGGTATTTCTCCTCCAATACACAAGCTAACAGAGTGAGGCTTCCTTAAGCCTGGGGCCCATGCCACAGCCCGGAAACCACAGAGCTACTCCAGTCCAGTTTTCTGCCTCTGTCCTGCTCACCAAATCCTCAGTGTGCCCCTAGCAGCTGCGTTAACACAATATTTTCAGAAGCTCCCAGTTCCAGAGTTGAGGCATCCAGCCAACTCTCAAAATTCCCAGTGCCTGCTGAGAGTGATGACTGGAGGTTATCTCATAACTTTCAACCAGGTTGCCCTGTAATGCTTTGTGGTAATGCTAGCACATGGGAAAGGCGACAATGAGTATGGACTCCTAGGATGAAAATGGGCATCGTGTCTTTGGACACCTATGGAGGTCAATAACTTCAGCTCCCACTTCTGAAATACAATGTGTTATCAAAAAAACCTGGAGGAGAATCATTCTACTTTACTCAAAAATTTGAGATTTCTAAATCTGACTTCATTTCAAATTGAGCAGAAAGCCAAATATTTTTAAATTCTCAGAAAGAAAAGGAGAGGTAAAACTGGTTGATCGCAACATCTCAGCTGTAAAGTTTAACTTTTTAATATTTTTATAAATTTGACCAAATTTGTTTTATTTTCAAAAAAGAAATCTATGTTGCTTTGTTTTTTTAGAAAAATCTTAAGTGTTATGAGGCTCTTGGAACTGTTCTCAGGTTTTATTAAAGGAAGCTTGCTTACACCAAATGTGATTTTTAAAGTACTTTATTTTCGGTATATCCCTGTTAAGATTTCTATTATTTATATTCTATGTCTATTTGTTAGGCCTGCTATGAGTTATCACAGAACTTAGTTGTGGAAGTTTGGATAGAAAATGTGAAATAAAGTATGCGCTGAGGACTATTAGACTTACTGAAGCCTGCTCTCTGATTTGCAGCAGCTTTTGCTCTGCCTTTTCTGCTCTACAACACTGGATACAGCAGGAAGGAATAAGCATCACCTTTTGCTCATTTTTAAAGTGTTCAGTTAGGCAATTCTGTTTGTGGGAGTATGTGCTATCTGATCATGAACGCAGAGTTTAAAATGCAGAATTTATATCAGCTGTATGTGCACTCTACATACTATAATTATAATATCCAGTGCATGTACTTTAAACAGAGCATCCAAGGTATCTTGTAGAAACACAGTGCTCAAGCTTAAGTATTCAGTATTTTTTTGTGTGTGTGATTTTTGTTTTGTTTTCATTTCCAGAGAGCTGATTAAAGACATAACTAAAATAGCCTTTATATCTTAAAGTAAAAAAATTTCCATGCACACCACAGGGAATATGAAGAGGTTCAAGATACTTGCACTAAAAATTCAGAGGAGGTGAAAGGATGCAAGATATCTCGATTCCTAGAATACAAGCCCTTTTAAAAATGTATCTGCAACATTTTGAAACCCTTCAAAATATTTGGCATGCACTCTTTTGGTACTACATCAACATTTTTCTCTTTATCTGAACTTAAAGCTGTCTTGCATAAAACTGATAATTTGCCTTTCTCAGCTGCCTCCACTAATTTTTCTTTGTAGGGTTGTGTGCGGTGTGTGTACTTAGGAAAACAACATTAGGTTGTGCTATTTGATCTTAACATGCTGTACTGTTGTGGTGAATTTCTTAATGCACCAGGGTGTCCATCAGGCCCCAGATACAACCACAAAGCCAAGCCAGTGACGCAAATCAGCAGCTGATATAAACAAGTTGACACAAACCAGAAACTAAGCTTGCCGTGAACCTCCGGAGATGCTTCTTTTTTTGTTATTTTTCTTTCTCTCTCACTCTCTCCTCCCCTCCTCTGTTTTTTAGATGAGGGGAAATGTTTCTCAGCAACTGAAATACTTTTGCATTTCAAGTTGGTGCCTCTGACTTCACAATTAACTTAAATTTGGCTCTGGAATGTCCAGTTTTATGGGAGAGAATGTGACACTTTTACATACTGTGGACACAGACTGAGAGTCCTAGGCCTGACAATCAAATGTTTGATTATTAACAGCGTCCTGATGCCCCCTTTTCCTATTTGTCTGCTGTTTAATAATGCAAAAGAATACTTGACAAAAGACACCACAACACTTTATTGAAGTGCTGTAACTTTTTCTTTCATCTTTTACAATCAGGCAATTAAACGGATATAATCACTTACTTGACAGGTGGAAATCTTTATCTCTGTAAACACTATATGTATATTTTTTTCTTTTCAGGGCATATGCAATACTCTATTATTGCTATTTAATTCATACTCTTTCTAAGCACAAACATCTTCTCATCCAGATTTATACTGGGCATGTTTGGTTTGCTAGTATAGTTATATTGCAGCTATATGTTATATTGATAGTATTCTCATACGTGAAAGCAGCTTGGAGGATCAAAATTCTTTTGTTCCACGTGATGCACTGCAGTGTTTTTTTTTCCATTCCCACCAATTAAGATATTCCAGTTGAAGTGCAGTTTCATTTAGCATAACTGTCTGCAATGAGAACGCAAATCAGTTCAGCTCTATCATTTGCAAACAACTGCCAGGTGAACAGGATTGTAGTAGAGGCTCAGTTTTAACTACCATCTACCTCAACTTATTTCTCAGGATAGTAATTGTTTATTCTATTCTACATATTCATAAAATTATTAACTTAAAATGCCTTAGTTTGTATATATATATGTGTATATATATGTGTGTGTGTGTGTGTGTATATATATAAACATTATTAAATCTGACTGTAATACAGTTTTCAACAAGCTTATGCCTTGTACTTACATTCGATAGTCTTTGGAACTACCAATTTATTTACTTTTAATTCTGGAGAGCTCTGATTTTTTTCAACATGTTTTTTTCTGAAAGCACTTTACTTTTAATGTATTTTACTTTACTTACCTCCAACTTTTGGTTTGTTTTTTAAAGACAAGCAAAACAACAGATACATTTCATATGTGGCATACATATGTGGAAGTGTATGAGCCTGTGTACGTATTATGAAGGAAAGGACACTTTTTTGTATCAATAAACAGAGATATGTCATCTACTGAATATTATCATTTACTGAAGAGTCCCCAGGGTTAGTTAGGAAATGCTAGTGGTTGTTGCAATTATGACCTTTAGCAAAAATGCTTTTAATGCACTTTCCATATAGTTTAGCTTTCTGTCAGAAAGTAGGTTGATTATACTAAAAGATAAAGAAATTGTAGTTCATGTCTCTTTTTTTCTCATTATCTTTTATCCACTAAAGACATCACAAATAATACTGCCTGCAAAATGGTAGTCTAGAAGACTACAGTCTCCTAGCATTAACATATCCTGCTCTCAATGCAGTACAGATAATGATAATAGGTATTTTCAGAGGCATATACGCTGCACATTGAGAGGGTCAGCAGAGTGAAACCTATGTTTTTCTTTGCCAGCTAACTTTTATTGTTTTGTTATCAACTTTAAAACAAACAAACCAATGAAAAGGGGCCGCTGTGCTTAGCTCCATTCAGTTTTGGAAAAAGGTTCCAGGGATTAAATTCAGTTGTAGAGATTATGTATTTAAATTCAAAAGCTTACTTTATTTCACTGACCACATACTCCCTCCACTGCTCATTGCATTGTGGTATTAATAACAAAGTAGTGACAGGGTGGGGTATGGAGCCTAAGGCAGTATCTCTGCCTCCTCTTTGCTAAGTTTTGTCTGCAGCAATAAAAGTTTGAGTGGGGCTGACTTATAACAATGAGATAGCCACATCCTTCATGAAGGCTATTTTCTCCAGAAGCTCTGATGAAGATGACGGTTTGAATGTGGAAATCCCCTGGAAAGAAAGACAAAGAAATTACATTCTTAATGCTGAGCTTTAAAAACCCAACTTCTGGCAAGTGGAGATGGGTGGAGGATAAGCTTAAAGGTTTCGTTGATCCTGTCTTTTGAAAGTATGTTTGGTCATAAAGGAGAGCAGGGCTACAAATTCAATCCTAAATTCACTGCAGGTATAGGAGTGACTGGAAGCTTTCCTACATTACCTGGCACAACTAACAGACTACCTGCAAGCAGCTGGGTAAGTAGTGGACAGGCTGCAGAGCATATCATGCCTAAGGCCGTCACTGCAGAAGCAACAACCGGTGTTGACTTATCCCTTGAAGCTCTCAGGCAGGAAGTATTGGAAAGGCAGAAAAACAGAGCATGTCTCCTGTAATGGTGACTAGTTTCTGTGTGGAGCCAGCCAAGTAAAGGGAAGATGGATCCTGGAGGAAAAGCCGTTGGCAGAATGTGGGATGGGTTTGTGCTGGATATGTTTCCTCGGAGTCCTATGAACTCATCTGAAAGAATTCCTAAAGTTATTAAAAATCAACTGAAACACGGAGATGCATGTGAATAATGCTGCAGCCTTAAATGGTTTTCAAGGATGGAAGGTAATCCCAAAGCCCCCAGAGGGTGAAGAAAGAATGGATGTAGTTGCCCTTGTCTGAAAGGCTCAGGAAAAGCCACTTGGGGGCCATAAAAAAAAAAAGCTACGCACGGGAAATAACTCTAGAGTAGGCAGGGAAAGCCTGCCTGCAGTTCCACAGACTGCAGGGGCCAGGGAAAATATGACAGTTTGCAGGCCTAGTGTGCTTATGTCTAAATACAGTCTGAATAGTCTCTAGCTGGATGGGCCTTATCGGGCCTATCTGATGGGATTTGTTGCAGGTTGCAATGCACTCTGCCGTCTTGCACCAGGGACAGTATTATGATGACAAATGATGCTGTTAAAACAAGTCTGTAACAGCGTTGTAAAAAGGCTTTCACAGTTGTATTTTTATCTAGTTCTTTTACAAAGCAACAGAGAAAAGTATGTTATGAAAATCTCAGTGTGTGCTTGTGGAGTGAAAGCAATGTCAAACATGAACAAGTGAGAAATGAAAGTAGTGGACCACTGTGAGGGTGCAGAGGAGAGGTACTAAAAGTAAACAGAGTTGAATATTTCAGAAATCTAATCTGACAGTCATCCAGATCCCATATTTCTCTAAATCTGGTAAAAAAATATCTGAAATGATGAGGCCTTCAGGTTTAGAGGCTTTCCTACAGTTTGAATTCATTCACATTTCTGGGAAATGTGATTTACCCTAGAACAGTCTTTCTAGTTATTGACATATCTTATTTCCAGAACTTAAAAAATGGATTGGAGGGAAGTAAAAATGATACAAAATATATAATTAGTGATTGAAAATTAGGAGGAAAACTCATTAGATTTAAAACTGATTTAGAAATAAAGTGGTGAAATAGTTATAGATTTGCATATCTTCTCTCATGTTACAAACCCCAGGAAATGCTAATGACCTTTTAAGATAATACATTTTTAGATAGATTTGAAACAATCACGTAATTGATACTTAATATGTTGAGTGGATCCAGTATGTGATAGGAAAATTCACCACCACCTGAAAACTGCAAACTAGGCGAGATTTAGTAATTTAGGAACAGGTATAATTTTGTACTTCATTGTAATCTTCAGATCTGAATCTGTAGCAGATCATTCAGGAACTTTCCCAGCTAAAGCTTGATACTTCTTTAAACCCGTATCCATCTGCTGCTGCTGCACATCCTCAGCTGTTCTTTTGCTGGTGGAGATGTGTAGGCAGGACAGAGGCTTTAGCAGACACTTGCCCCTCCCCTGCGGTTGAATACAGTTTGTGCTGGCTTCTTCAGTCAGTGAATCAAGCTCAGGTTTGTCTGTTTCTTATAGATATGCAATGCTCTTAAGAACTAGCCTTGCTGGTTTTCTGAGAGATTTTGTGTATGTATGTTAGAGTCTTAGGTTTTTACTGAGCTGCCCCTAAGGAGTCCCAGCTCTACCATGGCTGCAATCAAGGAGAAAACTACAGGTATCTATAGGGTTACACAAGGAACCTGCTGGATATATGCTTCATTCTGTTATGCCTGTATCTCACTGTATTTTTAAAGAAATCAAAATGTTTACTAGAATAATGAATATGAAGAATGAGATCGCCAGAGTGATCCTGGAGTTTTAGAAGAACTCAGATATAAAAATAGCAGGCTAAGAAATGCATGTAATGTGCCTTTTTTTCACTGTAACTGAGGAAATGAAGGTGCTAAATATGATATTGAGCTTTAGAAGTCCTTGGGTGCTCTGGCAATTTATGGACAGTAAATCTTACTCTATTTCCAGCCAAATCTTTAGAAAAAATGACAATAAATAGAATTGGTAACCAAATACATAAATGCATGGGTGAAATATTAACATGGATTTTGTAAAGAAAAGCCAATCTTAGGTATTGTGGTTCTTAGAGTCAATAGTGTGTGGGTAGTGAATAAAGCCTACTGGGATTTCCAAAAAATTTTCACAAAGCCCTTCACAATGGTTCCTGAAGAGACCAAATTTTTGCAAGAGAAAAGAAAAAACATTCTATAAAGGATAAATTACTGGTTAAAAGATGGCTAAGTAGTGGGAGGTTTCCATTGGCATCTCATGAGGATATGTGCTGGAAAATGTGGTGTTCAGCTATTCACAGGGAGGTGGAAAAGAAGCGATGGGAGAAGGCTATGAAAAAATTTTCTAATAATCAAAAACTGTTCAGCGTGGCAAAAACTAGGGATAGCTGCTAATGGATTTTCTAGTTCTTATTAGCTGGATAAAAGATAGTGCTTTTGTCTTAATATTGATAATGTATGGGAGGGGAAGTCTTTATAATTAGGTCAATAATTATAATTAGAACAATATATATAGAACAATATATATTAGAACAATATATATTATAATTATAATTAGAACAAGCTGCCACATTTAAGGAAAGATAGCTTGGACTCTCTGAGTAGGCCTCTGAAAACATCAGCTGACATCAGCCAAAAAAATGTGAAAAGAATGAGGAAAGGAAGAGAGAAAAATAAACAATGTCATGCACCACTAAATAATCCAGGATATGTCCACATCTTGAACATTAAATGAAGTTCTGGTTGTCTAATTCCAGTAAGTAAACATTAGTATACAAAGAAGTACAAAAACCTGATCAGGAGTGGAACACACAGGGAGTTAATAGATTAGGAGAAACCTGTTTGGTTTGAAAAAAGGCCAAAGATGGATTGAAAGGAAAAAGCATAATGAAATCATGGAGAAAACGTGTAAGGAATAATCATGCACTTTGTAGCACAAGAACTCTAAGAGCAGCTTAAAAAAAAAGAATGTACTTTTCTACAGAGTGCATAGTTAAACTGTTGGGATTCATTGCTCTAAGATCTTGAGGCCAAAAATATGATTGTTTTCAAAATTAAAAAAAAAAAAAAGATTGATTAATATTGCCAGTAAACATGATGGCACAAATATGCCTTTTGTCTAAGAAAGTCACTTAACCAGATTGCTAAAATCTTTTCTAGACACATGCTTTGTGTCCTGATTTTTGTACTCTTTTTTGAAGCATCTGTTCTTGACTGTTGTCAGCATTACTTTGGGTACCAGTACAGCCATTCTACTTATGTACTGACTTTTTGGTTTTGACTCTTAGGACCCTTTTATCAAGGATTTGAGTGGTTGAGGTTCTGTATACTCACTGTTAAATCCTGAAGGATTCTACTTATCAGAAAGGTGACTGTGCAACCTGAAAAAATACAGCCCTTATAAGCTATCATAGAGACAGAAGCCCCTGTCTGAAAATGTTTACTTTTATCTGTTTGTTAAAGGAGGCTTTAAATGTAGAGATCTGTGCACAGAGTTGGCAAGGTTTCCAATTCAGTATTTATCAAGAGTTAATTCTTGTTGTAGAGATGTCAGACAAACAGTGCTGCTTCACCTCATATTTATGAGTGTCTTAAAGAGATGAAGCTATGGCATTCTGCTATGCTTTTTATGTCCCGCTTAGAAATAGGCCAATTTCAAAAGATTTTCAGGCTTAGATGGGTTTGTGTAATCATCCCAATTTGAGCTGGAGGTCTTTAGAAAGCAGACACTCTCATGAGAGTGCTGGTATTTCCTGTTTCTCATCAGAGCAGAAGTACAGTAGCAGAGGAAGAGCTTTTTCCTTAGCACTGTGTTTCTGTGTTTCTGACTGAAGCTAGGGAATGCCGTAGTGCACAGAAATGATGGTGGGGGGAAAATAGTGTAATTTCTTAGAATGATAGATCATTGAAGTTGGAAAACTCCTTTAAGATCATGTAGGCCAACTGTCAACCCATCACCACCATGCCCACTAACTTACTGGAAGAAGCCTGAATTCTTAGGAAGGGTGACCAAAACAAATGCAGGATGGTTGTGCCACCCAGCATACAGTTAAAAGCAGCTGTCTGACAAAGGAATGAAGACAGAGTTTGCTCCTTTCTGAGGTGAGCCAAATCCTGCTTATTGTGAAGCAGCCAAGGCTGCTGACCAACCCGGAAGAAATTTTTATTTAGTTTGAGTTTGTGCAGCAGCACTTCACCCCTCCTGGATATTTTGATGCATTTATCTTCATAAGTAAAGATTGATGTGAGTTTATTGAGTTTACATATACACTTGTCGTAAAGCTCTTTTCTATAAAGCACCAGTGTACGTATTTTTATATTATAAAGATGTAAGTATTGCACAATAGCTCTCAACAAACTAACTGTAAATTAACACACAAAGACTAAAAATACACGTCTGATAGTATCTCTTAATGAGATGCACAATAAATTAGTACAGGGCCTCATTGGTTTTCTTAAAAGCAATCACCAAATAGCTTTCATAAAATGTGCAGTTCTGGATATAAATTTGTATACATATAGGTTGCAAACCCAGAAGGTCGGACATCAATTTCAGACAGCTACAAAGCAGACAAGTTGGAACCAGCACGGATTTCTAGTGACACAGAGCTCTGTAATAACACAATGATGCCATTATATTTGTGTCCTCACAGTACACTTGTATGCATTTTATGTTTTAAAAAAGTCACATAAAAATAGGTGGTATTCTCTTTTTGTGCGTTTACACGCTCTAATGGTGAGTTGGTGTGTATTTATTTTATTTACATAAAAGATATATACATAGACATATTTTATTGTATTTTATGTCTAAGTAATGCTGAGAAGCGTGTAGGTTCGCCTTTCTTTATTTCAAGTGTATTCCAGCAGCAGCAGCCACAGCCGCTGTCTTCACTTTGCTGATCGCATGATTTTGCTGTGGTGAATATATGCGTAAGTGAGGTTTTTCTTGTGGATTTCCTGCAGGCACTGGGGAGTTGCAGATTACGTGCAGGTAGAAAGACAGTTTACTATTCCGGATGTTAAGACATGTAGATGGCTTGTGAAATGTTTTATTTAAAATGTTCCTCTTCTGATATATTAGAGGAAAATCTAGTGTGAGTGCCCCAGACACAGTACCTAATTATCCTATCAGTGATGTGTTGCTGTGCTGTAAAGCCATTTCCTGTGTATAAATCAGCAGCAGAATCAAACTGATACTGCTGCTGATTGGAGACATTTTAGCACCTTGACTCAAGATCCTATCCTGAAAATGAAAAACAACCCCAAAGTTATATACATATGTCCTCGAATTTCTAATAGTTTTCACTGGTTTTACAAGACTGTGCCATTACAGTTGGTATTGGGAAGATTTTCAAGTTGAGGTGAAACAAATACCTCCAAATCACAATGTTTTCAGATAAGAAAGGAAAGTTTATTGGACTTAACAAAGCTACTCTTGTTTTTGAAAAGGCTTTTGGCTATAAGAAGCTCATTCAATGAGGGCAGTGAGGTTATGGAGAATGATTAGACAGTCTCGAGGACTGAGATTCTCCACAATCATTAGGTAATTCTACCTGTTTTAAGCAGCTTCTTTCATGAACATGGAATCTGTGATGGCCCAGGTCAGTTCTGTCTGTTACCTGACCTTTTTCAAGTCCATTTCTCTTGGTGAATTTGGAAGAGTGAACTAGCATCATGTATAATTATAAAGCAGTTCTGAGTAAGGAGTGTGTAAAAATGAGATTCAAAATGAAAAACACATTGAGAAACTGGCTTCCAAAAATCAGTAGACAACTGTCTAAAACTGACATAGTGGTGGAAATACTAGAAAGGGAACTGCTGAGAGCAGACATACACATCTTGAATGTTTCAGTCCCTGAATCCCAGAGATAATCTGCTCTGGGCCTTAAAAAAAAAAGAATATATATATATATATATATTTACTTTACTGAGGTGTGGAACTCAGAGTTTTTTACTTAAAAAAAAAACAACAGCTGAGCACAGCTCAATCCTTTAAGGTATAGCCAGATTCACAGGTGATGGTGCCCATCGTTTGTAATGTAGGTTACTACTTTGAGAACTTGCTCTGGAAAAAAACAAGATTTCGGTCAGTAGTCTTCCTTGCTTAGAGGCTTTTAGGTACAACTTTACCTCTTGTAATGGGAACCTGATCAGAGACTAGAGAATGCTAAAGGAGAGAGAACACCTTTTTTTCATTGTATTCATTGAGAGCATGCAGAAGAAAATCACTAAACTGGGAATCTTTGGAAAAAATTAAGATAGTTAATTTTTTGTATGTGAGTGTCTTGCTTCTTACTGCCTTTCCTGGGAGAAAAATCTTCTGGTCTTTAATCCCTGTTCTTAGCATCATTCTTCAGTTTAATGGAGAAGAATTATTTATTTAAATACAAAAACAAGCTGAGGAGATTATTAGGGTGGTTCTGAATAGAAGGTGAAATTGTGATTATCCTGGCTTATAGAATATAATGAATAGAGCATAGGCAGGAGCTCCTTTTCAGGTCCTCTCTTTGAAGAGAAAGCCACTTTGCTACTGCATTAATAGGGGCCCTGAATTTCCAGGTGTGTTTTATGAATAGTTTGGGAATATCTGTCACTCTGGGATCCTCATGTGTTTTAGCTGAAATCTGTGTCTTCTGGATCCTGGAACTGATCCAGGCATTAAATTGTCCCATATGTTTAGATATGGGCTACTTTCATCATCTTCAGAAGAAAACAGAGGACTCTAATGCAAAGCATGAAAAGCAGAGTGTGACTGGGTTTGAGATTCAGATTTAAGTACGTAATTACCACCCAAATCTTATGGGCACCTTAGACTCACAAAGCCATTTTGACTTGCAGCTTTTTTGTTTTACTTTCATTCAGAGCCTGTTCTCTTCTTATTTTTCATTTATGATGAAATACTGCAGGATTAGGAAAATTCCTCGATCTGTGCATCCATCTTATGTAATTGTTTGAAATCAAATGTGCATATATTTCTGCAGAACTAGGAGTCAGCATTGTGTAGATTTTACTTCATTGTTTCAAATGTATTCCTTATAATACATGCACTGTAAGTTAAATTGTACTGACGTATCAGGAGTACACCAGCTGAACAGGGTTCTCATTGGTAGTGATTTTACAATGGCTTCATGTCTTGCATTAAGGTAAAGGTGAAAGGGAACTCTGAACAGATTTGAGCCATTTGGAATCATAACCAGATTTATAACCAAACTAAATATTTTAGGACATAATTACATTTATACTTCTGTTAGTGTTGGGATATGAATCCTGCTACTCTGAAGTAGATAACACATTGCTGATTATAGAGTGATCATTTTTAGACATTAATAAACCTGCATTTTGTTCCATCTTTAAAAACTGCTTAACATAAGCTATTTTTGTTGAGTGTCTCAATCAGGATATAGAAAGAAGTTGCAATGGGTAGGCCTTATTCAAGAACACCCCATACCAATCTCTGTAAGGCACATGGATTCTTTTGACTAGGTTCTTCCACTCCATTATCCAAAGCATTTCAATGAAAACGAAATTTTCAACTATCAATCTTTGAAAATTATCTTTGTTTACCCTCAATTAAGCATTATTCTTATTTTTTATAATTCCTCTCAGGACATCTCTACATGAAATATTTAATCCTGCTGAAATATTTCTTAAGTGGCTACTACCCAGCAACAGATAGGAGATTTTTGTATTTCCAAGTTACTTAAAATTTTTACGAAAGAAAGCGCTGGTGTTTACTGAGTGCCTCTGAGGAATCAGAGGAAAAACCAGCGTGGGATACAGTACAAGGTTAGGCAGTTTGCTTTTTGTTTTGCTGTGTCAGCAGAACACTTCTTAAAAGGTGTCTGCTTTTAAATGGAATTGCATCTCCCTGTGCTCCGTGTTCCCATCAATCCCACTGTGATTGTAAATCAATGGTTTCCTGAAGTGTGATAGCAACAGGGATCCACTGAGATGAAAAAAAATATGCCACAGGTAGTGGGAAATTTACAACTTCATATTTTTTTTCCTCTGGTCCTGTTTAACACATTATTTTCTGCTCCTGGCTAACACTGAAAGTGCAAATGGATGAAGACAAAATCAAGCAATATAGAACAATGTAACCTTTTTTTTTTTTTTTTTGCTTGATGTTCATAAAACGTTGTTCTTTTTAAAACCAAGGTGAAAAAAATTAGATTTTATTTTGTATCAAAGTTTTCTGATGATAGAGCCCAGAGATCATGGCTTTAAATGCATGTTTACTGGGTAAATGTGTAGATAAATTATTCCGTCATTTTTAGTGTTCGTTACCATGAGTTTTACGAGCAGAAACATCTGAAATGATCCATCAGTTTTCTTTCATCTGAGTTTAAGGCTGACACTGGTGAGAAAGAATGGAATATCAGCTAGTCTGAAAACCTTCTGAGTGTGTAAGGGTTTGCTTTTTATGTCCTGCCAGCCTGTCACCCTTCCTCAGTGTAGATATCCAGAGAGATAATGGTGGTATAGAAGGCATGCTATGTTGGTACTCATCTGAGTGCATGGACAGAATAAAATCAAATATGGTTCCTGGAGTAAAGTTCAGGTGTTTGTATATATTGAAGAGAATGTTTAGACAAGACCTGATGAGGGAATGCTCCAAATGTGGACAGTGTTCGTCGTGCATTTATGTATAGGTAGATTGGGAGTGAAAAAGACCAACATGGAGAGAGGAAAACATCAAGTCACTGGTTAAGCTAAAAACATAGGATGAGTGATATTTTTACTATCTTAGAATAATTTTCTCCAAGATCATCAGTTTGCAGCATAAGCAAAACCTTGGTAAGGTCAGCAAGCTGTACACATACTCAGCTCATCCACCTCTGGAGACTGTGATTGAATAGAAGGATTTCCTGGAATGAAATGTGGAGAAATGTTGACCAAAACATTAATAAATGACTGCCATGTAGTTATCAAACATACGTCAATTGTCAAAAAAAGGAAAAGTAATCATGAGCCCTGTAAGTCAATGAAGATTGTTAGCATACATTTTAATGTTCTTTTTGGTAAATGCCTAGATAGTAATACAATAAAAGAAAGACATGTCAGAGTAAGGTCTAGAGTTTGAACAAAATGTTTCTGAGTTTGTTAGCCTCGGCTTGTTCTGCAATACTGCTATGGAGATTTCTAAATCAACAAATCCAACCACAACAAGATGGGGGTGAGGAGGAGGAAAAGTCAGGAATACCAGAGACCTGGTTTCTGTTCCCATGTCTCTCATTAGGTTTCTCTGACTGAAAAGAGGTTTTCCCTTTTTTCTTGCTTACGTTTTTGTTCTAACTATCTACAGTGTCATGTGTAAAGTTCACAAATGTCCAATTCTTACATTGAGTTTCGTGCTAAGGTCTCCATGAAGAGGTAGCAAAGGAGTAAGAGAATTAACTCTGGTTTCTACATTGACATATTGCTTTTTAGATAATTATTTTAAAATATTTTTCAACTCCTATATTTCCAGGAAATGGTTACTTCATTACCACAGAGTTAGTAGCTGTTATTGCACATCTTGGCCTGTTTCCACAAAAATAGCAAGATAACTTTACCAGATGCTGATGAGTCTTTTGTACAGTGTGAGCAAGTCTAGCTGAAATAATGAAACAGTATGAAAAATTATGCCATCAAAAAGTGCTTCCTCAAGAAAACACTGAGATTCTTCCTTATAAGATACAAAACTCAAGTAAATTTTTTTTCACTGCATTGCTATGAAGGGAACCCTCTGTTTGAACAAGTTGTTTGTAATATTTAGAAGTACACTTACAAATAATTAAATATGAACTAAATTATTTTTGTTGTTTCAGAGCATGGAATGGAGTATCTTCCTTTTCTCTGCTTTCTTTCCTTCCTATTCCAAGCTTTTCAAAGCAAAATTTAACTTTTCTTTCTGGAAGAGGTAAAATGACAACAACAATATCACTTTGTACTGAAAGGCTTCTCAAAACCTGTATGAATGCATCTTGGATGCAGAAAATTAAATCTTCATTTACCAGACAGTGAGATTTTACACTCCTACTTCAATCAATGGGTATTATATTAGGTGACATGATAAAACTTTGCACACTTCATACAGTTACTAGTTTGTTAAATTGTTGGTAATAGTTACAAGGTAATATAAATATATTAACTGTATAAAAGGAGGATTTGCTTTCAGTACCTCACTACCATCATTTGAAACTGGTTTCGTTCCCAGATTCTCTTTATCTCTTATTAAAACTCAGCCTGGATTGTAATGATTATGTCAAAAACCTTTCACATCAGTTTGTAAAAGGATGTTTGCAAAACAAAATGGTAAATTAATATTAAAAGCATCATTTCAAAGACTGTAGGACTGGTAGCTGTGGAGGTTACAGTAAGCAGAACAATGTAGTCATCCTGCAGTGAAACTAATTGGAGAAAACAGGAGGAAAAAAAAACACATTGAGCTTACATTGCAAAATGATCTTGACTTCTCTAACTTCCTAGAATCGTAGAATGTGGAATGGTTTCAGCTAGTGGGAAACCTATGAAGATAATCTAGTTTTAACCACTACATTAGATTTCTTGAATTACCTGAACTGGTTTCTGAACATCCCTTCTAAAGTTGTGTCTCTAGACAGGAAGACATTACCATTTCAAGCCTGTTCTGAACTTATGTGTGGTTGGTATGTTAGCATTTCGAACAGAGCTTCTTGAGATAATTGGAATCAGCTTGCAAAACACATAATTAGAAACACTATAAATAGAGTACACAAATTGGTCTTCTGGCTGCTTTAGCTGTAGCAGAAACCTTTGCAGTGCATGATTGTGTAAGGCCCTTTCCACACAGCTCTATGATGAAGAAAAGCATTGAACATGACCTATTCATCAGCATGCTGGCATTTACATTATGAGGTTAGAGTAATGTGAGATGGATGACAACTTACATAATGAACTTTTGAAAATCCTATTAGAAGTTATTCCAATAGGTTAATTTATTTGTTGTGGAGAATTTGATGTTAGGTCCACTGGTGAATGTGAGTACAGATTCCAAATATGTTCCTAAACCTTCTTGCAGAAGAACATCTCTGGAAGAAAGTGGGAAGACAACTTTGGAAGATGAACAACTGATCATGGAAAAAGAGGCTAGGATATTATAATTTCTCTCTTTTTCCTGAGAAGTATTTTCCATGAGCATCAAAAGTAATCATGAGGTATGATTCCCCCATATTTCATCAAAAACTTGCCTTCTAGTTCTAAGCTGCGTCATTTGAAAACAGATTACTTTGATTGGCAAATTCCTAGTGCAAAATAGAATAAAAGAATCAAAACAATAAATCTCAGGAGATATCATGAGAAAGAGTGCTTTCAGTTTCACTGTATGAATTTATTTTTTTTTTCTGACTTTTTATAACACTCTTCTTCCCATTTTGGATCAAAAATTGATACCACGCAAAGCAGAATGTACTTCTAATTTTCTTAGTGTAGCCACACAGTCATAAACACATCTGCAAAACTATTTGTTAAACATGATTACTAACATAGTTGTTAGAATGCACAACAGCAAATTTCCATTCCATTAAGGATTGATAGCTAAATATAGCACAGTTGAAACACCAAATATCTGAATAATAAGCTGATATCTAAATTAGCAAACTACATTATTAAAAAACATGGAAACCTCTGCCTCCTACTCCATAAAGCACACTTGCTTTGAAAAAGGAGACATCAGCTCTTACAGCTGTAGTTCTGGATTAAGTTTTACTTATTCACAGAATAGATCAGTTAATTAAAATATTATGTTTTTCTGAGTCAGCATATCTTTTGCTTTCAATTTAACATTTCATTACTCATCATCTAATTAAAGTTAAGCTTGTTTACATTAAGATAGCAGGATGTTAAAAACTGCATTCTGGCAGAATATTTTTAGTTTTGAGAAACAGGTCCAAAATTCATCAGCACCTGTAAGCCTCAGTTTAAATAATACCATACCTGGAAAACAGTATCAATTTATTGAAGGGTATATGCAGAAAGGATGTAATGAAAATAAACATTGTGCAAGATCCTTTCCCCCCACACCCTTATAATTCCCTTACTGATAGAGAATCACAAATTTTAGGGCTGGGTGATGTTTTCAGTGACCTCTGTGTTCCTCTGTTCCAATCCCTGCCCAAGCAAGAACTTGCAGAGCAGGGTGCCCAGCACCATGTCCAAGTGGCTCCTGATATCTCCAAGGAGGAGACTCCACAGCCTCTGGCCAGTCTGTGCCAGTGCTCTGTCACCTATACAGACCAGAAGTGCAGCCTGGTGTTCAGAGGGAGCTTCTGTGTGCTGGTTTGTGCCCATTGCCTCTTGTTCTGATGCTGGGCATCACTGACAAAAGCTTGTCTCCATATTATTTGCATCCTCCCTTCAGGTATTCATAAACACTGATAAGATCCCCTCAAGCCTCCTTTTCTTCAGACAGAACAGTCCTAGCCCCCTCAGTCTCTTGTCATAGGTGACGGAGTCAGAACAGATCTTGAACTGCTTTCAGATGTTTCTGAAGTCCTAAAATTTCTTTTCCTTTTGTCTTTGAAAAGCACATTATTCATAAGCCCTTCTGAAAATTCCCAGAATTTTGAGTATTAAAATGCTTTCTGTCTTAAAGCAAGATTGAACTCACATTTACAATAGGATTTAAAATGTAATTAGTATTGAGTAGGAGTAGAGAGAAGTAATGTCTCTATAATGATAAGATTTACAAATGTTATGGCAAGGGATATCTTAGATATCTGAAACAGATTTCTACCCCCCCAGGTAAGTGCCATGCTTTGGTAAACTAGTGGTTTTAGGAGGACTTCTATATATTCTGAAAACTGAAGTCAGCAAATGGGGGAAAATATAATAATCCTCTGGTTAAAGTGTCATTAAGGTTAATGCCAAAAAGAAGAATACACTAAAATTAACAGAATCAGATTTTGAATGTAAAGGTGAAGGAGTCCTGAGAACAAAAACTACTTGAAGTTACACATTTTCTGTACTGATAATAAGCATGTAATTTTTCAAAAAACTAAACTGTGTGAAAAGTTTGAAAGGTTAGTAATTGAGTTTCAGCATCTCAAAAGAAGTAAGTGAAAGCGAGAACAGAATCTTAATCTCTGAAGCAAGAAACCTTTGTGTTACCTAGGAAGTCTCTGCACCTTCTTGCTAATTGCTTCTAGTATCTATGCTCATGCTAATGTAAAACTAAGCTGAATTTAATCTCTTTTCTCATACAACATAAAATAGACCTGCATGTGGAAAGAATTAACAAGCACAGGGTTTTTTTTGATGTGGGCGTTCTTCCTTAACGCTCATCAGTGTTACATATAAACTCCAATACAACATTTTAATAACTAGTCTCTATGGAAATGTGTAAATAATTTTGGTGTTACATTTTTGTTATTTTCTTTAAATGGTTTTACAAATAAATATTTTGATTCCATTTGGTAACCTCAGCTTTTTGTATTGAAAGCTGTTCGTTAGGAAATAATACTGTGTAGAAGCTTAGCATGCATTGATTTAGTTAGTGAAGACCAAGATTTAATGCAGCTACTTGTCATTTTTAGACTTAGTAACAAAAAGCACATGATATGTATTCCTGCTGTAGAGACTATGAGCCTTTGTACTAACAGAATGGAAAAAATGGAAGTGCCTCATTATTTCTAACTTTAGATGAGCTGCAATTGATAGGGGCAGGTTCTAATACTGCAACACTGTGATAAAAGGAGGATACCACATATATCAACTATATAACAGCTCCATCTCACTCTTCCTTATATTATATCAATTTCTATTAATGTAGCACATTATTGCATTATATCAATTTCTATTAATGTCCCACAAGCGCAGCGTATTTTGGAGGAGGCCTCTATATGCTTTGACATATATGCTATATGACAGATGCTATGTCACAAGCATGTAAAGCTCAAGTTTGTCGTATATGATGTTTTCTTCTAAGTGCACCTGCATTTCCAAGATGTCAGTCTGTAAGAACGGTATTACACCAGGCAGTAACTGCAGCTAATGGTCCATTTTATTGTTGTTTAATCTTCAACATAATGCAGTGTGTCTGAAAATCAGCAGTAAAGCTCTATAAGAAAGTCTCAAAGCCCAAGAAGAAAATGAGGTTTACAAATAAATGTTAAATGCAAACAGACTTGTCTGGCTCTTTTAAAGCTTTAAATCTGGAAGCTGCTCATTTTAGAACTGAATTAATCAACTTCAGTAAGTGATAAATATGACAAAACTGGTTAATACCAACAGTTTGCAGTCCCATGCAACACTTGACAATACAAATTCAACCATAATAGTGTCTGATCAGCATTACTTCAATTATCTTTAGTCAACTCACCATAAAAATATAATCTACACAGTCAGATAAAATAGGTAGCAGTGATTTGTCATTGTTGCTAATGAACAAAATAAATTTGAGTTTACAGGCTGGTGGGAGACAGGGTGAGAAAGCAACAAGGCTTTAAAACCAGTACCACCTTCACTGGCATTTCCAACACGTTACTCGCAGGACCAACGTCCACCTCAGAATAAGTCTCCTTTTCAAGTAAACCAACTTTATTCTTACGTTTTTAGGTTTGTTTGTTTGTTTGATTTTGTTTTGTTTTTTAATATTTCTGCATCTTGTAATATATAATAAAATTACTCTTTAGCTCTTCCCCTGTGGGAAAAGCAGCAATGTTTACAAGCGGCGCACATTATCTGGAGATGTAACTGATGTTATTATCTACACTCATCACACTGTAAGCAATTAAGAGGTCACCTTGCACTTTCTCCTGCTTTCAAGTAACTCATTGGAAGTAGTGATTACTTACCCTATTTACTTCTTAGCTTTTATTGTTTTCTTGGTTGTTGCTGTTTGTTTAAATCCTGTTCATAAGCAGGAAGTTGCCATTTATTGTTTTAGTCATAGGCTTTTTCCCAGCTTTCTGTGATCCTGCATATTATTGCAACATTGAGCTTTATCTGAAGATGAAGGAGAAGTGGTACTGATGTAGAGTGATGGTTGGCTTGCTAAGTCATACAGAAAATGTGTTTTGTTTTATCAATAGCAGTTGCATACAATGATAGCATATGATTTCATCCCTCCTGTAGTAAATGATAGATTAATGTAACTTTATGATAAGTTCACTTAATTATTCTTTCACTTTTGGGGGCAAAATTTTCCTTTAAGTAATTATTATTTCATATCTGTGCCCCTGTTAGCATTAGCTTTCAACATTTCTGGTATGTTTGTATTTTAAAATGTTTTGCCCCCAACATTTAAAATAGTTTAGCTTCCATCAAATTCAGAGACATTCTTTCCCCTATGGTAAAAAATAGTAATTATGATAAATGAAGTACTTATATGTACATACTGTCATTTACAGAAGAGAGTTCTAAATCCATTGCCTTCAACACTGGTAACTTACTATCATCATCAGGTGTCTGTAATGGAGCTTTGGTCTATTCAGTTCAAGGACTAGCTGTGAAAATTCTCAGTTTGTGCCAGAAGATTCAGAGATTCTTTCATTCATAGAGAAGCAAACTGATACTGATTTAACTTTGTTTATAATTTATTAGTAAACAATTCAAGAAGCAGAAACTTCTGATGGGCATTTCTCTGGATGAACATGACCGACGTGCGGAGCAGTTGCATTTCATCCTCACTGAACGTTAAGAATGTAAGAAAGAATTGAATTCTAAGGGCTTGTCAGACTTAGGAGAGTATCTATATAGTATAGAGATGTCTTTCTGATCATTACATTATTTCTGGAATTCAACCTACTACTAACAAGTTGTTTTAGCACCTTATTCTCTGTCTGATTCTGTAATGTGGATGAGCTGGGTTAGGCTAATGCCAGCATTGATAGGCCTACACCACATAAAAGAGGTGTACTTAACCCTTTTGCAAGTGCTGAATCATTGAACAAACGTTATGTAACATACAGACTTTAACTAACTTGCCACTTTCAGCCTTTGCTCCAAATACTTTTTCTTCAGGTTGCCTGACACTTTGTTCAGAACCTCTTTGCATCAACCAGTCATATATAAATACTGAGAGGTAAGGCTATGATTTCTGGTAAAAGGATGATAGCTCCTTCAGAACAGGAAATGCAGTGAGAGTTTCTAGTCTCCTGTAAGGAACTTTAAGCATTAACAGTGATTAGTTAGCCCATATAATTTGATTTCTGCTGCAGCAGAGCAATAGTTTTTAGGCTACAGAATGTTTCTTTTAAAGGACGGATCTCATTTGTATTTCATGTGGCTGTCACATATATAGATTATGGTATTAACATTACTGTTACCTTTGGTGAAGAAACACATATTGTCTGAAAGATATCCTGAAGATTAGCCAAGTGTTTCACCTGGCAGTATCAATAAGTCACCTTTTGTAACAGAGTGTATTGATCAGCAAATCCCTCACTGTTGGAGGTGAAAAGTCCTGAAAATTGTGTGATGTCATCCCCCACAAAGTAACAGGAAAGGTGAAGTGAAATGTTTGTGGCCAGTGGATTGAAAAAACCCCAAACCTTGACAGGTACTGAGCTAGATACTAGTTAATTTATCTGGTCAGCAGCTGATGCACTCCTTTTTAAGGTCACTCTGTGCTACTGAGTTTTCAGCAAGATGTCTCTTGGGAACATTGATTAAAGAGATTTACAGGTTAACAATGGACTGCAATTGATTACTGTGCACAGGTGTCTAAGGACAATATAGCAGATCAGTTTTCCATATCTCAGTATCCCAATTTAGAGAGTATTCTGGGATTTCTTGGACAACTCTGCATTTTTGAATGCTTTCTTCTTTGTATTCTAAAAAGAAGTATACATTGCCCAAGACCTCTCTGTGTGAGCTTGCTCTTGTGCCTGCAAATGAGTCAATGCCGATTTTTAATGCTGAATATAATTACATAAGAAATAAATGTATCAGTAGGGTATTTTTTTTTTGCATATCATATTTCATCTGTCATCGGGAGGCATAAGTAGCGCTTTACTTTGCACTTAATTCACGTATCTGTTCTTTCAACAAGATATAATAGCTATAGTAGCCAATAACTACTAGACTAGTTCGATTATTTCTGAAAAGAATTTTACGTGTATATTTGTTTGATATTTTCTTCAATATCATTTATAAAGATATTCTCTATAGCATTATTCTTTGAAACGAAGTCACTACAATATTTTCCTTTGTTTGCCAGTGAAATGAAAATTCTTTACAGTTCCGTAGGGCGTATTAGCCTCAGAATCATGTTTTCATTATATAACTCTGGTATGCATTTTGCTACACAGTCTGGAAATCTTTGAAGTAATTGACTGTATCTTATCCCTTATTCTTTTTCCAAGTACTCTGTATCAGAGTCTCTCCAATCTTATCAAATAATTACAGCTATTGATATTTAGTAGGTCAAAATCATGTTGTCCTTCATTCTTGAGCAACTTCTAACACATAGTTGCTTTATACTTTATACTAAGGAACAGATACTATATACTAAAGAGCAGATTAACGTGAAAGGGTTTGCTGAAATCTATCTATCCCCTTTAGTTTGAATCGATAGCACCACTGAGAGCTTTTAATTTATTGAGGCAGTAATTATGGTTAAAATTTTATTAATATATCTACCTAACAAGTGATTTAGTAGTTTGAAAAGTGCCTTTCTTTTTCTGCTATTATTTCTATCACTTTTGTTTCATATCCATTATATATTTTAAAAAGACTGTCCTTTTTAGATAAGAAAGTCTGAAGGAAGAAACCAATTATCTTTACTGTGTAGTCTCACATAATCTTGATCTTGCGAAATGTGTTTATCCATGTTCTGTGTACATGGTAGTTACAAGGACTGCTGAGACCTAGAAAGAGGATTCCAGTTTTGTCTTTAGTGTGGGATTTGTCTTTCCTCCATCTTCTGAGGTTTAGCACCTCTTATTCAAATCACAAAAAGCTTTCTGACTTCACTTCCCATATTCCTTACTCATACTTTTCAAGTAGCATCTTTTTCAATTGCAACACAGTTCTCTAACTTAAATATGGTTGTATTTTGAGAGACTGATAGGGAATGCTTGACTTTGAAGCAAATGTAGAGGACCATGATTTCTAGATAATTTCTTTATATCCTGCCCTTCAGAATGAGATTTTCCATGTCTTCCAAGTTTCTTTGTCACTTTTTTTTTTGTCTCCGTACTGATGACAACCCTATTAATGTGGTAGTTCTTTAAAATATTTCACATTGCCTCTCTGTATTTAGTCTTCCATTGAGCTTAATTCCTTATTTTCATGGTTTTCTTGGGCTGCTTTAGTACAGATTCTCTCAGTTGTTTCCTTAGATCTTCTAGAAGCTAAACCAAGGAAAATAATTCAGACAACAGCATTGCCTCTCTGCAGAGAGACTTACACATTGAGTGTGTCTTGCCTTTTTCCAAATAGATTTCAGGTCTGTTTCTGGTTACTTTGCTTCAAGATACCAAACAAATCTGCTTCTTTTAGGTCTGTCACTAGCTGAAGGAAAATCCCATCTGTGCTTGTGTTATAAAGCAGTATGTTGTAACACATTATGATTAGAAAGTGCCAGGAAGAGCTAGAGGTGGAGCAGGATAAGTGAAATACTAATCTGTCCCTCTGGAAAGGAAGAGTGATGCTCTGTGCAAGACCAGCTGGACACTCTCTGACAGGGCACACAGTTATATATATGCATATATTACTGAGACTCAGGGAACAGCTGGAGGTTTTGGAAGGCATTAACAGAGAACTTGATCTCACTGTACCTTGATTGCTCTGAACACAAATCATGGGCTTTGCTATTATCAAATATCACACTCCAAGTGGACAGCTCATTACCAGTCACTAACATGGTCTTGTGTCATCATTTGATACAAGGCAGGTAAGTGGCAGATACCCCTGAGGCCACTGTTTTGATCAAATTTGGCTGTTTCACCCAGGATTAAAATAGTGTGAATTTATGCAAGCCTGCAGACCCAGGTTCTTATGGATCAGTAGTAGAGTAATTCAGTAGTAGAGTAATTCAGTAGTGACGAGTGCATCTTAATGAAGTCTGTCCTCCACCCAACTTCATACTTATTCTCAAAGCATTATTGCATTCCAGTGCCATGTCACAAACTGCGTAGCTACAGAATAGTCACTAAGGGTACCATGCCATCAGAAAGCCTTTTAACAAACTGTACAGGCCCAAATCAGCGAAAGCACCATCAACTTTCAGAAGAAAAGGAAAGCTCCCTTTTTTGGGGTCTGACTCAAAGTTGTAACTATAACTAGGATATATATAGTCCAGTGGCAGGTATTCGTTGTATGCTCAGGAAATTCTCTGGCTTGTGTCTGGTTTGATGGGAGTTAATTAGTCATTAGTTTGCCAGAATAGGCTTCAACTTTCATATGTCATCTTTTCTCTTTTTTATTACCACTGTATTTATAGGGCAAAATGTATACACAGCTTTGTCATTTCAGAGGACTCAATGAAAATATCTCAACTAGATAGTGATAAACAATAATTGATTACAATTAAAACAATCGGCAAAGATAAATCAGTTCTGACTCCATTTTGATTGAAAAGAATCAAAGCTGGAATAATCTGGTCAAAGCCAGATAAAAGTATTTTGCCTTCAAGTACCAGATTTGTCTGTGAACAATAGTGACTTGCTGTGTGACAGCACAGAGATTAGAAAATGATCTCTCAGCACAGATTTTAGCATCTGAAATCAGACAATACTTGTGTTTATTGAAATATTTCATTGTTTTTGCTATAATGTGTGCTGCAGCAGTGTTTTATAACTAGGCTAGCATCGACAAGGGTGAATTGTGTTCTGTAGTGAAATTGTACACCTTAGTTTTGGAGCATTGAGTTTTGGTCCATTCCTATTTTCCTAAAAGACTGGTAAAATTAGACTGGAAATTTTCACAATTTCTATTGCTAGATGTATGTCTGCACATATATAACAACTATTCAACTTACTATTTACTCCGTTATAAATTCTGGACAGTTTATCACTTCTGTATATGCTGGCTACAGGCTTCTACTTCAAAACACATCCACCAATAATCTTGAGGTAATTTTCTTCTGAGTGACCTGGGGTTTGAGTCTTTTTGCATCTGGCACTGCATATTCTTATCTCATCTTTGTAATTCCAGCATTCTTGCTAGGCCTGTGAAATATCTCTACTATTGCTGACCATTTAAACAGAGACTATGCAGCCATAAGTTTCCAACACTATATAATTTCTTTTGGATTCTTCCCAGTTGTGCTTTTAAAATGGACCTGTAACTTTTTGCTGATGTTTCTGAATGTCTTGAGGATCAAGTTAAGTTTACATATTTTAATTCTCCAAGGTTGTCTCAGCTTAGAGTTCAGCTGTGCACATCAGTAACTTCTATAAAACACATCTGTGTAGTTTTGGTAATAAGATTAATGTGCCTTAGAGCTCTGGTATGCTGCTCTCAGTAATCTCAGTGATAATAAATACCTAATGATCTCTTCTTCTTTAAGAATAATACTTAAACAACTTGACATGCCATTGCGCACCTTTTTCTTTTTTTTTTTTTTCTCTTTTTTTTTTCCTTCCTTCTTGGTAGACTCTGGGAGTTTATGTATTTAGTATTCAGAATAGTTCAGCTGGAACTGATCTACAAAGATCATTAAATCGAACTGCCTGACCAATTCAGGGCTAGCTAGTACTCAGTTGGCCTCCTCATCAATTGGTGCCTATGGGCATGTACCTATGCTGATTTATCTTTACCTTTTATTTGGTGCTCTCTGTGAAGAGTTTATAAGTATCATATCACAGTTTTAAACTATTTCAGTTGAGAGTCATTTCCTTGCTTCCCAATGACAGAAATATGACCTCTCTGTTCTTACACTAGAAGGTGAAAGGGCTTTCTGAAAACCCTTCTAGAACACGTATTACTGTCTGAAACAGCTAGCTATATTAATTGACACTGGTGTTGATAAATTAGTAGCTACAGATAACAGCAACAATAGTGTTATTCTTCCATTGCAGATGTTATTCTCAATTGGAATTTCTAAATTATTCATCTGTCTACTTCCATCTGAAATGAAGAATGATTTCCTCATCCAGTAGTATTTTTCAGTACTTGTCTATGGTACTGCAAAATATTGTTTTTTTACAGCTGTATCTGTAGGCTTTAATTGTGGGTACTTAACAGTTTAGCACTTTTGCTTACACTACTTGAGTTTTGCTTTGCTCCACTGGATGCCAAGCCATTTTTGTCATTTCTTAGTCTAGAGAAGAAGCCTTTTTTCGTTTGCTTGAATATACTTTATATGTTCCTTTACTTACAGAATACTGTTGAAAGTATATGATGTGAGTCAGTTTGTTCATTTCAAGATGCAATGCACCTGTGGACTGAATCCTTCAGAAACATCTTGCTATTTTTAACTGCTTTGCTGCGGCTGTGACAGACTGTATTATTTTCATGGATCATTTTTTGTTGTTCCTACATATGTATTACATTATATATATACAGGAATACATGTGTGCATATATATATATATATATATATATATGTATATATATATATGCATTATATATTATCTATCTCATATTTATTTTTGTTAGATCCCTACATTGTCTTCATTTTTTCTTCTGGAAACAGTCATTTTTACAGTTTTCCACAATTTCCATATTCTTGCATGTTCTTCTATTTGCAATTATTGTTACTTATACCATCATCTTAAATTTGATTTGTCATTGCATTACGAAACGTAAAAAAAGTCATCACTGTAGAATGTGCACTTTTGGGATGATCTCTGTCACAATGCTGTGAATGGGATGAAGGACATATCAAGCCCTGATTTTGCTTTGGAAAATGGAAGGCAAATTGATTTTTAGGGCTTTAGCTCTGATGGTTTTGAACTATGGTTGCATTTGAATGCTGATTGTGAAATCGGCATAAATATATTCATATTTCAATATAAAATATTTCTATACAAAATTGGAAACTTTCTGAATTTCTAACTCCCCTTCCATAACAGTTCCTCCAAAATATTATTGCTTTCCAATTTGTCGGTGAAATATCTTGTGGTAAATTTCTGTTCAATAACAAAATATCTGTAGATGATATCAGAATATTCCAAACCAGTAACTGATGGGCTAAAAGAGAATGGCTGCGACTTCTGACGGTATTTAGCCTTTCAGTTATTGGCTTTAAACTCTTGGAGTATGCATTCTTAGATCATTAATTAAAAATTTCAAATGGTTTAAATAGAATAATGAAGATATAATAATATTAATGGAAAATTAGACAACTGAATTAACAAAACATTCATTAAGTAGTAATTTCAATTTTTATTGTTTCAGTGCATAGCATAATGAAATAGATGATTATTTTTTGTACTATTTACAATATTGTTATTATAAATAGAAAAAAAAAACCTTTGCATGCTGACAATTTCTATATATTGCATTAAATTAGTCTCAGATATGAGGATTTTATCTGCATGAAATATCATTGGATTTCATACTAATGCGTAGAATTTATATTGGAGCCAATTATATTTATTTTGTGTCTGTTTAGTAAATCTATTTCTCTGTATATCACTTGAGCATATGATGTCTTGAAGAAAAACACTTTATCAGGTGCTTCAGTGTTCTATTAATTCAACAATAGTTTTTTGGGAGAACAAATCTTACAAAATGTGCATGTTCTCTACGAAGTAGTTAAACTGGTTATTGAAAGCAAAAAAGAATCACTAAATTCCTCCCAAGACTCAAAATATTTTCATCTTTTGCAAAGATAGTAAGGAGAGTATTTTTACCTCTGCTTCCAGTGCAAAAATGGAAGGTTTTACATCTACGTAGCTTGGCAGCTCTGTGACCAGCCTTGCCATATGGAAGGCGCTTATTTTGCTGATGTTGAGTTCCACTATTTTATATTTGTTTTCTTTTTCTTTCCTAGGGTGATAGGGTTGAAGCAACAGGATGAGAGATCTCAAACACGCTACTGAATGTTGTGCTCTGACAAATCTACATGGCTTCCTTTATCAAGACAGCTGTGTTTTTAAATAAATAATCTTAATTTGGCCTGCAGAAGGATTATGTCTGATACTCAAATGTACTACCTTGAAAGGTCGCCTTGACTTCCTCAAGGAGTTTAAATCAAGACATTCAGGATGCCAGATCAGAAGGCCTCACAGACTGAGGTATGTTTATTGTTTACTACTTAGGAAACTGAGACTGCAGTGAAAAGGACAGCTTCCAAAATAGCAAAGTTACTGCTACTAACAAAATAAATTTTAAATAAGTATTGCTGAATGGACTGCTTCATTTTGACAGTTCTTTGTTCTTACTATGGATCACAGAGAACGGTTAAACTGAGTTAAATTAGGCTTCAATTAGATAGATCCTTGTCACTGTTAAGTGTCTTCCATAGATGCCATTAGGATTATTTGTAGAAGAAGACAAGACTGGGCAGGTAAGTAATTCACAAGTTATATATGCAACTCTGCAATTTGTGGCAGTTTTATTTTAACAACTGATGATAGACAATTTGGCCAGTTCCCGAAGATGTCCTGTTTATTAAAAATTTACCTGAAAATCGTTATTTTATACTTTCATTTCAAGCTTTTTATCAGACAAAAATGAGATCTGAGATAAGAAAGATCTCTTGCTATCTATGGAAATATGTGATTTTTCTTTGTACTTTTATGCTGATCAATGTATATAAATGACCTTTCATGTCATTAAAAATTTTGGAGATATTTTTAAAGGTCTAATTGCAAAAAAATTGGTTGATTAAACGCCTGTGGCTACACACTACAAGTCTGGAGAGCCATACAGACCCATACTCCATCAAGTAGCTAAGATGCACACAAATAATATGCTTTATGAGTAGAATTTTAGATGACTGTGTCAGCAATACTGATGCTTTGATTTTATATGGCTTGAAAGCTGTTTGAGGCCAACACTTTAACTTCAGACTGAAGAGTGCCAAACCATAAAGTACGAAATGTTTTTAATGTGGTGATCCTGTGCAGAATGGAGAGCCTCACAGTAACTAATTCAAGATTTCCCACTTGCAAGTTCAGATTGAATATGGATGAAGAGAATTTTAAAACAGCAGTCATGTCCAAATTTTGTTATTTCTGGTTACTTTGGGTTTTTGTTTGTTTGTTAGTGGCTTTGCTGTCATTGTTTGTTTGTTTTTGACATGGCACAAATGTTAACAGGAAAAGAAATATGAATACTAACTGGATACTAAAGTAGCAGTTCTGAAGCCTGGTCTGCCTTTGCTTCTCTGTGTAAGCCATATCACTAAGAAACAACCCATCTTTCTTACATTCAGAAGCACACTCATGCTTATTATTTGGGCCAAGTTGCTAATCCCCTTGATGAAATAATCTTTTTTTCGGTCTTAGTTTTTTCGGTCTTATTTCCTGGAATATTATTTTTTCATGGCAAGAAGCAGAAAGGAAGCTGTTTTAGACTCGTTAACTGTTCAGTATTTTGTCTCCTTTTGTGTGTAATGAAACAAAGAAAAAAATTCTGAAAGGAGTTCATGAAACCATGGCTAATATCTCAAGAACAAAATGCTGAAATCAAACCTTCCACAGCAACTAGTATGAAATCAGAAAGCATGTCTAATATTTTATGCAGAGTCAGAGATTGGGGGGGTAGATATGTAGTGGCTTATTTTGTGCACCATCGTTTATGTCACCTGATGTACATCTGCAACCTTCCTGCTCTGGTAAGGTTTTGTTTGCTTGGACCTGTGCATGCGTACAGAATTTTGTCCGTTCCTTTGTTTTACATTCTGCCATCCCCTGAAAAGAAGCCTTGCTAAACTCAATTGTATATCTCTCCTTACTGAAGAGCCTTGTGTTGAATAAGATCCATCATCATGTAAATGAAGATTTTGCAAGAGGGATCCATGCCTAACATCAGAAGTACTGTAGTATATCCAAGATTATATGCTTTATTATTATTTCTCATCAGTAAATATTCTACAATGAAAAGCCAGGACCTCTTTCTGAAGGACCTGAAGATGGAAAGGAAATGTGAAATACTTGCACAGTCAGAGAAGAGCTCATCAGGGAGAAAATATCTTAGTGTAATTAATGTGGTCTTTTTTTTTTTTTCTGTAAAAGAGGGAGTAATTTGCTTCTGAACTGAAACTTGTGAAGAAACTTACATCATTTAATAGGAATTATTCATAGCTTTTCTTCAAATAGCTAATTTATTCTTCACATGAATATACATTCTGGAATCTATCTTTTTTCTTCTCAAAATAATGTCCCCCAGTTGTTAGAAGTTCAAGTATTGTTTTTATATTCCTCATGAAGTTTCAAAACAGCTCGGTTCCCATTTCACATCTGAGTGAAATGGAAGAACTATTCTCTTGCATATTCAAAAGTATATCTGTTTATTTTGTCTAACTGCTTTAATACAAATAATTGTATGATTGTGGTAGGGCAAAAGAGCACCAAGTCTCACTGCAGTGAGCAGAAAATACATGCATAGCCTATCAGTTTTCCTCTATATTTTGCATTCCTTCTTAGGAGGACTGGGCAATGAAATCAAAGGCTATTTAATCCACAGATGCTTGTGGAACCCCTGCTGGAACCTGATCCTGCAAGGCTTGATCTGGGTTTTCCTTTTCAAACTTTTTTAGTTCACCCACCCTGAGGATCTATAAACTAAAACTTTCACCTTCTGTTAATTAAGTTGAAAGCTGTCACCCTGATCAAGCTGTAAATTGGGTATTTGTCTTTGGATTGATGTTTGAAACAGAACTAACGTGCAGTTTTTTGAAGCATTGCCACTGAAAAGCAGAATCTTCCTAATCTTCCTTTCTTTAATATGAATTTTCCCTACGTGTATTAAAAAGTTGAAAATAACTAACTGCCAAAATTTCAATTACTTTCATGGGTAATGTCTAATTTTTCAGTTGCAGCTGAATTTTACAATGCAAGAAATAATGAATTTAGCTCAATGCTGGGCTTTTAAGAAGTGATTAGTATACTTATTAACATAGGTGCTCACAACATTTAGTCGAATTGCTTCTAATACTCCTCTATCATATTAGATTTTGAAGAAAATATTTTGCATCTCCTTATCATTGTCATTTGATGGAATATCTTTAAGGTAATTAGGTGGTGTTTTTTTTCTGCCGCTGCATTAAGAAAAAAAAATAATTTCAATTTGTCGGAATCCTATCAGGTCAGGTTCACATTTTTGCTTACATAAACTGATAACCTTGCCTGCTAGTTTCCGTCATCAGTTCTCAGTAAGATTTCTGCTAAATAATAACAAGGGTGAACTAATGATGGTATGCAATCAAATCTAACACTTTTCTTCAAGTTGGTTATTACTAGGTTCAAGTCCATGTTACAAAACTTCCAGCATAGTTAATGCAAGTCAAACATTTCGTATGAGCAACAACATGATTTATTACTGGACAGTGGTAAAATCTTGTACTTAGCAAATTATCACAAAGACAGAATTGGATTCCTGCACTGTTTAGACATTTCTTTGTCTAATATCAATGCTTATGTAATGAAAAAGGAAATTGGAATGTGAATAGGTGAATTCATATCTCATTATTTAATTCTCTGTCAGTGGACAGCTCAAAATATTTCACAAATTCATCCGGGAATCAAAAGGAGATAATAACTCATATAAGATGAACGGCTACTTCTTGGCAGATATTTGTTACTATGTCGCTTTAAGAATACAGATCAACATATTTTTGAAAACTCACATAGCTTCCAAATACTTCATACACTAATATACATGAGTGTCAGATTTAACTACTTGTCTCCTCAGTAGTCGTGATATGATTTATTTTTTCCAAATGTCAGTTTGGAAGTTATGGAGTAAATGGGGTTAAACTAGGACCAATCTTTGGTTGCCTGTTGCTGTCAGAAACGGTCAGCACTGTTGGTAATGCTTTAGCAGCATGGAAAGACCTAAGTAATTGCAGTGTGGCTAAATAGAGGCTACCCAGTTCTCAGGACTTTCATTTCAATTTTTCCCTAACAAGTAAGGTGATTCAAGGTATTTTTTAAATACAAAAGAAATAAAAAAAAAAAAGAAAAAAAAAAGAAATCCTGCTCTAAAGTCTATTATTGTATTCTTATGTGACTTGTAATAGGTTGATGAGTCCCCGCTGCTATTTAACTCTGTGGATATTTATTTTTCAGCATTTAACAGAATTTTCTACAGAAAGTTCTTTTTCTTCAAGAAGTCTTTCTCATTAGACAAATAACAATTTGCTGTGATCAAAAGGCACATGCAAAGACATAAAATCAGAGTACAGCATACAGATTTTAATGTTCTGAGAGCACTTTCCACACTGAAAAATTGATCATAATACTGATGTTAGTTGTCACTAAGCCCCAGAATGCAGAAGTGTAAATCAGTAGTCTGGAAATACAAAAGGAATCATGCACAGGCACAAAGTAATCATAGCTTTCCTAGAAGATACATGGTGGGTTAGCTTAAATTGCATACTAGGCTTAGGCTAACAGAATTCTGGTGATACTGAAAAAATGCCTTGTCCTGACTGTAGAGAAAATTAAGTCCCTCCTTTACAAAGATTGCTTCATTAGATACCCAAAATGTAGGTAGGAGATGGAAGGAGGAGTATGGACAGCCACATGTTCCTCAGTCTACATGAAGCAAGATACCAGCTACTTAAAGGCACAGTAGACTATGATCATATGTTTGAGCAACAATCATGAAGACTGAAATTAAAACAATCTTTGGAACAACACAGAATTAACAGACTCAGGAAAGGAATTCCCAGATGATAATTCTCAGCCTGCAACGTGTAGGATTGCATGGTTCAATAGTTTCTGCTGTTCTTTATCTGAGAAGGAGTGTTATAAATGACATTTTCTGTAATATCTTCCATTTTGTTTGAGACAATGTCTGTTGCTTTATCTCCCTTTATCTAAATATTTCCTGTATTTGCATTAACATTATTTATTATTATCACAGAATCACAGAATCACAGAATTATCAAGGTTGGAAAAGACCTAAAAGATCATCCAGTCCAACCATCACCAATACTCCCCAGCTAAATCATATCCCTCAACACAACATCCAAACGTCTCTTGAACACCTCCATGTTCGGTGACTCCACCACCTCCCTGGGCAGTGCATTCCAGTGCCTGACCACCCTTTCCGAGAAGTAATATTTCCTAATGTCCAGCCTGAATCTCCCCTGGCGCAGTTTGAAACCATTGCCTCTAGTTCTATCACTGTTTACACGAGAGAAAAGGCCGACCCCTAGCTCACCACAACCTCCCTTCAGGAAGTTATAGAGTGCTATAAGGTCTCCCCTGAGCCTCCTCTTCTCCAGGCTGAACAATCCCAGCTCCTTCAGCCGCTCCTCATAAGGCCTGTGCTCCAGGCCCCTCACCAGCTTCGTAGCCCTCCTCTGAACACGTTCCAGGGCCTCAAGGTCTTTCTTGCAATGAGGGGCCCAAAACTGAACACAATACTCGAGGTGCGGCCTCACCAGTGCCGAGTACAGGGGGACAATCACCTCCCTATTCCTGCTAGTAACACTGTTTTTGATGCAAGCCAGGATGCCGTTAGCCTTCTTGGCCACCCGGGCACACTGTCGGCTCATGTTCAGCCGAGCATCAATCAACACCCCCAGGTCCGTTTCCTCCACACAGTCCTCCAGCCACTCCGCCCCAAGCCTATAGCGCTGCCTGGGTTTGTTGTGGCCAAAGTGCAGGATTCGGCATTTGGTCTTGTTGAACCTCATCCCGTTGGCTTCGGCCCAGCTCTCCAGCCTGTCCAGATCCCTCTGCAGGGCCTTGCTACCCCCAGGCAGATCCACACTCCCAGCCAATTTGGTGTCGTCTGCGAACTTACTGAGGGTGCACTCAATGCCCTCATCCAGGTCATCAATAAAGATATTGAAGAGGACAGGCCCCAGTACCGACCCTTGGGGAACACCACTCGTGGCCGGTCGCCAGCTGGATTTAACTCCATTCACCACCACTCTCTGAGCCCGGCCCTCCAGCCAGTTCCTTACCCATCCAACAATGTACCCGTCCAAGCCACGGGCTGCCAGCCTCTGCAGGAGAATACCGTGGGAGACAGTGTCAAAGGCTTTGCTGAAGTCTAGGTAGACCACATCAACAGCCTTTCCCTCATCCAGCAGATGGGTCACTAGATCATAAAAGGAGATCAGGTTGGTCAAACAGGACCTGCCCTTCATGAACCCATGCTGGCTAGGCCTGATCCCCGGCCATCCCGCACATGCCGCATGATCTCCCTCGAGACAATCTGTTCCATAACCTTCCCTGGAACCGAGGTCAGGCTAACAGGCCTGTAGTTCCCCGGATCCTCCTTACAACCTTTCTTGTAAATGGGAGTCACGTTGGCAAGCCTCCAGTCTTCCGGGACCTCACCAGTCAACAAGGAGCGCTGGTAGATGATGGAAAGCGGGGAATGGAAAGAGGAATTACCTCAGTTGTATCCAGTGAATGCACAAGTGGCAATAGGCACAAACTGAAATGAAAGAAATTCCATTTAAACATAAGGAAAAATCTTTCTGTACGTTGAGAATGGCCAAATCTTCAGAGATATTCAAACTTTGAGGAACCCACTCTAGATTCCCCTTCTTTGACTAGTGGACTTGGGCTACAGAATGTCTAGAGGTCCCTTCCAACCTTAATTATTCTGTGCACTAATATTTGATTATGTTTAATCAGTGTCAGTTTTTGTTGTTGTTAGTGATAGTGGCTTAGTTTGGTTTGGTTTTGTATTTATATTTGTACTTACAGATCTTAGTGCTAACTGTAATGCAATCTGTACTAACATCAAAAAATGTTGTCAAACAAAAGGAACAGGAAGCATGTAGTCTAGAGCAAGTGACATAGCTAGAATCTGGATAAGGTGAGCAAGTTTTTCTTTTTCTCAAGCTAGATTTCCAGACTAACCAGTCCTTTTTCCAGTATTTGTACCTGAGGTCAGCATGCCTCATTTTTCAAGAATGCACTGTTTTGAATAGGCTGGGAGAGCACATTCACAGTCTAGATGACCTGCAATTTGGAATGAGCTGCAGTGCCGGAGCATGTGTCAGTTCCTGCTGTGCTCTTCCACCACTGCTCTTGGCCCTGTGCTCATGGTGGTCGAAGTTTCCAGCGTTTCCTGTTCAGCAGCCAGATGGAAAGGAAGCTCCATGTGCTTCCTGGTGCTAGAGGTGGCACAGCCGTCAGGGCAGCCAGTAAAAGCAAATGCACAGAAATGTGACAGGATTTGTGACCTCTAAGAGTGGGGCTTGAAAGCAATCGCCGTTCCTGTGTATAATTAATTGACTAAGCCCTTATCCACAACCCTAAAACAAAGAGATTTTAAGAGTTTAAGGGTTTAGAGAGTCTTGATTCTTGTTTCCGATTTCTTCCCTAAATTAATCTTCTGTTACATTTCTGGACTTTGATCAGTCAGGGTTGTATCACTCATGTATCACCTCACAAAACAAGGCTTTTACTGATGTTTTTTCTGTTAATTTAATGCTTATAAAAAATGCCAGAAACACTGATAGACTGAAAGCCTTCCCCTTTCTGCAGTGATTCTTCTCTGAATTGCATGTAGTTCCTCTAGACTTTGCTTGAAACCTGTTCCCTGCATCTCAAATCTGTCTTTTTCTGTATTTTCACATCAATCTTGGACCTCATATCAGTTGATGTGAATCATCATAATGTGATCACTGTGCTCGCTTAGAGAATGTAAGGCTTTTATTTCAGAAAGTGTAGGAATGTGGAATGTCTCTGAAAATAGAAACAACAGATCTGTTTGAACTAACTTGGTGGTGCCACATTCAACTAGCACCAGGATGGACCTGAGGCAGCCACAGCCCCTGTTCTGGCAAATGACCCGTTTTGGCAAAGCTGTCCCCCTTGCAGTCCATCCATCTCAAGGTCCTCATAACGCTGGACCAAGAGGCATTCACCAGGCTGACTTGAGGCAAGGGGAGATAGCAGCCTGGTAGGGACAGCGAGATACTGCATTTCAGGAACTCTCAGTTCTGCTCTTTGCCACCATCTCCCTGGGCAAGATAAGCATGGCTCTAGTGTCATGGTGCCCACAGGCTTCATGAACTCCTTTCTAACTCAGCAGTCAACAAAGTATTTCACTGTACTGGTGGGACCCTGATTTTTGGCACTCTTCAGGGAGGACGTGCTTCAGTACTTGGCATCTGCTTCAATACTTGTTCATTCCTCTTTTCTCCTAGTGGGTGTTTGATTATTTATTTGTTTTCAGAAACCTTATCTCTCCTTTTCGCAGCTGAAGACAATTTTTCTCTATTATCCGTGGCTTCACTGTTCTTCTGAACAGCATAGTCCCAAAAGCATATAGAATGCACAACCAATGGCAAGTTATCTTACAACTAAATTTGGTAGCTCTTTTTTTTAAAAAAAAAACTTTTCCCAGAAGAGCTGAATTGTTACTATGAGTAGTTTTTAAAATAGAAATTTGTGAGGTTTATTATTTTTAATCCTTCTTGTATCTAATATAAAAATCAAAGACAAAATCATTGTTCTCATTCTGTCAAAATGTAGATCATCTCAACACTGAAACAGCCATTGGTTTTCCATAACATCAATTTATTTTAATATAATGCTTCATTTTTTTCCCTAAATCATTTCTCTTTCATACATTTTTCTCCCAGTGTGCACATTATTTTGCAGACTTCCAGCTGAAAAATAGCTGGTTCTGGACAGCATTCTAGTTTTTCTCACAATGAGTGAACCCGAAAATTCTTTTGGTCTTTGCCATTTACTTACCAGTACACCAGATGCCATCTCTTCTTGCCCTTTGGTGACCACAAGATTGTGTAACTAGTTCAATGTTTGCTTTGTCTTGTCATCCAGTTGTCTTATTCAAAAAACAATTAGGAAAAAAAAAACCTATCTTCATTTAATAAACAAATTCACTTTATTGAAATAGGTTATTCATATCTTTACTTACTTATCTTTACTTATTCCTTTTAACATCTTTTTTTTTTTTTTTTTTTTTTTTTTTTTTACATTTCCAGAAGGACAAACAGTGAGAAATGAGGGGATAACTGATAACTGTCTGGCCCAACATATGAATCCACTGCATAGAAAAAAATAAAACCAAAGATAAACAAACAAAAGCAAAAAAAAAAAAAAAAAAACCACCCCAGAACCCCCCAAAAAATCAGCTCAAAGCATGAGGCAGACTTCAGGTCCCATGAAGTCTTACCTTGAAATTGAAATAAATCTATTTTTTATTTGATCTATTACAGTGTTTGAAATACTGCCATAAGTTTCATCATATCTGCCTGTAGAAGGTAAAATATTTTTTAACAGCTATGCTTAAGATACAATAGGCTAGTTCCAGCTGAAAATATCTGTATCTGTTTTGTTGTGTTGTATCTTGTTTTGCTGTGTTTGATCCTTTTCCCCAGTATTTCAGCTCTCCATGGAGTAGCAGTTTATCCACCAGGACACTGGAGATAGTACTAGTGAGAGGACAAGGTGAGAAAGAAAATTATTTGACCTAGATGTTTGGCACTTCACAAAACAAAAAGAGACGTAAGCAGTGGGGAAGAATCATTGAATGGCTTGTGTTAGAAGAGACCTTATAGATTACCTAGTTTTGATCCCCTACTTTGTGCAGGGCTGCTGCCCACCAGATCAAGCTGCCCAGGGCCCCATCCAACTAGGCCTTGAACACCAACAAGGATGAGGCATCCACAACTTCTCTGAGAGGTCTATGTCTCTCTCACTCTCTCAGTGAAAAATTTCCAGTTAATCTAGATCTCTTTTATTTTAGTTTTAAACGGTTCCTCCTTGTCTTATCACTATCAGACCATGTAAAAAAAAATCTGCATCCTTCCTGACTATAAGTTCTTCTGAAGTATTTTGAAGGCCACAATGAGGTCTTCCCATAGTCTTTTCCAGGCTGAGCAAATCCATAAAATTCAATTGTCTTCACAGGAGAGGTGCTCCAGCCCTCTAATCATCCTCATGGCCAAGAAACATGAATTTTAGTTGGAATGTTCTGTATTTGTGCAAATATAAGGAACAAAGCAACTTACATGAAAAGAAAGCCCAGAAACATCCAGAAATAGGGAGGAGCAGTATTCTAAATGAACAAGGCAACATCAAATTTCTATACCTTAAGGAGGACTTGGAAGGGAAGACACAGTTCTATGCCACTGATCTCTTCAGTTTGCATAATTGTATAAAGTCTTTAAAGGACATGTCCCAGATCTCCATGGGATATTCAGGAGGCCAGGAATGATAGTACGAGAAAGGGAAGCCTTTTATACTGCTAAAACTTTAATCTCTTGAACATGCATGAACTTCCTTCCTCATCCTTCCCAGCAGCACCAACTAGGATCAAGTTTCAGGGGGATGGCAAAAAGCACATCCTTGATACAAAGGGGGCTTAATCTTTCCTTCCACCCTCTATCCCAGGTTTTAATCTAAAATTTGAAACACTCAGTTAAGGTTACTGAGTTTAGTTCATACGGACAGAACTTATTTTTCCATTACTTTTTGCTTGAAAACAGCTGAACTATATTTACTGTAATTTTCCCCAAACAAACAAAAATAATCAAAATTGGACCAATGGAGATGTCTCAGGTGGAAAATTTTGTATCAAACAACTGAAGTTTGGAAAAGCTACAAGCTCCTGAAATGGGCCAATAAAAAGGAGGTGTCGGGGAATCTAAATAGACTGTGCTATTAGCTTTGACTTTAAAATATGAATTGAAGCCACTGTTTTATGATTCCTGATGTGTTAATCAAATAGGTTTATTTTCCTTATCAGTTGTCTACAGACACAGTAACAATGACGGCAGCTCTGTAACAGGTAAAAGTGACTAAATGTAGATGCTAAAACAAAGACTGTGCTTTGGCCTTCTGGTTTTCTCTAAGAAACCCAGCATTATTTGTATGCTTTGATGATCTGTATGGGTCTTGGATATACAAGGGCTACTCTGAAAGTAATGCCTCCTGGTTCAGTATGCTGGCCCAAGATGTCAGAGGTGGATGTTGGGTGGTATGGCAGTAGAGGCTGAACCTTCCCACCAACATTCCATTACATGTTGTTGCAATGTGACAGATGGCAACAGAGGAGTAGTCTGACATGGAAGTGCATATGAAGCAGAGAAGTGTCATTTAATTTGTACATGCAGAAACAATGGCATCCACTGATATTCATCAACAATTGATGAATGTAGAGTTCAAACAGTGGATGTAAGCACAGTCGTTATGGTAGTGTGTTTAAGAAGTGGATACAGTGCATATTTTTATGAGTGTGGCATGCAGGCTCTTGTTCATTGCTGGTGAAAGTGCATAACTAATGGTGGTGTCTATGTTGAAAAACATTTTTGTAGTCAAGCAGGTGCTCTCTTCAACAGTGTTATTTTGTTTGTTGTATCTGTGGTTATTTCCATGGAAATAAATAGGAGGCATTACTTTCAGATCTAATCACATATATGGTGAAAAGAACATTTCCTGCTCAAATGTTTAGTAAACTTCCTAAGCTTGAAATATGATGAAGAAAAGGAATATGCAGGTAGAGTGACCAATAGTGCCTATTACCAATGAAGTTCATTAATGTGTAGAGATCTTATGTGCTGTGTATGTGAGATCACGATATAGAAGAGACTCATACATGGAGGAGGATGACCTGAATGCCTTTTCTGACACCTCTTGGTCCATCAGATGGGATTGAGGGCTAAATTCTTCTAAGCATAGCTCCAGTGAGATTAGTGGAAATAATGAGTGCTTAGTTTAAATCACTAAGTCTAAAGTTACTATAGACAATGCTAAATGTCACTGTTCTACAGTTAGTCCCTGACTTCAGTCTCTTGGGATTTGAATAACTTTTGAATGTTTGTTTCTAAAAACATAAAAAATGATCATTTTAAATTCTACTGTATTAAAAAAAAAAAAAATTGAGTGAGAGAAATTGAGGCTGGGAAAGAAGTAATCTGTTCTTTGAAGTAAAGTTTTTAGGAGTGCAAAATTTAATTGTTTTTTTCTTTTTGTGTATCTGTGAAAGTCATGAATGTGGGATGTTAACATTTACTCATGGGGTTATTCCAACTAAGCCGCAGTATCCAGACATAAGTGAGCTGCTTTTTAGAGTTCACAGGATGCTCATATTAGCTTTATTTCTTTAAGACAAGATCCATAGATTTATATTTTTTTTCTACATTAACACAGCTAGTATCTTAATAATATGGTGCTGATCACAGATATAATCTATTTTTTTAATTTTTATCACTTTGAGATACTTTCCACGTCATTTGGCCATCTGTAGGTATCAAGGGCACATTACTTACTTGAGAAATGAAACAAAGGCACTGAAGAAAAGATACTGTTTCCTCTGTTAGCAAAACAAACAGAAGCAGTCCAAGTTAAAGGTTTCCCTAATTTCAAATGAACATTGTCTAGTACTACAAAAATGTTGAAATGTTGAAAAATCACTTGCTGTGGCTGACTATTGACACTGCCTGTGCCACTTCTCCCCACAAAGCTCTGGATGGGCTCTGTGCTGGAGAAGTCTAAGCAAAACAAAGATTTCTCGTGGCTACAGTAGGCCACACAGAACTTAGTTGTGTCCCAAGAGAATTTGCCGGAAATTTCAAGGGAGAAAAAAAGAAAAAAAGAGCATGCTATCAAAATTATGCCATTCTTAAACCATTTATAACCAGCTTAATTATCAGCTAAATTATTGTAACAATAAGGAGTCTGTATATTTTCTATATCCAAATTTAGACCCTGATGATATCAGGTGGTAGAAGGTGTTGTGATTTTGCCTTCCATCAATATTTGGGTAGACTATGTCCAATCCTAATGCACAGAGTGCCTTATGATCTCACTTATCACACAGTCCCTCTGACTATTTCAAATGACCTGTCATCATATAACATTCTTCTGTCAGCAATGAAATTGCTTATATGGTCAACATCTGCTGTATTTTCAGATAATTTTTTCATGAGATATAATTAGGGAAAACAAAGAAAACAGCCAATTTGCAAAGAGAAATGCGGACATTTACCAATAGCCATTTAGAAATAGTTTTCCTAGGTTCCATACCATCAGAAATGTTTACTTTGGATTTTGGAATAGTTGAAACAGATCTACCCTTTGGAGAAAGAAATGTAAGAGTGACACATAGAATTGCAGCAACAGCTTCTAGTTCAGCTTTCTGTCTCTGACAAGGACCTCTATCTGCTGCTTCAAAAAAAAATCACAGACTGAACTGGCCACAGAAATGTTCTTCTTGACCCATGTTAGCTAGATGCTGATATGTGCCTTGAAATCTAAGTCCCTCCATGAATTCCTGTGGGCTTTAAGAAATGCTTATTTTGGATGTACTTACTATCCATGAACATTCAAAACTTTTTTGAGTCTTTCTGGACTCTTGACCTAAACAGTACTTTGTGGCACAAATCTCAAGCTGATTGCATGTTCTGGGTAATTATTTCATTCATATTCCCTTCACCACACCACAATTTGGAATCAAAGTTCAGGGTAAGCAGCTACTGTACATGCCAGCTCTACACTGATTTCATATTCTTTTAAAGTAAAAGAATCACCAAGGTCAGCAGTATGAAGAAAATTACCTAAGAAAGGTCTTATTCAATGGTCAATATAACTAGGAATTATTATTATTTTAATGCAAGTGATCCTCATAGAACATTCTAACATTAAAAATGAAGACAATGAAAGAAAAATCTGGCCAAGTACAGAAAATGATGCATTTGGATTATGAATGTGATATGGAAGCAAAATATTGCACCTCTTTGCCATGTGTTTTGAACTAGTAGAACAAGCATTTAACATTTAATGTTTGTTCTAGGTAATTTACAAGGAAAAAAATTATCCCTGCTTAGCTTTGGTGCACAAATCTCCTCTATTTTGAAAGCTCTGAATCCTTCCTGAACAACTTCAGTGTTTTACATCCAAACTGAATCTCTTGAAGTCTTAGGAACTGAAGTATTGTACTAAACTGTAAATGAAGTGAGAAGTGGTAGATACAGCATACACAGTGCAGGGCATAAATACAGTGTAATCAATATAAAAACAAGAATAAGACTTTTTTGTGCTTTTGTACTGAAGATTTTCACAAATATTTTTGCTTAGCAAATGTGGAATATTTGGCATGCAAGATCTTTGTTTGCTACAGTGGTCTTCCATATCCACATTCCTGTCTCTTTTGGAGGTTGACTCTGCCTCAACATCTACAAAAAGCAACTGATATAGTTACTTCTGGGGAGGAGGAAGGGCATTTCTTCAGTGCTGCACCAGCAGGTAAATTTTTCTTGTGATAAAATGCAGACAAAACTTACCAGAGACTTTATGTGATCAAACAGCTGCACAAAATACTTCTTTCTGGAGCTCCCTCCTAGCACTGCCTATCTTCTCTGATGTCTCTGATGACTGCCTGATAGAGCTCCTGCACCTGCTCATCCACTGTTCCCACCTTCCCTCACTCTTCTTTCCCTTATTTTTTCCCATACTCGCCCCCTTCTATAACAACTCATTTAAAACACGTAATGAAGTTGGAGATGGCTGAATTAATTTGGATCTTGCAAGGAATTTAATGTAATCTCTTATTTTGTCCTATTCCTTTCTTTTCTGTTTTTTTTTTTTAATTATTATTTTCAGTGTGTTTTATAAAAGCTTCAGTGTAAGGACTGTGGCGTTTTTATGTTTTTAAATTATCTAGGATTAACTTCATATGATTCACATTTTCATCGGTCTTAAAAAAACACAATATTGTTCAGACACTACATTTTACCAGCATTTTCCCTGGGTTCTGAAACATGAGATAGGACACACTGACTGTTTAAATACACATAGTCACAGTGTGTATCTGCCAGGGGCTGGGCCTGGAGAATACACTGACTTTACGTTAATCTTACAATTTTGGTTACCTATTCATCTTGAATGAAATCCCATAAAAAATTGCATATCAAAATGCTGTCATATATTAAGTAACTTGTACTTTAGTATTTCTGATTCTTATTTTGTTACCTGGGTGATGCAACTTTGCATTTATCTGAGGCCATGCAGACCTCCTTCTCAGGTAGCTGCTGTTCCAATATGCAGTCCTTGTCTGTATTTTTCACCAAATCTTTGCATCACTTTTGATGCAAGAAGAGAGAACAAACGGGAACAACAGGCATGGTCAGGCAGCTAAGGGTTCTGCCACACATACTCCTGTAAGACTGGCTAACGGTCTTATATCTGGAAAAACGTGGAGGGAGAGGAAGGGGGAGGAATATAAAATAAGGAGGGAAAGCAGGGGCAGAGTGCAGGATGGGTTAGTTGGGTCTATGTGGGAAGGAGGAAAGAGGGTGATGGCGCTGCTACAACATTAGAAGGAAAGAGTGTCCGGTAAGAAAAAATGAAGTATACCAAGGACATGATTCTTACAGGATATGTTGAGGGTGATCAACAAACATCTAAAGTGTTAGGCATTACCCTTAAAGTAGTGGAAACTGTAAAAGCACCCCCAAAAAAGATGCTACTGTTGCATGAGTTTATGTCCTTGTTCAGTTTTGTTACTTTCTGCTGGAATGCAGACAAATAAATCATAGGAGACTTGATAAATGCTCTTTCAAAGAAGAAAGCTTGAAAAAAATGTGATGAACATCTGAAATAGTCTCAGATAATTCAGTTTTAAAGCAATTAAGAATGAAGCTCTCCAACCGAAACATTGTATATATCCAACAAGTAGAAAGAAGAGAGTGAAGCTGAAGTGATTGGCAAGCTAAATGCAAAAAACAGAGTGGAAGTCTGACTCAAATTACTGGACATTTTTTTCTGTAATTTCAATATGACCTACATTTCACATAATGTGTTTTCTTTCAATTATTTATTTATCCTCAAAAATGTTTGTATCAGTAATGCATTTGGAAAATATGTTGTTTTGACTTCCAGGGCTCTAAAGAGGTCCACTTTCAGCATAAAAACAAAAGGAGCAAAAGATCAAAGTGCTTTGTTGTGCCCTCCTTATGCTCAATGGAATCAGCCTACTGACTTTCTTTTGACAAATATTCTGTTTTTCACTTAACTCTTTTTGAAGCCATGGATCTATGCATTGTTTACGATTTTCTAACAGTGAAAGCATCCCTTCAAAGACAAGAGAAAAACAGATTCTTTGTTCCAGCCTTGGTAGTTAGATAACATACCTCACAGCCATGCTAACTGTGATTGATTTTTTCATGGTGAAGTTTTCAATTAAAGCTTTTACCTGCATGATTGAACATCTGATTTCTTGGTGGAGGAAGGAGGAGAAGGAAGAATGACCTATTCAATTTTTTTCTTCTGATTAATGGTAACAACTAATAGTATGGGTATTTGTGGATATAAATAATTCAAAAATAAGTTGGAGATGAAGGCTACCTTCAGAGTTCCTTAATAGTGTCTGTCATGAAAAGCAAGGAAGATTTCATATAACCAATGAACAAAATTTGTATGCTTGATATAAACAAACATGGTATCTGAAGAATTTCTTTATATATATGAAAGGCAAAATTTCTCAGTGAATATATACTAAGATAATATTTGTTTGCTGAGTATGTGCTGAACATCTTTCCACTCTTTTCTTAGAACAGCCTGTTGTCTCTCTTTGGTTAGCCAGATTGGGGTAAGCGGTTAATGTAATTTGAGAGTTACTAAATTGCACAAATCTTTGTTTGTTGTACTTTTCATACATTGCTGGAATATCAAGCCAATAGCCACATATTCATTACTCAGACAATTTTTCATTTTGATTTTGCCAGCTCCATCTTAACATTCCTCCTTCCATGTTTTTAGTGAAGAGAGTACCAGTCAAGTTGAGTAATTTATTTAGCAGTGATAGAAATATTGTAGAGTTTGGTCATTGCCTGAAGTTCTGTCTTTTCAGTTGAACACCAGAAATAACCTGCCTGACAGGAACTTTAAAATTTTGTCAACTAACCTCTCTTCAGGTGAATGACAAGTGAAGACCTACGTGGCTAAGCATATGAGAACAAGTGGTTGGAGTTTTTGTTTATTTGTTTGTTTGTTTCTATCATTTCTGTGATGCAATTGATAAATTTATACCAGAAGTTGTGCATCAGAACTAAGGCAGACAGTACATGGGCTGCTCCAAAATTCATGCCTCCTATTTTATTATGTGTGTGCACAGAGGCAGATGTTAGTGGCACTGCAGTAGAGGTTGAACCTTCCCACCAGTATTCCATTACATGTTGTTGCCATGCAACAGATGGCAGCACAGCATGACATCAATGTGGGAGTGCAGATGAAGCTAAGGAGCAACACTGAATTTACTGAATACAGAAACAATGGCACCCATTGTCATTGAATTCCTACATATGAAAACCTTGGAAATAATTAACATTCACTGGCACTTACTGAACATATATGGAGACCAAAGTGTGGATGTGAGTACAGTGAGGTGGTGCGTGATGTAATTCAGAAGCAGTGACAGCAACATTTAGTCACTTCCTCAAGTGCAGGTTTTTATGAGTGTGGCATGCAAGCTCTTGTTCGTTGCTGGTGAAAATGCAAGCTAATGGTGGTGACTGTGGAAAAATAGTGCTTTGCAGTTGAGAATGTGCTTTATCAAATAGTGTTATTTTATTCCTTGTATCTGTGGTATTTTCCATGAAATTGAATTGGAGGCATTACTTTTGAAGAGACCCAAGTATTTATGAATTGCAGTGAAAAGGAAGGAACAAGCAGGTTGAGATAATAGAAAAAAGAACCTGGATCCACAGTGTCCTACTGATTCATCTTTCTTGTTTTATTCCTCATCCTTAGTTTTTTTCTGGGAGTCCCCATCTCTGGCTGTATATGGACTTTGATACAGAAAAGCTTTGATGTTGCTGCTGTTTAAGTTAGCTGTTTTGTATATTGTCTATATACAACTCAAGACCATTTTAATGTTTCATTCTTTAGTTCATCTCATCTGGCAAATTCATAAACCACAACCTTGAAATCTGAGGAGCCATTCCTTGTAGTTTCTAGACCTCATTCAGACATGCACACAAACTGTAGGTGAGATTCATTTAGGAACAAGGCAAAGGCTCATCTATTGACATAAAAGCCACAGGGCTTCCATTTATCTAACTCCTAATTTTCTTGCTAGCCAGATAGGGAATGAGCCAAGAGACATAGATAGTAGAAAAATTATTTACTCAGAGCAACAGAAATTAGATTAGCTGTTAGTAGATATTGAGCTCGGACAACAGCAGCTTTATTGAAGATGCTATGGAAACCTAAATACATTGATATAGATGTTTGGGCAAGTAAGAAAGGAGTTTTAAAAGGATATGCAGGTGGTTAGGCTCTGGACAGGGCTATCTGTCAGAAAGGGCTTATGTGGAACAGGGAAGATTGTTGCAGTCATTCAGACAATGATTTGTTCTGCTAATTGGGTTTAACGGTAGATTTGTATTCATACACCATTTTTTTCCCCGAAAAGGTGGTACAGGAAAAGACTGCTAGATCCCCAAGGTTGTTTTCTTCTGCCCACAGCCTGTTTTATACATCTCATTAGTGAGCTCTTTCTGAGCAATATTCCTTCCATAGAGGGACTTGTCACATAACCCTTGAGCAAGTTCTTCACTAAGTGTGTCATGTATCCTGCGATTGACCTTCTGAATTCAGGACAGTTTCAGAATGAGTCTGAGCCTTCACAGGCAGTCACTAGCCCTCACCCTCCAGAAACATGAGGAAATTCCTGGGGATGTACTGTCTATCCACCTCCCTGGTTATCAAGTTCCTCAAGGGTGCAGAGGTTCAGAGGGGCATTTAATGTGGACCAGCATTCTTGGGACACTAGGGAACAAGAAGAGAATATTAATATCAGGAAACCCAATACTGATTTGCAGATTATCAGCTGCTGTGTACCTATGCATGAACTCACATGATAGTATCTGAGATGCTAATCCTGAAAGCTACAGATATCTGACCTAATTTCCTAAGACCAGCCTTCATTACCACCGTCTGACTAAATCTCTGGAGAATGCCTTTAGGAAAACTAAACCACAAGGATGGAAAGGGGAATGGAAAAGGGAGAGTTGCTTCTGATGAAAGATGAAGTGGATGATGAAGAGACCTCCACTGAGCAGGCAGGATACAGCTGAGACAGGTCCTGATCAATCTAAGGGAACAAATGCAAATACACTGTAGGCCATTATTTTGGAATAGGAGAGTCAGCATCTATGTTTTGGCTTGCTGCACAAGAGGCTGAGAATAACCTTTCAAGGAAGAGGGTGGCAGACTTTTCTGGTGAATAAAATATTATAATTTGGTAGTTGTGTTTTAAAAGGATACATTGACTTATTAGGAAAATGAATATTGAAATGAAAAGTAAGATTTATTAACAACATCATGGTTGCTCTATAATTGTCTGAGAGGAAAGTGAGAGTCAAATTAGTTAGCTGGTACTTGTTACTGCCAATGCATTCTGCTTTGACCAATTTACTTTGAAATTACTGACACCTGTCCCCCCAGGTTTTTAAATGAGCAGAACTTAAGAGGTAAAATTTACAGTCTTTATTGCTAGAATGAAAAATTTGTTTTGATTTGTTAGTTTGTTAATTATTAGTATTGCAGTAACCTTGGTGGTACAGGGATATATGATGTTCACAAGGAAAGATCCACAATTTCCCTGATTATCTGGGAAAAAGAGGCAAGCTTTGCGGTTCACATGCTTTTCCCAGTCCGTTTTGCAATTGTTAAGCTGGGCAAGGGTGGCTCAAGCACTCAGCTCACATTGATGCCTGAAATTGCTAAGCAGAATTCGAGAGCCTGGTTACTAGCAGGGCTGGCTCCCTCCACCTGCTGTTCGCTCTGTCTCCTGCAATGACAAGATAAGCCACCTCTGAAGTGTATATGCACATGAACTGGGGGCAAATTTGAACAGAGGTCAGTGCTTGTCTTTCACTGCTGAACACTTTCAAATCTGTGAAAGAAGATCACTAGGAAAGATGCTGGTATTTGTTTTGTGGTATGACCAGTGCAGCAGCTGCTAGGTGGTATGCGGCATCATTTGAAAGGTTCTCAGTGAAATTTCCTATTCACTGTAGGCAGTGATTGCTTGGATAAACCTTGCATAAAGTTGGTGTACACAGTATGATCATGTGCAAAAATACTTGACTTCTCAAAATTATTGTTAGTTTGAATACAGCTATAAAATATGTTTAAAATAGTTTCTTAAAGATTTCAGGCCTAGTATATTGGCCAGGCTGCGTGGCTTGAAATTAAACCCAAGTGAATAATATATTTAGAATAATTTGAATTACCTCTTTTTCTTCTTACAGGATTACCAAAGCATCTCCCACTTTCCTCAGTTGTTTTTGAGAAGCATTCAAACTTTCTGTGGTAAGTTTCAACTCTAATATCTGTGGGTGCATTTGGTATGCATTTCAGCATGATTTTCAATGTTAATATTAGATGTCATGGATTCATTATCATTTTCTGTTAAGTTAGATATAAAAATGATATATTGCAAAAATTGTCAACACTAGGATGTTGAATATCAATGTTTTGTTACCAACTAATATTTGTACTACTTCACCCTGACTGATATCCATGGATCATATGAACATGAACAAATTTTGTCTTGTGTATGAATGGTTGCAGAGAGAAAATCAGTGAACTGCAGAGGTTTTTTTCTTAGCATTCAGTCTTTTACGCTGAATTGCTTGATGTGATCTTTGTCCACGAGTTTTGCAAAAAAAAACAAAAAAACAAAAAAAAACCCTAAACACATACAATCTGTGTTCTGCACGATAAATTATACTTGATACCTGAAATTTAGATTATGTACTCATTCTGTCCTGCCTTCTTTCTTCCAGCAATCTACTATGGTGATGACTATTCAGAAACAATGTGCCCGAACTTTAAGTTAGGAGATTTTCTCAGTCAGTGTCTTTTGCAAGCTTTCAAATGATGGTAAGTTACCCCACAAGATATTTCATCCAAGTCCTTTGGAGTATCTATTCTCAGGTCTCACGTAGCTGTAAGCCTGTAAGATTGTGTACATGGTTTATTTCTTATGCATTTTCATAGAGTGTGATCAACTGAAGGAAAGGGGTAGCTGCTAAGGGTTATTACTGAAGGGCTGAGTAACCCGCACACAACTGGTACATACGAAGCACAGATTTCAAGATCCTCATATGGCTGAATGGGTCAGCATTTGCTTTTGGCTGTTTTCTACCCATTTACTCTAATACACTTATCAATTATAGCCCAATTCAGAAGGGAGCAGAAGTACACAAACTGTACATTGTACAAATTGAGGTGAAACAAGGTAAAATAATGTCACCTCTACTTTTAGTTGTTGTCCATGTTTAGTACCTATCCAGTGTTCCTGGTCAAGGTGCTTTTCAGAATTGAAGACCCGAAAAGATGTGTTTGTTTCCTAAGTGCATATTTTAAGTTCAGTTTATGAATCTGCTTTAGGAACAGATTCATTTAAGAGCTGCAATAGGCTCCCTTCTTTGCCTAGTATGGACATAATATTACTTTCTGAGCTCTCAGGCTAGGCACAGGCAAAATGTTTGAGGGCAGGATCCTTGGGAGCTGCTGGAGGTCACACCGTTGTCAGCTCAGAAATGCTAACCAAGGCTACAGTCTCTTCATCTTCCCAAAGAAATCCCTGAGAGGACTTGGGGAAGACTAGCTGACTTTAAAGGTACCTTTCAATGCTGTTCAGTTTCAAAGCTGGCTTTAGGCAGGAGCCATTGCTGTGGATTTTAAAGTTTCTCTGTCAGTATTTCAGCATCTGAGCATGTTCTAACAAGTAAACTATGGAAAAGAAATGTTGTCAGATAGCATACCTGGCTGGGAGAAAAAAGGGGCTAGGGATGTCAGGTCAGAAAAGTGGCCTTCACAAGAGATGTATAAATATAACCATTGAACAAACTTTACTGGGTTTTATTCCTACTTCCTGAAAACATTTGGGGTTTCCGAATCCCTTATATTTGCCCAAAATTCCTGTAATGACAATCAAATCTCTAAATATCACCAAATATCTGGAAGGGAGAGACAGTGATAGATGTCAATAATTCATCAGACAGAATGTGTAAATCACTTCTTTTGCATGAGAAAACCTTTTAGGCAATCATAAAAGCTTGCTGAGTAACTTCTGCTTATTCATTCTGGCAGATGTGTCTCTTCAGTTCCTACACAACCCAGAAGTGGAGGTAGCTCTCCTGTAGAGTGGAAAAACTAATCCTAAATAGGCTTTTCAGGGAAATTACAAGAAGAGCCTGGATTAGGCAGACAGCTTTCACTGGTATGTGTTGTAACTCTATCTACTGTGAATTCATGAGGTTAGATTTAAGCTTTGAAGAGAGGGTCTGCGTGCTTTTTTCAGGGGACACAATTTCCTTTGGTCATGGGCTGATACAAGAAGTGGAGCTTTGCCTTTGCAGCTCTGCTCAAAGCATGACAGCAATTCCAGGAGCCCAAAGCATTTGACCCTAAATTCAAGAGATCGTCTCTCAGCAGGAAGGCTTGCTGTGCTGGGCTAATGCAATCTATCTGTGGGCCTTGTCACTAATTGCCACCCATACTAAAATAGAACATATCTTCTCACTCTCTGTTCTTAGAAACCCAAATACAAAAGGTATTGAATTTATGAAAGAGTTTTACCAATACACATTCCCTGGCTGATTTCATCAGGTTCGTCTATAGCTAGGTAGAACATGCTGTTCTTCCTCAAGGGCACTGTTTTTGAATGAGGCAACAACATCAAAAAGCTTATGGGTAACAAGAGCCAGACCTAATTAGCAACAGTTGCCTCAACTCCCATTAAAAATGATAAGTCTTAAGACTCATTATTTTTAATACAAAGCTTTAATTTTATTAACTTCCTGTGAGAACCCTCTGAGTGTGCTCCTGGCCCTTAGAAGTGACTCTACCCAACCCCTGCCCTTGGAGCCCTATTTTGGGTCCCCCCAGGCCTTCACTTCTACTGCAGTTGTGCAGTAGGGCCAGTCTCCAGCTCAGCCGCAGCCATTCCTCTGCCCGCCCACAGACTATGCTGACCTGATCCCTGACCTGTGGGCTGACCTCAGAACCATTTTGTTGCTGTGGCCCTACTCAGGTATCCCAGGGCTGTGTCACACTCATATTGCCCTCAGCAGATCTGACCCTGACATGTGGACTGACTCTCCAGATTGACCTTGGACCTGCCCAACCACCGTGGCCAGGCTCATTGGGCAGCAAACCCAAATGAAGTTGCCCCAGGTCTGTGGGGCTGGGATGGTTCCATAGCTGCTGGCTATCCTATTGTCCTCAGCTCCCACTATTTCCCCCTTTCCCCAGGTGGGACTGAACCTCACTGCACCTTGGTGTCGCATTGAAGAACAGTTCCTAACAACCTTAATTATCTTTATTTATTTATTTACTTAAATTGAATGAAAAGGGTACCAAATTTGCAAGCAACAGACTAAAAGGATTTAGAATTACTAGGATCAACTCAAACTACATTAGTTTCAGTAGAAGGAAGACCCCTCATGAAATGCAAATTTTCTTTGATGGTCATATATTGTGTGAGGATAATAGTGGTGCTTCAGAGTGTTAGGACACCCAAACTAATGTGAATTCCCAAATCAGTGTAGCTGTGATGAGGTGCCTTTATAGATTAATTTGCTGTGCTTAGCACTAGTATGAAAATAGCTTAAGCAACTTGCTGAAACATCATAGTTGGTAAGTTGTGACATAAATAAGGCAAGAATTCACTATTCCAAGACACTGTTCATTTCTTATAGTTATTTTCTCACTTGCACAGACTCATTTATTTTGTGCTCTCTCACATAGCAGTGGATACAATGGAGGTGCTTCATATAAATTATTAGGGGCACAACTTCTGTTTATTCCCACAGGACAACTCATATTCTATTACATTATGTCGATGGCAATATATTTCTATTGTCACTTTCACCAGGATGCCCAATGAAATCTGACATGCAGCTGCTATACTTTTTGTACTTTGTGGCTTATATTAGAAGTGAAATATAATGGAGTTTATTGCATGGGCTGTAGGTGATGTGTTCAAATGATTTAGAGGCTTTTTGTATATGTTTGCTCTACCTTTTGCCACTATCTACACCTGCTATCTCACAATTTTCCTGTTCCTATTTTTATCTCATCTCTGCATGGAATTTTGTCTTCTCTCTGAAGCCTGTAGGGTAGTAGGAGATTAGTACCGAACTCCATAGTGTTCTTCATTAGCTGGTAAGAGCCATTACATTCTCAGAACAAACCTTGAGAGATTTTTTTCTTTTTTTCTGAACATTAGAAGTGCTTTACTGAGAGTTTTATGGCTAGGAGATTTGACTGAATTACAATTTACAGTAAGATAATTTTGCCGATGGAAGCAGTATATGATTATCTGGCACCTGGAGGATATTCTTGACAAGTTTTATGTGTATGCTTTGAAGTTTGGAGATGCTAAGGCTCATCACTGAAGAGTTTGGTACAGGAACAAAAGTTATATTTTTTTCAAACACACTGAAAGAGTTGTTTTTTTTTTTTCTAATTGGAAGAAAGGTCAAAGCTGACATAAAGAAAAGAAAACTAACCTGAATTGTTTTATAAATTAAAGTTATAAGAAACTTAAAATTGAAAATGGTGTTCTTTTAAATGAGATCAGGAAAGTTGGGGCGGGGACTTTTTTTAAGGGCACATAGCAACAGGACAAGGGGAAGTGGTTTTAAACTGGAAGAGGGTAGATTTAGACTAGATACTAGGAAGAAATTCTTTTCTTTGAGGTTGGTGAGACACTGGAACAGGTTGACCAGAGAGGCAGTGGATGCCATCTCCATGGGAGGAGCATTCAAGGCCAGGTTGAATGGGACACTGAGCAACCTGGGAGGTGTCTCTGCCTGTAGCAGGGGGTTGGACCTAGACAATCTTTAAAGTCCCTTCCATCCCAGACCATTCTATGGGCCTATGACACTCTAGTATCACTGTCTCAGTCCTCAACTTCTTTTATTTGATAAATATAGCATTAAAAGAAATCCATCTTGGCACTGGAGCTGCATTAATAAATTGCTTCTAAACTTTTAATTCAGACTTCCCAGTGGTTTAAAAATGCATGATGACTTCATCAAAAATCTATGTACTTTCCTTTTGGATAGAAAACTGAAAAAATGCATTCACAGTAGAGAAGGATAGTGGTAAGATACAGACTGAAATGCTGTAGGATGCATAACATATTGCAAATAACACAGACATTTAGTGGGAAAACACCAAACTTTTATATATAATGTGTTCTGAGAAGAATAAAACTCATGAATAAATAGAGTAACAGTACAATTGAGTTGACATAATACACTGAATACTTTTACTAAATGGTATCATTTTCAGTAGAGTGAAGAAAATATAACATGGCAGGTGCCAAGCATACTGAACAGGTAAAAATCTTCAAGAAAAGATATACACCTCCCTGCACTAAGATAATAAGTCAATAAACAAATCAATCAAATGAAACTTGTAACGAGCACATGAAAAAGACTGAGCCTAAGGGCCACACAGTAGATGAACTGTAGAGTTGTAGACTTTGCTTTGCAATCTCTATAGGTAGAACACACCAATGGAGAAACTGGTACAATGCAGAAGAATATACGTACCAACATATGAATAGAGAAATACGTTAAATTCCTTTGCCATAGAATGTAAAGAGATAGGAAGTCATAATAGCAAAATTATAACATATTCATTATTACATTTCAGTTTAACTGTTAAATATTTGTCCTTAATTACTTATAGATTTGTTTTTATTTTATTTTGTAATGTATAAAATTAACTTATTTAAAAATAAGTTCAGTGGGATGTTATTGTGCAACATGTTTGGGCGGAATTTACTGTGGTTTTGCTACTTTTGCTGGCTCTTCTTGAAACTTTTTTTAGTTATCAGAAGGATTATTTCTTTAGTGTGTAGAGATGTTGGACTAATCTCACTTTAGGTTAAGTTGTTAAAAATTAGTCATCTGCTCTAAACAATGCTTCTGCCACAATCAATAAGTCTTCCGAAGGACATTTCTGTTCAATTTCATGATGACTATAGTAGCAGAAATGCTAAGACATGTCTTGAAATAGTGATTGGGTACCTGGTGGGAAGGCAGGGCCAACCCAGGGGAGCTCAGATGTATGCAATGCACCTGAGTGATGGAAGGGGTGGACCCAGGATCCTTGCCTTCCCAGACCTCATTTAAGGGCTGGCAGGGAAGGTAAGGGTTTCTTGCTGGAGATCCCTTCCATTGTGAGGTCTTCTGAAGGTAAGTGGCTTCTTTCTTTTATGTCTGTCATAGCTGAGTAAGTCCTCTTATGCTGCAGCCTAGTTGCTTGCTACTCTGCTGTCACTGCTGCAATTTCCGTTGTGTTACCGTGTTACAACTATAAATAGAAACTTTTAAAGATAGGTAAGAATCTTGTTAATAAATGAAATTAAGATGAATCAATGTACACATCTCTTCAATTGAGAAATTAATGTATAGATGCTTGTGCATTGTAAATTCATGTACTAGCTCACTATGCAGTATTTTCTTTACATGAAAACTACAAATAGTACTAATGACGTCCTTGTGAGGTTAACATAGTATATTCCTTCCAGTGAATGTTCTTGTTCACTTATAACTTGATGTCACAAGATGTAAGCAAGACAAAAGAGTGCAGTTAATTTACATTAAAACTTATCGATTCTTTTTTTCAATGGTTTCATAATCTGGATAGTTATCCCTTACCTAAAAAATATTTAAGTGCAGTTTCATTGCTCCTTTTTTCACAGTCTTTGGTCCTCTGCCACGCTTTGTTATTCTGCTGTGGCAATAAAAAAAACATGGATTTTTGCTGCAGTTCTAAATGAGAATTCTTGCCAGCTAGAGTGGTGAAAGATGTTAAGAGGGGTTCTCTCCTAAAGAATCCTGCCTCAGAAGAGTCTGAAGGGAGATGTGGATTGAGAGTACACAGAACTTAGAAGTAATTCAACGTTCAATTTTTTTTATTTTTTTTTTAATATCTTGTTATGCTGTTGATCTTGCAGCAATTTGTTTTTATTCTCTTTACCCTCAGGATTCTCCTTCTACCTGCGGCTTGATGGCATTTTCACTCTGTGTATGCTGTATTTGTCATTACAGCATTCTAACAGGAATATCAGACAGGAAAATTTCTGGTCAGTGCTGCTCTTTATTTCCTGAAGATGGTCGAACAATGTACATGTTATTTAAGCAATATATTTCCCATTCACTTTAGAGCTATTTTTTTACAATACTTGCTTTATCCCACAGTTCTGTGCCTCCCTTTATGCACCTTTAACATAGGATAGATCATAAATTCACTGTCAATACTGTACAGCATACTATGTAGTGTTTTGGCATATAATCAGTATTGAAAGTAATCTAGTGGAAAGATTTTGAAACTTTAATAATTTCCTTTTATACCTTGGTGTTCAGTTTAAGAAGGTTCAATCATGAAAGATTTCTGGAACTTAATTTTTTTTTCTAAGGACAGTACACCACAATGTAGACTCCAGGAAGAAAATTAAAAACTGCTGAGGTGACTCAGAATTAACATACTCTTTGAATCCTTATGGGAAGGGCAAAACCAGAACGCTCATTTAGCTATGATCCATGGCTGTTCTCTTGTTTACTGCAGAAGAGAGAATGAGAAGGTTGGCTGAACAAGTGAGAAGTGCTTTTGCTACAGCTTTAAAGTTAAATTTTAGGTTGCAGGATATCATGATCCAGGATTTCTGGCACACTGTCTTACAGTCTTACAGTGTTGCTAAAACATTAACATCTCCTACCATGATCAGATTTCGGAGAGAAATCTTAGGTTAGCACTTCATTATGTTGTTGTTTTGATAAAATTTTGAGTTTTCGCCTCACAACAGCTTCATATCACCAAAAAAAATTACTCAATGTTTAGGTATTTACAGATAATATTATACACGAACAAACAGATATCCAAGAACTTGTCTCCTCATTTTTGTCAACTGTATTTGTAATATAGTCCTTGCTCTTAGGTCTTAATTAAACATTAGTTTAGACATTAGAGAATATTCGTCTTGGAATAGGATTCATGCTTGAAGTTGTTAATAACCCCATAAATGTTAATAACTTAGTAAGAACTGCACACATGATTTTTCTTTTGTCTAATGATTAGAACTATTTGATAAGTCCATATGACAGAGAGACTAAACAAAAAAAGACACTAAAAATTATTTCTCTACCTCTGTGAGAAGCTTGATATTAGAGTGTTTGCCAGGTTAAAAACCCTGGGTCTGGAGCAAGTCTGGATCAGACTAGATAGGGTGTCAAAGAGGAACAAAACCAAATACATTTGCTTCTTTGAAGAACTATAGGTCCTTAGCTGAAATTTGTGTAATTTCTGATGGTGTGTGTAAAAGGAAACATTTTGTGAATATACAAAATATGCTAAGAAATTACTTATGATTGCTCATAAGTCATTTCTTTTCTAACTTCAAAATGGGTGTATAGTACTCAGAAACCCATTTCTCAGAGTAGCATGCTCTTATTGATAGCTTTCTTGCTTTCTTATCCATTACTGCTTGCTTTCCATCCTCATTAGTCATGTACTTGCAAGAGATCATCCACTGTGAAAGAAGAAACCTAGTCTTCCCTGGACCACCTTGTAAACCACTAAATTATATGCTTTAAAAGACTAAACTATCCCAAAGTCATACCCCTGGGAAGTTCTTGTATAGGAGAATATACTTGAAATGCTGCAGAAAACAAGAGTAAGATCACTCATCTTATTTGGAATAAATAACTCTTCTTGTGAACAGAAGTGATTGACAGCTAAATATTTTACAGTTTGTCAGCAATACTCTAAAATACGCTCTTAATAGGAAGAAATAAGTGAAATGCACATTTATGTACACCTAAGCACCTTTCTAGGGAGATAATGTTCCATCATGCTACCACTTAAATTGTGTTCCAGGCCCAAGGGTGTTAAAAGGAAAATGCAGCAGATTTCAGAAAGAATTCTTAGTGTTTCCTAGAATTTTATTAAATGTTCTCATGAATTCCTCATTCTCTACAAAAATAAAAATAAAAATAAAAAAATAGAAAATTGTATGTGAGGATTTTTCTAAGAATTCAGAATTCATGAGAGGGACAAGAAATACTTTCTAGAGGTTTTAAATAGTAATGTTGCAGAAGCCTAGTTTGTCACACATAAAGAATGAATAATGAGACAGCTCCTGTTGTTGGCTCAGGAAGAGGTACCACTGCAAACAGAATAGATTTGTTTACGCTTTCTAAATATAATATCTAGAGAGAAGAAACATCCTAATTATCTATTAAACATCCACATTCATTTGAGGAGGTTCTAATGTGTATAGTGGTTTGAACTGGAAAAAAAAAAAAACAACAAGCAGCAACAACAACAACAAAAACACACCATTTCCATGGGATGTCTATGCCTAACATAGTAAAAACTAACAAGAAATCTGTGTAGCACGCCATGACATTAAACAGACATAATTAGATATGAAAAGCTATCAAGATAAAATTTGTTATCGATTGGGAAGCCCAAGGGTACTGTCACTTCCTGGAGAAGAATCTGTATGAAACTTTCACGTGAAAAATATTTATAATGATAGTGGCATTATAAGAGAGAGCCACAGTCATCTTCAGGCAGATGTGGTTCCCTGTTGTGATGAAATACAGTCAGAGGTATTTGTTATTATATTCACAGCTAATATTCTCCTTGGTTGATCAGGGTTCTAGCTGGCTGCCAAAATCCACTGGTTTTCTTTAACTACCATTTGCTCTTTCCAGTGATTATCACATATGGATCAATAAAATGAGATCCTACTAGCCTTTTTTTCTGAGAGGTTTAGAACTCTGAAAATTTGAGCTGTATGTAATTATGATGATTGTGATTAATAATTCCTGGTAAACTTCTCTAGAGGCAAATTAAGAAAAATAGCCAAGTAGATTGGTGTATTCAGCTTGTCTGACTGTAAACTCTGATACGACATTAAGTTATAGCACATGATGTCTTTTGTCCAGATCATCTAGAAACCGTGTTCTATTTGAACTCTGCAACAAGCTTAAAAGAGTTCCAAGACCAAAATGTGAATTCTTCAGCCAGTGGAGTTTGTGCAATATATTTAACATCTGGTGTTACAAATAAGTCTCTCTGTAATATCTTGTAAACATTAAAAAAAAAAAAAAGATTAAAAATAATAACATCTACGTTATTTCTCTTCTCCAGATTTCCTGGAATCAGTGTTCTTAATAAGATACATTAATAACTGATCAAAATTACATCATAGTAGAAATTGAGATAATAAAATGAGCTATGTGAGTTTACTATCTTTTGGAGGAGGATCCTCCTCTAGCCTTACTGTTCAATCAGGATATGATTTTGAATCCAATTTTTTCTTCCAGAGAATTCATATGGTAGTAGTAACTAAGACTACAAGCATATAGATCTCGCATTCAGAAGAGCTATAACTCATTATAGAATAATGCCACAGGACATCTTGCAGCAACTACTTTGTTACTTGGAACTGTGGGTATGCGGCTGTCAAAAGTTTTAGATTACACTCATATCTTAAATAAGAGTAAAAAGGAAAGAAAAAATGTGAAGACTACAGTTTTACACAGAATCAAGAGAAATTAGGCCAAGAGTCATTCAGGTATTCACCTTTACAAAGAATATTCTCTGTGAGCCCAACTAATTTGAAAATGTGCAAACATGAAAAACACAATAATAATATGGATATAATTTAATAATATAATTTAAGCAGCAGAAACAGCAAGTTTTAAAACTTGAATTATTTTTCCAATATTACCTTTACCAGGTTGCTCAAATTCTAAACTTGAGCCTGTAGTCTTTCTGATTACTACAGGATTTTTAAGGAGCCATCAGGAGAGAACTATTTTATCACAGTAGAAAGAACTAATTTTACTAATCATAAGAAAGTCCTCTACAACATGGATGTTTAGCATCTGCAAATAAAATTGGAGAATAAATATCAGTACAGATTAATCAACCAGAAAATGACGACACTTCATCTTTTTGTTGTGGCTGTAATGAAAGAGCAATCATAATCCTGAGGTGCATCCAAAGAGGTGTTTTCTAGGAAAGATCGGATAGCTTGTGAATGCCTTTCTCTAGAAAAGTGTATGCAGTTCTGTCTGCTCATATTCTGAATGCAGTTGTTCTAAAGGAATATGGAGCTAAAAGAGACCTATAGTGACAAGAAATGGAGATAGTGCTCAACAGAATGAGGAAAAAAACTTTTGTTTAGCTTAGCTAAGTGGAGCCTTCTGTTCCCTACATATGTGCTGAAGAGGTGCACTTATACCAGAAGAAGTGAATAACTGTTAAACTTGTCATAACCAAACTTAGGTTGGAAGTTAGAATAAAGTTCCTAACCACCAAAGGTAGGAGATCTAAAAGAAGATTCCAGTAGGAGGAGTGTAGGTAGGCATCCTAAACACTTTTTGATTCCTTCATGAAAAGGACTATGACATGTAACAGTAAGAGACTGATAGGCTTTTATGTTGTCAGATATGTAAATTTTGTAATATAAATCTGCCAAAGTCTCAGTTATAAAATGATTTTTTTTAGAGACAAGAATATTTGTGCTTGGGTAATGGAGAAAATTTAGAGAATGTGCATGGTTTTAAGGGAAAATATGCAGCCTGTTGATGTTGTATGTTTTCAGTGATGAAGACAGCATGAAGCAGTGAAGTGGCTCAAGGCTATAGTTATTCTAAGGCCTGCAGCATATCTTGATGTGTAATTGGCTTAATTCGTAAGAAATGTCTTATCTAAGACTGTCTGGAACAGGATTTAAGGTAGCAGTGAATAAGTTCAGTGCTCTTATTTGTTTGTGTCATTTAAGCATCTGAGAACAAATTTTACATGACTATTAGCTAACAAGCTAGCATTCAGTCCAGTAAGTCTGAGGTAATCTAGATAACTTATAAGAGGTAATTAGATATATGTAGAGATCATACTTGCTCCTCTTATTAGATATTTGTTTTTCATAACTCATGTTTACAAACTACTGTAGTGTTGATGCCAGCTTGCTCTAAAATCATATTTTAGTGCTGCTAAGGACAGCTGTTCCCCATATTTGACTCTCCAGCTACATCAATCTATTTTGAACATAAACCAGGCCACTGTAAGACATGCTATTTCTATTTTGACATTAGATTGTATGCATGCATTATGAGGGATTGAACTTTAAATCAATCCAGAAACTATATCAGGACAGAATGTAACACCTGATACTAAAATATTGCATTATGGCAGAATACAGGTCAAGCTGAATTCTCACCAACATGCATGCTAGATTCCAGGTGCAGCTGAAAAATATGAAAAATTTTGCAAGGATGATATAGAATCTATGATTTTTCAGAACCAGGTTTATATCCTGCCACGACTCTGGTTCAGCAGAAGCATTTGATTAAGAAATTAGGAAAAGAAATGAGTGATACCAAAAAATAAGAAATGTAACAACTGAAGGCAAGTATTTTATGTATTATTTTTAATAGAACTCCAGCTTTTAATAGATTGTTTCCTTTCTTGTTTTGTCTTTACACTGCCAAAACTTAATCTTGTTGCTTAGGCCATTTACCTCTTTACCTAGAGTGAGGGGGAAAAAAGTGAAACAGAAGAAAACGGCGCTTGTAAGAAAGGACATTGTTTTGGGATTTGATGCTTACTGTAGAGTTGCTTTGTTGGAATGGCTGTACAGAAGAAATCCTTAAAGATTAGGATTAAAGACTGTGATACACTCTATCCTCTTACATACTAGATTTTACAACACTAAAGCATAGTAGGGGCTTGTGTTCGTATCTAATATATAGCTGAATCCCTGAAGATGCCAACTCTGTGCTTCTATTCTGCATAAGACATCACTTCAGTCGTGATTTCTTTTTCTTCAGTCTTCCAGGCATCTGTACTTGAAACATGTATTTATTACACTCAGGATATGAAAGATATGTACAAAAATCAAATGTCAAGGTTTCTTCTGTTTGTTTTTAATTCCAAAGAAAGGCTCTCATTCTCTCTTTTGTGGGGATTTTGAGGAAGATGACAAATAAATTACAAAGCTTGAGAAAATTGCTTCCAGACAACAGTAGAAAAGAACAAAAAGCCACTGAAACCAGTTGACTCAGCCCTGGTTCCTTCCAATGAAAAAGAAATAAATCCATCTGGTCCCAGATGAAGAAGGACTAAACTTCAGAATGAACTGAGATTTTGATGAATAAAATACAGGGTAAACTAGAGGTCTTTGTATGCGTGCATGCATGTGAAAAATTGAGAACCTCTAGTATCTCCAATTTAGGATGCAAAAAATGTTTAATTTTTGGTTGTTTTTTTTCTTTTCTTTTCTTTATTTCCAGTCAGCTCTCATATTTTTCTATATTTATTAGTATTTATTAAAAAAAAAAAAAGGTACACTGCTCTGCACATAGACAGCTTTGTTAATATCTCCTGCAATTGTATGGTGTATGGTGTGAGCAGACAGTTGTGTTGCAAAACATACAAATTTCACCAATACATTGTTAGATCATATAATTCATGGACCAAAATCAGTAGTGGGAAGAGGCTATGCATTTCCCTGTTGCATTGCTACTCTTTGGTTTTTCTTTCTGTAGTCTAAAATACCAGGTGCCTTCAGATAACAGTCTGCAGATATGGTGGGCCAACTGCTTCCAGCAGATGTGAGTCAGAGCTCTCCAGAGATGCTCAGAACTGCACACTGTATTTGTAACACTCAGATCTGGTTGGGAGATAGTTGTGAGAGTCTCATAGACTCTGCAACATGCATGAAATGTGCTAAAAGGTGATTGCAGCAAGGAATTACAGTATGTTTAACATCTTCAGAGAAACAATACCATCATTTAGTCACAAAAATATTGCTAATTTTTAATGATAACAACACTGAACACAGGATGATAGAAACGTGTACTTGTTGGATGGTGAATGCACAAGAAACTGGGAGCACTTACCCAATGGCAGTGATACCACCAGGAGTCCAGCTGTGCAGTGCTGGTGTCTGGTTTCCTACTGAGTAAAGTACTGGACTAATTGTAGATCTAAAATAAGATCTATCTTATCTATCTTATCTTATCTTCTAATCTATCGTAATTAATGAAATTGTAAGAACCTGTCTTTCATGTTTGAGTTCATGAAAGCATTGATTTAGGTTGGGGGGATTTAGCTGTTATTTTCAAGCATAAAATTCAAACTATTTTATATTCCGAATAAATAGAGTCACAAACAAAAAATACATGTTCTCTCCTTGCTAAGTTACATAGACAAGTGAAGAGTGGAAGACTTTCCTTTTGTGTTCTCTCAAACCAGGATAAAGATAAGCAGTGGGACTGACTCCTTCATAACCAAGCCCTGAAGCACAGCAGAAGCCTGGCAGCTCTGCCTTCAGCAGGGCCAGCTCAAGCAGGCTGGCCTGCGTGCTGCTTGGCTGCAGACTGTGAGAATGCTGTTACTAGCTCAGTCCTCTTCCTGATGTGGTGGAGAAAACATCCACCTTTGTACATGCATGCATGTGCTGGCTCATATGCGTGAACCAATAGAGTGTGCACACATGTTCATGTCAATGTCTGCCAAGCTACCTAACTGCTTCTCTTACCTCTTATTTTCTCATGATTTGGCTGAGAGAAGCTGCTCTGAGCTGGAATTATCAATAACAGGAACTGCAGGAACAACATATGCCTGCTTTGTATGCACAATTTGTGCTGCTGGAGAGCCACTCCTACCTCACAAGTAAGTTCTCTCATTGTTATGCATTTTTGCTATACTTCACTATCTGAAATAAACTGACATTAGTTTTGGCAGTAAAAAAGAAGTTTAAATAAACCTATCTGAGCCTTCAAAAACATCTGAGGCTGTAAGACTGTTATAGAACTTACTCTGTATGGTATAAATATTCAACAAATTGGTAAAACCGCAGTAGCAAGGGCAGAGCTAGAAGATGCTGTGATGCTGTTACAATTCTCACCTAAATCTATGATTATTTTTGCACTCTGATTTAGTCATAAGCAGCCCTTAAATCAGGTTATTTACCTGAATTTCCTGAATTGAACTGCTGTGACAGGGCACACAGGGCTTTGAGCAACCTGGTCTAGTGGGAAGTGTCCCTGACTATAGCAGGGGGTTTGGAACTAGATGATTTAATGGTCCCTTCCAACCCAAACCATTCTGTGAAACATTATCTCATATTTTTATCCAATTTCTCATTGTTTTCTGACCAAGAATTCTTAGGGGAAAATACTGAAGGTACAGATGAAGACCCAGATTCTGTTTGTGAGTAATGAAGTAAATTATCAAATGAAAAGCTCAGATTCTTCAGTACAGTAGACACTTGAACTGTGTGAGTTTGATAACTGAGACTGTACAATCTTCATGTTTCTGAAAACAAATGTGTGTTTCCTTAGACGGAAGATCCTTGCCTTCTCTCTTTTACAAGCTTTTCTCCCTGTGCTTGTGTGGTCTCAACAATGCATAATCCGTCCCTTCATTAGTTTGACTGTCTCTAATCCATAAAAATGTTTCTTACATTTTGTGATTAAACTCCTGAAAGACAGCCAGTATAAAACTGATGCTGCTTGGCACTGGATTGCTTTACCACTCCATTGATAGTCTGCACCAGAGCAGCCATACTTGTATTCAAGGCTCAGTGCCATCACAGCCCACCAGCACATCTGCTACTGATATTTCTCAGGTCTGGTTGCATTGCTGTAGATATTAGTGATTGCATGACTGTTACATTATGTTTTGCAAGTAGAGCTAAGACTACAATGATAAAAATATTTTTCTCTAAGATGTCAAAATTTAAAATTTTAAAATTTAAATACTTTATCTTGAAACATGGAGCTTGTAGGAATGATGAATTTTCTTCATAACTTTAAAAATACACTCAGAAAATTTTCTTTGGTAAAAAAAATTTGGTATTTCAAAGGCAGCAAAAAAGACTAGCTTTCTTTGGGAAGAATTAATAAATATAAACTCTGCATCGGTTATAAAAGCTTTAATGAAAAAATGTATGTGTGATGCATGTAAAATGAGAGGTCGATGTGAATTGGGAACAAATCAGATTTTTAGAAGGATTTTAACAATGTTTCACTCCACTATAGTATGAAATAAATGAAATTCAGAATTTCCTCTGAAGAAAAATTGTGGAAAATATTTGATTGATGAAGTCATTTACTTTATCTAAAATTGAATTTTTCACTTTTCGGTTTTTATGGTTTGACATGAGTTATATAAATCCTCAAAATAAGAACTTGAATAGATTTATGAAAAGAGAACACATTTCATTTTTCTTCTTTTGGGATTCTTATCTTTGCATGAAACAACTTGTTTCTGAAACATTTGCCAGTGGAAAAAAAATACTTGTAAGATTTCTAGTGAGCTCAAGATACTAAAAAATAGAAGTGAAGTGAAATACTAAATTTTAAAAGATTGCTAACCTCCATCTCAACTCTGCTTGACAAAATAGGCAGTGGCAACTCACCAGAGAACAGTGGCAACTTTATGAGCAAGTTCTAGCTATGAACACAAGATAAAACTGATTTGATCAATAATGTGACACAATATAATCACAAGACCAGACCAGTGCTCTGAAATATCTCCTACCTCCTTAATGAGATTGCAGGAAAGGAGTATTTTTCAGGTCTGTCAATGTCACACACAAAGTTTTTTTGGTTTTTTTTTTGAGCTTTTAAATAACTGAATAGGATTTATTTACTACATAACATCACACTGAAATAATGTGATACAATGTACTTGCTAGATAAAACATGGTGTCGACTAGTTTGTTCTCCAGGTGGTTTTCTTAAGGTATATTGAAAGTCTTTTGGTTAAACATTTTCAGATAGTCAGGATATAGTGGAAATATTTAATTACAGCTAGACTCTTGTAAATAGTCCAAAGTAAAACTGTTCTAGTTATTCCATAGTTGTGAAACCATGAAAATGAAAGATTTGTTTCTTTCTCTGGATGATTTCTGGGCTTCAAACGTGTAAAATCAAATCAAATGACATTTTAGGTATAGTAAAGAGCAATTGCAGTGGGATAAATAAAAGTGGTTTTGCTCTTTCATCTCTCTCATCTTGAATTTGAACGTCTTTCAGCTTTGTATTTCACCAGTGATCCTAGTGAATTGTTGTTCTGAATGATTGAATAAGCCTGCTTCAAGATCTTTTTTTAGTTTTGAATAATCTGGATTTTGAAAGCTTGGTGTAAAAATGAAATCAAAATTCTATGTGGGTTATTATGAAAGAAAACTCTTGCCAATACCACCTACTTTTCTCATTAAGTTACTTAATTTTAGGTTTTTTAATCAGTGCTCCAGGCTGCCCCCAACCTGAATGGGGTCAAGTTATCAAAAAATGAGTGGATATAGATGTGTGGTGATGCCTACTGAGCAAGAAGCAATTAATGCCAGATATAGAAATTAACAGCATTTTAAATTTTATAGAAGGAAGAATGTAGTCAACAATATTTGGATTAAGAAATATCTACCAAGACACTTTTTAAAGTATATGAGTATATGTCATTTTTAGAACAGACTTCAGCATTTAAAAGTCTAAGTTTTGCTGAAAGTTGATCATAAATAGATATATTTTATCTGTCAAATCAAAGGTGCTCCATAAGCCTCATCAAGTGAGTCATCATACAGAGTAATCATACACTTCTACTTTATTACTGTCTATATAATGTGAACAGATATTCACTTTGTAATGAATTTTCATGTAGTAGAGGCTTGAGTCAGACCCCATTTTTGGCTTTGATATGTGGTCTTTGTCCTGCAGAGATTCATTTCCCTTACATCATCTCAGCTACTCTTTTACCAGTGAAGCAAAACATTTTTCCAAAAGCCACACCTTTTTGTATATTATTTTATTCATAGCTTTGGGGAGAGGGATGCAGAGACATTTTTTGTTATTCAATTTTATAATCCCATTCCCCAGCTCTATAAGGCAAGTTGAAGGTTTTGCTGAGCTCTTACCACATAGTACCTTTTTTGTCCTTGTTTCTTGTGTTATCTTGGGATTTCCATTCAAGTTGATTAATATTTTACTTTTGCGCTTCTATTGTGACCTTGTCAGTTTCTGCAGGTGGTTCCATAGTCTACCTCTATTTCAACAAGCATCTTTTTGCCATTGACATTCATTTTGTCCAACCTTGGATAAAATGTAGCAGAAAAGCTACATTTATTGGAAGTAACTTTTCTTTCTCTTCATTACTCATCCATATGCATTTACACTGTGTGTGATTCCATCCACATCATATACTCACTAATTACCTGAAGGTGAAACTCCTGTTATTAGCTGAAAGATCTGAAAGATCCCATCTGAAAGATGGGATAGGAGAAGTGAAGTCATCACAGTCATTATGGTGTAGATTCAGAAGCTATATTTCAATGCAACAATAATGCCAGAAAAGAGAAAGAGGAGTAAGATTCTGTTCTTAGTAAAGTGGGGAAAAACAAACAAACAAAAAAAAAACTTATAATGGTCTTAGATGAACTCCAGATATTCAAATTCTAACTGAACTTGAGACCTTTACCTTTTGCTTTTCTTAATTAATCTTTTATTTTCACTTGAAGCTTGTCTGGTGAAAGGACAATCTAGATAAAGCAGACTTCTCTGTAGAGTAACTACTTCAGACAAAAATGATTTGTACATGCAACATTTAGTCCCTTCCAGAAGATGAGGAATGTGTTTTGCCAGGATTTTAGGACTGGTTTGAAAGCGCTATGAAAAAACACATAGGACTCCTTCATGACAGAACTTAGTAGAATATCTAACTGCGGACAAATTAGTCATTTTACAAGGATTTGTTCCTTTACTTTCATTAGAAGGAAACAATTAGCTAGGCTGAGGCTGCAAGTGATCTGAGGCTGCAAGTGATCTGACTGCTATTACCACTGAATTAAAAGTTGAGTTGAACAGAGGGGATGAAATCTCTTTACTCATAGGCTATTTCAGAAATCTGTCAAAGTGTTGTATATGTTCATTCTTGTCTGCTGCACAGTATCTTTAAGTTCACTTGGTAATGATGACCTAATGACTAAATTTGTCTACTTGATTGACATATACAAACTGGTTGAAATTCAGCAAGACATACTGAAATTTTAGTGATTTTGCCTATGGTTTCACTGGAATGAAAAAAAAAAAGGAGTACTTGTTGAAAATAAATTAAAAAAAAGAGCTAAATTTAAAATTTAGGCTGTTAGTCCATTGGAATGGAATGCTTGTAAGCTTAATTGTTTGATCACACACAGATACTAAATCTTAGACAACCAAAGACTCTAGTTGAAAATATTCTATTTTCAAGAATTCTTTTGCATCAATCTTGAAATCATTAATGTTTGTAAATTGTTATTAGTGCTCAAAGGCAGATATTCGGCAGAATCTGTAGGGGTGTAGTTACAAACTACCATCTCTTGTAATATTATTATAATGAGCTCAGTCTGTGTGGCCTCTCCCTTTGTAAATCTGCACACCTTAATAATGATATAGTTTTCCCACTGGGAAATGGGATGTCAAGATTTCTCAGCTTTCTTTGTACTGGTTGTCCTTTTATTTTGCACCATTGTTTTCTGATCTCTAGAATCTCTTCTGGAAGGTGAGGCTTATTGTTCTTGCAGCTAGGCATGTATTATGCATTCACCTGTGCAGTTTCAAATGTGATGTAGGTAAAGAGATATAACTCATCTCACCTGGGGAAGTCTGTGTAGTCACCTGTTCCTTTCATTTTCATCCAGAAATATCAAGCAAAAATTGAGATTGAAGTCCACGTATTCACCTCCATTAATTCTCATCCTTAGTTTTCAGGGTAGAAGAAAGCAAAGAATTCCATGCTCTTTGATAACAATAATGGAGACTAAACATGGAAGTATAATCCTCTGCTTTTCCAGATGCTGCCTTGGCAGTTGCCACCAACTATTGTCCTGATGAGATAAATCAGCTTCTTTTATCCATTTCATTGTAATTAACTCATAGGGGAAAAAATATGTATTATTGCTAATTCCAAGGTCCATCCAGCCACTATAACATTGCTGTTTGTGACACTAAATCTCAAAAATGTCTTTGATCACCGTAGTGATGAATTAGTCCTAATTATTTCAAATGTCAAGCCTTTCAATGATAGCCAGTCTTCAGTAGAGTTCATGATATGCACTATTTGATGCTGCAGCTCTGTGAACTTCTTAGTGTCATTGTTTTCCATTCTTCTAATCCTTTTATCCTTATCACATGAAGAGCGGTTTAATAGCAAATATGCTAGCAGAACACAGAGGATATATTGATCCCGCCATTCCTGACAGTGGTTGTTTGATACTCGTGTGCCTTTCCTCTCTGCACACTGAATTTGTCAAAATAATGAAGCAGAATCACTCTGCTGTCTTCCTTTACACTGCAAGTAAGTTATTAAAAGCTCCAAACTCTAATGCTACCTGTTACTTGTTTGTACAAAAGCAAATGCAGTGGGACAAGATGACCTGGGAGGTCATGACATCAGACTCATAATATCAGAAACGTTGGATGAGAGAAGTCTGAAAGAAATCAATCCTAACCAATGTTTCTTGCAGGATGACTGTCCTTTCTCCAAAACCCTAGTAGGTGGCAGTGACACTGTGGGTTGAAATAAACACTGAAGTCTTCTCTGCGTCATTGGGAATGATTCTTCCTTTCTGTTTCCTCCAGATCTCGGTGTTGAGTCAGCACCATGCTGTAATGCAGGCAGATTTTTCCTCTCAGAGTTTTCCCAGGCTGTATTTCTCTTACTGCCTTTTTCTACTCAGCATTCAAAAAGTTGGGCTTGCCCTTGGAGAAAGGAACAATTCCCTACAGAATATGATAAGAAATATACACTGGGTTTATACAATAAACTTGGAAAAAAATATTTTTCTTCCACAACATAGAAGGAGTAAAGTGCTCAAAAATAAGGATCATTTAAACATCAATTTATATTTAAGAAGATTTTATCACATTATATAGAAGTTAAATTTTGGCCACTATTTTTTCACTAGCTCTAGGAGAGTTTTGTTTGTGCTTTTTGGCACACAGGAGACCTCTTTTCCAATGTTAATGCTTTCCTCTTGGATTTTATAATGGCTGGGGCTTACTGTCAAATAAAAGTCCTTTCATTTACATTCCTCATAGAACCAAAGATCTTCAAGATGGTGCTATGATTCATAGCAACTTATTTCATATGAGTTGGGCTAAACTACTTTTCTGATGGAGGAACATCTCTGAATAAAGAACTGGAAAGAAAGCAAGTCTCCAAATCGTTCTACAAATTCAGACCTTTGGAAGAACATTTAAAAGCTAAATCTCATCATATGGAATCCTCAGAATTCACTCTTTAGGGCATTCTGTTTCAAAGACTCAGACTCAAAGAGTGTAGGTTATCATAGCAGGTGGCAGATAATGATGTAATGTGGAATTATCACATTAGGGACACATCTCTCTCCTCAAGCATAGTCTTTTGGAACTTCAGTAGTCCCAGTGAGAGAGTTCCTAGTAGCAACCAGGCAGCTCTCTGGAGTTCTAGATACAGCTTCTGGGACTGTTGCCCTTTCGTACCACAGGATGGGACAGCATACAGAAGAGCAATTCTTTTATCACTGTTAGAGTCAAAGGCTACAAGATTATCTCCTTCCCCTTTGTAACGTGATTATAAGAAGCCTTGAATCACCCAGAAGGTGAACAGTCTTTCTGTCATCTTGTGACAGAAAGGGAAATTACTGTATAGGTCTTATAATAATGCCTCCTATTCATTTCCATGGCGACTACAACAGATACAAAAAACACAATAACACCATTTGATAGAGCAAATTCTCATCTACAAAACACTATTTTCAACATAGTCACCATTGCTAGAGGTGAACAAAAGTCTGCATGCCACATCTGTATGCCACACCTGTAACAATCTGCACCAGCAGAGGTGACCCACTGTTGCTGATGCCACACACCTTGCTGTACTCACATCCACAGTTTGGTCTCTACAAGCAGTCAGTAAGCATCAGCGAATGTCAGTGGGTGCAACTCATTCCAGTGACACCTTTGATTCATATGTGTGTACTTTCATGTCAGATGCCAATTTGTCAGACTGCCCTTCTGCTGCTATCTGTCACACAGAAACAAAATGTAACGGGATATTGGTGGGAAGGTTCAACCTCTACTGCCATACCATCAAAAGCCTCCAATGTTGTGGGACTAACATCGTAAACTATGAGGCATTAATTTTGGAGCAGCCCTCATAATACACCAAGATAGGTTCTTTGAAAAGCTTTCCCAATGACTGTTAACTCTTTTTTTTCTTTTTTTTTTCTTTTTCTTTTTTCTTTTTTTCTTTTTTCCCATAAAGTCCTCGGAGACCTTTATTTTTAACAAACAATTTGTATGACTACTGGTGTTCCAGAGTGAAATCAGTGATCACAGAATCTCTTGTAGTGACAGTTTTATAGTCCCAAAATGCCAGCAATTCTTAGAACTAAATGCAAAATATATTTCTTCAAATTACTTTCCTTCACTAAGTATTCTAGTCTTGATGTAACTATAAAACTGGTGAGACAACATCTAGCTGTAGATGTCCCTGCTCATTGCAGAGCAGTTGGACTAGATAACCTTTAAAAGTCCATTCTAACTTAAATTATTCTATGAACATGGTGGTAAAAGTGAATATTTAAGAAATGCACAAACATGTTTCACAGTATACAAACACGTCTGTGTCTTTCCTTGTGAAATGTCAAACAAAAAGAAATCTATGATTCGTGTCATTTATTTTCAAAGCTGCATTGAAATTATTAACAAGAGTAGTTGTTAATATGTTAGGGCTTTTGTTATCAAAGAGGCAATGAAGCAGTATAATCTACAAAACTACATCTCCTTTTAAATAAATGTGAGCTTTTTCAGTACATTGTTAATGCACACATCTGAGATAGAAAGAACGAAGTAAAACTGAACCAGGCACGAGAACTTTGGGAATTTGGTTTTATCTTGAATGCCATGATCATTCAATGTGACTGAGAATTAAGAATAGGCAAGAAAGTGTTTCAGCTAGGCAACACAAGGTGCAGCTTTTCTGCCTCCAGCAGCCCTACTTCTCTGCTTGATGGGTAAGGAAAAAGGCACGGTCATGATTCAGAGCTACAGTTTCTCAGTGGACAGCTGGCTACCGCCCATCAGCTGTTTACAGTTCCCACAGATGAAGCTGGGGCAGTGTACAGCCTCCAGCCAGTATTTTGTATTGGTGTGGGTTAGGTTAAGTCTGTTCTTAATCTTCAGAATCTTTCCATTACTCCAATGCTATTGATTACCGAAATAGCATGAGAGCACAAATAAATAAATATAAATAAATGAAAAATGTTGTCTCAAACAGTTCTCTAATTCTCCCAGATATGTTCCAGGGGGGCAATGGGGAAAGGAGGGATAGAAAGGAGGAAACAGCAGAAAGAAAAAAAAAAGAAAGAAAGAAAAAAAAAAACACCAAAAAAAACCCAACCTATACCTCTCTGCTATTTCCAGTACATTTTACCAGAGAAATCTGTACACTTGTGGCACTGAAACTTGCAACTCCTTATTATATAAATGTACTTACGTTGCTCTCCAAAATCAGCTCCTGGTCTCCCTAGCAACACAGACTGCAAAGAGCTCACCAGCCTGGTGTTCTGCTGTCTGTGCAAGTTTCCAAGTCAATTGGAAGATTTTTGGTTTAGAATTCAGAACTTCCCTTAAACCAGCTCAAATTACTGGGTAGGGAGATTCTTCTTTTGCAGAAGTCTCATAAAAGCTGTATTTAATTGGAATATATAAGCAATGAACCAATATAAAAACATAATTTTCATGTAGCTGAATGAAGACGTGGCAATTTATTGCTTTCCTCCTTCCCTATCCTATGCCTTGTGATTATAGAAGACATTTTTATACTGAAACTCATTTCTTTAACATAGCTTTCCTTAATAACTTATTCGCAGAAGAATAGAAGAACACAAGCAAGAATAATTCTTCCTCTCTCAAAACTTCTAGAAAGTAATGCATTTTTCTTGTATGGTAAGAAAGAAATGTGAGAAATGTTATTTATTACTCCACATGTCAGCACTTCTGAGGTGTTATCATGGGACAAATGATTTCACAAGACTCTCTTTGCTGGCTTCGGCCATTGAAGTTTTAAATTGGTTCTGGAAATTAAAATTTCTTTTTCAAACATTCCTTCCACAATCATTTCTAGTTAGACTGAATGTTTTTTTTTTTTTTTTGTCTTTGTTTTTGTTCTTTCTTTTAAAACTTAATTTTCATGCTAGTTCTGTGTGCACACAGTAACAGTAATTTCATCTAGATTTAAGACTGAGATAGTTACCCTTCATCAGCTGCCACAGCATTCCACTGTGTGTCACAGAATCAAGGAGGAAATCACTAATGAAGGCAACGCCACATTTGTTAACAGTCAAATATTATGTTACCCAAAACATCTGCAGGTTTCTTGATTCATTTGCACAGTACTGAGAACCAAGAGAGAGAACAGAAGGTCAGTCAGCCTCTCGGGTGGCTCTAAGCCCCAGGATCCTACCCTGGAGTCCAAAATAGGCTAGTGGGAAAAGTGATACAGCAATGAGATCACTGTGTACTTCTGGACAGTTTCCTTTTTCCTATACGTTTAAATACACAGGGAAGAATCCCTCTATTAAAGCAAGGCCCACAACATGAAGACGGGCAGAGGTTCAGCTGAAAGGAAAGAAAAATATATTCTTGTACTGCTGGATTTTCCTGTCTGAATGAGTGGGAAACAGCTTTGTGGCTTGTTCGCTGGAAAGCTGCAGGACCTGGAAGAAGGAATAGGCACATGTCAGACAGATGTACTCAGATCAGGAACTTCCCTCAGTAAGGGAAGTCAGGACGGTTTTGTTTTCCTTCATGGGTTTAAATTATGAGAACAAACTGTAAAGGTCTTTGATGGAGGCCTTTAAGCACGCATGCCACACTACGCAGCTGTGCTGCTAGCACTGGCTTAGACACGTCCCCAGGCCTGGGTTCTGCGAACACGCTCTGTGTGTACGCTCTGTACTCTGACTTCTTCTCAGCAAAACACGGCTGTGTCTACCACTGCTTTATTAGCATTTCTGCTCCACAGCAATGCAAAACCACCAGCCCCAGAAAAAAAAAAAAATCAATTTAATTACGTTTTCCACCACATCTGCTTGGATCCAAGAGACTTGCTGAACAGCGTGCTGCCTCCAGGTAACCCAGGGAAAGGGCTTCTCCAGTCGGTACCAAACTCCTGCTGCCAGGGGTTTGCTCATGTTACTGAAACGTTCTGTAAAATGAAATTTGGTCTGACAAAAATCAGCTGCAAGTGAACTACAACTCTGGTTTCTGATTAAAATTTGAATGGCTAGATTGTGTCTGGGGTAGGATTTTAAACAAAGATATGCCTTTTTGTGTAGCTTTTGCCTAACTTCAAGTGTCTGATTGTAGAATGGCACATTTAACACATGTAAATGATTTTAAAAATAGATCTGATATCTGTGTCATCCACAGGATATGTATGACCTTGAACACAGCAGCATGTGTGCTATTTGTCATTGTTTATCTGTAAATAGAGATTAATCAGAGTACCTCAAATTGAAGCAAGTAAGTTCTTTAATTCTCATTTTCCCCTCTGTTCCTCAGAATGAATTCAGAATAGGAGAAGTGGTTTCCAGATCTGTCATGCATGTTAAATCAAAACCAGAACTAAGAAATAAAGGAAGACCTTCCGTTCTCTATACTGTTTGTTTCCCAGTCTCTTTTACCAGCTTTTTTTTCGTAGCAGTTTCCAGAGAAAACCTGTATCAGTCAGAAACATGGAGAAATTTTCATCTACAGTAAAAGTTTAATCAGTGCTGCTTTATTGCCCGTTTTTTTGTTTTTTTTTTTTGAAAGAGATAGCATGGTAGAGACATTTGCTTGTTTTCCTTTAACCATTTATGTTTGTACAAATGTTTTTAATTCACCATTCATTCACTGAGGGTAGACAGGTGGTTACACAATGAGGCTTGTCCTGATTTAATTGCCCTTTGCTTATGCAAAATTCTAGTTATGGGTAGTTATTTGGCTTGATAGTAAGTGGTGGCTAAATGTTTTATTCTACTAAATAATTTATTAATTAAAAATGAGACCATTCCAGCAATTCAGATTTGTGTTTTCAGTCTGCTTATGAATGAGTTTGTTTTGCATCTGATGTTTATGGATGGGCTGGTTTCAATAACAAAAAGCAAGCAAGCACCTTTGGGGAGTGTAATGTAAAGAATAGATTCAGGCAAATTCCTGCATATGGCTAACCAAACTGAAAGCTACTTGAATTGAAGAACATCTCCAAATTGTGTAGAATAAATAACTAGGTTTTCCCCCATATAATTAAAATCTGCCCTGTAAATGCACACATGCATGGGATTAGAGTCACATTTCCATTTGAAACTTTACCTCTGGCATTTCCTGACTTTGGGGTACTTAACCATACAGTCTTCTAGCTTTTACTTTCTTGAATTCAATGTTCATTTACTTTTGTAAAATTCAATGTTTATTTGTGCTGGAGACAGATAACGATCAAACATCTGCCTGTGGATACACAGACCATGCCAACTGCTTGCAGGCTTCTCCAAGGAGGAACACCCAGTTTTGGGGTCTAGAAACACAGGCCCTTACTCACTGCACTGTTTTTTCATGAAAAGGACAAATGTATTCCTTCCAGCAGAGGGCAGCGTACGTTCCAGCAGTGTCTTAGTGTAATTTAAGAGAGAAAATTCAAATATTCTTTGGAAAAAAAAACCTTGAAGTAGATGATAAACAAGAGAGCTCATTTGCCTTGCCCTTCAGGTGAAACGTGATTTTACCTTGGCTTTATTCCATGAATTACAGAGTAGATCTTTTGATTAACAGTGGTGTGCCATTATGAAAGGAAAGACTTCTCCAGCTCTTAAGAATTAAAAATGTGAGTTTTTGATACATAAATAATGTATTCTGAAAGCCTTATTTTAAAAAGCCTTACTTTTGTGTGACTCAGTTTAAGGTGTACCTTTTTGACTAATACTTTTTCTCTTAAAGAAAAAATAAGATTTGCATTTTATAGCAAACAATTAAGGTTTTGTCTACAGTAGTGTTTCTAATAACAAACTATGCAGACACATAAGGGATCCATCTCTCTCAATACTCATTACGAGATAATGGTGCTCTATTTCAGATTTCTGACCTTTGCAAAGATGAAAATGCCATCAAAATGGTAAGACTCTGTGACAGGTTGGAAATCATATGGCTTGAGATTGCAATTGCATGGTTGTGATTTAGTAGCTCTGTTCTATGAGAAAGACTTAGAGGTTTTATTGATAGCTATGAAATACCCTTTTTCCTTGCATCCTTGTGGAATATCCACTCTGTGAGTTTGATGCTCAGTGTCTGCAGTTCAGCAGCTTTGCTGGTGTATGCCTAAAGCATGAGGCAAATGCTGTATGAACATGACTTTTACTCTCATGTAGAATGAACTTCTGTTCTCTTAGGGCTTCCTCTAGAAATCTGGTAAGTGAAACTGCTCCTTCTGAAAGGAGGAGTTTCTTCTGTTTTTTTTTTTCCTTCATTTAAAGGGAAAGAAAGCAGAATGTTCACGTCAATGGACAGCCACGTTCAAGGAGTGCCAGAATCAGTTACCAATGTTGATGGGAATGGCCAAAGAGAAAATAAATATAATAACCATTTGTATCCTAATTTCCTGTTCTCATCCAGATTACAGGTGCTTGGGTAGAGTTCAATTAATATGATTTTAAAAACTGGAATCTGCTTTTCTCTTTTTATTGACTAAATTCAAACCAAAGAGTTTGTGCAGTAAAGCCTTCTAGGTAATACAATTGTTCTGAAAAGCTGAAGAAAAATAAGTGTTTGGGTAATTATATTTTATAACCTCTTTTCCTTTTTTCCTTTGCATTTGTGTGAAAAAGACATACAGCAACGTATGACCAGAACCATGAGAAAATTATGAAATTAATTGGAGTGAATGTGAAATCCTAGATGCACATAAGCCCGGTTCTGAGTTAAACTCATGAAATGCTTTTCAGATTAGAGATATTACCGGTAAGCAGAGAATCAAATTTCCAATTCCAGCTATTTACTTCATATAAACATCCTGGCAGCAAATTAACCACAAAAATGTTGGACGAAATCATGTTCTTCATCTAAATCTACAATGAATATCTAGCCAAAAGAAGTATGTTGTTCTTTACCGGTACCTCTCAAAGTTCTCAGTGAGTTTTCTTTTAGATTTATTTTGCTTGTCTTATATTTTCATAAACATGAACCTTTGATATACACGAGCTTTTCCAGTAAGGTAGCTCTAGAGCAATAGATTAAGCCTCCTATTAAGTAAATAAATCTGCTCTTAACTTCAAAAATTATAAGTAACACCAGGAATGTCAGGGCAACCTTGGGGATAAGCCAAGACTTAGCACAGCTGCTATGACCTTGCATGTCAGCAACTCAGCCTCTACCAGTGTTTGATTGTATACAACTTGGAGTTTCTTGAGTTTTATATTAATTTCATTGTATTTCCTTTAGCTACATACTAAGGAAATAAAAAAGTATATAGAGAACACATTCAGTCTCTGCATGAGGTTTCCTAGGAGTTCTGGTCTCTGACAGACAGGTTTTTCTATGATGGGAGTTACGTTAATTTACTACGAAAGGAAATAAATGCTGTTGCCATGTTGTAAGCTTCCATGAGCTGAAGCCACTGTGCTCACAATAAGAATTTATCTTCTCTGACCTACCACACAGGATGCAGAGCCAGGAAAGAAGCTTTCCTTGTACGCACAGCAATGAATAATGACAGCTTTTTTAGGAACTAATCCTCTTCCCTCTGTACTTCAATTAAGGGCTTTTTAATGAATGTCTAATTTTAAACATGCAATTAGTCAGGGTGAGAACAATAGACCTACCTGTGTTTTATTTCCTTTATGTGTCAGGTCTTTACTGTCTTCAATAGCAGTATAATCAGTTTATACAGTGCAGTAGTTACTGCTTAAAAATGAACTTAGATCCCCAGAGAAAGATGAAATTCATCATTTCTTTCATAGTTGAGTAAGGCTTTCTGAATACTTTCTATTAGGTATGTGTTTATTCGTGTTTCTTCTATCTCCAAAACAGGGCCAGAAACATCAATATACTTTTTGCAATATATCTAATGGGTTCAATTATTCCAAGAAATAAAAATCACTTTTTGCTTTAATTTTACAGCTCTTAAGATTTTTCTGATCTGAGACACTGAATCTGTAATCTGAAAATTACTGCAAAGTAACACAATCTTTTTCTTTTATTTTTATTATTGTTGATCTGATTTCAGTCACAGTCAATAGTTTTTTACCTGCTCCATCCAATTTATGATTGTAACATAGGTACTCTTGCTAGGAATAGACATCCAGCTGCTAGGTAAAGACTGGAAATTCTGACCAACCATAAAATGCTTCAGTGTCAACAGCAATATGAACTCAAGAGGACCTCCAGAAAAGTTCAATAAGCTATTCAGAGAATGTTTTGCTTTCCATGTCAAAACTCTTATTTTTCTGGTGAAGAGGACAAGTATTTATTCAGTTACTTTAAGTAGCAAAGCCTACTTCACATACTGCATTTCCGTCTAGAACTCTGGGGGTAGCATATTTGCCAAAATTGACAATCTGAGTTTCAATTACAAATTTCTAAATTCCTATGCACTTAAATTATTAACCTAAGAACATCAAGAGCTTTTGGACACATAAAAGCTGCTTTTTAAATAATCTTCCTTCTCATGACTGCTGAAGTACTCATTAAGAAAAAAAGAAGGATTAATTCAACATGATCAAAATACCCACAACATGATAGATTTTAGAGCAAGATTTAGACAATACATTTTAATGTGTTGCTCAGTAAAGAAACGTCAGTCTCTGGAAATTCAGTCATACAATGTTTCTGCCATTGTTTCCCAGGAGCACAGTGATGCTATTTACCCAAGTATTTTCTCACAGTATGTATATAAGCTAAAGAATCTGTTTATGTTTTGAATTATACACATGTGGTTTAGATTTACTTTTGATTTTTCTGATTGTCATAGGTCTGATTAAAGGAAGGGAAAATGCTGCTTATGCTCTTTTTAATAAATTACACTTTCTACTGTTTCAGTTTAGATGGGAACTTAAGGAAATGTTATGTTCCATTACCTTTTAATTATATGCAAATTCACCAATGTTAAAATTCTAGGAGACTTGATTACAGAGCACACTTTTCCAGTACTTTCACCACCTTTTCCCAGGCTCTGCATGAAGTTGAATTTGTGTAGAATTTATTCACCTATTCATGTTTTGAGTTACAAAAACAGAAAAATCAATTTTATTCATCGAAGAAAGGCATCTTTCATTTTTCTTTCTCTTGTTACTCCTCAGTCCTTTACTCCTTCAACACACATTTTCAGGCAGTAACTTGAAATGTTGGTGTGCCCAAGCACAGTATTTACTGAGAAATATCTGCTTTCATCAATGACAAAGGGAAAAGGCAGAAGACCTTGGAAGTTACTAAGAATGAATATGTATCAAATTCATATCTATATGGGCAAGCAACCAAGAATATGCGTGCTCCATGAATATTTGTACTAAAATGCACAAATGTTTGCCGAAAGGTATGTTTTAAAAGTGCATTACTATAAATGAAATAAATGTTCCTAGCATCTTGGCTTTCCAAAGCAGCACAAGGCTTTCCCAGTCTCCAATAAGAATTATGTCAGTGAAACAAGCACACTGCTTTCCCTAACAGATGGTCATTTGGGTACAATTAAAGCATGGGTATGAGTGTATTAGAGCAGGAAAAAAGCACCTTCTGTCAATTTTACACATATTTGTTTGATGGTACCTGGTCTTTCTAGGCATCTATTTACTCACTCAATTGGTTTATTTTTGTCCCAGTACAGTCTGATTTTGATCAGCAGTTCTCCAGCAGAAAGGCGACATCTGACAGAAGGGCAGCTCATGAAAAGACAAAACTATCAAAGAAAAAAGGAAGAGAAAACAATCCAACTGAGTGTTTCCTTGCAACGCATCCTTTCCCTGGGAAGATGAGATGCTGCATTTCAGCCACTATAGAGAAAGCACAAGACAGATGTGGAGTTCAGTGCCAGTGCATCGACTCACAGGACAGAATGTGTGCACAGGAGGTGTCAAACCCCAGAAGTGCAGCAGCACAGAAGAGTTGATGAGGTTCTTTCTTCTCCTCCACTTGGGTGCTTCAAGCGGTGGAGCTAAAGCAGGACAGGCAGAGTGGTGGAACATGGCATTGTCAATACCCTGTGGCCTAGCAGATTAATTGTGCAACCATTATCCTCCCACTTTTCCTGCATATTAAATTGGGGCTAATGAGTCATTAGTTGCGGTCTGTTGGAAGAATGGGTTGTTTGTTCAGCACTCTGAAATCATAAATCAATATATACTGCAAACGTGATGTGCCGCCTACAGATTCATTCAACAGAGAGCAGCAGTGGACACGAAAAAAGTAATGCCTCTCCCTGGCTCTTAATGCTGCCCTCTGCAGAACCAGGTGGTGTGGGTGACTCCTGGGTGTCTGTTTGGAGAACAAGTGTGATGGAAGGGGGATTTTTTCACCATCTCCTGTGGGCAAAGTGAGCAAACCTAAATGAAGTAAGAGGAGGATATAAATGGTGATCACCTGAATCATTTTGGCTTCCATAGAGATGATTATTCATTTAGTAAGCTGATGACACAGATACTTCCTTTGGCACTCCAAGGTTCTCTCCAGGCGTATCAGGCAGTATTTCCAGACAAGCATTTAAAAAAGAAAAAAAAGAAGTCACATTATGTGGCTATTTCTTAGGATTTCTTTAAATGTTGGCTTTAGAATTCAAGGAAGTTTGTGGAAAAAAATCCATTTCTCTTTTTGACTCAGTATTCCCTGAGGTAGGTTACAGCAGCTTTCAGGGCTCCCTAGTGCAGCGTTTTGAGAGATACAGCATGTCCAGGCTCTGTTCTGTGCCATATCACCCCCCGTGCTTCTGCTCCTTAACTCCAAGGGTCTTCCCAGGGGTGCTCTGAAAATAGGGAAGTTTTGCCACCTGTAGGACTGCAGCTGGTACTGAAAGACTGCTAAAAAAAAAAATTAAATTAAATAAAAAAAAATTTTAAAGGGCAAATAAGGTTTGCTGTATTCACATTTTGCCAGTTCTTTTCAACAACTGACAAGTCCTAACAAATCTCTGCATCAGTATTTCTAATACATAGCTACAAGAAGCTGCACTTAGGTTTCACTTTTCAGAATTAACTCTGCCTTTTTATTTTCAGCTTATGCTGTAAGCATAACACTCTAGGTTAAGGGCTTAAAACAGAATTTACAGTGAATCCAGAGCATATACTCATTTGTGTGCCTTGTAATTGTAATTCTGAAGACAAAAATGTTACACTTCCTTTTCCAATGGTTTCCAATGACATGTGTGACAGTAAGCAGTACGACCAAGACTGAAATTCACTATATGCAGCCCACCTCAGCCTGCCCAAAATATGTGGATGACTGTTAAAGTACCGTAATAATGCACAAAGGAGAAAGAAAGAGGGAGAGTGCTTTTTTTTTTTTTTCCTTCTCCCTTTTTTATTTTTTAATTTATATCTGGCATTTTACTTTCAAAAAATCCTTGTGAGTTCAGGAGACACAGTTTTATTAATAGCATATTTCAGCTTTATCTTCTCCACCATGTGACTTGCACTAAGGAGACACCTTCACAAGCAAAATGGAAGGGACAAGAAGAGGCTGGTTATGCAGGAACAGCTGCTTGTTTTCAGCAGCATCACTTGAGAGTTTTTCACATTCTCCTTCTCCGCCTCTCCCCAAATGTTCAGCCTGCTGTGTGCAAGCTGGGTGTTTACAGTTCAGGACTATGGAGGAGGAGGAAATATTTTGCCTATTGTTCAGTGACATCAATGGCTTCGCTCCCAGTCACTTGAGGGACACTGGTGCTTAGCAAATGTCAGTACACTGCTGCTACTGCATGTGCCTTACAGCCGGCTTGCAGGAATTTAAGGTCTCTCCTCCAAGATAGATCCAGTTGGTGGATGAGGCGTGTGTGAAGGGCAAAGAGTGACTGCCATAGAGAGCTGCTCTGCTGCTTTCTGCACAGGAAAGCATTACATGCTGCATTTTGTTGCAGAATTGATATAGCATACTTCTTAGCATTAAATGATGCATTGAGCATAAAAACCATCTTTTATCCTGCACCAAATCCTTCCCTCACACTGCCTTTGTCTGTATTAAATCAAGATTCTAATAATAACCCAGAAGACATTGAGAATTTTATAATTAAACAGGATAAATATTTAACTCAATTGCTGACTGTATTCAGTGCTTTTCTGATTTGCTGTTGTTATGTATTTTGTCACCAGATGTTGATAACGGAACTGCAAATGTATTTTGTTGAAGGTTTTTTTAAGCTCCGAGATGATTTAATTTTAATGCAGTATTTGCGAGAGGGAAGCATGGGTGTAGTTGATGTTCCTAAAAGAACAGCAATTGAAAAGTCACTCTCTGACCACTTATTTTGCATTAAAGCCTATTTGAAATTATATTTTGCAAACTTTGCTGCCTATATTTGTAATGGAAAAAAAGGGTATCTACAGCCTTCACATACATATGTGGGAAGCTGAGGCTTTAGAAAGTGCTGGGGAACTGTTGCTTGATGTCAGTGCCTTAGCTGAACATATTAGGATTTTGTTGTTGAAACTGAAGTGGTTGGTTTCAAAAAAATGACCCATTAGATATTTAAATAGATTTGTGGCTCTGGATGGCAACAAAAGTTCAGCTTAATAATTGTTTTTATGTGAGATGTTAGATTTGTTTCATACTAATAAAATAAGTACAGTGAAAACTTCAAGTGTTTTGAGCGCTGATTACAGCTGACAGAGTTGTGTAGCACTATCATAGTACTTCCAGATAAAGGGAGAACATTAATTTATGTTCTCTTTTTGTGGGGAAAAAAAAGGTGAACGCAGAGACTAGTGCTGGGTTTGTGCTGGGAAAACAAAGGATCAAACAAATCAGTATTAATATTTTAATTCTTAACCAAGACTCTGACCATCATCCATTGCCTACATGTATAGACTGCCACAGAAAAGGGCCATAAGTAGCCCAGCTTTTTGTGTTGAAAAGAAAACTGTATATGGTTTGAGCTGATATGGATTTAAATCTATATATTTTATACATTGCATACATGTACGATCATACACTGAGCAACAGAAGGCCTTTCCCCATGATGCTGGATGACTGGAGAATGAAGACAAAATTGTTCAATAACATATATTAAAAAAAAAAAAAAAGTCAAAATAAAGTTTGATAAAATATAGTTGAAATAAGGAACAATACCAGCAGTTTCCTGTAACTTGACTCACTTTTGTATATGATTTACATTCCTCAACTGTATGATCACAAAATTCCTGTTTTTTTTCCATCTCCAAAGAATGAGTGGCTACCTGCCTCAACCTCTGCAAGGGCAGTATTAGTATTGGAACGTAGAATACTAGGAGGCTAAGATGGCAGTTATTTTCTTTGATCTCACCATATGCTCTAGCACACTATCTTACAATAGATTGCAGAAATTCACAAAAAGTCTGTATTGCTTTGTGTATGCACACTGCAGTCAGACTTTTTGGAAAATTTAGCTGAAGACCTCCAAAGGCTCTATCTCAAACACACATGGACTGCAGTTTTTTTCAGATGTTTGCAACTTGTTGAGCTGAAGTCACCTTTTTTGAGGAGTAAAAACACAGAGAATTTATTTATCATCTGAATTTCAAAGTGTGGAGACCGAAAGTGTTTGGTGCAAAACTGCTGTAAGGATTTTAATATGTGGGAAATAGACCTTTTAGGTTCTTACATAATATTTTAACTAGAAACTCAACGTACCAATGGTATTCAGCAGGGGAAATCTGAGATCAAATAGTTAAAACTAGGGAGAACATGTTGAAGAAATTCTAAAAAAGCAATAATTTATATTATGTTACTAAACTTAAGGCTTAAGAAGCTGAAATACAAGCACAGTTGATATAAGATAAGGAAGGAGAATTTGGATTCCATTTAGGGATTCCCTTTAGACTTATAAATCAGGATTAGAAGGTAGAAATACTAAGCCATGGCCTGAAACAGTGATTGAGCACCTGGTGGGAAGGCAGGGCCAATCCAGGGGAGCTCAGGTGAATGCAATGCACCTGAGTGACTGGAAAGGGTTGGGCCAGGATCTACCCCTTTCCTCACCTCATTTAAGGGTTGGCAGCAGAGGACAGGAATTCTCTCTGGAGTTCCCTGTATACCTGAGGTCTTCTAAAAGTAAGCTGTTCATTCGTTCATTCATTCATTTCCCCCTTCCCTTTATTTCTGTTTTCGTGGCTGCTGTATTTGGTCTTGTTCTCATTTGCTGCAGCAAAAGTCTTTGCCATGCCACTCTCATTGCTGTGCTTTCCACTGCGTTATAGCATTACAGAAGGATTGGTGATTTTTCCTGCATCTAGATTGAAATAATAATTTCATAATGGTAAGCTCAAAAAATAGCTTAAAAACAAGTATTTGAACTTATTTTTTTCTTAATTTTTGGATGTGTAAATATTCTTAAAACATTAGTCCTGGAAAAAAAAAATCAATCTCCTTGCTTTTATTTAGGAGCTAAAGACAGAGTTTAATTGCATTTTTGTTTGGCTGTAGCTGCCATCTACTTACACAGAATTTTTGTGCTCAAGAAAGGGGAAAATAATGGGGGAAGGGCACAGTTGCTTTGCTTTTATGCTAAAATCCTTAAAAAGTATCAGGGTAAGTATATTGTTTTCTTTTTTCAAGCAGCATCTTCTCCCATAAGAATTTCAGCTCCTGGTGTATGTAGTAGGTATTATAAGCTACTTTTTTTTTTCCCCATACATAAATTTATGAATTTATAAGATAATCTTTTCTAGAAGACAGTATATATAGATCTCCTTTATTTGTTTTCTTACACAGCTAGGATTGCATTTTTGGCTTTCTCAGTTTGCATGTGTTTTGGTTTGGTTTTATCTGTTTGTTATGTTTTTAAGTAGCAGCAACTGAAGAATATACCCAAATGGGTGCCTGTCAGAAAAGGGGTGTCAAGGTGCCCATACCAGAATCCTTCTTCAGAGGAAAATAATCAAAAGATGAAATGAAATATCTTCATTAGTTAGATTTATTGTACTGGGTGTGATCAAGATGATAAGTATCTGGCAAGATTCCCAAGTACTCTGGGAAATTGCTTCAAGTCAGTGTTGAGTGTCTTCGCTGTCTGAATACAGAGTAAGGGAAGCCCATTGTAGTAGCAGCAGTGTAACTCTGACTCCTCTGTGATTTTCCAGAATGAGAACAAGTGTTAAAGGCAGGTTTGTCAGCACCCATCAAGGTGGTCTCACCACTGCCACTCTTTCAAGGAGGAATCTACTGGGTTCAATGAATAGGCTACTTACTCCTGAAGAATGTTGGCTGTACCTTCTGCAACTCATTGCCAATTTGTCTGTGAATCATTTATCAGCTTTTGCACCGAAGGCAGGAAGCCATAGCATTTTTCTTTATCTGTTAATTACAGAGCACCCTGCCACTTCACTTAAGATGAGTTTTAATAATACTAACTCAAACTAAATCTTTTTGCATACCAAATACTCACTTTTACTTACCTACCTTGTGGATAGTTCTCCGTTCTGGACAAAACTAGAAAATGAAGTCTTTCTCAACTGTAATTGCAACTGAATTAACACAGTCCTCCAGGAATGGTGTCCTGATCTTCTTTTTCTTTTTTCTTTTTTTTGGGGGGGGGGGGGGGGGGGGTCAAGAAGTTTTTAGGAACTATTGATGTTTTAATGAGAAACAATGCAGTACTAACGACTGTGAAACACAGAGCATGAGGTATAATACTTAGTGTCCTCCAGTGGCCTTTACATAAATGCACAAATAGATAAATATCAAATTAATGTAAGCATGCCATACCAAATAAATATAAAATGCAGTTACAAATGGATGTGGCTGTAATTATTGTCTTGTCACAGGCCTGGACTATAAGTCTCATAAGATGAAAGCTGAAAGCATACTTTGGATTTAGAAATCCTTTCATTAAACACATCCATTATAAGTAGGGAACAGTTGTAGGCTGAAACTTTCTCTTAATTTTCATCTTTTCTTTCCTGCTAAAATGTAAACATATCTTTCTGCCTTTCACCTTTCAATATTTTCTAAATCAGGTTTGTATTTTTTTCACTTGCCTGAAACAGCACCAAATAACTGCTTGCCAGATCTCGAGTGTAACAAGATCTGTCATCACCCATAGGAAAACAATGAACTGTGTGTAAGAGACAAAGTACTTCACTAAATAAACTATTTTTTCAAATAGACAATATAGAAAGAAGTGTATCATAAATTCTGTTGTTATTCTAACACTACCCCCTGTATGCTGTGTGTACATAATTTTGGAAGAAAAATCTATTGCGAGTCTTTTGAAAAAAAATAATTAAAACAAACCAACCAAAAAGAAAGCAAGTATTACGTCACTTGTTCCTTTGAGGGAGTGGATAGAAATAGAAATTCAGAGTTTTATTCACTTTTTCCTTCCCTTTCTCTATCTCACTCACCTCTTTCTCTTCCCTTTCCTACTTTCTTCCCTCCTTACCTTTCCAGCAAGTCACCTTTCTGATATTCTTCCTCTATCCACTGCAGCTTCATTGCTTTTAACTGCAGCAAATCAAGAAGGACAATCTATTTTGAAGTAACATAAAATAGTTAGCTCAATTACTATTAGAATAATATTCATATTGCTAGAAAAATACTCCTAGAATGCATGAAAGGTGTAGAATGTGAATGCCTCATCTGTTGACCACACAGCGAAGTTAGGTTGTTCCTCTGGTGGCTCCTGTGACTGTAACTCATTTTGAAGAGAATCTGGGAGCATGGCTTTATATTTATTACAGCAGGCCTATTTTTATGGTCTGAACTTTACTCATCAGGCCTTGTGAAAATTGTCTAGAGAATACTAGTTGTCAAGACTTTTTATTAGCTTTGCTACACTTCCACCAGTGATGGCTCTTGGGCTGGACAGGAAAGAGGAAGCCCACTGTGAGACTTCACCTGGACTCAGACAAAAGGCAAGCTCTGCCTCTTAGCCATAATGCATAAACTCATGTGAATTCTGCAGCAAGGGAGTGGACTCTAAGTAATAACTAGTCAGTTGTTCTCAGGAAAATGGAATGAAATAGAAGAAAGCCAAACTCTTGAAATAAAGGAAGAACATATAGTCCTTGTAGGGTGAACAATGCCACTACTTAATTTTATCTATGATTCCTAAATAAATAATATCATAACATATTAACAGTTTATAAATTATACATAATGTTTTAGATCTTCTAGGAGTCCTACTGTATTTTACAGGGTGTTTCTCATCACAACTGCAATGCAGTGGGTGGACAATTACAGCTTTCTGCATCCAAAAACACACACAGAATCTTTCAGCAGAGAAGGGAGGAATGCTGTGCACTAGGAAGACCAAAACAAACAAACAAAAAACAATCTAATAATGAAAACTAGAAGCTGGCAAGGAAAAACAGTGGGGAATAGGAATAAAATGTTTAAATTCCTAAAGAGTAGATGTAGTTTCTTTTATCATCTACAAGATAGCAGCACTTGCTAGTTTCATGTCAGCATAGTAGTCTCAGGATCTTCAATTAGCTAAGTTGTTCGAGGGGTAAGAAAAGGAAAATAGAAGGAGACTAAAGGAGGGGGGAAGTGAGATATTGTTAATCCAGGAAAAAGGTAGGAGTATGGTGCACACTGGTCCTTACCCCCTTACCCCATTTCTAGGGTTGTATGGTGACTGGGATAAGTGCCACGTGTACCATGGAAGAAGGAAAATAGAGCCTTGGGGGAATGTTGTCACTTAATAGTTGAAGGGCATAACTTGTCCAGGAGGAGGAGAGAAGTCTGCAATAATGTGAGAAACAAGCTGCTAGAGCTTGAAGGGAAGATAAAGGGACGAGGAGGAACCTTTATGCTTTGGGTAGGGAAGCGTGCCCTGAGAATGCAGTTTACCCTGAAAATGATTTTAAATTCTTGTTTTTCGTTAGGGAAGAAATTCATTAGTTTTGTTTGTTACAAATGTTTTTTTTTTTTTTTTACATTTGCTATCATAGGATTAGTATTAGCAGCAGTTATATTTGCAGTACGCTAGCATCCAGAAGCTCCAGTTGGGTCTGGGATCTGTGTGAATGCAAAAAATAACAATAACAAACACTGGGTCTTTGCCCTTGAGGAGTTTATGTGATGAATTTTGTTGCAGCAAAATTGTTTCATTCTTCTAAATCAATCTTAAATCAAAATGTTTTAATAACGAGTAAAGGAATTACAAAAAAAAGATTGCTGTACTGCATCACCCTTTTTCAGCACCTTTTCTCATATTTGTTTCTTGTGCTACTGAATTTCATTGCTTTTTTTCATTCAATTGCGAGATCTGGTTGGGTTCCCTTGCCACAGATAATCAGATCAGCACCGAAAAGCAGCTTTTATTTTCTGTCTGAAAGCTCTCTTTCCTGTGAGGTGAATGGAACAATTTCTTACACTTAAACAGCACTTTCAATTTTGTTCCTACGCATATGACACACTGTTGTATCTTGATAGTCTAACATGGGAATTGCCACAGGAGTACTTTCTTCTATTTCCTTTGACAAGTTATTGTACTTGGATGTTATCTTATGCTTCATTACAAGGATGGTTAAGTCTGACATAAGGTCGTGTACACCCAAAGATGCCAGTGTATGTTTTATTCACAAAAAAACATTATTTCATGAGAGATAGCCATGTACATTTCTTATGTGGAAAGCCAAACTGTGGTGAATAAACCTGTCAGACTCTGACAGGATTAACATGGTTGTCATGTGTAGAAAAGGTTGCTGAACTGTGTCAACACAGAGTGTATCAGTCCTCCATCCCCCAAAATGGACACACAATCAATATTCTCCCAGTACTCTCTTCTTTTTCTAATGGCCATTTAATCCATCTGCTGAGCTATGATTCTGCTTTTCTTGGAACAAGTTGCACAAAATGATTTACTCTGGATAATTGAACTCTTATCTTAATGTAGAATTACAGAATCATAGAACCACAGAATGACTTAAGTTGGAAGAGACCTTGAAATCCACCCAACCCCTGCTGTGGGTAGGGCTGCCCCCATCAGCTCAGGCTGCCCAGAAACCATCCAACCTAGCCTTGAGTGCCTCCAGGGATGGGGCACCCACAGTTTCTCCAGGCAGCCTGTGCTGGTGCCTCACTGCCTACTGAGTAAAAAATTTACCTTTGATACCTAATCTGAATCTTCTCTTTTTAAATTTATAACTATTCCCCTTTGTCCTATCAGTAAATGGCACAAGTTTTCTGCCATCAGTTAGCAAAGGGATGAAAAGATGGAGAGGAATAAGTATTAAGAATGGAGGGCAGCAGAGAAGCAAAGAGGACAAAGCAGAACATTTGACTAGGTTAATGAACTGTTTATCTTGCAAATTAGCTCTTTTTATTAAATTTAAAAACAAGGAAGGAAGACTTCAAGATTAGTCGCACCTCAGCAAGCATATGAGTGCTGTTAATGATATAACTGGGGGTTAAGAAGGTTGGGCTCAGTGTCCTGATCAGCCTGATGAACTGGTTTGGACAGAGACAAAAGTGGAGAATGAACCAGAACTGGATAAATATTAATCCCTTACTGACGAACTGCTCAGATAAATCCAGTAAATAAGCTAGTTCCTACTAAGCAGAGTGTTTAGAGATAAACTTATAGCAGCATGCTACTGGTTCATTGTTTTTCCTGTAAGTACATTGGTTTTAATTTTAGAAATGAACTGTATGTGAAAAGAGTGAAACACAGCAGGCATGCCAGCTGAGCACAGCAAATGGACAGATACTGTAGTCTCATGTAGAGCTGTGTGAGAACTGCACCATCCCAGTCCCAGGAAAAGTCATAAGCCTCAACATCAGAGAGCTTCTCTCTGCACAACCAGCCAAAGGAATGAGGAAAAGCAAACCCTATGGCATTTGAACTAAAACGATGAGCTCTACGGCTGCCACATTTTAAAAAGAGTAATGGACCTCAATTTTATTTGAATCCAAAAACTAGCATGCCTTGCAGAAGGATTTGTTTCTGAAAATATTTTCACTCTCTACTGTTTGACTGGACTTTGAGTTCAACATAAAGCGTCACAGGATCACAGTAAATACTCCGTCGAATGAAATTAGGATTCTCCTTGCTGCTTCAACTGGATGGGTGTGTAGGTGGCAGGTAGTCTTTTTAGTAGCATTAATTCAGTATTTTTCTCTAATCCTACAGTTAATTATATTTCCAAAACAAGTAAAGTATTTCCACATGTATGCAGCAATAGTATATTTTTTTTAGGTTTCTCAGAAAGTCTAGGACTCTGAATTTCTCTGACTATAATGAGAGCTGTCTGTATTACAAATCTTTTTTGACAGCAAGATTCTGAAGGAAGTATGACTGGACAATACTTTACCTTGTTAGGCATGCACAAATTTATTTGGTTGCTATGGCAAATGATCCAGAGCTACATGCGACACTTTCATAGCACTGAAGAGAGAGGGTAAGGTAGAATAAAATGAAGAAGGTGTTTGCTGGTCTCCATTGGCTTTCCAAAGCAGCCTCTCCTCACTTTGCCTGTTTTCTCCATGCTTGAGATTTCTTCATCTGACTATTATGGAACAACACTGGAAAATGTCTAGTGTGTAATACAGAATGAGCCAATATAAATTTACGTTAATGCATAAAACCAGGCATACTGTCCTTTCTCTCCCCACAACCTGCTCCTTTTCCTTTCCAGTACTGTGGAGGAGAAATATTTTTTGTACTTCATAGATGGATTTTGGTCTATTCCCATTTCAAAGAAATGAGTGTATTTTTTTTCGAATAATCAAACGTCAATTTATACAGACAGTTAACCATTTTCTTATGCTTTAAGAAATTTCAGAGAAAGACTGAAGAACATACGTATTTCCACTCTCAATAAGTACATGGTTGTTATACTAACAGAAGCTGGATTGAAAAGCTAGGGGCTTCATTTAGGAAGAAAGTGGCCTGTAACTGTAAATAAAAGCTGGGGAAAATTGACTTTCTAGGAGGTGATCAAAGTTAAGGATGCCGTAGAAATCCATCACAGAGAACAGATATCCATAGCATTTTCATGTATAAAAAGCATAGTGCTAAATAAAACAAACCAAAAAACCCACTAAGTTGTCAGGTCTACAGGGTTCAAATGTTGGCAGTTACTACTCAGAAGGTAACCCAGGAGTGGAATATCATATGGTGTTAACTGTCAGGACTGAAGTACTTTGGTAGCAGTGTGTGTGGGAGGCCTGCACAGAGCCTGCTTGCAATGTGCCTAACAACCAAAATTGCTTTGCGTTACATTCACCACAAATTGAAAATATATGCAATATTTATTCTAGTGTAGTTTTTGGCAAAGATTACACCTCTAACACGCTGAACAATTTAAGCAAGCCTGGGGATCTTATTGAGGGCAGTGAATCAGAACACTTTGTTTGTAGAAAAAGGATTTGTTATAGCCCACTGTAAAAGCCAAACCAAAGTTGAACTGTGCCCTTTAAAATAAAAAATAAAACCTTTTCATAAGATAAACCATCTCCATCTAAAAAAACACCAAATTCTGACCTTACTGAGAAAAGTTGAACAATCTTGCCACAGAAAAATGTAATTTTCACTGTATCCCAATTTGTCTTTTTGTTCCCATTTTATTACTTTATATAAATATTCTAAATATTATATAAATATATCATGTAGACTATAGCATATACAAATTCTCACTGGTATTTGAACAAACAAAACAATCTCAGGAAAATTTTCTAATGATCTGAAATTTTTCAAAACTTGATTTTGCAAAACCCAAATTTTGAAGTATGTTTGAACCTTTTTATCCTTTAAAAATAATACATATAAAAATACATATAAAACAATATTTTAAACTGTGAAAATAAAAAGGATGAACAAAACCTTCCTGCAGTTTTACTGTGAGTCCACTTGAAACTATTGACAAGAACCACAAGATTTTGAAATCCCGAGTAAGGCTTTTAAAACAAGGAAATGAAGTACTACTTCCGAATATAATTCATCAAGTCCCTTTAGTGCTGTCACAGAAATATTTATTTACTCCTTTTTGCCAAAATAGCTGTCTCTCTTTTCTCTATTGCAATTTATAGTACCTCCACTCCTTGATTTGTGGAATTTTACAAGACTTCTGTGAAGTATAATAATAATTTTATAATCTCATTGTAATGGAAAAGAAGCTCTGCAGACAGGGCATTTACTGAGGTTTTGCAACACATTTTGAAGTAGATCAGGAATTTGACCCAGCTTCAGCTAAATCCCAAATGAAGTGGATCAATCATTACACCTTTTAGGATTCTTTAAGGAAAAGGCTCTGTTGTTTTGGAGGCATACATAAAACATTTTCATTCAAAACCTTACTTGGCAAGTTACTGTGATTTTTTTCTAGTAAAACAAAAAATTAATGAATCAAAACAAGATGAAAAACTAACTTTCAGACATGAATCACCAGTTCTGTAGTATAAGTTGGTGATCTATAATGGTACAATTCAGAGGAAAAGCTAGGTAAGCAGAATCTTGGGTGGACCCCAGCGCATATAAAATCATCAGCATTTGTTCCTGGCAGAGGTCTTCTAAACTGGAAGCAGATACCCAACACAAGGCATAGTCTTAAAGATTTTTATCCTGACCTAAGGCTGTGTTGTACTTACTTTCCACAAGAGGAAAAGTTAAGTAATGCAAGAGAAAAAGGTTGCCTTTGTCTTCCATTTAAGGAAACTGAGTCTACAGAATTTAGTATTTTAGTGTAATTCCAGATATTAATATAAAGATCTATATTCTCTGCATTTTCTTCCTGCTAAACAGCTGGTAATAGCCAGTGGCAGATGTTTAAGGATGGAAGTGCTCTCTGTAGCACCCTGCAAAAGCTTTCAATTTCTACAGCTGTTGTTGTGGGGAAAAAATATCTCAATCTTGTTTATTTGTCCTTTGTGTGTTTTCAGACATTTCTAAAACATTGTTTTTCTCTATGTTATTATTAACCTTGTTGTTATTAATTTCAAAGTACATAGGAGTGATGGAACTTTGGAAACTGTTGGAGTCTGTATCTATCTGATGTGTTTTGAGATTTAGAACCGGTTGCAGTTCTAAATTGAGACAAGATGGCAGCAGCTTGGAGAGGTATCCAAGCTAGCAGACTTGAGGTAGCTGAATACCAGCAGTAGCTCAGCTGAGGCACTGCAGTGTTTTGCATGGAAGAACTCACTGTTCTTGGCTGCCTTTTTCTTTGCTGTCTTTCAGCCTCTTCTGCAATAATCCAGATTTTGTTTCAATGTCCTTGCTAGTCATAATTATCCACCAAAGATTTTATACAAACAAATTTCAGCTTTTAGATAACTTATTCTATTCACTTACTTGAAATACAGAATCACTCACTAATTGTGATTCTGTAATCACAAAAACATTGTTTTTGTCCTCTGAGTCATTACAACATTGCTACAAGAGTTATTAAATGATGGATAATAAGACAAAATGCAACCAGAGCTTATTTGTGTAAACTTCTGAGTTAATTTTGAGACTTGCCACTCTTCTATGAATAAATTACCAAGCCCCAGAATAGAACTAAACTATAAATGAAAACAAATAAATAATTAATAAATAAAACCAAAATGTTCTGTTTCAGTAAAACCTTGCCACTATCAAAGGTAAAACTCTCAATGATTTCACTGAGGTAAGGTTTTTAGTGTTATTTATGAACATTTCACTAGGAATTTGTCAACTTGGTGTTTTGCTGTATTTTTGTGTTTGATGGTATAGGACAAAGACATTAGCTGTACTTTTAAAAATTTCAATTAAAATTAAGAGCATTCTGAGTATTTTTATTTCCAAAAAATAAATATTAATAAAATTAATAATAAAATTATAATAAATAAATAATAAAAATAAATAAATAAATAAAAATAATAAATAATAAATAAAAATAAAATTAATAATAAATAGGACTGAATTCTCTAAAAGGTAACAGGAGCTGTTTCTTTCTATGTTTGTTTGCTTACTTAAAGATCTTTGATTAACAGTAACGACAAGATCTCAAGGTAAAGAAAGGTCTAACCTGAGACTGTTTTTGAACACCCAACAAAGCCTTCAAGTCTTGCTCAGCTCGTTTGTTATATATTCTTGCAGATGTATGTTGGACTGATTCTGCTTTAACTCTGCATTAGTTATCAGATCTAGAAAATCTCTCTTCTTTTGACATTTTAAAATGGTCTCATTTGAGCTGTAGAATCACAAGCCATAGATAGTAGAAATGTGTACAGTTCACAGTGGAGAAATGTGAAAGAAATTACCAAAAGGTTAGGCCCTAACTAACACTCAAGTTAAATCAAAATGCCAGGGATTTTATCCTACTAAATCAAGGCCAAGATGGAAAGGTGGCCCTTATTCAACAGGGATTCAACAGTTCTCTTCCATGCTGTAGATGCTGGCAGTTCTGCTCTTTTCCACCATGCGGTTTGGAGATGCAGAGATTTGACATCAATCCTTCTGCCGAGAAAAACATTTCATAAAAAGACAGGAGTCAGTGTGTCCTTGCTCCCTAGCAGCAGGAGATGGTTTTGACTTTGAAGGTCCTGTTTCCATATAGTTAGTGAAGTCAGAAAGGGTCACTGATAACTGCATCACCACAGATGTCAGGTGAAAATATAGAAGAGGTGGCTACTTGATGAAGCGGATTATGCTTTTCAGTGCTCTGTCAGGAGGATGTCTAAAGAGTCAGGAGTTTAAACAGATTCTCAGGAGTACCAGATACTCAAACAGAGAAGGTCTTGTAGGCGAAGTGGTGACTGATGGCCATCTTGGCCATAGTGACCTTGAACTAGTCAAGTTTAACATCTTTGGTGATGCCATCCAAACTCTGTTTTTTCACCAGAGGGTGGTGGGCAAGGAACAGGCTCCCTGGGGCAGTGATTGTGGTCCCATGCTGCTGGAGTTCAAGCTGCATCTGACACCTCTCTCAGACATAGTGTTTGAATTTGGGTTGGACTCAATGATCTTTGTGAGTTCCTTCCAACTTAGGATATTCTGTGATTCTATAATAATCTGTTCAGGCTGTATTCTGCAAACCTGTATGCAAAACAAAAGGTTTACATGTAGTAGAAGAGGTTTCTGAAGTTACAGGTACATTTCTGAATGTTTAAATCCATCCTATTAGTGGTCTATATTAGATGAATATAAGAAATAGCTTTATGCTTTGTAAGTTTGCAGGAGCTGAAACTAATCAAGTTTAGAGAACCACAGAATATAGCGAATTTTATTCTCAATAGTAAATAAGGTTCATATACTTGCCTTTTTTAAATGATATAATTTATCTGTAGAAACTTCATATTCTGAGTACTAGGTTTCAATTATATTAATTAAAATGGTGGGTTGTATGACAACTACTTTAATTCATTTTCTGTAGTTTATGGTTCTAGTGAAATTATTAGTGCTGCTGGTTTTAGTTAAAGTGGCTGGTAGAGTCTTTTCACTGATAAACTTACACAACTCAGGTGTGAGAAAATCTTTGCAGTAGTTGGGGTGAATTAAGCACCTAGTCTGACACTTGGAGCAGCCAGACTCCTAAACACTGGAAGCCAATTCTGGAAAAGAAGAAATGAATTCTCTTTTATCCACTTAAATGTATATTGAAGGACTGCAACATTTCTATTGGATCAGCACTCTGATTCTTAGTGCAAACAGAAGCAGTCCAATTTATGCGTACTAAGCCACAGTTAAAGGTGTAAGAGATCTGGATGCTGGTCTTGAAAACTTTACCCACAGAGGGTAAGCTCCAGGGGAACGCTTTCACTCCTAGGCTCTGGGGTAGCTTGCCATTCCTTTAGAACTGCACTGTTATGCAGCCAGATTGAGAAAATTTGTGTCTGAGAGGGCAGTAGCTGATGTTGAAGCCCTAATCCAGCCTCATAGGCCAAGCACTCAGGAAGGAAAAGGCTCAGAATTCTGGTCCCTTCTGTACAACATGAAGGACTGTCACAGTCATCACACTTTGTCAGCCGAATTCAGCCTAAGCCATGTTCTGAGCATATTTAGCAAACTTGGGTAGTGAGGTTCTTGGCTTTTGATTTACCAAAGATTTTTATTTTAAATTCTTAGCACCTACAGTATTTTTTGTATATTGCTCACCTGTCTTCAGATGGGTAAAATGGTATTTTAGCTTCTCACTTCACTCCTGGATCTGGCCCTGTTGTCTATTTTGATAATACAGCAATGGATTCTCACGTCTATGGTAGCAATATACTTAGCATGTTGGCTTGAAAACAGCTCAACAAGATATAACTTCTGTAAGAAGCTTGGGAGAAAAGAACTGAAAAAGCCCTCAGGCAGTTTGGCTTCAGCATAGCCCATTGATTACAGTCAAATGAGGAAGACGTTAACTCATCATTAATGTAATAAAGTAGCAGATAAACAAGGAAGTTATACTCAGTTTGAGAATATTCTTGAAAAGAGTTTGGAAAAGGTCGAACACATTTCTTAAGTCTTAATTGATGTTACAATTTAATCAGTTCTTATTAAAATATGCAAATTAAATGTTAAAATAATTATTTAAAATCACCTGTTAGGAACTGAAGGTAAAGCTGCAAACCAGATTTCATCTGCAAAACCTCTTCAGTGGGAAAACAATACCACAGCAAAGCTTATTTACTGTCTAAAAATCAGTTTGAGAGAAACAGACTGACAAGTATGTGAAATAAAAATCTTCTGAAATTAAGGCAAAGCTCCCAAACCAGTGCAGACCAAAACAAGGGCAGCACTAGTCTTCTCTTCAGCTCTGTAGGCAATTCTGCAGAAAGCCTGGCTCCTGCCAAGTTTGTGGTGCAGAAATGACGCTCAGAACTTGAAAATGCTCCCTAACCATTTCAAGACAGAAGTGCCTCAAGAGCCATTGTGACATTCAGAGTGAAGCATCCTGCCTCAGCACAAGTTTGGCTGCATGAGCTGTGAGTCAGGCATAACCAGCTCTTAGTGTTAAGGCCTACATGTTGCTCCAGGCACCTGAAAAAACCTGAAGCTCACACTATCCTGCAATTTGGGAAAGACTTTTTCATTTGTCTAAATTGTCAGCAATAGAGATAGTACAAATACATTTAATCTCAGAAAATATCCGGCAAGGCATCATTTTAATGAGTAAATTTCAAAGAATGCTACCACATTTGAGGGCTGTGATCTACTCCACTTACACTACAAATAGACAGATGGAACACAAAGAAGGTGAACACAGATGCTGTGATTGATAAAATGAAATAAATATTATTTGATATAAACTGTGAACTTACATCACTTAAAGTTCTGGTGATTTATTAGGTAACTTAGCTTATTCCCATTTTCACTGCAGAATTCTCTTAATACTCATGTTTACCATTACTTTGTCCAGTCTACCTTTCTTTAGTGTATGGTGATGTGCTATGACTTGAATATAAAGAATGGTCCAGAATAAAATAAAATAGGTGTTATCATACTATCTTTCTTTAAACATAAGCTTACTGCTCTCTTTTTATCTCTGAACAAATCCTTTTATTGACAGTGTCTATGCCACTCTATCGATTTTGTTAATACTTAACAAAGAATTGTCATTCAGTCTCATTATCTGCAGTAAGTTCTATATCCACTTTGATGTCTTTACCTTTAGTTCCCATGTGCTTCTCATATAAGTCTTCATTCTTCTCTCAAAGACTAGAAAGTTTTTGACTGCATCATTACCCAGGATAACTTCACTAACTTTACAGATAATCTAAATTCTCACCAAAGAGCAAAGTAGCCTAACATATGCAACTGTCAGGAATGTTGGCAGAATTGCAGAGGTACATCACATACTGCACAGCTTTCCTCCTCATCTTCTCACACGTGCCATGAAGATTCTTAGTGTTTCTTTCCAGCATTTACTTCTGTTCCTTGCTTATAAAAGTTATATATTTTTGTTGTTGTTGTTGTTTTTTCCAAAGAGGGAAGATGTGCTCTAGGCAAATGGTTACATTTTCTTGCTTGGAATTTTGCTGGCTGGATAATAAATTTGACTACCATTTTTGTAATTGAACAAACTTGTAAGAAGAGAAAAGTGTTTGTTCATTTTTTAATAGCAGAAACATTCAGTGGCTTTGTCCAGTTTTATCCTGCATTAACCTAAGGCTTCTTTTAGATTATTGTACTGAAACACATGCTTTTCTGTTTTTTTCACCCCTAAGCTCAGTGAAATCAATAGAATTGTTCTAGATTTATGGCAGTATAACTGAGAACAGAGCTTGGATCTGAATCTAGTTCATTCAGTCTTTCATTATAACTTTCAACTTCATAAATAATCATTGTTGCTCATATCCTCTCATTAATCCTCAGTGTTCTGTTTATTGAAGTATTCAGAACTACACTAAAAGTTAACGGGTGGAATATTACTAACTTTGAATGCACTTACAGCAGTGCTTACATGGCCCAGTGTGCTAGATTGTTTGGCTTTGTATGCATGATTATTTTAAGGGAAAGTTGTCTATTCTCCGTATTTATTGTAATGGAAATTTGGCATACTTACCTTCCATAGCACTGGATTCACTGACTTCGCAATATAGTTGAACACGCTGCTCAACATGTGAAGACAGATATTTTTAAGAAGGCCAGTTTAACGGAGTCCGTCCACAACTCTACACTGTCTGTTAACTTATGATTCATAGCAGTACTATAATTGAAAGTCATATTGTCCTTGTTCATGTTCATCTCTGCATTAATTTTGTATGTGCTGTTCGTTACCATTCTCAACAGTTACTACATCTCATTTTGCTCCTTCTGTTCTATGTAGAAAATTACTTTTTCTTCTCAAAATTGGATTGCGTTTTCTTCTTTGCATTCATGTATTTCTAATTACGGTGTCCCTTATGTTGTTTTCTGTCCTTGTAATAATCAAAGAATCTCTCAATTGAGTTTCCATTGTAAGGAATTTTACTTTATATGCTCCGCTACCAAAATCATTTTTGACTTATTTTTATGTTGATCTTATTTTAATGTCCCATATTCTTTTAGAATCATCGAATATCCCAAGTTGGAAGGGACCCACAAGGATCATCAAGTCCAAAGTAAGCAACTACTTCAACCAAAATAACTGTCTCATTTTCCAACTTTTTTAAAAATCAATTTCTACTTAAAAAATATATATATATATTTATTGTTCTTATTTGTTTATTTATTCTTGTTTTTAAGCAAATCCTTATTGCACATGGTTCACATAAATATTCTAACAGTCTTCCGAGCTTGTAGGAGATTCTCACATATGAGCCCCTTCACAAAGGGACAATTTGGTTGATAAAGCTCACAGGTGTACTCAAGACGAACAGTTTATAAGACTGGAGCATTACAATAATCTCATAATTTTTGTCTTTAAAGTACTGTGATTACTGATATTGATTTTGATATTGATGTAATGATATTGAGAGTAAGTGACCCCAAAGAGAGACAATAAACAGAAAGGTTAACCAGGACATGCATTTTTTTTCTGTCTAGCTTTACCTCAGAGGCAAAAAAAAAAAAAGTTTGCATGTTACACATAAAAAAAATATTACTCGCATTGTACCTTCTGATTTCCAAGAACAGCCATTGCTATGTCTCCTTCCCAGAAGTGTTTACCAAATGTTTGGATGTGCAGACCAATATACAGTCCCTAGAAAATCCAGAGCAACTTCTGTTTTCACTGTTAGAACAAAGAGATAGAAATAGGGTCAGTGGCTCATTTTTGTGCTTATGGGATCTGATATTGAAGGCAACAGTAAAAAAGGAGAAAAAAGTGCTAAGGAAAAGAGCGCTATGTTCATAGGCAGGGATGGGAGCCTGAACCTTGTACATCACATCATAGTGCTGATAGAATGGAAATGTTATATTATTTTATTACTATTATTGATGGCAATTTCCAGCTGCCTCTAACAGCATCCCAACAGAAAAGAGAGTAATCAGAAAAGTCTGGTCACATACACTTTTACAAAACACCTTTTCGTAGATACCTTTACAAGACACCTGTCCAAAAATCAGCAAAGAGAATCAAGAACTTGTCTTGGAGTACTACAGAACCTCAGCAAGGCTGGAAGAAGAATTAACCCAGTGATTGAAGGAGTGGAAAGACTAATTCAGGAAACAATAGGTCGTCTGGCAAATCAACATCAGCCCTGGGCAAAACAGTGGAAAAGCTGATGTGAAACTCAAAAGAAGTTTATGTAAGCGAGTGTCAGTCAAAAGGAGTATCTGGACAAGAGAACTGAACAAATTATTTATTTCACCAAGCTCTTAAATTTTGTTCATAATGGTAATGTTGCTGATTATTTTATGTACTTAAGTTTCTGTGAAGCATTAGTCCTGATGCAGCATAGCACTTTTATCTAAAAGTAAAGATGACACAAAATTCATGTCTCATCTGCTAAATGCATTAAAACTAAGCAATAGGTGCATGTTAGGTGGAGTTGTAAAATGTTTTTCATATACTAGATATAAAATAATATGATCCAAAATACATATGTGAATTTGTAAAGCCAAAGGACTTTGTTTGTCAGCACAGACATGTAGACTGGAGTTTCTGCTTTTGATTATATGTCTATAACAGTACATCAGGCACTCTTCCAGTCAGATGTATGTCAGATATGTCCAAAACATACATTTAAACCCATACAGCTTTGCACAGGGAATAAAATAGAAAGAACAATATTTTAGCTAATGCACACAAGGCATGCTGCAAAATAGTGTGGCCAGTCCTAACTTTGCTCATCCTTAAGCTTTTCTGCTTCAGAGAAGGTGGTAGCTTTTCCCTTAGTTCTCATGAACTTCTCTGCAATACTACCAAAGGCTGATGAACATACAATACCATTTCAAGGAGATACAAATAAATAAGTTTGAGACAGGTGTGAAGCAGAAAATTATCCTCATAATGTTTCTTTACTATCAGTGGGTTCAACTTACTGAAATGGTTTTTCCCCAGATCACAGCACAAAAAGGAAAAACTCCAGAGGGAAATTCCAAGAACTACAAGGTAGGCAAAAACATATTTGGTCTTGGAGAGTTTGCAAATCATCTCTTTTCAATGAAAACAAAAGGCTGCATCTGGCTTTTAGCAGTAACAGAACTCACGATAGATAGCAGAAAATGCACTTAATGTACAGTTGTTTCTGTATTCCATAATAAGAATGACTTGACTGTGTTTTCCACAGTATTCAAAAAGATTTACACATCACTCAGCATAGAATGCAGCAAATACTGATATTTGGCTAAATCAGTGATGGTGGTGAAACCAAAGCTTATCCATGCCAGACTTCAGCCAAGTGTCTGGCTTTGCATTATCTGTGTTTGTGAAGCAATAACACTATTCGAGCATCAGTACATTGCAATTATAATAACTCTGTGTATCACATTACTATGTGTTTTACTTTTCATATAAATGAAGTTCTTCCTTTGGGTTGGGTTTGCTCTTTTCATCCCTTACAGCTCAGCTAATTCAGATCCTTGCTTTAGTTCACTCTTTAGTTTATTTTGCCTACAGAGACTTCACAGCACTCAGATAGCTGTCTTGCAATGTATAACAGAATAGTGACTTCTAACGTAATGGCTCATACCTGCTGCTAAGACAAATTTAGAAGAAAGCACCCAAGCCACAGTGATGCTGCAACATCAATGAGATAAGAGATACCAGAGACAGAATGAAGACCACCTGAGCTCTTTTAGGAAACCTTTTTCTTGAGAGCCTTATTCAGACTATCTTTACAATAAGATATGCTTACTGATAAGGTTACTGTACATTTCTTATCCATGAATGACTTGTGAAACTTGAACCAGCAGGAAAAGTAGTTGTACTCCTACTACTTACCAAATGAAATAAGCAAGAATCGAAGTCTCTGCCAAAAATAAAGCATATTTACATGTATTCAGATGAGGAAACAAGAACTGACTGTGGTTCTGTTGTGCCATGGACTTCATTAACCAACAAGGATTATATAGTAGTGAACATGCATGCACCAATATTTATCAGAAAAGAGCAGTTTTCATTTGTGTATAAATGAAATTATAGATCAACTTCAGAGAAGTTGGCCTTTTTTAACAGAAGATAAAGTCCTGCTTATGTATATGGAAGGGTCATTAACACTGACACAAATTGCAGAGGGAAATAGTTACCCTTTCTGTTCAAGAGTGGATGCTTTCCTGAAATAAATTCTAATCAATGCAGTTGCTTCCCCTTATGAAAATGAGACCTCCTGAAGTGATACAGATAAGACCATAACCTATGAAGTACAAATCACACTAGAGGCTTTAAGATGCATCAAATTAGAAAGACTAAAAATCAGTAACAACCCTAACACGCATATTCATAGAATTATAGAACTGTTTGAGATGGAAAGGACTCTTAAAGGCTACCTAGTCCAGGGACACCTACAGCTCCATCAGGTTGCACAGAGCGTTTTGCATGTTTCTAAGGATGGGTCATCCACCACATCTCTGGGTAACAATGATTATATCACTGATATATTCTGAACAATAATATAACATATGCTACAGACTGCCTGCTCTTACTTAAAGAATTATCAGGTAAGGACTTCAAAATGCAGCTCTCTAGCCAGAAACTAGCCAGAAAAGCCCAAATTTATGAAAAGTAGACAAGTTCAAATACAAATACATTATGCTGTTCTGGATAGCTTATGTTGAAAAATTCTCAGTTCACCCTCAGTGCATACCTAGAGCCACTGAGTATATACTGACATGCCACCTACCATGTAACCAAAGAAAGTAATCCACATTTTTCTTAAGATAGAGAGGTTATAGTTATTCTATGCTCTTCTACCCAGACTTGTCTGTGAAAGATTGGGCAGGAAAAGGAATTAAGGTGGAGAATTAAGCAGCTGAGACTGTGACAACTTTTCTTTTGGTCTACCTGAGCCAGATCCATACCTGACTGCTGAGCAGCTCCACATGTTATTCAAACCAGACTTTGTGTGGAGATTTTGCAGCAGTCATCCTGTTACGGCCCTGGCACAAGTGGATGGGAAGCAGTACAGTACTGCCATCTTGTCAGTCAGCCCATGGAGCTCCATTTTCAAGGCCAAGAGCAGATCCTGCAGCTACTGCCACTCTGGCTGCTCAGTCTTCTAACTGTGTGGCTGAGAGAGTTCACTTTTTCTCTCTGAAGAACATAGGCAGGCATGACAACAGCGACATTTAGCACATTTTGAAAGCTGGGTCTTATTCATTTCAAAAAATTAAACATCACTACTACCAAAAGCACAGTTCCTTCACTTTTACTGTGTGTTGTAGAGAACCTGTTCCAAGCTAGCAGTTCTCACAGTACATTGCATAAGTCTGCACTTTCTATCTGTTTCTACATGCTTTTCTGTAACAGAATAGTTAACAGTACTGATATTTTAAAATAGTATTTACATGAGGTAACAGTCTTGCAATGAATGGGGCTGTTCACACTGATCATGCCTCAGAGCATGATTTTTTTTTTGTTTTTTTTTTTAAATTTCTGAATATTCAAGAAATTAGTTACGTTGGGTAGGCTTGGATCTCATGGTAAGTATTTAATTTGAAAACCTGAGAGCTAAAACTTATTCTTCATTAGTAAAAGGAGAGATAATAGAAAATAATGAAAAGGCTTATATATATATATAATCATTCTCTTCTTCACCCAACAGCCTTCCTTACTCCTTACATGATGTATTAGGAAAATACCATGACTTGATAAAAGTCTGAAAATAAAAATAAATAAATAAAATAGAAAAGAAAAGAAACAAATTAAAACTATACATTTTTCTGACACAGAAATATCTTCACAAATGCCTGGAGTTCATCTGCAAATTGTTAACCAGACATATTATGCATTATATTTCTATCTATTACATTTAGCTACTAATTCCAAAATTCATCAGTTGCAGCTACAGTTCAGGGCTAGAGCAATCATATCTGCCAAGCCAAAACAAAAGGAACAGTAAATTCCTACTCCAAGAAGAAATAAGAAGGTGTGATGCTCAGCCAAGTTATGTATATCAAGATTTTAACCAGCAGACAAGTAACAGAGGAATGTTCAAATGTAATCAAAGACATTTGCTGAAGTCATAAGTTTGCCTTAGTATGGTTCTTTCTGCTTTGAACTAGCCAAGATTAATTTCCAATTCAGAAAACATCAGAAATACTGAACAATGCCATTGTCAATACTTGTAACATAGTTGCCAGATTCAAAGCAAAAAAAGTTAAAATCAAAACTGGAATAACTCTTCTGGTTATCTTGGAGATTTACAGTTATAAAGCAGTGACTGTAGAACTTGACTTTCCTCTGGTAAATAAGTTTCTAGCATTATGATATGATGGGAGTAAAGGACTTAAAGTATTATGTACTCAAAAAGTAGCCTTATTATTTCTTCTATAAGACCACATCTGGAATGTTAATATCTGAATATCCAAAACAAACAAATATTCAAAACAAAGAGTTAAGCAAGATAAGTGGCAAGTTTATAACTTCACAAAAGTGTAACAAAATCAGCCTACAGAAAATTTCTTTTAAAAATTTTGGCAAACTAGCAGATTAGTTTAATTTAAAGATAAATTAAGCTTTCGTCTTAAGCAGTCTACCAGTATTTCTTTGTCCCCCTGTATGTTCTTTGCTATAAAGTTTCACACTCCTAATAGTACTCAGAATAAAAGAATATTCTCAGATACTGTGTTAAGTGATCTATTTATGTTCCATTTAGTTAATTGATGTTCAGTGGACGTCAGGATGCTCAGACTGAAAACACAATTGAAACTACAGTTCAGCTGTACTGTGAATTACAATAAACTTCATCTTAAAACAATGGTGTTTGAAACTAAACAGAATTATTCTAAAATATTTAGTAAAAATAAATTTCAGGCTAATAGAAAGTGGGGGAAAAATGTGCACAACATTTTTTTAAAAATCTTGTTTATTTGTATGCATTTTGTCACATTTTGAATGCAAATAACACACATACTGAAAAACTTGTTTTTTGTTTGTTTTTTTTAACTAAAAACAGCTGCTCTGGGTTAAAACAAAGGGACATCCATCAAAACAATATTCTGAAATATAGCAAAGAGGAGCATGATAACTGATGTAGCAGAAAGAGTAATTAAATTAGGTAGTGAGTCTGTAGATGTTTAAAGACAGAAAAGTTGGGTGTCACTTGAGCGCTTCTACACATTTTGTCCACATGCTGCTGTTTCTTGAGTTTCTTTAAAACTCAAGCAGGACCACCTGTGCCTTGTGATTTGACAAAATAAACATTAATAGTTCATTCATTTACCGAGTTTTCAACCTGTCAGATAATCTGATGTATTTGCCCTAAAGAGACTTCACAAAGTAGGAATTTTCTTAAGCTCCTCTACAGGGAACTCTGAAGCAGAAATTTAATTAACAAGGGTTTTTGTTATGGCTTCTTTATCTGTGAGCACTTTAAGAAGCTTTACAAAATGTACTTTTTATTAACTGTATAACTTTTCCAAGCTGTTTTTCAAACTGCTTTTTGGCTTAATCTTCTCACACTTCACCATAATATTGATACATGGTCTTTTCAAGAGATAGCATAGTGATCCAAAGATACTTGGGTATTTATAAAATCATTGCTTAAATATCATACATTAATCTCTTCTTTTACATATATATCATGGACTGTCAACAAGAGAAAAAAGTTTTTTCAGGGCATATACCTGTTAATGTAAAAAAATTGGAAAAACTTAAGAACTCAATCCACTGATTCCTGATGGTAGAGAGAATGGTTACCATAGCTCTTTGTGTTTTGTCTCTTCAAGCAAATGATATTTGGATGAAAATAACGCTAAATTCCAAGCTAAAACATTAGAACACTTCTGGGCTTTCCAATTCCTACTAATCAGTGACTAACCAGGATGCATACTGTCAGACCTTGTGTCATACCATGGCTGTGAGCCACTAACAAGTACCGCAAACAAAAAAGCCAACAAAAAGACAGACTTCTCTTTCTTCTCTCCCTTCTTATTTATTTATTAAGAACAAAGCCTAGGCAGTTCCTCTCTCTTGGAACTTCTCTATTGTTGCTTTTTGCTGAACCAGAATGGGCCATCTCTTTTTAAGGTCCTTGGTATGGCCCAGTAAATTCCACTACTTCCACTAAAATTCCACTTTTGTGTGCAATGGAAAGTTGCAAAAGGAGGGCCACTGATGTTCCTTCAGACAGATGGAAAAGAAAATGACAAAGAAACAAACAAACAAAAAACAACACCTAAAGAAACTTAAAAAAGTGCCAGGAGAATAATTATTAACTCTGTAGTAAGAATTAAATACCAATCCTCTATTCATTTAAAAATATACAGAAACCTACAGCCTTACTCTTCAGTTTTGTCTTTTGTCCAAAGATAGACACATTCAGTGGCTCTACCCATTTGGAAAAATAAGCTACTGGAAACATATTAGATGTTTAACTTTAAAGAATGACATTTCTTCCTGAAATTACATTTTGGCTGTGTCCTATAAAGGCCAATATAAAACATCATTTTGACAGCTATAAGTTCTTCCCAGCTGAATCTGGTAGAATGATAAGAGAAACATTCAAAGATCAGGATGATACACAGAATGATGTAGACTGTTCTAAATCTTCCTATTAAACCTACATTAAAATCATCACAGTTTGATCCTATCAGCCACAAGAGAAGCTTTCATTTAATTTATCTTTTACCAGTTCATGCTATTACTCATGTTGTTACAGAAAGTACGACTACTACAGCAAGATGTGCTTGATATCTGTACCAGCTAATGGGTCATGGCCTTGTTGATTCTACAAGCATATTAGTAGCTTAGGTGTCTTAATCTCAAATCAATAACTGATCATGCAAGTAATGAATTTAAAGATGCTTCCTCCATAACAGAGAGACATTTCAGAGCCATGTCCATGTTTCATTAAAAACTGCTGTACAGTGGGGCAACAGAAGTTTAAGAAAAACACTTTTGTCTAAACTATGGTATTTCTTTGAGAAACTCATTTAGTATATATCTGAAGAGCTCAGATGATAGAGAACCTTACAAATATATCCAAATGCATTGATTCCACAACTGGATTGGAAGCTGAGTCTGAATAATCATTCCATTTAATGTTCTCTGTAGCATTTCAGGTATTTACCTTCAGAAATCTCTATCCTGGGAAGTTACTTACTGTAGCAGAAATGCCAAGTCATGGCCTGAACCAGTGAACGAACCACAGGAACTTAACTGTATCAGCTGTATGCTGTGCCCCTGAATGACCATAAGGGGTGGAGCCAGAATCCACCCCTTCCTAGACATCAGTTAAGGGTTAGCAATGGAGGTGAGAGTATTTTGATGGGGATCTCTGCATGCCTGAGGTCTTCAGCAGGTAAGCAGTTGCTTTCTTTTATTTCTGTACTCATAGCTGTTGCATGTGAGCAAATCCTTCCTGCAGCCTAGGATCTTGTTGTTCTGCTGTTATTGTTGTGCTTACTGTTGTGTTGCACTTACTATTTGCAAATAAATTGCCTTGACCTTATTAATTTATTCAGAGAAAGGCTGGGCTTTTGAGCTGTGATTTTCACACCTGGAAAAATGCTTATAGAACTCTTCAGAACTCTTTTCAACCTCTGAGTTTAATTTCAGTTAAAGGCTGAAAGCTTTTGTATAATGCACAATAAGAAGGCAATCCATGGGATTAAATGTGTTGCTAGAAGATCTGTGTAAACCAGAGTGGTTTGGATGATATATGCTACTCAAATTGCTTCAAGTAATTTGTATTTCTATTCATATGCTGGTGAAATAGTTGATTTTTTACTTCATTTGAATTAATTTTTCATTTGTCTCCCCACAGATCCCAATTTAGAAAAGCATTTATGCAGTGTTTAAGGCTAGGCCTTGTACTGAGATATTCTGTTTCTTCCTTTGTTCATTTTCATGTACTGGTATGTTTTCTAAATAACTGTGTTTTGGTTTTGTATCACTATTTAATAGATTGATTTTTGGTTTTAGTGTTTCTTTGTAATGATGTTAATGTGGCATCATTTGATATCTGTATATTGCAAATAATGTAACTCCTTGGACAGATTATCCATCTCCATGCCTTACCATGCTCACTATTTTGGATAAATTGCTGTGTTACTGTGCTTCTTTCCCAAAACATAAAAGACAAGACAGAAAAATAGTATTGTCATATGTAAGTATCTCTGAATTTAAAAAGTCACTACATAAAAGCTAAATATAATATAATAAAAGTACCAGGGAAAAAATACAGAAGTATTTTAAACAGGACTATAGTAGTCAAAATACCACAGCATTCCTCGGATTTGGGGATGATCTATAAACATCCATGAATTCCTAATTGAACTTGTTTTCTTTCTGTACTGAATTTGAAACTGGCACTTCTTACATTAAGAATCCATTCTTATTGTAATTATTTCTCTAATGTTAGTTGTTTTTCCCTGGGAGCTTTGCTGATATAATGACAATGGATTAACTAATTATTTCTCATTCTGAAGATCACCTCAGTTTAGGATCTGTTAAATCTAATTTATGCATAAGTGCGTATCTCGGCATCAGGAACCTTAACCAGATGAATTTCAGGCTGTCTAGATGTCTTGGGCTATGAGATAAAGAAAGAATTTCCCTCTTGATTTTCCTCAGGGACAGGATAAAAACACCCGATTTGCAGCTGTATTCCACAAGTTGTGCTCAGAGTTGCTAATTACAAGTAAGGATTCTTCTGGTGCTGTGGAGATATTCATAAATGCAACTCTAAATTAAAACCACTTGTATAACAGCTCTAGACTTGGTTTCAGAGATCTAAGGGTGGTTGCTGTGTGTCAGGGCAGCCAGCACAGTATATATAAGTGGAAGGAGCTGTTTACTTTGCCTGGAGGGGAGAGGGCAGGATCATTTTTCATCTTTTTTTTTTTCTTTTTTTTTTTTTTTCCAGAGGTTTTACTGAATGCTTGGCTTAAGAATGGTTATTAAATACTGGCCAGAACTCAAGTAATGCTAGCCTACTCTGTCCAGTGTAGGATATGCATGGTATTATGTTCAGAGGCAGTATTTTATATAAAGGCAGCAAGCTTTCTTCCTTCTTGAAAAAAAAAAAAAAAGATTTAAATTCTCAGCTATGGACCTCCCACTTCCTTAATGCTGTCTTGAAAATGACTACTGTGAATACTATCAGAGAGCAGGTATTATGTTTAGATGGTGTCCCTAAATGCTGTGATGGCTGACCCAGACATGGAATTTACAAGAGGAATGAGAAGACTGCTCTGTGCTGTCTGCTTTCTTGCATATACAAGGGAGAAATTTGGTTTGCAGATGTGCAGTTATTACAACTGTCAAACTATCTAGTCAGGTCATAAAAAGGGAGAAGCTATGGTTATTAATTGACTGCTGTAGTTGACTGATCTACTTAGAGCTTTCAGTTGCATTCCTGATAGGTGACATGCACTTTTCCAAATAAAAGTGTCTGATTTGGCTACAAAGTATGGTTAAACTTAATCTGTTTCTGTTTAGATTGACAACTTGACTTTATTGAAATGTGTAGTAAAACATGGAGTCAAAGTAGCATACCAATTAGCAAGTCCATCTCAGAAATTTGATTGCATTTCTTGGAGAAAATGTTGATTTCATCAAATGCTGTCAAAAAAAAAAAAAGTAACAAGAAGGAGCACTGGTTGACTGTACCACTTTTCTTGCTCTGTCTGGAGGCTGCCAAGTATGAGTCACTGCACCCATGAAGTTTGGTACACTGCACTTGAAAACTGAGCTGCTTCTAGGTAAATTATGCACTAGCCTGGTACTGGTAAAGTTCTGCTGAGTGTTTATGTAGCACTCAATCTAAAACTTGAAAATCTCTGCAGATAATATATAAGGAACAAAAAGATCTCCGCAAGCTCTGTAAAGATACTGCATTCACACAGGAAAAAGGAGAGAAAAGGCACCATTCCTACATCAGTTTTTCTTCCCTTACAAAACATGTTTGGAATCTACATCTTGCAGTTACCCCTGGCAACTCTCTAGTATCACAGGATGCAATGTCCCAAGGCTACACTCCATTACACTGCACGATCTTTTCTTTTTCTCTCGCTCTGTAAGATTTAATGAAGCCCGTCAAATTTGCACAAATACTCTATTTACTGTACAGAAATTACGTCAAAAGAAATGATGTTGGGTTCCTTTTTATGCCTGAAGATTGGCAAACGGTCATGAAAGTCAATTGCTGTTCAGCTTGCTAAGTGATGGCATGCATCTCTGCCTTGCCTAATTACAGCAAATCAGATGTTTTCTCTTGTGGAAAACAATAGTAACAAATCACTGACTCTTGTTTTTTTAATGAGATAGTATATGTTGAGACTCTGAAGCATTAATTTCTGTGGATGTTTTCTTGTTGGATTATCTTTACTGTGTATGTGTACATAAATTCAGGTGAAATTTTCAATCTTTAGAGTATACACCACAGATAAGTTCAAATCAGAACAATCTTTTTCATAAAACCTTCTTCAAGAATAGTCTTTCAATAAGTTACAAAGACAAAGGAACATGTGGCAAGCAGTGCGTTAGCATGCGGGATGGTGCAGATAATCTACAGCTAATTTGCAGAGTGCACACAGACAAGGAATTGACATCATGACAAGAGAACTAATAGGAAAGAACGCAAACTCTGTTTGAGGTGTCAGTTCTTCCATTGGAACTCTTTCATTCGTTTTTATGCTAGGATTTTACCAGGATATCATGACAACTCCTACTCACACTCTTTGTCTAACTTCTGCATGTAGTTTCAATGGCCTTAGCTTTCCATCTAACAGAATCATGGTCAGTAGTGACAGCCTTTGCCTCTTTATAGAAAGGATGCTGCTGATTTCCTTCACTTGTCATTTTGCTAAGAGGAGGACTAGATCAATCAATCAAATCTTCACAGAGTTGCATTGGAGAAAATAACTGTTCTTTAAGCCTCATTTAAGATTTTAAAAAAAAAAGAATCAACCTGGAGAAACGCCTTTTAACAATAACCAAACTGGAAGATTTGAAAAGAAAAAGTCTGCAGCTTTCTATTTTCATGAGACATAAGAGAATTGAGTAAGGAAAATAAAAGTCTTGCTTTTGACTTCATGTTTGAGAAGTTTTCTTAAGTAATGGCATTGTATCAGGAATGGTGTGGTGAACAGGACTAGGGAAGTCATCCTGCCCCTGTACTCAGCATTGGTGAGGCCTCACCTCGAGTACTGTGTTCAATTTTGGGCACCACGGTACAAGAAGGATATGGAGGTGCTGGAGCAGGTCGAGAGAAGGGCAACAAGGCTAATGAAGGGCTTGGAAAATCAGCCTTATGAGGAGAGGCTGAGGGAGCTGGGGCTGTTTAGTCTGGGGAAAAGGAGGCTGAGGGGAGACCTTGTTACTCTCTTCCAGTACCTGAAACATGCTTACAGTGAGAGTGGTGTAGGTCTCTTCTTGGTGGTGACAGGTGACAAGACAGAGGGGAAATGGCCTCAAGTTGCACCAAGGCAGGTTTAGGTTGGACGTTAGGAAACACTTCTTCACAGAAAGGGTTGTTAAACACTGGAATAGGCTCCCCAGGGAGGTGGTGGAGTCACCATCCCTGAATGTGTTTAAGAGCTGTTTGGATGTGGTGCTCAGATATGATTTAGCAGACAGTTGTTAGAGTTAGGGTACTATGGTTAGGCTGCAGTTGGACTTGATGATCTTTGAGGTCCTTTCCAACCTGAGTAAACCTGTGATTCTTTGATTCATTGCCCACAGACCTCTGATTTTGCACTTGCATCTGGTGTAATGAGACAGAATGCTATGACAAAAACTTCAAGAGTGTGTTTAGTAAATACACCAGCAGCAAATGTTAGTTATCTGTGAATGTAGTGAGTACTGTTCTCAAGTTGTTCAGTTCATTTTATTCCTATCAGTTCCCCATTCTGTTCTCAAATCAAATCCTGTGTATTTAAACATCTGTCATTTACTCTAAAACAAAACAATTCTAAGATTCTCAGAAAATTCATACACAAATATTGCAGTGATATCAAAAGAGAAAAGAACTGAAATGTTGTCTTGGCTGCTCTTATTTAAGACAGTTTAGACATAAATGGAGTATGGACACTGCCTTTTCACTCTCTCACATTTCCTTCCCTTGCACTTCCCATTTTTTCCTCTTTCCCGTATCCCTGTCCTCAGTACAGAAAAGTCAGTGTTGCATATCCTGTTCTCTGCATGATATTCATTTGCATTCAACCACTTTTGATTACTGTAATGAGTGTTGTTAGTAATTATCATCAGCCTGTTCTATTTTTCCAGAGCAATACCTGCTTTAGTGAGTTCCATGCTTATAAAACGTTATACTTATGAAAACTTAAATTCTTCCTCTCTTTTGGCGTGATGATTGTACATATTACCTGATAAATCAATAGCCTGACGGAAATGATTCAGCTGAACTGAACCCGTCAGACAAACAATGAAGTGCATCTTATTGTCAAAGTGGTTCAGAAAAATGTATAGAGATGATCTATAAGGATTGTCTCTATACCTTACAGCCATTTAATTTTATGAGCACCTCTTAAGTATATTCAGTAAAAAGTTCAAAAACAAAAGAATTAATAAATTGCTTAATGTGCATGCTTACTATGCTTTCAAATGCTTTCTAACTAAATTGAGGATGGAATCCTCATCCCATCAGAAGGTTCATCATGCAATAAGAAAATGAAGTACGGAAGTGCGAGAAGAAATGTTTGCTTGTTCTGCTGATCCTTTGTGAGTCATACAGCAGGATTTCACTGTGATAAGTGCTGAGCAATCATAAGTGAAATATGTGACACCCTTTCTGAGACCGCAAACAGTCTCAAGTTGTTGGTAATGATGATGGGATATATTTTACTTTTAGGAAAGCTTTTTGGATTTTTAACACATTTTAGATGAGGAATTATTCACCCCAGTCTTTGGCCATTATGAGTACACACTGAGTATAGTTACTGCCGTGTCCAACGGTTCTTTCTGGAAAGCTGTTGCCTAAAGCAATGTGGATGCTTTGTCTACAAGAGCTTCAAAGGAGCCCCAGATTCCCAAGACTAGCTCTTAGCTGAACCTTGCCTCTGTGGAAGACTGCGGCTCCTGCTGAGCTGCAGCTAATGTTATCATTTATTAAAAAGACACTCATTCCATAATGATCCGTAGAACTCTTCAAAGATCTGAGCAGATTCAAAGATCAGAGCACAGTAAGTCATGGTCCCACTTGCAGCTTTGTAGCTAGATTTTTGTCTACCTGGATGCATTCCTCACATCTAAGCTCACTCATCAGCAGAACTGAACATGGGCTAAAGACAACCTTGGCAGCCCTAATCTGTCTATGCTGACATGACATAATACACATTGCAGCATCCCCTCCCTAGACTGTGGGGATTTGTAAATTCCACACTACTACAGATTGTGAGTCAGGGAGAACCAGACAACATTATTTCTCTGTTGGGAAATGGAAACAGCAGGCATTGTAATTGATAAACAGATGGTTTGGAAGTCTTACCTCTGGTTTTTGAGAATCTTACGAGAACTGTCTGTAAAAGAGAATACATCTGAATCCATGTGTGTACAAGAAATAGGAGTCCTGAGCATCCAGTGCTTCCTACCATCCTTTGTTTTCTGTCCTGTAAGTCATTTCTACCTTCCCTGGTTTCCGTTGAAGCAGTGTTAAGAGCACACCAACATTTGGTTGTTGTTGAGTAATGGGAGTATACCTGGACCCAGACTGGTGCTGATGGGGTGTTGGTCAATAGGCAGTGAGAGTACTGCATCTCCCCTGTCTTAGTAAATAATTTCATCTCAACCCATCAGTTCTATATTTTCTAATTCTCTCCTTCCACCCTCTTGGGTGGGAAGTGAGCCAAAGCCTGTGTGGTGCTTAAGCTATCTGCTGGGTTAAACCACAACAATACTAAAATCCATTCCCTATAGAACTTATGATGTGGTAAGAATAAGCGTGATCAACACTGATGATTCTTCCCCTCTGCTATCATGAGACTCCTCCCAAGTACCACATCCAGTTCTGAGGCCCCCCTATGTAAGAAGGATGGGGAGCTGCTGAAGCAAATCCAGAGGAGGGCCACAGAGGTGATCAGAGGGCTGGTGTACCTTCCCAATGAGGACAGGCTGGGAGAGCTTGGGCTCTCCAGCCTGGAAAATGCTTTGGGGGACTTCATAGCTGCTTTTTGGTATCTGAAGAGGGCCTACAGGAAAGCTGGGGAGGGACTTTTCATATGGGCATGTAGCCAGAGGACAAGGGGAAACAGCTTTAAACTGAAAGAGGGTAGGTTTAGACTAGGTATTACAATGAAATTCTTTACTGTGAGATGGTGTGGTACTGAAACTAGGTTCCCTAGTGAGGTGGTGGATGCCTCCTCCCTAGAAGCATTCAAGGCCGGGCTGGATGTGGCTTTGAGCAACCTGGTCTAGAGGAAGGTGTCCCTGACTATAGAAGGGGGGTTGGAAATAGATAATCTTAAAGGCCCTTTCCAACCCAAGCCATTCTATGATAAGCCACTAGGGAGATGACCCTTCAGTTGTTCTAGAATGTGTGGTAACCCTGGTGAAGAATCATGGCTTCCTAAGAAAGAGCACCACAAAAACTAATACTTCTGGTAGGAATAGGGGAAAAGATTAGTGAGGGGAAGGCATAGAGAGCAGACAGGATGAAACCTTCCTATAGCCATTGACAAATTCAAGTTCTAGGCTGAATCTAGCATGTGATCCAGATTTCCCCTCTGCTTACTTAATGTTCTTCTTGGTCTTCTTATTTGTCTGTTTACTAACATAAGCAATTATGCTTTTAGAACAGTGTCTATATTAGATAATCTTTGTACATAATGCAAATAAAAACTTCAAATATAGAGCGTGAATGTAACATCTGATATAGGAATGGTGGCAAATCCTAAACAGGTTCTTCTGCTCCTATAGCTCTTTAATGGGGTAAAGATGAATGACAAGCAGCAAATCTCAGAATTCATCACTGTTTCTTTGATACAAACTCATTATTTATAATGCTCATTCAGTAAGGCAAGTCTCTTGGGCTTTTCATGTTTGGGCACAAGAAGCTTTCTCAGGAATTTTCTAGTGCTTCTGCCTCCAGTCACAGTGGAAAATCTTTCTCATGACTTTCCAGTCCCAACAAATAATAATATGAATTTACTTTTGCTTCACATTGTGACTAAAACATAAGGCCTTGAATTTGAATTCCTATTTTTCATATCAACTCAATCTCTCTTTTCCTTCTGATGCAGCTGAGTTAATCTCTGAGCAGCATTTTTGAACATTGCCTCACTTTGCCACTCATTTTTGCTTTTTAGTTAGGTTTTTCCCTTATTAAAGGTTCCTTTGTTTCACTATACTTGCTGGTCTTAACAGAAAAAATCTCACTTAGAAAAAAATCTTAGATGAAGGGCAGCTGCACTAAGTTCTCCTGGCTCAGATTCTTTAAGCATTGCAGTTCCAGACCCTATCATTTTATATATCCATGTTTTTACTTACCTGCACAATAACTTGTATTAAACTGTAAAGAAGATATGTAGCAATACCTCATTATTGCATAGAATTGAAAATCCTTCAATAATCTTAATTTAGCTTCACTTTCACTGTGCATTTTTTTAATCTTTGGGGGTGGATTCAATTCCCTAGTTTGATTTCACCTTGATTCCTAGTGGGTTATTCCTCAGTTATAATCAAAACAATGTATTTCCATGTATTTGGCAGACTTTGAAGATGAAATTCTGACAGTACAATGAAAGACAAATTAAAAAAAAAAAGGCTACTCTATACGTAGCTTGGTTTTACAAGGATCTGGGAAAGGGACTGTACATTAAAGCATAAAGATACAAGCATCTCTTTTGTGGCTGAATCTGAGGAGGTCACAGCAAAAGCGTTCAGCTCACAGAGCAAAAACGTTTGTGCAGGAGGAGGGTACGTCAGAAGAAGTAACAAGGAGTATTGATTGAGGTCCTATCTGAATTCCACCTAAATCATTGTAAAGTAGATATTTCTCCATCAGACTCAAGAAGGCCTTAGTAGTTATGTCCTGTTTTTATGGCAGTTCAGTGACTGGTACCGTAGTAACTTTGTAATTATTGCTGTGCTAAGCAATACCTCTGACACTAATTAACAGAAATGCTGTCACATCTGATGTGTTACTGTAGCAGTAGTTTTTCTACCCTGTTTGGGATCATATTTGTTTCACTAGAGTTTTGCAGTAAATATAATTTAATTATATAATTCCGAAGAAAGTATACTAAATTAAACTCTTTCTTACATCTAATGCTATATACTGCCTTTAAATTATTGGAGTTTACTTTTCAAACTTCATACTAAATTTATCCAGTGATAACATTTCTGCAGGAAAAAATGGAAAAGTGGACTCCTAAGTTTTAGAGAAATCTATAGGAAAGGAACCTCTCAAGTTGATGTTTACATCTGTGCTTTCAAGACTGGAATATACGTATAGATTAGATAGTATTAAATGTAAATAAAAATAAACATTAGTTAATTAGTTCCTACACACAAAAAAAGAAAAAGACACTGAAACTAGTACATCTACAATGGCTGCTCCAGAAGTAATGCCTCCTCTTTTATTCTCTTGGTCGCTGATGTCAGAAGTGGATGTTGGTGGTATGGCAGCATAGGTTGAATCTTCCCACCAGTATTTCATTACATTTTGTTGCCATACAACAGATGTCAGCAGAGAAGCAGTCTGACAAATACTGTGGAAGTGCAGGTGAAGCAAAGGTGTGATTACAATCGAGGTACAAGCAATTGAATTCCTCCACATGAAAAAAAAAATAATAATTTAAAAAAAAAATAAAAAAGCACCTATTTTAACCAATGTTTGTTGATGGAAACCAAACAGTGGATGTAGCACAATGAGGTAGCGGGTGGTGCATTTCAGCTTTCAGCAGAGGCAACGTTGACAGTAGCTCATGTCCACTGGTGCAGATAGTTATGAGTGTGGCATCCAGGCTCTTGTTCATTTCTGGTGGAAATGCATACCTAACGGTGGTGACTGTGATGAAAAATAGTGTTTTGTAACTTAGAATTTGCTCTATCAAATAGTGTTATTGTACTCCACATATCCATTTTATTTTCCATGGAAATAAATAGGAGGCATTACTTTTAGGGTGACTGTATGGGAACTGCTGAATCACAGCCTGAACCTCTGATTGACCACCTGAGGCAAGGAATCAGACAGCCACAGAAGCACAGGTGAAGGCAATTCACTTGTGCTACCAGAAGGAGTGGAGCCTGGCTCCACCTCTCCTAGATTCTGTTTAAGTGCTGACTGCCACTGAGAAAGGATCTCTTCCTGGACATTGCTGTGTCCAGTGGAGAATATTGCAAACCTACAACATCAGTAAGCATTTTCCACTTATTATCTTTTTACTGTGATAATCTTATTTAGTCTAAAACTCTGTATGCATATTGATCGTACAGTGACCTATGGAATATCACCTGCAGCGTTCAGTGAACTCCTTAAGTTTGAAAATAGTTATTGCTGATTTGTTCAGAACAGCATCATAAATTTCATCTTAACTATATTCAAATGTTGCAAGGTTGTGAGAAACCTTTTGTATTAATCTATGCACATACAACCTATGATAGGCTGTACAGCATATTGCACTCCCCCTATTAGGTTTCTCATACATACATTTTTTTACTTTTTTTTTCCCTATTGTAAGACACTCCTATTTGGGACATATTACATCAGAGATGGCAATCTGAGGAGTCTGTGTATTAATCTTATGAGAGTTATGGGACTGAGAAAAGTAAACTCAGCTGTGTTTCTTTGTTGAACATTAATTTACACAGGTCTATGAATTTATCTGTGGGTCAAGAGCTCACAACATCAGATAACACTGTATTATTAGAAGAGAGAAAAGCAAAATACTTCTCAAAAGGGAAGTTCAACTGTTATTGAAAACAACATTGTTTTTCCAAATAATACAGGATTACAGGGTGCAGGATGGTAGGTGTCAGTAAAGGTGTTGCACTGCAATAATCAGTCAGAAGATGCCTCTAAGAAAAGGTGGGTGATGAAAATTCCTTTAGGGGGTTCCCAAGTTATGTGATGCAATAGCTGATGAAACATGATTTGAGGAAGGGTGGTAAAAGAGGTCTCTCTTCTTCCATAGCATTTACTCACCAGTTTCCAATAACCTAGGTTTGAGTTTTAAGTCAACATAGTGTTTTGATGCACAGAATAGGTGAAAATTGTCCACTTGGTGGTAGGGTGTTCCTGGAGGACACTGTTGTCACATCAAGAACAACTGAATTATGCACGAAGAAGCTCTAAAAAGTTCAGCAGCACAAAGAAGGCATCCTCCAGGCAATAGGTAGAGTGAGGAGCTAAGGGACTTATTACTTCCATCATCTCACTTCCGCTGCTGTCTGTAATGCTTAGAGGAGGCTTTGGTCCTGGCTACAGTCTGTGAGGACATGGATGAGTTGTTTGGAATTAGAATTGAAGAAGGAAGAAGCCAGCAGAAGTAAAAGTAATAGTTTGTCTCCTGTCAGTGAACAGACCAAAGCAAGTCGTCGTCGTCGTTGTCGTCCCCCGCCCCAAATGTTAAAATATTTTGTAATTTTCAAAATTGCAGATGCGTGGCACAACACTGAATCAACTTGTTCTTATCCTGGGTCTGCATTCCCAGGAAGAACAGAATATGTCCCTGTTTTATGCGTCACTTAATATCCTTGTCTGTTCATGAAGATTGCAAATTTATGTAAAGAAAATCCAGACATTAAGAATGTTTGAAGCATCTCTACGCTGTTAACACAGATTATATTTTCCATCATAAATTATAGCAGGTATAATGCATTAGGGTGAATGGTGAGCTCCCATTGACCTCAGTTTAACAAAGATTTTGCCCATTACATATCTGCAGTACCTTTTGACTGTTTTCAACATTCTTCCCTGCCTGACACATCATTAACATCTTTAACATTTGAACAACTTACAGCAATTTCAACTACGTCTTTCAAAAAGTTATAATTACGCTGCCTTTACAGTTTCAAATAGTTTGTGCAGAAAAAAACTGATACAAATCACTACTTTTACAAACCTCTTTCTGTAGAAATGTAGTTATTGATTCTATATTGCTATATCTGCTTTAACTTTGCAGATTGTTTTACAAGTATGTGATGGAAGAGTAATTAGGGATGTTTTTGTCTAAGATGCTAAGGAAATGGAATTTTGTGACCCCAACAATGCCCTTCCTCTTCTTTGAAAAGCAATTGTTTTGGCTTGCATTTTGGACAGAATAGCACTGAGATTTGCAGACTAAAAGACATTTACATCGAGATCTTAGATTTGTTGAGAATTTGTGGCACTTTCGTGTGTTTGTAAGAGAGAATTTGTCCCTGTTTCTTGACTTAGGAGTGTTTTATTCTTCCAGCTGTCAGTACAACTTTTTCCACTACACTGGGGTTAATGAAACCCACTACAACTTCAGTTAATGAGAAGAAAAAGAATTATTTTGAAGAATTTGCTGAGGAAAACATTTATGTTTATCTTGGTAAAACTATATTTAAAATATTTGGGGGGGTGGGGGGAAAGCTTGACATGGAAGACAACATGTTTTTTCTGGCCCTCCTTACTTGTTAGCATGTAAGGCATTCAACAGAACAAACAAGGATTAATTTTTTTTTGCAATACTTTTCAATTTCTGCAGTTTCACAGGTACGTTGACTTTTCTGACTCAGCTTTTAACCTTGCAGTGCAGAATTGCATCTGGTTTTCTATTGCTTCAGCCTTCTTTATGGTGTAGAAAGTTATTGACTTTAGTTTCTCTCTTTTTAACTGACCTAAACAGCAGGAACCACATTAAAGAATTCATTTGCAAAAATGAAGGAGATACGTTTAAAAAAAAATTATATATATATATATATATATATATATATCGGGGTGAGTAAATTTGGGGCATATCAGCAACAGCACTGTTTTGGAAGTCAGATTTTATGAATACGCTGAATGTGCCAATTTTAAGACTAAGATTTTTTCCTGTATGTTCAGATTTGAGAGGGAATTAGTGCCACTCACCTGCACAGTGAAGACTAAAGTAGTCACCATTGGTGAAAATAAAAGAAAGTTACCTTTCAGGTAAGGAAGCACAGCAAACCTTTCAACCTTTCTGTTTTAAAATTTCCTGGGTTTCAAATCAAATACTTTATTAGGAAGAAGACTAATGCTTTGCTTATGATCTGGTCATAAAAAAAATAAAAATGAGTCATTTGGAAATTTAGTTTCTCACCCTTCTTTTTGGATGCCTGGGAATTGCAGATAAAATTTTTAGTTCTAGATAGTGATGCTCTTCATACCTAAATACAGCAACCATAGCAACTGTACAAACCACACTTCTGACAATGTGTCTGTGCTCAGACTTCAGGGGATTTACCACTGCTGTGCATGTTACTGGTCAGGAAGCCTACTGCTACAGGAAGACGAGCAAGTTAGTGGCAGCTGGTAATCCAATCAGCACCTTTTAAGATTAATATAAATGTTGCAAAACAGAAACCAGACAATGACTAAGCCCTAATTTTTCTCATAATACTCACGTATGCTGTTATTTTTTAATGTAACTTAAAAGTCGTGTCTGCTGAAAATCAAGGTCAATGGTACATTTTACATCAGTACCTCAAGTTAATGGAAATTTAAAACTCTCTTCCTGTTGATTTCGTCATGCATGTAGGGTACCTCGTGAACTTATTCAATGCTATTTATGTGTACTATCTAATCCATAAAGAAATTATTTCTATAATTTTTAATAGTATAAAATTCCATTTTATTGATGGGAAAGATCCCATCAATAGAATCTATGGATCGATACTTTGAAGTAAGTGGAGAGGTTTTCTAAAAATCACACTAGATAGCTCCAAATGTTTTTGGGTTAAACCAAGAGAAATTAAAGTTCTGGAACTTCCATCCTTTTCTACAGATTTTAATTTACTGGCCAATAAATATTTTATAGAACAGAATGTGATCTGAAAATTTACAAACCACACAAGTAGCCTTCTATTCATCCCTGATTTAAAAAGAAAAAAAATTACAACCAATCATACATAGATAGTCATACCTAATTTACCTACTTTTAAGTACTATCACTTTAAGTACTATCACAGTGGAGTACTTTCTGATACAGTGGAGCAGAAGGGCAAAAGCTTGCTTGATCTTGATTTTCAGTACGAATACAGACCGTGAAAGCGGGGCCTCACGATCCTTCTGACTTTTTTTTCTGACCCTGATCACTGTTAAGTACTCCACTGTATCAGAAATCATTTCCTACCTTATCTACTGTGTAAATTTCCTTCTTTTTTCGGTATACCCCTAACCCAGAGTCTAAAGATAACTATGCATGGACACCTAAGGATCTGTACGTGCCTATTTGTACTCTTCTCCCCTTTGAAATAGCAGGCTATTAGCAAATCCATAGTGCTGACCCTGTGCCCAAATGCCCTTGTATTCTCCCTTCCAGGGAAATGTCGGAGGTCAGCCCAAACTGCCTTGGAATCCACTACAATAACTGGGCTCAGATCACAACTGTTTTTTTTAACCACTACCAAACTGAGTTTTTAAAACTGTACTTGAGATGCAACAAATGTTTTAAGAGAGGAACCTTTCTCCCTCACAAAGGGCTTTGCACTATCCTGCAAATAAGAAGCTAACAGAAACAAAATAATAAATAGGTTTTCTCTTTTTTAATTCAGCATTTTGGATTTGAGTGGAAAAGTAATAGGGAGTTCTGGAAAGGGCATAGGGGATAGTTAGAGGGAAGTTATTTGTCAGAAACAGTTGAATTTATAATGTTGGAAAAGATATCCTACCAACCTATTGTCAGATCAAGACAGAAAGTCAGACAGAATAATGTCTAGTTAAGTCTGTGGAAGCTGCAGACCGTTCCCTTGCTCCTGAAATGCAGGAACAGTGTCATCCTAGTTGCAACAGCATTCAGTCTGATTAAGTCAAGCCCCAGCAGTATAAGCTGTGCACCAACATGCTACCTTTCTGAGTCAGATAAGTTAATCCTACAGTCTTATCAGCAATTTGTGTCCTCACGTTGGGATGGACTTTCTCAGGATGTCATGCTCCCACCTATCTCCATACTTCTTTGAGACACAGTGCCCTCTGCATCCTGCCTGGGTCATTACAGACACCCCTAAACTTCAGCCAATCACAGCCTACATCATCTTCAGACCTTTCATAAAGGCAGGCTGCAGATTCACTGAAATTATTATACAGATTCAAATGAAGAGGGAAATTGTATGAGAATCTGATCCACAGATGGTGCACAAAGGATATTCACTTGTTACATTCCTATATCTGTAACAAGACTAAAAATTTAGCTGAGGGCACTGATTTGTACGTAGGCAACCACTGAATGTCTGCTTCCAGTCGCTATCCAGCCATTCCATGTGATTCAGCATGGAGAAGTCTGTCTTTAAATTTTCCTAATGGTAAAATACCCAGTATAACTTAGAAACTAACCTGCAAGTGTAGTGTCTTTCTAGGGTGGGATATATATAAATTCTATTTTACACTTTCACTGAGGTTGTTCACCTTCTTCTCCTTCTATTTTTATGACTACAGAAGACTGCGCCTCTTCCAGTTTTTCATCGTTATTGTGGCCCAAAAAAGAAAGCTGCTACAGATTTAACTAAGGATGTGTTTGATCAAAGGGTTCTTCATCATCCTCGAGCTTACTTGTTAAGATCTTAAGGAAAAGAACAAATACTTTTGGGAGTTAGAGTATCATCTACCACCTTGCAATTCAGAGAAATTTCTGGGGGAGCTGAGGCATGTGAAAGAAAAGTGAGATACGAACTCTCAGCCATGGCAGCAGGTTACTAGGGATGCATCTTCTTCCTCTCTTTAGTCCCACATTCTAAAAATATTTTATTCCTTCATATGTTATTGATAGCTGTAAAAAGAGTAACACATTTTCCCATGCTTGAGCCCTTCCTAAAGATGGCCAAGGTAGAATTTAAGCAGGAAAGAAGTTGGGGAGAGAAAGATGGGATTGAGCGCACCCTCAGTAAGTTTGCAGACAACTCCAAGTTGGGAGGGAGTATTGATCTGCCTGAGGAGAGAAAGGCACTACACAGGGACCTGGATAGACTGGATCGATGGGCTAGGCTTAACTGTATGAGTTTCAATAGGGCTGAGTGTCCGGTCCTGCATTTTGGTCACAAAAACCCCTGGCAACCCTATAGGCTTGGGGAGGAGTGGCCAGAAAGCTGCCTAATGGAAAGGGACCTTGGTGTACTGATAGTCAGCTGAATATGAGCCAGCAGTGTGCCCAAGTGACCAAGAAGGCCACTGGCATCCTGGCTTGTATTGGGTGAGCAGGACTAGGGAAGTCATCCTGCCCCTGGAGTCGGCTTTGGTGAGGTCTCACCTTGAGTACTGTGTTCAGTTTTGGGCAACTCAGTACAGAAAGGACATTGAGGTGCTGGAGCAGATCCAAAGAAGGGCAACAGGGCTTGTGAAGGGCTTGGAGAGTATCACCTACAAGGAGAGACTGAAGGAACTGGGGCTGTTCAGTCTGGGGAAAAGGAGGCTGAGGGGAGACATTATTGCTCTCTTTCAATATCTGAAAAGTGCTTACAGTGAGAGTGGAGTTGGTCTCTTCTGACAAGTGACAGGATGAGGGGAAATGGCCTTAAGTCGTGCCAGGGTAAATTTAGGTACGGTATCAGGAAACAGCTCTTTACAGAAAGGGTTGTTAAAGCACTGGCATAGGCTCTCCAGGGAGGTGGTTGAGTCACCATCCCTGAATGTGTTTAAAAACATTCAGGTGTTTTTAGCACATGTGGTGCTCAGGAACGTGATTTGGCAGAGGATTGTTAGTTAGGGTAGTATAGTTAGGTCATGGTTGGGCTTGATGATCTTTAAGGTCTTTTCTAACCTGAGCAATTCTATGATTAATTCTAAGTGGAAAGTATCTTAGGAAGAAGATGCCTTGGTCCATGACCTGTCATTATATAATGCACAAATCAATTCTTTACTAGGACTTGAATATGTTTCTCTTGGTTTCACACAGAGTGGGCATAATGTGCATGTTCTGTTTGAGAGAGATTAAGCAGTATCTCTAATATCTGAGTTCCCTTCTAAAGACAAGTGAATGGAAGAGATAAACTGTTGGGGGCTTAGGAAGAAGAATGCCATCCTGTGGTAGAAGACAGTGTATCTTGGTGTTCCACCAATGCTGAGAAGAGAGAATCAATGAAAACTCGTCAGTGCCACCAGTGCTAAGCCACAGCTAGAAAAGGAAGAAATTACTTAGTTGAGCCAGATTGCTTAGAAATATAGGCTCATAAATTTGAGGGATTCCCTTACTATGGAGAGAATTAACCAAGGTGTCTCTGCCTAGTTCAGCTCTTTTCCAAGAATTGTGTGATCAAAATCTCCCTTTATGGCTAAATCATGTACTTCAAACAATCCTGTTAATTGCTATGAAAGAGTTATCCACTTGAGATTTCTAGATCTGCAGCAGATCTCCTAACAATGCCTATATTATTTTCTGTATTATCCATGATACTTTCAGTACATGTTTCCTGACACATTCTGAGCATATGAGGGAGATACATGGCATAATCTCCTTCACCCTCTTCCCTCCTGTTCTTCCTGAACAAGATGTGCTCTTCGGTATTAGTATTCTAGTCACATATTCACATGACTGTACCCTATCAAGTTTCTGTTATGTCAATTAAGTAGTAATTTTAATCTTGCATTAAAGTTTCCAGCTCCTTCTCTTCACATGAATATATTTTACATTTGTGCATACATCGGTTTGCTTTCTTCATCTTTCTTCTACAACCCTTCAAAAATAATCATTAATTTTCATCTTTCCAGACTTTTTTTCTAGGCTCCTTCTGTTTACCATCTTTGCATATGTGTACTCATTTGATCTTGTCTTTCTCTAAATAGAAACTGCAACATCATGTGCTTCCCAGCCACTCCATCATTTAACCCAGGAAGTATCTCCATCACAAAAACCACAAAGACTACTTCTACTCAGAGGGCCACATGATTTCCGGAGACTGAGGTAGCCTCAGAGATAGTATCTAAGACTTTGTGTAGACCTAAAACATACCAGCACCCTCACTTATAAAACACAGTGCAGTAGTAATAAGATCAATACTGAAGTATAGAAAATGGAAGAAAAAGAATGGGATTAAATAGACATTCGTAAATCCCATAGTGCCTATATTCCAAAGTAGCAACTATATTATAACTGCTCGTGAATGATGTTTGCCTAACCCTACTTTTAAAAATAGCCAGTAATAGGACACTCTTGACTATCACTGCCAAGCTATTTCAGTATTTCACTCCCTACCTTTAGTTTCTCTCACGTCTGATAACTTACCTTTGCTGCAATTTACTTGTTCTAACCACAGTGAATGTGGAGAAAATATATTCCTCTCCTCATTGCCAGTTACCTACTCCTGTACAGAGCCATAACATGTCTGGACAGAAGACCCTGATTGCCTATAATGTCACATTCCTAAGGTGGGCCCTCATAGATTGTAGGGTCTCTCCTAAGAAATGCCCTGCAGAGTTTGAGTCAAGTCACAGTTATATAAATGTTGCTATGAAGACTCTAAAAGATTTTAGAGGCCAAATAATGTGTCCAGTACAAAGAATTAACTCTAGTAGTGTTGAGGTCCAGAGTTTTGTTCTGTCATTTTTTATTTTGAATAAATGTACACTTTAAACAGTCAATAACAGTTAACAACGCTCCTTTTTTCAGTTGAGGTAGAGTTGATTTTCAATCATACTGTTTGGTATGATTCTGTGTTTTCGAGAAAAACATTGTTGATAATGCACCAGCTGAAACCAGGACAGAGCTAAACAATATGAGATCACTCAGATCTGATCATTCTCATTGGAGAGCTATATTGTTTCCTAAACTGATGTTTCCTAAACCGGTCCCTGAGGAGGAATTCCCAACATGCAGTACTTGGCTGAACCCTTACTAATGCTGAGTGAAGATGAATGTGATAATTTTCTTTGTATTAGAGATAATACGGCTATTTATATGTTCCAGATTGCTTCATACAGTTTTCTAAGCACAGTCAGATAAAGATAATGAGCTCTAATTGATTTTGTAAATCGCTAACTTACTTAATATATTTTTAACATGTTATTCTAGCATTTACAACACCACAACCATTTGTATTTCTTGCTGAAGATGGTTATGTTAGCAGTGACACCACAGGCAGAATTTTATGTGATTAAAAAAAACATTTATCATAAATATTTTGGCCTTTCCAGAACAATTTGTGATAGCATCAATTGACTGCCATGGGTGTATTCTCCTGGAGAAGCTCCCACTACACAATTTTTTTACCTGTTTTGTGGATCACTGGCAGTTGTCAGTCTATCCACTTCCAAAAGCATTTATATAAATTTTAAAATTAATTGTTAGACTGTTTGGAGTTGTCAGGAGAGAGCCAGGCATAGTAAACCAATCTCTTTGCAAGGAACCCCTGGAAGAGCAAATCAATAAAATTAAAATGATGAAGACAGTTAAACAGTTGTTACCAGCTAACCTCCTATCAGCTATCTTGTGCTGGTGTGGCCTCTCTTGCCTGTGCTAATTGACCTTGACATATGCTACTTGTTTTTTCCTTCTGCTTCAGCTGCATAGCATCCCTTCTGCCAATGATGCAGCAACACAAGAAGTCATCCTCTTGCCTTCTGACACAGACTTTGGTATGAAATAAAACCCTCGTGGCAGTCCACGGCAGAGTTATAAGGAGAACACAGCTGGGCTGCGACTGGCTGATGGAATGGATGTTTGCCCAGAGCAGCAGATCTTAAGCAGACCATAATGTAATAATGAAAGGAGTTTGCTAATTTGCAATATAGCTTGTGCTGATAAAGGGATGTGTACAGTAGCTCAGTCTTATCTCTTCTGCCAGGTTTACACTGGTGTAGCAGCACTGAATTCAGAGATGCAGTTCCTGATTTCCTTCCGGACAAGGGCAGAATCAGGTCTGATTTTGCACCGCAACCCAAACAGATAACAAATGTCCCTGGGAAATATCCTAGGAATATTTAAGAATTCTACTCTCTATATGTGCGTATTTATAGCTATCTATATCGTGTGGATATTTTGGATCATTCTAGTACCTTTCATTATAAAGTATTTCTAAGCTAAATCCAGGACAGAGAAATTATGCTTCTGGCTTCTTTTAGTAAGGTAGCCTGCTTAAATCACTGTCACATTCTTCCCATAGTAGTCGCTTAAAATTAATAGCACATGCAGAGGAAAGACTAAACCCTTTGACGTCACTCCTGAAATGAGGAAACATAAACAGAAAAGGCTTCACTCCAGCGAGCTGACAGTGCCGAAGCGGATTGGTCTGCTTTCTCTTGCCTGTGGCAGTTGACAGCACCTCCCAGCCGTGCACGGCCTTCTGCTTGCTAACACAGACAGGCTGACTGCAGCAAGCTCAGCTCTACCCCAGTCCGTACACTGGCAGAAAAGTGCACTCTCTTTCCGATTTTTTTTGCTTCTTAAGGTGGTTTATTGGCTGGGTTGGGGGTCTTGGGGAGGTTTTCTTTTCCTTTTTTTTTTTTCCCCTTTTTTTTTTTTTCCTTTTTTTTCTTTTTTTTTGTTGTTGTTGTTATTGTTGTTGCTGCTGTTATTTACTTGTATTCCTAATCCTGGATGCAGTTACTGGATTCTGCAGTACAAGTCTTCATGAACAAGCTGCACCGCTTACAGATTTCACAGCATTCAAAGGTCACAGAACTGCCACTATGGTTAAATGTCTTGTTTAATGGTTGAGGTATGTACAGAAAATCTAAAAGAGCCAGCATGATGATTTCTGAAGGGGAACTAAAACTGTGAGGGGGAGAGGGAGATAATACTATTATTTATTGGGAAAGATTTTTGCTGATGATAGTTACTACAGCAACAAGATTTTGAATTTCCTCCCTTTTTCTCTTTATTCAAACTGGGTGAGAATTCTAACTTATGTTGGTTTAACTCTGTGATGGCAGAAGGAGATTGCAGAAATAATCTGTTATTGTCGTCCTTTCTGATCTGCAAAGGGAAGTGTGATTGCTTTCTGTGTGTATTTTCTGACTGCTCTATGACAGGAGAGGATACCTGGCGCTCTGTTGGCTTAGATGAAGGGAAAAGAAAACAAACTCATTTGTATCCTGGGGGGGTTGTGAGTTCGTCTGAGAGTTAGAGCAGAGAAAGGAGCTGGTAATAAACTGATTGAGCAGAAAAGATTATCAGCTTCAATTTTAGGACTATATCTATGTTTCCCCCCTTTTTTTTTCCCCCCTCCCTACTTTGTTTGAGTTCATAAGTTTGAAATTAAGAAGCTTGTGTTTTGACTGATGAGCAGATCCATGGTGTGAAGGGAGTGAGCTCATAATCTTATACTAATGCCAGCTTTCAGATAGCTTTTTCTACTCACCCTGAGAAAAGTGGAAATTAATTGGAAGTTGAAGTAATTCAGCCTGATGCCAGTCTAAGAGCATATAGGCTCAATTCATATTTGAACTACTGATCTGCCTTGAATGAGTATTGCAGCAGCACAGCGGCTGGTGTGTGCTGCAGGAAGCGAAAGCAACTGCTAGCATAAAACTAACATTGTTTTCAGGAGCGTGATTCTAACATACAAGAGGAGGAGCCACTTGTAAGAGCTTGTGTGTTTGTGTTCTTAAAAATAATTTCAGGCAACACAGCCAATGTCCTCTGTTAATTGGATTAAAATACAGGTATGCTTAGCAACTAGCAATCTTCACATTTTCCCAGTCTGTGAAACAAGACAGCTCTCTTTGAGATGTTACTGTAGATATAAGCCCTCTAGAATTCAAAAATCTTTTAGTTAACTTTAAAATTTATACCTGATAAAACTACCTACATGACGAGGAAAAGAACATGAGCACACCTACCTCATGCAATGCACCTGAAAGGGTTACAAAAATTAACCATACTAGGCTCAAACATGCCTGCTTAAGGACTGCAAAAATATTAGCTCTGAAATGCAGAGGATGTGATATGTGCTGTGAATGGACAATTGCTATTCTGCAGTGCCTAGTGGGAAAACAAGGACTTTGTGTATTGCAAATGCATAACTGCAGCTCCTCCATTTCCTCTGCTGTGTCTTTACCGATGGCTGCAGAAACAAAGAGGCTTGTCACAGATAGACTCTTTAGTGCCACATCTGTTCTGAGGTACTTAAGGACAATTTTTTTCATGTCATGCAACAACCTCAAGTCAAACTGTGATGGTTGAGCTATTATTCCATAATCTCTGTGCCATTCTGTCCTCCACAGCCCTCCCCAAAATCTTATGGAAGCTGCCAGCTGTTTTAAAAACTAAAGCACTACTTCTTTAGGCCTACATTTAGAAAGATTAATGCAGTATTTTTTCTATGATCCATTAGTAAATGTGACCAAGGGAAGCTTCAGTCTAGAGAGGCTACACAGTCTGTTCTGCAAGAAACAACCTTATAGCTACACAAAAATAACCATGTTTCCAAATGGCAGTCTGGTAGACATTGATTCGTACATGCTTTCTAGAGTTAAATTACTGACTTTTTAGATAAACAAAATCTTTTGAGAGAAGGTTGGTTTTTAAGCTTTGAAATCTGTATTTTGTAGCTGCTGCTGCTACTGGTGGTATGAATAGTAAATATGCTAAGTGTACTTCAGTTGAGGAAATGACACTGTTTTTCTACTTTACTAATGAAAGTTTCTCTGCAGTGCTTTCTCTGAACATTCTCCATTCAGCATCAAGAACGAAATACAATTTAAGGTTGGCCTCTGCAGAGGATAAGAAGCTTCCTAGCATTTGTCACACTGTGTCAAAAAGAGTGTACTGCAGAAGCTTCCTATAATACAATGGCTACTCCTTCTGAGGTTATTTCAGTAGGGGAACATGACTTGTCACCTGTGAAGTGATTCCAACAGAGTAATGGACTCTCTGCTGAACTTGATTCATTGTACTGCAGATCACTTAAATTGTGAAATCTTTAATTCTGTACCATAGTATATAAATACAGCATATAAGAGCAACTCTTTCCTCCCCTTCCTTTCCATTTAAGTGCTTTTCCCTCCTGAAGCCCAGCTCTCGACTTGCTATTACTAGATCCCTCGGTAGGTCATCAAAGCAGAATTATTTTCCAGTGTCTTCATTGCAATGATGAATTATAATTGAGATGTTCAGTCTTACACAATTCTTTTTCACTCACCCAGTGGTCCTTCTATCAATAGTGAAGCATCTTTTACGGACAAATAGCCTAAAAAGTTGATATTTTATGATGCATGCATAGTTTTCTTGTACTTTTTTAGTCTTGTTGGGAAAAATAAACTTCTCCTGTGCTGGTGATTTCCTTTATTTGAGTGGTAAGAGGCAGAAATGCCAGCTACTCACCAAGATGTTACTGTCAAAAGACAAAAGGCTGACACCTCTTCATTTAATCATAAGAAATGTTTAATACCTAATCTTGTGATCTTGTAACTATATGGCTAAAAGCTCTAGGTGCAGTGGGGCTAACAGAAAAGCAAGTAATTTGGGGCAGCCAGGAAGACATCCCATTCAAATGAGCATTCTCAGCAATTCACTGCTCATCTTTTTTCCCGTTTTAGTGCTTGAAGTTCTTACAGCTCACCATGTGTTTGTCACAGGGTGAAAGTGAAAGGGACAGCTGGGGTCTTACCAGCTGCCAGAACAAAATTACGTGTTTTGTAATGAAATGATGGCTCAGTATTCTTCCTCCCACGTCCATATTGGGTGAAAGTTGGGTCTCTGTATGCTAGAATTATAGCATTCATTTTTCTTGTTCTTCAGCCAGAAAATAAGCATATTCCTGCAGGGACATCAGTTTTTATACTTCTAGTCAAACACTGGCTTTACGTGTAGTGTGAAAATGACACTTGTCAGCCACAAGCCTTGAGATGTGGAACTGATGTTATTTAGAGTTTATGCCCTGGGGTCACTGGGCCACTCAGACTTTTGGTCTCCGTATCCTAGAGCAGTTCAAAAGTTCTAATGCTTTTTATTTCTCTGTCCAATCTGAGGTGTATCCATGTAGGCAATGACAGCTGTAAAGCCAAGCACCACAAAGGCCCTTATATGCAATTATGCAAGAGAGACTGGAAAGCTTTTCACAGTAAGTGGAAAAGCAAAGGACATGTCTTCCAATAGCAGTAGGTATTTGTGTGTATTTTTGTATACATACTACAGATATAGGTTGTATTTGTTCAATTTAAGCAAATTCATTTAATTTACTGAAATTTAAAATGCAACATCCACTTCTGAAAGACTATTTAACAAAAGAACTCTTCTGTCTTCCAGAAAATTGTTTAGAACACTTATTAAGTCTATTTTTACTACTATTCATACTACAGCAGCATCCCAAGAAAATAGCATTAGAAAAACAGTATTTGGTCTTTTGAAGTTATCATTTCTGTTTTCCTGTATCAGATTGTGTCAGAGTCAGATGCATGTTGCTAGGGTCCACAGTGCTCAAAACTGGTCTTCTGTTTTAAGGCCTCCGGTTTTAAACAGAAAATTAAGAAATCAGAGCCAGATCAGATAGAAGAGAGAGCAACTAAGAAGCCAGACTTCAGTAGCAAATTTGTAAGCAAAAATTTTGGTGCAGGGATGTTTCCCAGAAGGCAGCAATTAAATGATTTAAACACTTCTCTTACGCACATTTAATAGTGTGGTATCTGCCATCCAATGGTGCTGTAATTTTGAGGTATATCTTTCACTTGTTCTTAGACAGTGAAAAATTAGCTGTCGTTTTATTATGTAAACAATGTTGAACTATAGAAATTAAACTAATGAAAGGGCCCTACTGAGTTTGATTTTTCTTACTCCTTTCTTCTTCCTACTGGGGGCTGTGAGGATGGATGATAACTCAGTTTAGCTTCTTATTTAAGCCACATAGTCTCATGGTGGTATATGATACGCCTCTGCTAGCTTGCTATCCAGCCAAATAAGATATCCAGGTTGCCTGGATAGATAAACATAGCTGATGATCTCTCCCTCTTAATAGGTGGGGGTGAGCAGTTAGGATTCTCCCAGTCACACAGAGAGACAAATTTGTTATAGTTTATCTAAAGGAGAATTGCATGCATACCCAAAAAGCAAGATTTATTTTTCTTTGAGTAGATTATATTAAAAATAAGAAACAAATATTTAGCAGAAGATATCTGCAGAGATTTCTTTCTGTAGCTGGTAGGTTTATACTAGTTACCCACAAAAATTCCTGGTATGAAAAAACACACCAACTAATCTTTCACTACAGTGTGTGTTAATGTTAGCGGTATAAGATTTTTTTAAAAGCACGGCACAGAATTTCCCATCAAATCAAATTTAGCTAATTGTCTTGGAGGCATAAAAACACACTTGTGGAGTGATTGCTGCCAGGACCTGTGTACTGTTCTCTATGTGGTCATTCAGAGCAGTCAATGACTCTAACCTATCTGGATGTAGCAAAGAGGTTTTGGAAGGGAACATTACCTTCCAAGAATAAAATGGGAGGTAAGCATGTTTTTGACTGAATGTACAGCAATTAAGAGATGACTCTGAGGAATGCACATCTTTAAGGCTGAAATTAAGAAACCTCAACTTTAACTAGAGAAATCCTAGAAGATTATATAGAGCTACTGCTACCATGTGATTGCTCATGCCCTCTGAAAAGCACACATTATTTGTTCTGAAAGGAAAGGTCTACGCTCTCTTGCTCTTCTTCCCTTCCTTCCCAATACTCAGCCTTTCTCCCACAGCTCAGTTTTTGCAGTGCTTGTGAAGGCAGGCTGAGCTCTGGGGTTTGACCATTTTACGCTTGCTAATATGGGGTACCAACACTGCCACACCTTAGTGCAAGGGCTCATCCCTTAGAAAAGGTGACAATTCCTATGTGGTTGCTGTGCTTTAGAAATGAACATCTATTGATATTAAATGCCTTTGTACTTTCCCAGGCACTCAGTTGTCAGCCAAGGGGTATAGATATTTTCCACTTTGCATGTTGTGAGCCTATTATAGACCTGGGAGAGCTGCTTGAAAAGTCTCAGAGGGCAGCATCTGCTTAATATTTCTGTAGAGGAGCATCACTTTCCATCAGAAACTGAGGGTGTAGCAGTGCTGTGAACTTCACCTATGTATGCAGCTGCACACAGAAATATACTAAATAGGGCAACATCTGACTTTTGGTTTCACCTCTCACTCAGTTTGCCACTTATGCTTGCCCTTAACCTTGTGAGAAGGTTAAGCAGGAGGAGGACCTCCTGCACATCAGGCTGCTGGGGTAGGTGAGGATTGCTCACAGAGAGACCCAGGGATTGATGAATGTGGATGCAGGATGGGTTAGAGGAGACAGGGCCACCTGGCATACTTCTGACTTTGGGCTAACTGATAGCCATGCTGAAAAAGCTACTGCTATGATTTGTTTCAAATGCTGGGATATGACTTGGGTCTAATTGACTTATTAATAGGCACTTCTGTTTTGCACACTGCCACAATATCTGTCTATTAATAGCAGTGTTCAAGTGACATCAAAGCAGCCATCATAAATTTAATTGATCAGTATATCTCCATTTTAGTCAATATTACCTTTAGAAGGCTATAAGACAGCCAGGAAAACAATTATTAGTTGTGATTAAGAAAATAGGACTTGCATACATCAGCAAAGGAGAGGAGGGAGGTTTTCTTCTTCAAGGAGTATAGTGAGTTCATTTTTGCTGTAGAAGAAAGGACACAATGGTTAACGAGCTCTCTGTCAGTACACTGAAAATGACTTACAAAATTAGATGACATAGAATATAATGTACTGTAGAAGGCAAATTATACTGAAAGTAGTGTATTTTCCAAATTCTATTATTCTGTTGTTTGGTGGGTTGTTTTTTGTTTTTTTTGTTTGTTTGTTTTAACAAAAGAATGGTTTTCAGTTTTTCCAGAACTAGAGGACCCAGGTGGAAAGATAAAACAGGAATGTATTTCTTTACCAAGCAAATTCTTCAGGCGCCCAGTTGCTTTGTTTTTGTAGGGCTGCTTTGAAAAGCAGAACCACTGAAAGAGAAAAAGAAGACTCAACTTGGATCGGAGTGTGAGAATGTAAAATGGCATGGTTCCATGGAGATTAATAGGTCTCTATCAATTTATATCAGTGAAAGATCAGACCCACTTTGCATTCGGGACTTAAAGCACTCCTCTTCACTAGCTAGATCAAATATTAGGCTTGTTAGCCTTTAGCAGAACCTGTTTCACACCAGTGTTTTCCATTGCTCCCCCACAGTTGAGGTTCTGTCAAGCTGTTTTCAGTGGCCTAGAGAAACTGATGCATTCTTTTCCGTCCTCCCATCACCTCCTTTCTCTCATTTCTCATGAAAGTAAGTAAATAAATAAATAATAAAAACGTTTACCAGATTTTATCTGAAGTGACAGTAACACAGTTAATTTTTAGCTTCTGTACAATCACCTGCAGAAGCATGTAAATTTGTCATACAGACAGGGTAGATCTCGCTGTGTTCAGTATGAACCATGATCTGCTGCAATGGTACAGCTATGTAAGTAATAATTTAAAAAACTGATTAACAGCAGGAAAATGATAATTTTTGCTTAAGGACCAAAATGCATGGCACTGTTTCACAAGGCTTTTTTCATGCAGCAAGACTGTAACATCCTCCCTCTTTGAACCATGAAACTATGGCAATTGTAATGATATTCACCACCAAAATATATCTTCTGTAACAGTATGGTAACAAAAAACAGTACAACATCTTGACTGAAGTTCATGGTATATATCATCATCAAAGCCTGAACTCACTTCAGTTTTTAAATGAAATAGCCACTTCTAAAAAGCTGCTTTGCACAAGAGCTTGTCTGGAAAGCGTTTTTTGCCTTCTTCCTCAGAAAAAAAGTAGACAATGATTTGTGCTTTATGCTGCTAAGAGAGTAGAGGAGAGAAACATCCAAGCTCTCTCTCTGCTAGTGCTGGTTCCCCAGTGTGGATGGCCACAGCAGTGCTCCTGGACACTGGGGGGTCCTGGCAGAGAGTCACAGCTTGAAATCGAGGCCTCTGGATTGCAGTAGCTGAAGTGATAGACAAATGCTGTCCTGAACCAGAAAACCTTCTAGTTTGTGTTTTGTCCAAATAGGTACTTTTCCACCGGCTTTCATAACAGTAACCTGTTGATTGTTGGAGAAAAGCATGAGTGTAATTTGAGGAAAAACATCTCACCTCTACTGAAGAACTCTGACCTTGCATGTGATGACCGAGGGACGCAGGGACTTTTAAAACCCAGTTACTTGCCCCATCCCTAGAGATGTTCAAAGCCAGGTTGGATGGAGCCATGGGCAGCCTGGTCTAGTATTAAATGTGGAGATTGATGACCCTGCCTATGGCAGGGGGGTTGGAGATTCGTGATCCTTGAGGTCCCTTCCAACTCAGGCCATTCTGTGATTCTATGCCTATTGAGAACAGCAATCAAAAGCCTTGTTCCAATCATTTGATCTTTTGCAAAAGTCAAGTTATTGAGCGTGCATTAGAAGCTATAATGTTCATCGAAGCCTTTAATTTCCTTATCCTTCAGCAATCCTTTTCTCACCTTCCTCCCAATATGCCTAGTAGTAACTTATTTTTTATTTTGAAAATAATTGAAAAATTAGCAGCACTTCATGCTTTATTTATTTAATAACTGGCAAGCTTATTTCTTCATGTTAAGATTTCCTCTTAGCAATTAACACTTTTCACCTTAAAAAAAACTTGCAGTAAAAAGAGGCTTGATCATGCACCACAGAAGTATTCTTTCTTCTCATCCCCCCCCTGCACGCAGCTCTTCAGGGCTTCTGCATCAGAGTAAAGGAGTTGAAGGATTTTGTTTACTTTTTATTTTTTGTTTAAACACTGTAGCAAGCATTTATTTATTTTTTTTAATCCAATCATGAGCGAGAGGGAGGATTTCAGTATTTAAACATGTCAGGTGGTCTTGAGGGGCAGCCTCACATTCATCTCATCCACTTACCATGCCACTGCAACTCAGTTCCACTGCATTCGAATTTTTAAATTAGTATTCATGATTTAGTGTAAAGATACACACAGCATCACTTGATTAATCTTTTTTTTATTCCTTTCAATCACATTTGCTACTAATGTGAAAAAGCCTGAGCTGAGTTCTGTTGTTTTCCAAATATTAGTAGAAATTATTTTGTATTTCATAAAAAAAATGAAGTAAAAAGCAGTTAATGCCAATCTGTGTTTGCCATTGTAAATTTCTAAGATAGCTGATGAAAACTAGTTTGCAAATAAATTATTCTTTCTCTAGAAAGGTCTCTTAAGCTCCAGATGTTTAAAATGTAGAAAGAAACTGGCAGAGAGTTCTCGGTGCTTTCTAGCCACCCTTTAATTGTCAGCTGCTGACAGCATCTTGACAGTTGACCTTCTTCAACTCCAATTTTAGGAGTGCTTCAAAAGCCTCTGAGCTACTCAATTTCTAGAGATGTTTTCTGGGAGATAACATTAAAGGAGAATTTTTTCATTTTTGACTCTTATCCACATTTTCTGTAAGAACACTTGTCTAAAACTTACCTTTTCAACAGGCTGATCTATAGGTTTTGGCATGAGAACTAATGCTTTTTCTCCTCACAGCAGAAAAAATTAGTCACAATCTGATGTTAACATCTTCTCCATTACCTAAACTGTTCTACACTTTGTTAAGTTCAGCACAAGCAAATCTAATGCCTTTGAACAAGCCATGGAATTATTGTCCATGTTGCAAACAATCATAAATAATTTATGAAGACACTATTGTGAGTCAACCTCTGACAGACTGGAATCTGACTTTTCATACCATTGAATTAAACAGAGAAGTACCACTTGAGTGCAACAAAGGGAAAACTTTGTTTTAACTAATTTAATAAAAAGTTAAGTATTAATAACCCTGTAAACATATTTGCTCTACTGTTTCCTATTGGGAGATGAGATTCATCAGTTTGCCTTCAGATCTGACATACTCCAGATCATTTTGTAGTGTCAACAAATAATCTACACTGTCGAGAGCAATAGGATCATTCTGAGGTATAGGATAGATGTAGATTTCAGCAACCAGGATATCAGGAAAAGAATCAGTGAAGAGTGTCCACCACTAGAAATTTCTGCCAAAAGCAACAGTGGTGGTGTATTTATCTGCTTGTCAATTAAATTGCAAGCCAAGTACCTGCATATCACAGGGTGATATAGTCCTATTTCTTTGTATCTTTCCCACGAATCTTAAGCACTCCTCCTGCAGTCCCTCACAGCTGGAATAGGAACTCTTTGTAAAGTCAGACATGTAAAAGGGATTGGCTTTAGTCTTAGCCAAGGCAGATGAGAAATTCAGTCAACTTAAACTTCCAAGTTTTTATTATTATTATTATTTCACTACTTTTTTCTTCAAAACCAAACTCCAGCAAAATTGGCTTATCTCGTTTTTTAATAATTTCTACATTTTAAACTAAAGAATTTTCTTTCTACCTATTTTTTTTGATGGAAATATTAAAGAAAATAAAATGTTTCTGTCTTCTGATTCTGGACTGTTACAGCTTTGAACTCTAAGCAGATTGTTACAGGAAGATGATGTATCATCATCATAAGGCAGACTATAGGGCAAGCATAATGGGAAGGTATTTCCTAGGTTACCATGAAATTTCTGGTTAAGATCAGTAACAGATTGAAGGGGAGAAAGGCAAGTACAGATGATCTCAGAGACTTAAGATCCCAAATAGCAACATGATACAATGTTCAGACTCATACCAGATGAAATGCTAACCTTGGAAAAAATTGTATTGAGCTAAGAGATTATTTAAGGCTATTGCTCTGTGATGCAAAGCTGTGTGGCAGTGTCAATGTAGTACAAAAATATTGCATGTCATATATTAGTAAGATTCCATCAGGTAAGATATTGTTTCCCACAAGAAGCTCAGCAAACTTGAATGTATTAAGAGTAGCTTTTTCTTTAAATGGCTTCCATAACCACATATAAATATCTTTTAAGAGTTTGGAGATTGAAGTTTTAGTCACTCCCAATTTTAAAGCTGTTAAATTAATTGTTGTTTAAATATAAACAATATTTATAGGTCTTCTATTCTCTGTGTATGCAAATGCACAATAACTATATTTATATAAGCCGTCTATTTTGACAGTCTTTTATAATGGAAGTTTGGCCACTTCTTAAAACAAATCGGTTGTTATGGAAAATTAACTGTGTCCTAAGGATGCAGTGTTCTTTCTACAAACTGGAGACAGAAATACCTCAAACATTTATTTATTTATTTATTTTTAAATGGTAAAAACTCAGGGTTCACTTCGCCTACCTTACACACACAGAACACAAAGCATAACTCCAGTTTCAGCAGGTGAGGTGGAAACCTTGTATACCCTATGGGTTTGCTATAGCAACCCTAACAGCAGTGAGTGATCCCATAACTCTGATAGTACTGCAGCTTTCTTCAGAGTCACTTGACCCAGCAAGGCTGCAAGGGTCCTTGTTACTTGAACAAGAATTGCTCTCAGAGAATTTGTCATCTCTGTCCCCCAAAAGCCCCATGACATGGCAGTGGCAGGGTGTGTACAGATAGTGAGTGAAAGGGTGGAGGAGGGAGAAAAGGGAAAGGATGGATACAGAGAAAGACAGGGAAAAATTGCACTATGGCTTGTTATCTTTAATGTCTGTAATAATGCATCTTCCTCTGTCTAATACTGCATAGCAAATTGCTGATGCTGAGTGTACTTCATCTCTATTTCTCTCATTTCTATTAAGCCTTAATCTTTTGATCTCCAACGGTTATACACTGGCTTCATGAGAAATAACTAGTCCGTTCAACATCATGGTTATTAGGAGTTTGGGTCCAGGTTCTTAATAGGATTTCTTCACAATGCTTGACTTCGCCACTCTGTTGACGTAAAGTCTGTCTCCAGTGTCAGGATAAGGATTGTTTGTATAGGAGACATCTCTGTAAAACCTCAAAATGAGATGATGAGAAACAGGATTATCATATCCCTCTACAATCCCCTTTCCAAACACAAGATATATGTCTTTCAATTTTTCAAGCAAATCATCACATTTGTAAAGAAGAATAAATGAGAGAGCAGGTCATAAGCTATAGTCCTACCTTCTGCAACACTGAAGAATTTTCATCCTTGAGACCAAAGTGTAAAAGAGAAAAAATAAATCTGAGAAGATTGTAGGAAATGTAATGATTTTTCTTTTAGAAAAAGCAGTGATGAAGATTATTATTTATCCCCTCGCGGTCATTTATTAACCTCTCTTATTCACCCTGTGATGTCTCATTATGTACAGATATTAGGACCATTAACACATACCTTGAGAATTTATTACTTCAGTTTTCTTTAATATGTGGGGGGAAAAAACAAAACAAACAAACAAACAAAAAAAACCCCCACAATGGCAGTACCTGCAAACTGTGTGTTTAACAACAATAGTATGATCATTTGTGGGTTTTGTTGTTGTTTTTTTTTTTCCCACTGGTGATTTAAAATGGTTTGGATTATTTAGTTTGTTAACAATGTATTTAATCATGCAATTGGTTTTACATACAGGAGTGTTTGAATACTGAAGAAGTTCCACTGTCTTTGTAGGTCTTTACAATGCCAGCTTATGGCACTAGCAATCAATTATTGTATTGCTCAATTATTTTGACAGTTTTAGAAATTCCGTAAAACATTTGTTCTGGGCGTGCTGAGACCTTTGTTCTTGAGAAAGCTGAGACAAAATATTTGCGGATTTGAAATACTGCTTTTTAAAAAAATTGTTACAGTACAAAATTTATAATTGTGAATCATTCATGAGTTATTTTATTAAATAGAGTTTTAAGAGAAAATCAGAGGATCTAACAGAAAGTCACAAAATGAAATAAGATCAGGGAAGATCAGAATTACAGAACTGTGGGGGCTGGAAGGGACCTCTAGAGACCATCAAGTCCAGCCCCCCCTGCAAAGCAGGCCCCCTACAGCAGGCTGCACAGGTAGGCATCCAGGCAGATCTTGAACATCTCCAGGGAAGGAGAATCCACAAATTCCCTCAGCAGCCTTTTGAGAACTATGGCTGGTTGTTCTTCCAGTCAAGCATCGTAAAAAAAAAAAAAGCATAATGGGGAAACATAATAAATACAAGCTGAATTCTCTTAGCTTTGTCCTAATGTACCATGTATGGAGGAGGGTTTTGTATGTTCCATAAAGAAAGTAGTATGATTTCTAGTATTTCTGTTCAGTTTATATCTGAGTTTATAACAAGAAATATATGACTTTTTTGTTCTATCAACCTGGCCTTTCTACTCTGTGTATTTTCTGTAATTTGTGCATTAATACCCTGGTGACTAATGTCTATGTGTTTTATTTTATCTAACAGCTCAAGACTTTCTGGGATCTACTCTTTCTTAATTTCTTCTGAATTTCTTCCCCTGGTATACCTTGCATTCTGATATAACAAGGTTAATGCTGCAGTTTTGTAGGCTTCACCGTATCACCCAACATGTTTGATCACAAATAAACGAGTACAGCAAAATTACCTTCCTGTTGCTAGCAAATCAGCAAATCAGGCTACGCCTCTATTTAGATTCCAGCTTCTTAATGGTCCTGAGGATATCAGTAAAATTTAAAATAAATTCCATGGAAAACTGGTCTGCCTTGGTGGCATTTGGTACATGGAAATTCTAGAGTAAGGAATATACAAAGGTCACCCCACGTTTTACATGGTTCTCAGAAACATCAAACTACATAGCTAATGCTTTACTACAGGCATTAAGCCTCTGGGCTTCACTGTCTGTTCCTTATTTTCCCTGTACTTGTACCACCATTCATACAAACCACATTGAAATATTACCTATGCAATATTCTTGCAATATCAGCCTATGTTACAGGAAATCTTGATAAAAAGACATTTTAACATAAAATAATTTCAATGCTAGCAAACAAGCCAGACACTCCAAAATGATTTGTGTATTTGGGCTCTCAGACTTTTGTAGCCCTTCCTATTCTGAAATCATAAGTCTCATTTTCAGACTGGAAGTTATTCTCACTGTCTGTTCCAAAAGCATACAGAAACAGATTCCCTCCCCTCCCCTCCCCTCCCCTCCCGCAAAACAGTATCCTTTTCAAGAAGCAACAAACATACAGAATAAACATATATGTGTGTATATGTTGCTTAAAAAGGAAAGCAACTTGGTTTCCACAATTTAATTTTCATGAGTTCTTATTATATGTCTGCCCACTTGAAGTTTAGTCTACAAACCTGTTCAGCTGTGTCTTCTACAAAATCTGTAGGCTGTCTGTGAATCAAGTATACTCTCTGATTTGCCTGCCTTTATACCACTACTTCATGAAAAGTCTCCCTAGCTATGCCACAAGGTGTATGAAACAAGCCCCCAAGCATGCCTGGTGCTATCAGTGTTGTTTTCTCTAACCACTGCTGGCCAGGTAGTTCTGTGGGAACTAGTGGTAACATCAATTCAGACACTACTTACAGATCATTTTTGTACAAGCTCAATAGGCTTTAATTAGTACTCAGTCCTTTTATTTAATACTCAGATGCAGAAAATCAGGGATCACAATCTTCCCTTCTTGTATTTTAAATGAGAAAAAAGATAAATGTTCCTCTAATTTCACAACAGTGTCTGGAAATGAATTGTTTTTTTAAAATTTGTATTAAATTATCTGTAAGAAGTGAATATTTAGAGCAAGGAAATTTTAATACATTGCCGTAATTTAAAAATATATATATTCACATCAATACTTAAATCTTTATAGATGGATCTGTAACTTACAGCAGAAAGATAATTTAGAATATGAATGGGAAATTTTACATGAATGAACTGAGCAGAACTTTTGTAGAAACTACTATTTCTGGGCAGAGATTTAATGCTACAAGAAAGAAAGGAAAAAAAAAAAAAACTGATCTACAACATTCTTTTCTAATACAACATTTGGGAAGCTTAAAGCGCTGATTTTCAAGCACAGAGTAAGAAAAGCTTACCAAGGCATTCCGAATATCTTATTACCTCTGGTCTTCTGTATACAGTATAATCATGTCAAATTAGCATTTTCCATACCTATTCAGGAAGCCTGCTTCTGTTAAAACAAAAACAAATGTCAGATGGCTAGATCATAGTTTCTAGCAGCTTACTGCAAGAAGAGTCTGCAGGAGTCATCTATTTCAAGGCTAGAATGCTTCCCTGTAGCATCTGGGCTCTACACAGAACTTTTTTTTGTCTCACTTCACTTGTTTCATTATCTTTAGGGTTAGGTAGTTAATCTTTCTGTGATCAGAGATCATTTTCTTTTTAACTTCTAAGTAAAGGATGGACTTGAGAACTAGAGGGAAACCATATAAATTCCAAGTAATTATCATCTGAAAGCAAATTTGCTACTGGAAATGAGTTATAAGGAAGCTCTAATATATTTGCAATATTTGAAAAGGTAAGGATAGTAAATGCACATTTGAAAGTACATGTTCCACAAGATCAGACATAAATTTTCCTTCGCCAAAACCAGCAAGTATGCGATCAAGCTAAGAATAGATATTTCAGATGCTTTATATTGTAATCTAAATAAGTCCAAGCTACCCATTTCTGGAAAAACACTTATCTGATGCTTTTGATATCTGATACAGCTTTTCTCAATAAAAAGTTCTTTATTTGACAGCTTAATTGTAATATAGAGAAATATTTGCTGGATAAATTAAATCTACTTCCATATTCATCAATGAAAATCAAATAATGGAAATAATCTAATTTACATATAAGTAATCAGTGAGCCTCACTATTGTGACAAAATATATTTTTGATTTTTTATACAATTTTTTCAAAAATAATTAATTTTCTTTTCAGGATATCATAATACAGTCTGGCTTTCCTTTAAAATACAAAATTAAGCACAGACCTGCATGAATGACAAAGGAATCTTTCTTTTTATTGAACCTTTTATCCTATGATTTTACTCCCTATATATTTACTTGCATCACGGTTATGTATGAGGGTTTCCCTCTGCCACCTCCAGTGTGCTACGTGCTATGTGATAAGATGCCATGCAAACAAAGAAAGTCACAGTTGGGTCATTTTACATTGAATGTATCAAACTAAATAGGAGAAACAATGTGAACATACAAATGTAAGATTATATATTTGCACTGGTTAACTGCTGCATGAGTTGATATTGAGTTGAGATCACATGAACTCAAACTTGATGAGATGTCAAATATTTATCATTGATACAGAATTTAACCTTTATGCTTACTTCATAGGAAAAATATTAGTGAAATTATCTGTCTTTTTAACAACTTTACTGAGATCTCTGGAGGTTAATGATTTATTTAAAAATCCGTGGTATGAGGCCGTATCTGCAGTGCATTGAATTCTGGGCTTCTAAGCATAAGAAAGGCATGAAGTTATTGAAGTAAGACTAGTGAAGAGCTGCAAGAGTGATTAAGGATTGTGAAGTTGTGTCATATGGGGAGAGCCTGAAAGAGACGAGACTGCTGCTCGTGTTGGAAAACAGAAGGCTAAGTGGAAATTTTATCACTGTTTATAAGCAGATGATGGGAGTGTGTTTGGAAGACAGAGAAAGGCTGAACTTGGTAATCTCCAGAGGTTTATCCCAACCACAGCCATGCTGTGACTCTCAGCAGTGGACATGGCACTCAGAAGATCAGCAGACTGCAAACCCCCACAGATAAGATAGGACTACCAGCACATATTAGCTATGAACATATAAATGGAAATAATATCATTTTGGGAGAGGACAGGAGAAACATCTCCCTGTTAACAGATTTTCTGTAACAGGGAATGTCAAGCTAGCAAATTACTTCAAGAAATAATAGAAATTCAAAGAATCAAAGAATCACAGAATGGCTGAGATTGGAAGGGAAACTGTCTGGTCCAACTCCCCAGCTTAGGCAGGGCTGCCTAGAGCAAGTTGCCCAGGTCCATGTCCAGGCAGCTTTTGAATATCTCCAAGGAGGAGACGTCACAACATTTCTGGGCAGTCTGTTCCAGTCATCGGTCACCCTCACTTAGTAAAGCGCTTCATTATATTCTGGTGGAGTGTCTTGTGTTCCACTTTTTGTCTGTTATTTCTTGTTCTTTTTCTGGGCACCACTGAAAAAGGCCTCGCTATGTCACCTTTAAACCCGTCCTTGTTCTTTAGCAAAGCAGATAATTTAAACATTGCTTTCAGTATGCTTCAGAATATTTTGAAGATATCCTGCTGTGGTTGTTGCTGCTTTTATTAGTTGGATCACATTCTTTCTGTTCCAGAGTGTTTTATCTACTAATTCAAATTCACTAAGGTACCCTTTTGCGAGTGGGTATTCAAGGTTGTCTGCACTTTGATATTTTTCCGGCACATCCATTAGTATATTATTAGTGTTCAAAAGGAATATATAGTAAATGTTTCAGATCTAATATATGCTTTCATTCAGTATTTATGCTTTCAGAAGATAAACAGAAATTCCACTCCTTATTATGTCCTAAATCATTTCTGTTGCAGTTATTCTGAGGGCCTGGTTTTGTTTACATATGTATGTATGCGTGTACATGCCCAGACATTACTACTTGTGTTTCTTCCAAAGACAGTGAAATCCAAAGGGAAGTCCCATTGTAAGTTGCACATTATTTACTTTTACAGCTTCTATTTTGTTGAATGTCTGCTGTGTATATTTGCTAGATTTATTCAAAATGGATAATATTTCTTAGCTGGCTGATTAATAGCTTATATTAGAAAGCTGCATAGAAGAGGGATAGAGGGCCATCAGCTACATGTGCTCTGCTTTAATTAATTTAACCACTGCTGCAAATTTTTATAACTAATAATGACTTATCACTTGTAATTCAGAGATGGCATACCTGCAAATTTCTAGAACTTTTGAGAGAAAAAAATGCTACAAGTGAGTCAAAAATCCTAAATAATGTTCAGTTTAGGAACATAGCTGGAAAACACAGTATGTTGACTCATTCAGTGTGGCTAAAGAAGAAAGGTGGTAAAATTATACATTTAATGATGATAAGCAACATGTCATTCTGTAAAACTGACTTCACACATCTTATTCCAGGTCCCTTGTTACTGTTATCTTTAATTAATATTTTAATTGAAGTGTACCAAATTAATGTAATGAGCTCAATAATAAATCTCCTCTGAATGACAGAGCCGGAATTTGACAATAACCCATGACAAACTAGCACAGTAATAGGGAACAGAAATTCCCCAAATTAATGAAATCTTCTGACAGTTAAAATCCTGTTAGATTAACACAACTGTCTTGATCAAGAAAGGACAAGGGAATCTCTGGAGAAGTTTATTTTACACTCTGCTAAAGAGAATCTCTACCTCTATTATCACAGTGTATCTGAGTGGGATTTGTTGTACTTAGAAGATAAATTCATTTTTTTACTTAGTTTCTCCTTTCTAAGTTGATTCTCTTACTGTGCCTTTACTACAGTTAGGAATCTCTTCATTTGGCTTTAGGAGGAATAATCAGCCAAGAACCTTTCTACCAATGTAAGAAGTTAAGGATCTGAGTGCAGCTTTATAAATAGCCCTGGGGAAGCAGTCAAAATGAAGTATTCTGTTACTTCCTCATTGTAGCAAAGTCATTTTTGGTAGCTATAGACTGAAAATAAACCTGCATAAAACATCTGAGAGAAATAACCTACCTAGGTGATGAACTGACTGCTTAACTTACTTCTTAAACTTCATTACAAGATGTAGATTAATTGCATTTGTCAATCCTTGGCCACCTGCTGGCAATAATTAACTTTGATTTGGTGCTGATTTTAAGGAACACATTTGTCTGTAACATTGTTAGGGGATGCAGTCAATAAGAAGCTGTAAACATGTTTCTTTTCTGGTTAGCAATCAAAATTGGTTCAGCACTCAGTTTACTGAAAATGAGTATGTTTTGATTTATATGCTGGTTTTTTTTTTGTATATCATCTACTGAAATTTTAATTCAACACAGACATGCTTTGGAAACTTGTTGTGTTAACATCAGTTACAATCTAAATCTTATTATAAGATTACATGGCTTGCTTATGGTTTTCTGTCTAAATTCTTATACTGTACTTGTAGCAATAGAATATTTGTACCTTCCAACTGTAACTATATATTCTAGATAGAAAATAATTTGTAAATCATAGGGCTCTATTGTCAGTACAAGGTTTAGTGTAAATAGTCTTTTCTAATATAGTTAATTGAAGCTTTTGTTAGTTTCAGTTTGACAAACTTATAGTAATCTAAATGTGTTGATCAGTCCTCTCTCAGTACGTGTGTGTGACAAGTTCCATTTCTTTAATTTTTCTGATGCAAACACTACTGTAATAATGCTATATCAGCAGGCCTGGAGAAATAGTAGGATAAGAAATACTAGGGGATGGGAGAACTCAGTGAATATATAATATCAGTCTTGATGCTGATGATCAAAGATCTGTTAGTTCTTAGTGAGCCAAGCTTCAATAATATAGCTTTTAAGTACAATGTGTCATACTTTATGGACATACTTTATGGACAAATAGCTGTTTTTGTCATACTGAAGGATCTTTAATTATAGTATACTTGTAAACTCTGATGTGACTTTTGGTTATTTCACTGACCTACAGAAATTTGCTGTCTTGAGTATACAGTGTAGTTGTTTTTCCCCTTGTTTGGCCATAAAATAAGCAAAATCATGCCATAATAACAACATTTATGTTAAAATTTTTCACTTTATTTATAGTGCATTATACTGTGAAACATTTTTATGTCTTTAGGGTGAATTTCTAATTCTCGGCTGAGATCTTATATCTGATTTAAGGGCAGATTGAAAACACAAAATAAAAGGGAAAATACAAGGGAAGTCTCCTTTCAACGTCAGTAAACCTTGAATTAATCCTCTTTCTGCTGAGCATTTATCACAGGTTCCTGGTAGCAAAACAGTGCCTGCTCATTGTTTATATTACTTATTACTAATAATTGTCATTAGTAAATGGCATGTAAATATTGTCATTTACTGTATTTGCACAAACTAGCAGTAACATTTTATGTTGGGCACACCCAACATTTCATTTGCCATTTGTGTGACTATGCTTATACTGACTGCTGCCACGCAACATTTTATATTTCTGTGTAAGAAGTGTAAAGAGTGCCTATGCAAGAAAGAACGGTCCATCTACCTATTTTTGAACCCTTAAGGTCTTTCTGTTTTGTTTTACATTCTGACTTCCGTCGCATTCCACTGTCATTGTATATTTGAAGTAAGACTTGTAGAGGGCAGAAGGAAGGATCTCTCTTGCTCTATAAGTGTTTGATAGTGTCTAAAGCTCTGTGTCCATGTTTGCATGCTCTGCCTTAAGTGGGAACAAGAACTTCATCTGTTAGGGGTTCATGGTCTCTTATTTACCACAGCTAGCTATTTCAGTCTCTCCTATTTCTGTGTTTCTCTGTGCTTCAGAGTTGTTTAAGAATATGCATACTTCATATACTTACCAGCTGATTCATGCCAATGAGGCATTAATATATGTATTATATATATGTAAATATATATATATGTACGCCCAGACACATTCAGCTGTAAGCTGCAAGTACTGTAGTTTCTTGTGTATAACAAATATTTCTATGTGTCAATTATAACACACTGGCTGCCTAAGACTCTGATTTCATGTTTTTTTACTAGGTGTAACATTTAATAACTTCACCTCTTTTCAGATTTCATGGAAGTGTTCTCCCAGATTCTCAGTGATGCTTAAATCTGTTTGTTTTGTTTTGTTTCTTTGTTTTCCCCTGTATAGTTACGATGGCATCTTGTTTGCATAGCAAGCAAAATTCATTTGTCTTTCTGGTTTTCACTTTGAAACTGCTCTTCTCCTACTTCCTCTCCCATTTCATAGGTACATATGTATTCAGTTCTTGTTCATTTAACATAGGTTCAGTTCCAGAGTAAGCAGATCAGCTAATCAGCCATGTAATATCACTTGTAAAATGTGAATCAAAGCTGAATCCATCTGATGTTCAAGCAGCACAGTCTTCAGAACTGAGAAACAGCACATTCTTTGAATTCAAGTATACTCTATTAAGTACACTTGTAAAGCTAATGTGTATCTCATTTTGAACTCCCTCTCGATGCCTATTTGCTTCATTATGAACCAACTAAAAATCTGTCCCTATATTACTATACGTAACACGTGAATTCTACGGGGGACAGAATCCTGGGTTTATATGCTGGCTTGTGTGACAACTCAGACAGAAAAACAGACAGGCAATTGTGAGGTTAGATTTTTCTTAAAATAATTATTCACAGGAGTGTGTGTATTCTTTCACTTAAGTGCTCGATATTGTACTCTTACCAGAGAAAGGAAGATGGGTCGGCACAGAAACAAACAATATTGAAATTCCCATCTGCTATGGGCATGAATCTGAAAGACATCACTCCAGGAAACAGAAGTCATTTTCCAAAGGACTGGAATATAAATATGTTCCTAGCAGGATCAAAAAAGGAATTCTACGAGGGGAATCTGAAAGTGGACACCTTCAGCTCATAATTCTAGTTTTACTAGCTGTAGCTCACAAAGCAACAGCTGCATCTACATTGCAAAATACCTCCCACACATACATACACACACTGTGTTTGCACACAATACTTATTTTTTTTCCCTTTAATGTGTGGGAATAAATTAGAATCTAGGATCTTACTGTAGAGAAAGAGTGTCTGCTTAGCTTAAAGGGGTAAAGATAATACAGCTCCTGTAATTTGATCATGCAAGTTGCAAATGGAAGAGGGACTCCTGCAAAAAGAACCATTCCAGCAAATCCAGGTAGAGTTTGACTGAAATCATGGGGTTTACATGATTCTCTTCATAAGACTATTTTAATGTGTTGCCCAGTGGTAGCCATTAATTAGAAAAGAGACTGCATAGTCATGTTGGACACAATGAGTAAAAATTTTGGTATAGTATCATAAACAAATTTTACTCTAAGAAAAACAGAATCTGAAAATATTTGGAACTGAGTTTTGTTGTGAACTCAAAAGTATGTGATATTGTTTGCTGTGTTTGCAGTCTGAAGGGTTGGTCTAGAGATTTCTCAAAGGAATAGGATTTTCTAATAATACCTGACTTTGTAATCTGGAAACACTTTAAAAATGTATGCTGACATTTCCCTCATCAAAGTCATTAGTGGAATATTATTCCAAGAATGGCTCCAGTCTAATTCAGTTTCACTTAAATAAGCTCACAACTGCTATCTGAGCATGTAGTGACTCTAGAAGGCTTTGGATTTTTTCACTCTTTCTAGCTGTGGTACTCATTACTGCAGTGGAGCTAGAAATCTAGCATAGAATCATATCTCACAGGCTACAATATTTTTATTTCAATTGAAGAAAGTGTTCTTTTCCTCAACTCTGATCTTTTTTTCCTTTTTTTTTTTTTTTTTCTAGCTATAGGACAGAGTATACACAATCTGCAACGCTTGTTGAATGAACTTTGTTAATAATATTTTATGAAAATAGCTTCAGTGCTAGTAGGATTCTCTCTAAAGATCTTCCAGTATGACATTTCTGAAGAAATAAAGAAACCCTTTGAAAACAGGGCAGGCAGCACTTCTTCAGATGGCAGGAAAAACATTTCCTTCTTGATTTTATTAGCACTGTACTGTACAGCTGTTTTAAGTAGCCTCTGAACAATGTCCATTGTGGATTTAGGATGAGTGCAGCTTTATGAACTCAACCAATTCAAAGCAGCAGATCAGAGAAGGTTGCTATTGATTTGCAGGACCCTGGCAAGCATAAATGATTCATGTTCAGTGATATTCATTCCACTGTAGACTGAACAAACAGAATGAAATGCACACCTTTTAAATGGTATAAATTAATTCTTGGCAGTCCACTACGTCAATCAATGTGATTGGAAACCTTAAATATACATTAAAGGTCTACTCTTATCTGTTGAAGGAAATGTCACTTTCATCATGTGTGTCAGACTGAAAAGGCAGTACTTACAACACAGAAATGAAAAGTCAGGTACTGCACTTTAAAGCACATCTCTAAGTGACAGAAAGAATCTGAGTAATGAGATACACTTAGCTCAAAAAAAGTTTCTGCTCTTTTAGGAGAAAGTAGTAAAACAGAACAAGGTGGCCTAATCTGGGAACACATGCATTATTCATTGTTCTGCTGGAGACAAAGACATCTTTTCCTTTAGAAATCAACCAGACAATTGGGAACAAATTCCTCTGCAAAGGACCTGACTTACATTCCACCATATTCTTAATCAGAAGGCAAATGTAACTGGAATAGATGCTGGAGAATGTTTCACGACAGAATCATAAAATATCCTCAGTTTGAAGAGTTCCCCAAGAAAAACCACATTGAACCCCTGGCTCCACAGAGAACCACCCAAAACCCAAATCTAATCTGAGAGTCTGACAGTGTTGACCAATCACTGCTTGAACTCTGTCAGCTTGGGGCTGTGACCATTGCTCTGGGGAGCCTCTTGCATTCTCACTGCCCTCTGGTGAAGAACCTCTTCTTAAGACCCACCTGACCCTCCCCTGACTCAGCTCTGTGCTGTTCACTTGAGTCAAATTACCAGTCACTAGTGAGATCAGACTTTTGTTTCTTAATATCTTATAGTATAACACTAGCTACAGCTGAGGTTGATTCAGTTCTGTCACTTTAGCCATGCTGAAGTTCACTGCCATTAACTATCCTGGGTTGTGTCTACACAGTGACATAGCATCTGTGCTGCCCTACAGTGTAACCTCTATTGCCTTTGCCACTAGTAGGTACTCAACATTTTTTCTCTAAATGCTTGGAGGTCTTCACAATATCATGTCAGAAATACAATTTTCTTTTCACAATCAGTCTGCTTATTTCACTGCCCTGTTTTTCTCGATTTAGCCACTGAGGTCCTAATGCAATGTTTCAAGAGAACAATCAGGCTATAGTTGAACTGAAATCATGTTCTACATGCCACTCTGTTCTTTCAATTCTTCTTATTCAAAGAATAATCTTTGCCTACTTTAAGACTGAAATGACATGGTGGGAAATGTGTTGGCATGAGGGTCTTCAAGAGCGTATTTGTTCAACATAATTTTGCATCTCTCATGTAGAAATAATCTATGATTGAATAAGAAAGCAAAGATTTCACAATACAAGTGAGTTGGTGGCTGAAATGTTGACTTCTTGTAGCATACAGGAGTTTTGCACTCATATTTGGAAGTGAAATAGCACTGATTGAACTAGAATATGATTTTCTAGCAATGTTGAAAAATGAGTCTTTCCTAAACTGTTTTGACAGAAGTTCTAAATACATTTGTTAATGACCACTTTCTATATTGGAGAAGAAGTTTCTTCTTTCCAAAATATCTTTAGATTCATACAATAATTTCTTCTGCAAGAAGCATTAATATATGAAGTTATTTTATGTCCACCTTGTCATACTGTCTGTTCAGCATGTACTGAGGTCGTGAACGGGACTGTTTGAAAATGTAGTGAAAATGTAGTCTAAAGTGGGATGTGCAAGCAATATTCAGTACTGTATTTATCCTATTTATATCTTGACTATTTAGCATGGTGCTTAAGGTCCTCATGAAAACTTGTTGACTGAAGAACGGCTCATTAAGATTGAAGTGATGTTGGTGCAGGATATGGAGAAGAGAATCAGCTCATAAGATGGGGCTAACATTTTCTGACTCAGCCAGTACATTTGTTACTAATATGTCCATAAATCAGAGGAATTGAGTCCTTGCTTACTGAAATGGATTGAAAGTAATCTTTTGTCATCTGTAAAAGACCAGGTATTTATAACTGCCTCCCTCAATAAATTGATCTAATCCCTGTGATTGGTATTTTGTCACCTCAGTGCTGCACTCTAAGGGCAATTTAAATACTTAATGAATTCCCTAGCAGTGACCATGGGAGAAGATTTTGTGGTAGATGTGCGTTCTGTCCTGGCACCCCAGTCCCAGTCTATTCTGATTTTTATTTGGATTCTGCTACTAAATTCTGTCTTGAATATTGACCAGCTTTGTGGTGGTGTTGCTTGAGAACTGCTTCTGTTTCTTTATGGCTTTGTAAGAGTCTCCAACACTCTTTATGCCACACAGGCAGCCTGCTAAAATGAAATAGCTCAGTTATTCTGAGATTCAGCATACAATGAGACAAATATTTCTCCTGAAGGTTGCTTCACATGTGGAGTTGTGTCAGAAATTTAAATTTGGAGATTTCAAGTCTCTTGTTTTCTGATGGAAAACTTACTTTTTGTTAGAAATACGTAGAATTGTGAATCAATATTCAATTTAATTTGTTTAACACAATTATCTCTTTGGGACATCTAGAGATATTGCTTACTAGGTTTTGTATATACAGTGAAAACAGAATGTTGATGTTCATTTAGTTTTTGCTTGATAAGGAAGAAGATGACCACAAAAGAAGAAGTCAAGTTGGGCTAGATTAAAAAGAGAGATTAAAAATTACAAAAAGCTATCAAGATAAAGCAGGAGGCTAAATGTATTCACTAATTCTTTTCATAAAGAGAAAAAAAAAATTAAATTAGCCAAGCAAAAAGGGTCTCATATCATGTGACCTATGATCATTAGCTAATGGATTTTAACTAGACTACAAACAGTGAAAATTCTGGTCTCAGTTTTTCTTTTACAGATTCTTAAGGAAGCACAAAGTGATTTAGTATTCAGACAGTCAAATTTTCTGAGAAATGCAGGGAGTTCTCTTAATTCCAATTCTCTACTAACAACTAGCTGTTCTTTTGCTTCTTTTCATTCTAAATTCATTTAGAATTTATGATAACTCTGCAGCAGCCTCAAACTTGTGCACATTCTTGTTTCCCCTTTTTCTGTGTCAACTACCAACATTCTCTGCTTTGTTACAGTCAGCATATGTTCTTGTGCCTGCATCAGTTCTTTGGTTTGACAGTATCCTCAGCATTTTCTTCTTCATCATTTTCAGTGTTCTACATTCTGTACTCTGCATCAGTAAGATGATATTGTCTTCTTACACTGCGAAATACATGAACAATGTTGTATGTTTGAAGCCAAAAGTGGCACATTTATTCACTCTCTGCTACTCTTTCAGGTTTTGCCACTTCTGGAATCACAGCTGAAAGTTCTTATAAATAGGCTTATGGTAGTCTGTCTCTCACTTGGAAGTGCTAGGATTTGTTCCAGGAAAATATTTTTTGTTTCCACATCCATGTGCACTTTAGTGTTAGTTTCTTTTAAGTTGATGAGAGAGACAGATGATAATAATTCAGACCAGTTTTTGTGTAACCAAAAAGAAATGGCTTTGAGATTTGTACTTGTTGACAGTGTCACCCTCTTTTCTGAGAACATGTGTTTCAGAAACAATGGTAATATAAATGAAGCATAGACTGGAGCAGAGAATGTACTTACAAAGTTGGTTGCACCTTTTCATATTGGGCTGGCTTAGTGATTAATACACTTCTCTCAAGAGACTCACAAGTAGTCCATATTTTTCCCTGCCTTCCATTCTGTTTCAGTGGTGTGTTGACATGGGGGTGAAAGTTCTCTAAATAAACCATTTTTATGGTGCACTTGTGTAGCTGATGCCGGAAATGTCATGTAAATCCAGAGGCTAATATTGCTTACAGAAGATCAATTCAGGCCTATATGAATGAAATGCCATTGTAATTCCTAGCGGTCAAAGCTAAAGCTGTGATTTACCAGGAAGACTTATTCCCTAGATTAAAAGGGAAAAGACTCTTCTTCCCTCAGACACCAAATAAGGAATAGGTTAGAAGTTTGTACAATCATGCATATTGAGAGATATTACTAAAGTACAACAGATAATGAAATTTGACTCTTTTTTTTTTTTAAGAGACTGTCCCCTTTGTACTTGATTTTAGTAACATGATAAGGAAAGGGAGGGAAATATTACTCTTGACTTCCCCTATCTATTGTAGTGTAAAAATAAATGTGAAGTCATTTTCAAGGACCAAAGTGTGCTCCACCCTCACATCCTCATTTGTTGAGAGAAGTGGTGAATGTGCACTGGCATTCTTATATGTCATAGAAAAAAACATTAAATAATATATGTATTTTAGCCTCATTACTTATTGTCATGACACAGTCAGGCATCCAGTTCATCATTTTAACTCTTTGGTTATAGTGGGGATTGTTGACCATGAGCATGTGAGCAGATTTTGATTTCAGTTTGGGAAAAAACAGTGGGAGAAGGGGAGATAAAAGAGAAGGATTCAGCAGAGATTTAAAAGTTTCATTGGGTATGGAAATTCACCATTTTTCGTAACACGGGAATTAGGGAACACAAAATGAGAATGCTGAGCAAAAGGGAAGTACTTTATCACACAACGCATAATTAAATTGTGAAACTCGATTCCACAGCATGTTGAGGAGGCAAAAGGTACAAATGAGTTCAAAAAAGGTTGAAAGCAAATTTGTGTGGAATAGATCATATTAAATGCTGCTAAACAGGATGGCCCAAGTAAAGCATGCTCTGTAAATCCCAGTACTGTTGAATTTCAGAAAAAGGACATTTACTTACATGGGTGATCATTTTGTCTGTTTTCTGGCTCTTATCATCTTTACCTAAATATCTACTGCTAAAAATGGATTCTGAAGCAGAGGGATCTCTGCTTGGTTTTATTCTTGTTAATTTTGAACAAAATCTGTTTCGAATACCTCAGTATCTTCAGAAGCAGAGGCAGGCAGGGTTGAACTGCCCTATAGAACAACAACGAACACTGGGAACACCGAACCACATCTGTCCTAGGAAATCTTAGTGATACTCTGTCCAGAGCAGCCCTGATACAGTTGTCTGAATCCAGCCCTGAATCCAGCATCTGTGGGAGCATATCAGAAACAACAGTTGCTTTCCTTTCCTATGGCCTCTTTCAGATTTTTATTATTATTTTTTTTAATAGAGGCAGCCCAAATGAATGTGATAACATTATATGACTATTTACATGTTTGTTTGGATTGACACTTAACGAACATGAAGCTATCTCAAGAATTTTCCATTTTTGGATTTTACCAAAGGGCAAAGTCTTTAAAACTGTTCTTCTTTTATTATTCTTTGTGTAGTCTACACAAAGATGGAGAGAAGTAGCAAAAGACAAGGGATCCCAGCTGCAGCCCATCCACTCAACGGTGTGCTCACTTTTCAGTATAGAAGTTAAAAAACCTCAGTGACCACTGGCTAGATTGCAGGACGTGCTACACATTATCACTAAATGTTCATGTTGATTACTTCTGTAGCTAAATGTGAAACTGTACCTTAATGCAAAAGTTTTTGAAGGAGTTTCAATAGAAACTTTCACACAGTACCAATGGTCAGTGTTTTCTTCTGGTGAAAACTTTTACTGGAAAGAGTCTATTTTCTTAGACCATATTTTTATTCATCAGAAAACTGAAAGCTATTTTCTTCCACAGGCTGGGACTATTTTCAGATAAAACTCAGAGGAGTGGTGTAATCAAGAAATGTAGACTCCATGGCAAACTTACACCTTTGTCTGAAGCCTGATTATTTAACTAATATTCCTCAGATGCAGATATATTTAGATCTGGCATAAGTGCTTGCAATTCCTTGGAACTCTATGGAGCTGCAGCTGCTTGCAGTGATTTTGAGTAGGTCAGTGCTCTCCAGCACAGCCTATGGGCATGCCTTCCAAAACTCGATTAACTCTTTGTTTGCTGTGCTTTAACGTGAAGGAAATAGATAATAATAATAATAATAATAATGGTACAAAATAATATATAGCCGCCTTTTTTTTTTTCCAGTGAGAAAAGCTGTAAGGGATGTTATGAAGAATGGCTGATGTTTTCAATATTTCTTTCAAAATTCTCTCATAAATTGTAATTTTGAAGTTTTTTTTAACCAAAATTAATTTTAGAAAAAGATTTTTTTTTTTTTTTAAAGAATACTTCCTGAACTCATGTTTTTACATTTTGAAGGCTTTAATTTTTTTCTTATCTCTCTCCTTTTCCTGTTTTAATTTGAAAGAGGCTGGAGAAAAAAAGCAAAGTGTAATTAAAACAGGAAAAATTAATGAAACACTTTTGTATAAGAAGTATTGAAACAAAACATATTGAAACAAAAAGCAGTGCAGATTTTTTTTTGTATATTAAATGTATTATTTTTTAGAAGTCTATACATGTTTTGTACTACTTTGCACATTTGCAATGTACTGTCGTATTCAAAACACACAGTGAGATGTTGTGTATGTGGGAACTGTTGAGTTATGGCCTGAATCACTGGTTGATCACCTGGGGAAAAGACCTAGTCAGCCCTAGGAGCACAGGTGAAGGCAATTCAACTATGTGACCAGAAGGGGTGGAGCCTGACTGCACCTCTCTTAGACCTCATTTAAGGGCTGACTGCCACTTAGGAAGGATCCCTTTCTGGAGATCCCTCTTTAATGAAGCTTTCTCCTGCAAACCTGGAATCTTCTGATACAGGTGAGCAATTTTTCTTTATTGCACCTTTCAATTGTGCTGGTTTTTCTGCCGTCACACATTTGTTGTATGCCTTTCCTATCATATTATTCTGTCCAATTGCTACATGTGTGTATAAAAAAAGAGTGTGTTTAATATAGTTGCTGACAAAGACGTATATGAATGTGGCATGTAAATAAGATCATAACATTAGTTTTCCTTGTTTAGAGGAGTGAGAAGCTCTCAGCTGTATTGTTTTTTCCCTTCTTTATTGAATTGAAATTTTACATGCTTTGATTTAATCAGTATAAAACATTTTGTATCAGTGCTTTATTTTTCAAATAAGGTTACACTTGCCAGCCTGCTCCGTATGTAAAAATAAGTACTATGCACTCATCAGATGTGTGTGTCTAACAAAAAATCTGTTTTTTGTTAGGCTGTTGGAAACAACTTCCTAGTAAAACTCTTTTGTGTGCATTCTGGGGTAAAAACTTACTATTCTGGATCGTGTTTCTCCTTTATCATAATTTAGGTATTGAAAGTATTTATGAAGTCATATACTGAAGATTTTTAAAAGTCAGGATGAAAAAGTGAGAAGACAAAAACTATTAAATATTTCATGATAAATGAAACCTTAACAAGTAAAAGGATTACTTGATACTGATAGACCTAATATTCCCACTAAAAGTTTGCCATATGCTTTATACTGTGCTGGACTCTAGACCTATTGGTCTTATTTGTGCTGGACTGGTGACTTATTTATTAAATTATCTTAAAACATGGATCTGAAGATATCTTTTCATGTGTGTGTATGTGATGTGAGTTGTTTCTATTAAAGCAAAATCAGTGAATCAGTACAGGAATGACAGGTTTACATACTGAACGTTCACAGAATCACAAAGGTTGGAAAAGACCTTTAAGATCATCCAGTCCAACCATCCACCTACTACTACTATTTCCCACTAAACCATGTCCCTCAGTATGACATCTAAATATTTCTTGAGCGCCTCTAGGAGCTCTGACTCCACGACCTCCCCTGGGCAGCCCCTTCCAACACCTTACCACTCTTCTGAAGAAGTTCTTCCTAACATCCAACCTGAATCTGTCCTGGTGCAATTTGAGGCTACTTCCTCTAGTCCTATCACATGGGAGAAGAGGCCAACACCTTCTACCCCCTGCACCCTTCCTTCAGGTAGCTGTAGAGCAATAAGGTCTCTCCTGAGCCTCCTCTTCTCCAGAGTAAACTATCCCAGTTCCCTCAGATGTTTCCCATAAGACTTGTGCTCCACAGCCCTCACCAGTTTTGTTGCCCTTTTCTGAACATGCTGCAGGGCATCAATGTCTTTCTTGTAGGGAAGGGCCCAAAATTGAACAGAGTACTTAAAGTGCATCCTCACCAGAGCTGAGTACAGAGGAATGATTGCTTCCCCGCTTCTTCTGGCAGTGCTATTTCTGATGCAAGCCCAGATGCTATTGGTTTTCTTGGCCACTTACAGAGATGTGCAGCAATACCTAACAACTTGATTTTCAGAACACCTTGATATAATTAAGAAAATGTTCTTTAAATCTTGTTCCCAGATTTCAGTGCCACAAAAAGAGCTTTAATTAGGGACGGTGTGGAAAGTGAATCTTTATTGTAGAATCACTAGTCAGTATTGGTACTTCCATTTTAAAGAAACATAGTAGAAGATCAGACATGCTGTGGGAATTAAGTTCACAGTCACATTTTCTGTAACATTCTGATGATTTCATTTACAAAGCATCACGCTGACAGCTTAGTTGGTAAGGAAATCTGATTCTTCTAAATGGGACAGATCTTGAAAGAAGGAATCTGGAGGCACCGCTAGAGATAGAACACAAGTATCAGATGTACAGGGCATGATATTTTATATGATGTGGCTTATTTAAAGGTATCACAAGTATGTTACCTTCACAGTGATAAAGTAAATGTTTATCATATAACTTTGACTAATAATCTGAGTAGTTATTATGTGAAGATGTTTATATCTTGTAAGAAAATTTGCTTTCTGGATACAAGAAGGCAGAGAAGTATACAGCACAGGCATACTTTCAAGGGTTCTGGAGTGGTGTCATGGGCCTCATGCTGCAGTGTGAAACCTAGTTTGGAGATTGGTGATGATGCTATCACAGCTGTGGAGATTGGTTTCTCCTAGCTGATGATAACATATACCTCACTGAGGTGCACTTCAGAGGACATGAGTGCTTCTCGCAATTCACCAAAATTATGCCTATCTTTCAAGGAAGGATTCTTCGTTAATTATTGTGACTTCACTTCTGTTCTTCAAACTCCATAAGATCAATAGTGAACAAAAATCTGAATGTTCTCAGAAATCTAGGTGTGATTTCAATAAAAATCATCGCCTTCATTATTCCTTTATCTTTTTCCAACTTTCATTTTGATTTTTTTTTTTATATCTTCAAATTAGTGTGATTTTCGGTCCTGATAGGAAACAGGAAGAGGATCTGTACTGAGGTCCAATGTCTTTATCTTTTTTTTTAATCTGTAAGTGTAAGTTAGAGATGTGGCAGCAGCTATAAATTCATATGTAGAAGAAAAATTATTCAGCACATAAAGTAGTATGTAGATTGTATTATTCCCTGTTGTAAAGAGCTTCCTGCAAAATAGTCTAGACAGTAGCAATAGTACATAACAGTCTGGAAAAATAAAAAATCTTCAAGATTTACAGCTTCTAAAATTAGATCCGTGCTCTTGTTACCTTTTTAATCATATCACATATTGTTTTCTTGGTTGAACCAATATGATACATATTTCCTCTAAATACTGTTGCAGTAAACAGTCAGAAAATTGAATCACTGATGATGAATCAAATATCACTGTCTTTTTGAATCTTTGGAATATCTTCCACCTGAAAAAGTGTTCCACCTGGAAAGTGCTTGCATATCAATAAATAAGACTGAGAATATTTGTGTTATGTTCTGATCATATATAAGAAATTGCAGTACTGCAGCTCCAGTTAACATCGCCATCAACAGAGTCCAGAAGCAAAACAGACATCTGTTTTTCTACATGTATTTTTGACATGCATACTGCTACTGTGATTTTAAACTGCCCTGCATGTCATGAGATTGTTTCTTTACTATGTTAAGAGGCATTTAAGTTGTAAAGGCAAAGATTCAAACTTGATGTCGATGACAAACTTGACAAGCCTGAAAGCAATGACATTTCCTTTAAAAAATAACAAGGTTTAAGGTTACCTTAATGCCACTCCATCGTGGAATTTTATTAAACAGGCTTTAATGGCATTACATAGTTTCTGACTTTTTTTTTTTAGCAAGTATTCTTATGTACTTCATCTTTCTCAGCTTTTATAAAAGAAACAAAAATTCAAACAAATTAAAATCTGTATCATCTGCCTGCAGGGCTGAAACCTGTACCAAATTCTGTTATTTAATGGGATTACTGGTAACCCTAGAGAACTTTAAGATCAGTTATGCAAAAAAAAAGTTATAGATTTATAAAATATCTTGTCAAAAAATTCACAGCTATTTTGCATACATTTTTAGGAACAGATTTAAAGTTAGTGCTTCAAATTTATGTGTTCTCAATCTTCTAATATTGTCTCTCACTTCTTGACCTACTTTTTTTTCCTACCTGTATAAAACAATTATCACATTTGTCTTCCCTCTGTTTGTCTTATCCTTTTTCCTTTATTATGAAACAAATCATATGGCTTCTTCCTTGGTCTCTACAATATGATCATTTCACCTGGATGATCTTTATGGGATAGCTGTATGAACAGATTACTCCTGAGTATGTGGGATTTCCCCTTTGGGAAAGGAGAAGCTCTTTTACTAAGTAAGGAGAAAAATCTACCCATTCAAAAAAAAAAAAAAGTGTCCTTGAGATTAACACCTCTTTCACTGTTTTTGAAAGCATCATAAAAAACCATGGGAAGAAACTTCATCACCATGAGTCTGGTGAGATGATATCGCTGTGAGATTTCTGAAAACTTTATGTTCCAATAAACAAATTGTGGTGCCAGTTGTCACAGGATTAGAGGTTTTTTTCTAAAAGCTGTTAACATAATTAGGTCATGTAACTACTATTCCACTTCTAGGCTTTGATGCTTAAGAGTAGATGAAAAGAGCACAGAAAAAGTTTCTTCCAGATAAGAAATACTTTTACTTCAGTGGTTAACAAATGTTGAGGTGGAAGCACTGATCATAGCTAGGTTTTGGTTTTTGGTAAAACTTCACTGGTGACCATATGCAACTTGCTTAGAAGTCAGCATCTTCTACTTAACTGTTACTTATTTATGTTCATTCCTCTTGACCAATAAATCAGGTCAACTGTTATGGTGAGAATAAGAAAATATTACAATGAAAATGAAATTAACTACGACTGCCAAAAAAAAAAGTGGTAGCAGCTTGCGAAGAGTTTGTGGTTTATCCCGACAACATGTCCCTTATGTTTATTGGCATATCTCCAAACTTCGAAGATGCTGTTGGCAGCTAACGAAAGTACAGTACATCTTTATTTTGTGGAGCTTCTGCCATTCAAACACTTTCTCACATGCTATACCAAGTAACACATACACAGTATGGGAAATGCAAGTAAAACAATATTTAGCAATAACATCTTAGTTTTATCAAAGAGAATTCATTACAGTATCTTTTCAGAGAATATAAGTTGAATTGACCAATAGAATCAGCTGCTGAATACTTCAAAATATCAACATTCATCATCAACCTACAGTAGTTCTTTACAAAATAGTTTTCATAAATGTTGTGTTGCTTATAGGAACTGAGTTCCCATGTATTGTGCAACAGTTCCTTCTCATGATTAATAAGCAAACACTCAGGGATTCTATATTCTAGTGACCTCTTTTTTTTGTATTTCCCTCTAAACTATGCGTCTGTCCCACCAAGCTCTTCCTTAAACCAATTCCCCAAATGTAGCAGCTTAAAAGTTGCTAGTGGCTAATAAGTCTGTGCTGCTAGTAGATCTAGTAACTACTACCTTCTCTTTACCTTAAATAATAACTTTGCATCTGAATCTTCCTAGAATATGTACTTATTAGCAGAAGAGTATTTGAACTTATTTCCATATTTTAGCAATAACAATTGCTTCTCTTCACACAATTTTTTTCTATTCTGTTAGTTGAAGCTATCTCTGAGAAACAGAATAGAAGTATTTCTGTAGGAACAGTGAAAGACGTGATAAGAACATTGCTTTTTAACTGTGAACAATGGTATCTGATACACTAAGTACCTACCACTAAGAGCAGTGGTTCAGCATGTGGCAGGCTGATGCCTTTTACTTTCCCAGTCACCAGACCATTGGCTGTTTGAAGTACGGATGCCTTTCAGGGCATGCGAGGGAATGTCACTTGAACTGGAAAGGATATTAAGTATGAGATGAAATAGGCAGAGCTTTTCTGGTGGTGATTCCATCTAGTGCAGTTAGACTTCTGGCTAAAGTCAGAGCTAGCTTGTGAGCAAGCTCTAAAAATTTACTTTCAGTATTTCATCCTTTATTGCAACTTCCATCTTTAAAACTGACTCATCAGATAATTCCTCCTTCCTTTCCAAATTAAGACTTAGAAAACTCCTCCTCTTTGAGGAAGATCCAAGGTCACGTTAGGTTGAAGTACATTTGTCAGCACACCCTTGGAAGCAGGTAGCGCTTGGCTTACTAAGGTAAGTATACCCAGAAGTGCATCTTCAAGTAGAGAGAAAAAGTTGCTGTCAAAAAAAAAAAATATATATATATATAATGAAGTTAGGCAGGGATTTTGATGACAGTACATTCTAATGCCTAAATGTCAACTGTTCTGCCTTGGGAATTTCTTTGCTTTTGTGATGTGCTGCAGTTTCCTCAAATTGTAAATGTTTTTTCCTATTTAAATGGTAAATCATTCAGAGAAACCTCTTAGGTTTGCGTCCAACTGGAAGCTGTAAGGTATTAATGGAAAGTGTCATCTTGGTTCAGTCTGCATGAAGTCTGTTCTTAAACTACTCTGGTGAAATGCCAGTGCTTAAACACTGACCTTCAGTGAGCAACATCCTCAACTCTAAATTGTTCCTGGAGCCTTAGTCACACCTTCACTATCTTTCATGCTACGACTGAGCTCTGCATGTACCACACTGCCTTTGAACAGCAAAGCTGTGGTTTCTGTTCAGCCTGAGATGCCACGCACTTCCCCTAAATGGTGATTCAGGATGATGCAGGAGGACATTGCCTGCATTCTCCAACAGTGAAAATTGAATGTACAAAGTAAGAACTCAGAAAAGGAACTTGTTCATCTTTTTGTCAATGTGCACATTTGCAATCCATTATTTATTTCATTTCCTTACTAATCCATTTTCTTCTGGGACAGTCACATTCAAAGAAAGCAAGGGCAGGGTTGAAGGCTGGTGCACTGCATTATCTGCAAATCAACTGTAGTTTTCTCTACGCATATTTTAAATTATTTGTATTTATAAGCAATACTTACACAATGTGCTTATAGAGGACATACCTGAAAGGAGAGCAGTTATGGGCAGGTAACTTTTGTTGTTATTGTATTTTTATCAACAGCAGACTACTGTCATGGTATACTATTTCTGTAACATGCAGTTGTATCTTTTCTTTGTTATGTACAAAATACAAATATTGATTAATTGTACAAAAGCGTTCTGGAAGAGTCTTTCATCTTAACTTAAAAACAGTGATATCTGTAGTTAGTAAAAATGAGTATTCAAATGACAATTTTTTTCTAGGGTATAAGTGGAGTGTATGTGACAAGTGAGATAATTAAAGCTATTAAGGAGAAAGGGAGCTGGAGTTCACAGCAAGTTTTATGGACAGTATGCGCAGGATCAAATTGAAATAATACTAGTGTAATTCTCATGCTAAAGTGATGTGAATTTAGCTTTTTTTTTTTCCACGTGAGCTGCCATCTACAGCTGGCACCATCCTAAACTGTCAGAGGAGTTATAAATCATTTTTTGCAGTGCTTGGCTTCTCTCCATTTCCCCTTGCTGTAACCCCCAGTATAACCCTATATTATCTTCCACCATAAAGGATGGCTAGGGGGAACCACTTTTTGACCAGCTAAAACTGCAGCGGCTTACACCACTCTGCAATATAGATGATACAGAGCTGATAGCATTTTTTTAAATGCTGGTAACAGGATAGCTTATTCAAAGACTGGTAGAGTCTAATGGCCTAAGTGTGATATATGCAGAGATTAAAACTATGTGCCTACTTATACTCTCAGGATTTGAAAGCCTGAGACCAGCTTTCCACACTTCCAGCTCTTTTAACGCAGTTTAGTCTTTGTAAAGAACTTAAAGTGGAGCTTTCAAGTGTATGGTATTATTTTCTGCAGGGAATGTTTAAGGTATCTGAATTTTTGTCTCCCAGTTCTTACTGTTCTCCAGGACTTGCTGCATCTTAAGAGGCACAGATTTTTCTTGCTGACCTCTTTCAAAGCTGTCAGACAGAAGTGTGCAGTCAGTGGACCATAATGTCCCTCTAAGACTTCCTCCCAAATGTCTGCAACAGTAGCAATATTGTGTCCTGGTAAACAGCTACCATTCATGTTGGATGCCCTGGCTTTCCCCTACTGTTGTGAGCTCATGGTGAATTCCTCTGTACACATGCAGAAGTATCACTGTAATAATCACCAGTAAGGATTTTGACAACTCAGATAGGCATTATTTATTTTAACAGCACTGTTTTCACATATATTTCTTAAGCAGTCTCCTTGGGAACTAAAACTGTCCAAAGGTGGCACTGTGCTGAAAATTCACAGCACTGTCTTTGTGTACAAACATAGTGTCTATACCAGGACACAGCATGGAACAGAAACAGCAGTAACTCATAAGCTGTCTGTAAACAGTAGTTTTACACAAGGGAACTCAGCACAGTTTATACTGTGAAATTAATTAATTGCAAGGCTGAGTTCTCTAAATATCTGCAGTCATAGTGCAAATACTGCCAGAGGAGTGAACAACAAGGCAGGAACCTGAAGCTTGATCGCCTGTTTGGTCTCCATTTCTGTGCCTGGCTCCCTTCCTACTTTTCATGTGCCACGCAGTGCTCTGCAAACAGTACTTAGCAAACATTTTGTAGGTGGGCCTCAACATCTCTGTGAGGTAATTAAACACACAAGCCTCATGTTGCAAATGGGGAAGTTGGCTTTCTTGCCAGGCTTGTGGATAGAAGCAGTCAGCCAGTATATCATACAGTTTCAGGCGCTGTTTTATAGCTGTTTTGTCATTTAGCAGAGGTGAGGGCTTGATTTGATCCACAGTAATAAGCCTTTAGGTGGGCTTGGTCTCACCCTGTTTATCACTGTGATCTGCTTTTAACTGTCAAGAGTTCTTTAACTGACTCTGTCAGGGTGGTCGGTTTTGTCCCTAAATGGGATCCTGAGGATCCACTACACATGGAACTACCATAAGCTATGATAAAGGCAGGCTGCAGTAACCATTCAACCCCAGATACCTATGATTTGGTCAGAGCAGTCCCACTCTTTGGTTATACCAATAAATAGAATAGCCCCGGGAAAAATCACTGGGATTTGTCACCTATGTTCTTATATCTTTAACAATGACTGGTTGCAGTTTTGGCCAGGGCTATCCAACCCTATTCCAAACAATTCATACACTCCCTGATACCTTCAATTTGTTAGCGTAGAAAAAACTTTTCTCTATGAACTGGAAAGTTGAGAAAATAGTGATATTTTACTATAGTTTGTGCATAGAGCAGTTTTCTTAATACTTTGTGTCAGATGAAAGTACTGATTGGCTCCTAGAACCCACTGTAAAGACTATATACTGAAGGGTTTATTGTTTGTGAAGGTTAGAGGTTTGAATGTACTTTCTAAAAAAGCATGGATATAAATTCCTGTTTTAGGTCTTTAAGCTTATTCTAAATCCTCTCTATAGACTGAATCTAATCTGCTGTTCTCCATTTCTTCTGTATGGCAGAGTTGGTACCATCAATTACTTGATTTATTCTTCAAAAGGATGTTTACATGTTATGTACTGAATAATGGAGGCTATAGTTCGATCAGACATTCACACATGTTTACAGTTCTTTGTGAGCATCTTGTGAACAGGGTGAAACATTTTAATTTCAGTTTGAATTACGTATTTTCAAACCTCATTCGAATAAGTTAGCACTTCCTAATTTGGATGAAGGTCTGTATGCCCAATGATTTAAGAATACTGGAACTATAGCCCATTGGTATGAAATGGTCAATGGGAAATATTTCTTGGAAGACTTGCTAACTCTCTTTTCTCTGGGAGTAAGACTTTTTCTGGCAGCCTTTAAAATATCAGTGTTTTGGTACAAGGCTTATCAGTGTTCCTTGTTAGTTTCCTCTGCAGGAGGTGAATTAAGATAGTTCATTTCTTTTTGCCAAGTGATAGATCTTTGTTCTCAAGAGCCCCAGGTGTCAAATGTAAGATGCAGGTTGCCAGGATTCAAAACTTTGGACAAAACTTTCCTAGGTATAAAAGTCTTGAGAGAGATACTTTTGAGTCTGCTTTACTGTGGCTTGCTCACTCCTAATTTTTTTTTCTTTTAAAAAATGTTATGTTAATCCTTTATGTATCCGTCTGGTGGGTGGAGGCACCCATGTCCTGGACGCTTGTGGTGAAGGTCAACAGAGCAGACAAGGTTGTGGTACCTTTTGTTTGTTTCATGGAAATGTTCAGGAACAGAACTATAAAATATTTATCTTGCATATTGTTTCAACTATTATGCAAAACCAATAAAAGTAAGTTGAAAGAAAACATCAGCATTTCTGATTTTAAATATCAAAGGACAGGAAATTCTTCATCCTTGATTTCCCATTGGGATTACAGCAATTTACTGTTCTGAAATTCCCTGCTTTGGTATGATATAACGTGTGAGGGGAAGAAAATAGGATGACATTGAGTTTAAGCTTTGTTTGAGTCAAGTCAGACCCCTCATAGTTATAACGCCATTGTAAGGTGACATCCGTGGACTTCCAAAGATATCACAGCCTAAACACTTCTTGATACTGGATTAACATCCTTTCCATGGGAAAAATACATCTTTTTCCAAGATCTTCCAAGCTTCTGTGTTATTACAGTAGGCTTTTTTAATCCTGTCTATATAGTCTCCAGATAAAAATAAACATGTATTCAAGCAGAATCAACATGTTGAGAAGGAAGGAGACTGAAGGTAGGACTTCTTCCTCATTGGGAAAAACAATATGTAACATACTAACCAGGCAGGTCTGTATCTTATTTAAATACAACGCTGTCAGTGAATTCTGCCAGAGCACTTAAGTAATAGCTAAGCAACTAATGCCTAGTAGGGATGAACAGCCTTAAAAGAGAGGCTATGTCATCTTAGCTTTATTGAATGCCACTAAAGTGTGTGAATGTTGATTTTTTTTTTTTTTTTTTTTCCAGGGGATGTTTATTGATGTTTTACTGGTTATTTAACTTGTTTTGTTTTAAACAAAACAAGACAGTAGTTTCATTTAATAATTTAAGAGTAGTGAGGAAAATCACTGTTCTTCTCTTTAGGAAGCCAGGGTTGGGCCTAACGTAAGACCTATGCTGATGGCTATGACCTGATCTACCTGCATTTGAGCAGTGCTGAGTGTTGTCTATATTAGTTCTTTTGGTAGTTGCTGACCACAGAAGCTAGAGCTTCTAAGGAACATTTGCTCACTGTCAGTGGGAATCCTAGTTCAGATGCAGTACCATTCCCAGTGGCTGAAGAAGGCTGTCTGTCATCTACAGATTAATTTTACAATGCCTTTAAACTGAGCTACTCAAAGAGCTGATTTCTTTTGTTACTTGAGTTATTCTGCTTTTTTTCATTTACAGAATCTAATATTGCAATGGATGTTTCCCAATGGACTGAGAAAGGAGGCTATCAGTTGTGAAATACCACACTGCACACAGGAAAAACACCAAAAAATCAGCACAGTAGCTTTGTTATCCTTTTCTTGGATGACATAATCATTGAGATTTTTTTAATTTAAGAGATTTTAATTTGGTGACTATTTTTTAAATTAGAAACTTGTGGGTTTTTTTTAAAACCAGTTCTGATTATTTAGAAACTACCATTTTAGTGTGGTGAAACGCTTCCATGTTTCCCCTTGAATGGAATTACTGAGAAAGCAACTTCATCTCTGTACACTTTCATGCTTTCCTACAAATCCAGATAGCATCACTTAACACGAATGTGTCAATAACAAAAACAGACCTGACCACTTGATATGCAATACACATCTTCTTCATAGAATCACAGAATGGCCTGGGTTGAGAAGGATAATCAAAGATCACCTAGTTTCAACTCCCTGCTGTGGGCAGGGTTTCCAACCACTAGATGAGGCTGCCCAGAGCCACATGTATTTACATGTGTCCTTACATCTCCTGTTGTTGTCAACATGTGGTGCTTGTTGATACTCCAGGGATTTATCCGGTGGCTTCCAGCTGGGGAGGGAGAAGTGGGGAGTGATGAGGAGGTGATCCAGCTTTAGCTGAAGAACCACTTTTGCACCAACTAGGATTTTTACAGCCTCTATATATTGGAAACAAACAGGCTCTTATACACATCAATACATTGCATGTATGTGTTGAATTGACTTATATACAGGTTCAAAAGGGAAAACTATATGACCAGCACAGAGCTGATTTAATAACTGTAGTGTTAAGTCAATGAGGTATCTTTTAGAAATAAAAACTGTGTGGCCTTTCTCATTTATGTGAAATGTTTTCAAAATATCTCTCTTCAGAACTGATTATTCAAGACCGAGTTGACTCGGGTGAGAGCGCTCATCAGATTGCACGACATGATTAGTTCCTGTATTTACTCATCCATTACTCAACAAGTGTAGTCATAATGTAAAGAATAGTATATAGAATTAGAGGCAATGGGAATGTTAATCTCTTTGAATTGGTGACCTTTAACAAGCTGGTGTAATCGGTCCTTTCCACCACTTCCCTCATGCAGATCATCTAACTGTAAAACTTAGCCTGCCTCACAAGGATTGCTAATTAATGTGGTGTAAATTAACATTAAAAATGAAGTGAAAAATAAAATTCGCAGACACAAAAAATGTGCCACTTGCAGAAAACTGTTGAAACTCATTGTCTGTATCTGTCTGAGGATGAGATATTGGTGATAGGTGCATAGTTGGACTGGATGGTCTTAAAGGTCTTTTCAAGCCTTGGTGATTCAGTGATTCTATGATTCTGTGATTGTTCTGCAGCGGGTTAGCATTGTATGACCAAAAAAATAGAAATGCATCTGCAGGCACAGTACAAATGTTTTGAGCTGCAAGAGTTTAGATCCAAATGCAAATTACCTTGTATTTTCATATAAACAGGAGGTACTTAAAAACGCTTTTTAATTGGAACCCTGCACATTTCTACTGAAAACCTTGCTTCCACAGAATATCATTTTCACATAGGCTATTAATTAGCATTGTGTGGTATAAAGTGAATAGTACATTTTAATAAAATAAAGTCAGCCATGATAATTAGATACAACACTGTTATTTATGTATTATACAAAATCTCTTTCAAAAGAAACTTTCGAAATTGCTAGGAAAGTCATTTAAACAAAGTTTCTAATTTCTACTCTTAAAAAATTCATTGTGCACACTTTTTTTTCTAAAATGAGAAGAATGTACCATTTGCCAATGTATGCAGTTTTATCAGATGAGCATGGCTCAGTTATGTTGCAATATATTGGAAACCATGACTCATTTGTGAAGGATGACAAATGTCTTATGTAAATATGACAGACATAATAATAATGTATTGGTGTTTTTAAAAGAGAACACTCAATGAGCAGTGTATTCAGATTCAAACATTGAAAGTGCTTCTGCTCCTTTCTCTCATCACTGCACTTCAGTTTTTATAGGTACTACTGCTCTCCATGAAGTAGAGCTCACTCAGCAGCCTTTACCCACTGCAGATTATTACTGTTATTTTATACTTCATTATAAGTTATATACAAAAGTACATAACAAAGCATCAGAAGTGGAAATGTTATTTTCCCTTCTGCTTTATCATTTCTTTAAAGCTGTGAGGAAATAACAGGGTTTAACTTCAGGAAAAAGATATTCTGTTTATGCTGGAGAATGCTTGTGTTCTTTGTGAGCTAAAGAGCTGTGCTGTGCAATTTACATTGCACTCTTGTTGACTGGTCAAATAGTCGTCATAGCTATGACCAAAGCTGTATTAAAAACATATTTTTCATTCCTTCACAAAAGTTCTCTAAATCTAGAGCAGTAAAAAAAAAAAAAGCCAGACTGGCCTCATGCACCATGATAAGTCCCTCTATGACCCAACTATCTGGTTATCCCATGGGGTGAGAGCATTCATTCGAAGTTCTCTGCATCTTTTCTTCTTCTTTGCCAGTCCTGTTTCTGTCTTGTAGCAGCTGGTAGAATACTTCACATGTTGTGCAAATCCAGCCTCTAACATTCAGGCTTAACATGAATTTTAGTGTCTAAATGTACCTACTGTTAAAGTCTACAAAATCAATTACATCTTTGTCTTTACTTGATTAGAAGTTCAGCATCTAGGTGTGAGGTGGGATGAATCAATTTCTTATTTTATGAAATTAAAAATCATAGGTGAATTCTCTAACGTAAGACATGAAGTCTACCATAGTTTTAAATATGATATACAGGTATTATTTTGGAGTTTTTTAGAATGCACATTCACCATAACAGAGTTAATTTAAAGAGAGAACTCTACTAGACATTCAGTATCTTAGCAATTGTCTGAAAATACATGAGGAGGATTATTTTTTTTTCTTGAAGGCTATCAAATAAGAATTGGTAGTTCAGAAAAACTTGAGGAAAAAAAATATAGCTCAGAGGAGTTGCTATTCAAGCCCACCTTTTTTTAACATAAATAACATAATAACAGTCACACTTAAAAAGCAAAAGACAAAAGCAAACACATCTGAAAATAAAATCCTTTGACAAGAAAACTACATTGCACTCTGAGTTTTCTCCTGGGTGGAACCAGATAAAGAACAAATTAAATATGGCAGATATTAGTCACATTACTTATTACGCCTACTGCAACAAATTCAGACATGGGTGTTAAGGTTGGTAAAAGACACCAAATAGATATTATATCATGCTTGTTAGTCAGAAACAAATTGGTTAACATAAAAAATCAAATGCATTGCCTAGTTTTGTACAGACAGGGATGTTATGATAGAAACTGCAGCAGTGTTGTTCACGTGTCTGCAATGGCTACTAAATGTGAACAGCTTGAGCAAAATCAGGCCAAAATATAAGATTATTCCCATGACAACAAGAGATTATTGGGTTAACACTTTCTTCTGTAGAGATACTTTCCTCAGTTATCCCCTAGAAAAGCAGGGTCTACTTGAATAGGGAGTAATGGGCAATACAACTATCCCGCTTCTGTAAAATACATGTTGTTTGCAGCATACAACAGAATGACTTATCTCTTTGTGGGGATTTCTATTCAGAAGATAAATCCCCATGAAGAGAAACAACTACATTCGATCGATCCCTTTGCTAACACTCCTTTAGCTTCCGTAAGAAATAGGTGTTGTCTCTTAGCAGTGTATGAAAGAAGGGTAACTATTTCCCTTTCCTTGTTACCATTACAAAGAGACATTCTATGAAATTAACTTCTACGCTGTTTTTCATTAATTATTGTCTTTCCTATATAGTGTCCCTTACTGTAGATTTTATTATTCAAAGTGTGGGGCATGTGATCTTTTGCAAAAAAACAGTTCTTCCTAATCAACTCTGAAATATTTTCGTGTTATTTAGTGATGGAAGCTTAAGAAAAAAATGTGTGGCAGGTAAGGTGTTTGCAGTAGGGTGAGACAAGATGTATTTAGTTCTCCAATAGGCTCAGGACTTTATCTTGATTATACAATTAATGAGACTACCTAATACTGTTACAGATTTTTTAGGAGGAAGTTTTTAACTCAGAGGTTGGTGATGCACTGGAACAGATTGCCCAAGGAGGTTGTGGATGCTCAATCCCTGGAGGTATTTAAGGCTGGATGTGACTCTGGGCAGCTGGGTCTAGTGGTTAGCAACCCTGCACATAGCAGGTGGGTTGAAACTAGATGATCCCTGTGGTCCTTTTCAACCCAAACCACTATGATTCTGTGATTTGTTTGAATACTTTTTCACAAAATGTGATTATGTCAGCCATAGATATTTACAAAGCTATGATGGCTTTATTTTCTCTAAACTCAACGAAACCTATTAGAGCAGGCATAGGGAACGTTTTTACTTTGGAGTCATTTGTTGTTGTTGTTTTCTTTTCCAGTCGTTTCTGCAGTCTAAAACAAGTCACTTTTGAATAAAATACCATTACAATTTTTGTATGTGAAAACAAGATGCACATCACATTATAGGCTTCAAATGATGAGATTACCAGAAGAAGATTCTTCCTTTCAGGAGCTTTGTCATTTTCTTTTGCCATCTCAAAAGTTGATACAGCTGCAGTCCTGTTTGAAAGCTATTATAACCAAATTTTTTGGAGTGGTGGGAGAAAAGAGACACTTTGTGCAGTAGTAGCAAAAGTACAACAAATTTTGCACAGATACACATGGAACTGTTCCACTTCAGGCTAAAGCAGTATGCAGTACACAAGTGAGGTACCAGAAGAAATACATTATTGTTATCTGTCTTGAAGTACTCACTTTTAACTCCTCCAATTAGACTTCCAGTAGACTTTGCACATACATGTTTTCAGGCGTTTGATTTCTGAGGTTCTGTTACCTAAGTTTGTGTCTATGATAGAAAGTGGGTTAAAGCCATGGACTCATAGGCATGTTACCTGGTGGACGATATGCTTTTGGCATGGGTTGTTCTTAGCATCTGTCAATCTTTATAAAATCAAGTCCTGCGAAGTGTGAAACAGTGTATGCCAATGTTCTGGGGAACCAAGACAGCACAGCTCTTGAGAAACATGGCACCATTCACAAGCATTCAGGAAGACAGTCTTATTTAGGTGTTAGGTGGAAGGGACATGATACCCACATTGGGTTGCCATTTCTGAGACTGTGCTTTTATGTGCAAGGAATGTAGCATGCAGTGGGCATATGCAAATAAGCAGATGCAAAGTTTATTCCATGTTGCTGTGAATAACCTGAGGATAAAATTTGAGCAGTTCATTCTCTCACAAACATTTGAATTGCTTCTTGGAAAGAGTGGTTTGTCAGTCAGTACTTCTGAGTCTTTGACCCTTCCTTTCATCCAGTAGATCTGTGGGAAAAATATGAGAAATACATGTGGTTGAATTGGAGATATCTAATTCCATATTTTCTTCCCATTAAATAGCTCAGTAGAAAGTGAAAGATGAAGTGGCAGTGACCATAAAATGCAGCTAGAAGACAAGCCTGGCTCTGCAACTTGTAGGAGAAGGAAAGTGTGGTCCAGAAAATGTTTAGAAATGGAGAACTTTGATGTTTCACATCAGAGCAACAATAAATAGAGACGACGAACTCGCCTTTTCCCTAGTATTGGTATTTTCTACCTCATCTTCCCACACACTTAGAATGGTTTTTGTGGTGAGAGAATCCATTATGTAATCTACAGATGTTCTACATTCTTTAAAATGTAAGCTTAAAAATGAACAATAATACAACATCATCTCATGAGGGCAAAAAATTAGTCTGTTCTTTAATGTTTCTTGGATGATGGCACCTCCCCTCAAAGAGGCCTACATGTTCTGCCTTGCCTTCTAATGCACACTCAGAGACTGCTCTCCTGTTTGAGGTTATTCCTCTTCCCAAGTGGTTAACGTAGTCAGCGTTAACAGCTCACCTTTGATACTCTTGCCTCTCTAAACTGGGTACAAAAAACTAGCCAATCTTTAAAAGGGATATCATGTTTCTCTCTGCTCCAGCTAACAGATATATATGATGATCTACACATGTACAGTAAGTCTGCTGTGTACAGCAGATACATCCAGAGTCATTCTTCCTTTATGTCTCATTGAAAATCAAAAGCAGAATAACTAGGATCTATTGTATCCACTTGTGATTCTGTAGAAGATTCAGAAACTTGCAGGAGAGAATGAGCAGCTGCTTTGGTCCCAGTTTGGAAATGGATACAGAGCTGAGAAACTCATGGCCTCGTTGGCTCTTAGTACCACCCCCAGCACCCAAGCAGGTGGAGCAAACCCAATCCAGAAATTGAAGTGAACTTGACCAGGAAGAAGCTTAACCAGCCCTGGCACGAATTTGTAGTAGTGGTGACACAGTCTCAGTTTAATACTGAAAATTAAATCCTGAAGCCATTCCTTACCTCTTGTTTGTGGAAAACATTATCTAACAACAAAAATATCTTAACAACTATTATTTGAAAGATCAAAAATGAGCCCCTATTGCGATTCTGTGCATATCTTCTGTGCAGTTCAGTAATAGCCTATTTTTCATCCTTTTTATGTATTTCTGAGCAATCCCTGATATCAGGAATAAGAGCGTTGATCCAAAAGTAATGCCTCCAATGTGATTATGTTGGTTGACAACATCAGATGTGGATGCTGATGGTATGGCGGTGGAGATTGGACCTTCCCACCCATGTTCAATTACATGTTCTTGCTGTGTGACAGATGGCAGTAGGGGGCAGTCTAACAGAATGGCATCTGAGATGGAAATGTGTATGAGCATGCATGCTCTTGTTCATCACTGGTGAAAATACATACTTAATGGTGGTGTCTATGTTGAAAAATAAAGTTTTGTAGCTGAGGATGTGCTCTGTCAAACAGTGTTATTGTGCTCTTTTTGTATGTTGCAGTTTCCATGGAAATAAATAGGAGGCATTACCTTCAGAAAAACTGAATCTGTAAAATTGCTGCAGAAGAAAAAGCTAAGGTAGAGCTGCTGTGAACATGAAAAATCTCCTAGGGTGGCTGTTCTTCAGCCAGTTCTGTGGATTGCAGGGATTTTAGGGAAATCCAGATAAGCCTATGAACTTATGTATAGTTATCTGAATCTTACTTGCAAAATCTTCACAGTTCATCCATTATCATAATGAATCCTGTGGGATGATAGAGGACTCTGTAAAACATTAGCTGCTTTCCCAGTTTCATAATACTAAGGCTAATAAGTATTGTTAGATATTGTAACGCACCATTTGCCTGCCTGAAATGTGATATTTATGTGAATATATCTAAAACATACAATATGTCTGAGGAAGTAAATCAGAATTAACTGGGAGTTTACAAAGAACAGCTTAAATTCAGGGCTGAGTGGGGCAGTGAATTTTCAAGTGATTTCTTAAATCTGTATTTGTCTAAATATACTGATGGTTGTGAAGATGACAGTGGGAGATTTGTGTGAAAAGAAGCCTATGACTTAATATTTTCTTGAAGAATAAAAAGCAAATTTATTTCTTTTCCTCAGAGAGAAATGATGTAAGAGCAATTGTAAATCAACTTCAGAATACTGGATGCTGTTTCTCTTTTTGCAGTCTTTCAGAAGTATGTGCTCCCACCTGGGAAGGCTAATACAGGCATCTGTTTTCTCTTTTTAGAGATACTGATATGTGGTGAGACTGTGTGTGGGAGATGGCTTTTGTTTATTTGTTTGTATTCATTTCAGTATGAAGGAGGTAAATTTTAAAAATAGTGAGTTCCAAATGTGTTGTTCATTTATGAAACTTGCAGTGTTTCATTTTCTTTGAAGCTCTAAAGTTTTTACTTATCTGATTCTTTGCTGTTTTTAAACATTTGCTTTAAGTTTCACTTTTTTTTTTTTAAGAGAAAAAGGAAATGACAGGGTAATCATTTCAGATTTTAACATAAAAGAGAAAGATGTAGGTGAAGAAAAAGAGAAACTGTATAAAAGTTATAAGAGAGGAGGAAAGAGGAGGAGAAATTAATAGTTATCAGTGATTTTCCCAGCCTTGCATGATGATGCTTTTATTTCCTCTTGATCATAGACAAAAACAACAACAACAAAATGTAGATTATGAAGCATGGACAATTTTTACCTATTAAATATGAGCCTTTCCTTAAGGAGGGCCTCCTTACTGAGGCTTTGAGTGTAGTAATTAAAAAATGAATCTTTTTTTGTAGCGCCTGAAGCAACCACTCCTGTAGTGAGTGGGATCTCTACACTGACTTTAATCAGAGCTGGATCAGACCCATGAGCCACACCAATTATGTTCCTACTGGCAGCTAAACTGGCAAGTCTGTCTCCATGAACAACTCAGACGATGCCTCATTCTTGAAAATAACCAAACACTAGGTATCCGAATCTTAAGTCTAATGATGTTCTTTCATTGGATTAGTATAGTGACCAAACATCAGCGATTATAAATGAGGCCTCCTGTATACTTGGGTCCAGTACTAGCAAATAGCAACATGGATGAGGTAGTTGTTTAAGCCATAGGTATGGTAATAAATAGGGCATGGTGAATGCCCTGTAATATGTTGATGACCTATCCTTGTAAAATCTATTTTTCCTTGAACTTTGGCTACTTGAACTTCTGATTTTGACATTTTATCAACATTCATCTGAGGATTTCTAGTGCCAAACATAAACATAGATCGAGGGAATCAGAGATCCCCTGTAAGAGGATGAAGACAGGGATACTATCAGAGAGGATTTAATTAAATGTAAATACATATTAACTAATTTTTTATTGATTTTTATTTTTTTTTTCTTTTTCCAGAGGTGCGGAGAAATCTCATTTGATAGTCCTGACCAGAATGCCAAATGTGTTCGCATGCTAGGTAAGAGTCTTTTCCCCTTTTGGTAATAAGAATTCTGTGGAGGTAAGTTTAATTGGAGATTTCTTCTCAAAGGTACATGATAAGGACTGTGGTGATTCACACTGGCATTTGTGCTGCTCATCCATATGTGGTCCTCATTAATTTATTCTTTACAGAGAATTTTCCTTTACTTAAAGTACATATATTCCAGTAGTGTCCAACTATGGAGATTAAAATACGGCTGTACCAACACTATAATTGTAACCTTTGATGTACTCAATTCCAGAACTCATAATTAAAAAGCTAAAGATCTCTGTAATTGAGCCAGATTTTTGAAATCACCCTGGGGAAAATGTGAACTTTTGTAGACCGCATAACTTTAATATGAAGGGCAGGTTATGTGCTTTGAAAAAGAGTACTAATTTCACAAATATTTATCCAAAGCCCCTAGGACAGGGGACAGGCCTTAAGCTGAATCAATCAGCAAAATTCTCACCATTGTGATTCTACAGATTTGCACTGGTGTTGCACTTAGCCCGTCATTTGGAGAAAGGAAAAAAAAAAAAAGTATTGAGCAGAGCAGCAGAAGTGTCTATTCTTTGAAAACAATGCAGAAGTGTTCTGCCATGCTTCGTTAATTTCCATGATTAATTTTATTGTATTTGCTTGTTTCATCTACAGTGCTAGCCAGTAGTATCAGTAAGTGTCTAAAAAAAAAAGAGTCATGGAAGGTTTGCAAGATTAGGCTTTAAATTCTGAAGACCTCTCACCAGCCAGGGCTGAGATAAATATATGTGGTAAATTAAAGCATTGCATCTTAAAACACGATGACTGAAGTAGTCACAATTATAAAAACTGCAACTGGTAATGTCTAGGAATGTAATTCCCATCTGGGTGCATGGCTGTGTTCTGTAATAACAGATTATGTGGTTTGTTGTTTATATTCATTAAATCCTATTGTCACAATAGACTGTAATTGCTGCAGAGGAAATCTGTCATGCTTATAGTGCACAGATCCCAATAGATGAACTGACAGAATGGACCATAATGACCTGTTACAACAATGATCTGTGGTTAGAGGTTCTTAATGGCACAAGCTGACAGAAAAGATACTTTTGTGATCCCTTATCATTCCAATTATGATATACAGCTTAAATACCGTGGAGTGCAGAATACTTTCATTCTAAGATTATATCCATGCAAATCTTGTTAATTGTTAGAAAAAAAAAAAAATAAAAGGAAAAAAAGAGGAGATTAAGAAGCTGTATTACCTAAAGATGAAAGTCTTCTGCATGAGTTTCTTGTCATTTGTTTTGGCATTTTTATAACAACACATATTGTAGTTAGGCATCATCCTTATTGCAAATGATTCTTTAGGAGCAGCAAACAGAAGATGTTGTTTCCATTAACTATATTCATATCTATGTTGACAAGAATTTATTGTATGCTGTTAAGAAACTGCTAGAGATGTAAAAATGACTCTACAGTTTCTTGTCAAAGGTGTGACTAGTCCAGGGACTTTCCCAGAGATGGTATCTCTTGTGTTTTAAAGTATCTCTCCTGTTATTAGTGTGCATCAGTGTCTCTAAGAAGTTAAGGACATTAGTATCTATATAATATAGAGCATTATATTTCATCCCAAGATACCTCAAATCATGTACAGTGCTGAGGTTATTCTAAGTGCAGGAGTATACTCCATAACTGGCTTTACAAGTGGTATGGGAAACAGAACTTTCATTGCATATTTGTTCTGAGGGCAGCTACTAGAGACTAACAACTGTCTTGATTTATCCGTGAAATGCCTGTGTTTCTGGTAGGGCCACAGAGCCGTAAGATGACACTATACTTGCAACTGTATGGTATCAAGCAGTATGCTAGAATGATACTAGCTAATTTTGTCAGAAAAGATCTGTATCTGGGTTATGCTACTGGCTCTGGGTTTCCTTCAATTTTAAAGATTTTTGGAACGTCACTAGGGATGCTACTATGATTCCAAATTCCTTGTGATTGTGGATTGACGTAGATTATGAGGATGAGGTTCTCTTTACTTTGTTTGAGAAGTTTGAGAAAAAGAGGTTTGCAGTGAAAATCTTATTCTATTCCTATCGTCCCCACTGCAAAACAGGAAACAATAGAGAAATGCTGAAATGTTTGCAATTACTACAGTGGAAGTAGGTGATTTTACAATGAACTGACTTGATATTGTTTCACCCAAGATTAAGATCTGTTGATTCTTATCACTTTGTCTCCTCTTTTAGCTCTAGAGTGATGGATACTTCTTATCTATGTGTGGAAAAATTACTTGAAGAAATAAATTAAATAGTTACTTTAATGTGCTTCCTGAGGATATAGTAGGTAATGACTATTTTTCTGCCTAGGATATGTGTATGATCAGTATAATTTCATGTACTCCAGTTTTTACAGAATACGATGCATTCCATCTTACATTTTATATTGCATTTGTTTATTTTCATTTTGTATGTTGCACTAGCTAAAGCAATACAATTTCCATAACTGTTACAGAAGTTGATCAGTGACCCCCATTAGCCTTTTGAAGACCAATATTCATATCCTAAATCTGTTACAGATTACATAGGTTTCTTGCTTGCAATGTTGGCTAAATCTTTAAATTTCGCCATATGTTCATTGTCCTTTGAAAAAAAGAGAAGTGCGTCTTTCAGTTGTGGGAGGGCAGTTGGGCACTAGAATAGGCTCTCCAGGGCACTGGACACAGCATCAAACCTGGTAGAGTTCAAGAAGCATTTGGACAGTGCTCTCAGACATAGCGTTTGAAATTTTGGGTGGTTCTGTGTGGAGCTGGGATTTGGACTTAATGATTCTGATGCGTTCCTTCCAACTTGGGATATTCTGTGATACTGTGAAATTTATGAATACAGTGAGAAGTTGAGGTACTGTAGTAATCTAGTTTGTAAGAATATTGCACTGTCAGTACAACTGTGCTTTCTGAAATTTTTCTTGAAGCTCCAAGTCTATCTGAAGCCACTGGTAGCTCATCAGCATTTCTAATGCAAGGTAGAAAATCTACAGTATTCTGCCAAAATTGGAGCTGTTATCAAAGATAGTGAGGGCATTCAACTATGACAAAATTGAGAGATAATGATAAACTGGATGTGAAAAATATTTGGCATTATGTTGCATTCTGGAAAGGAGAACCCTGGCCTCTCTGTGCCCTTTACTTATAATGATACTGATTTAAAAAAAATAATAATAATAAAATAAAAAAGAGGTAGTTAGCAAAAAAGAAAAAGTGAGAAAATAGCAGGATAGCAGGGTACTCTCCATGTGCTTATTATCTATGAGTGTGAAATAAGATAGAAGGGGACAAACTCTTTAGTGGGATCTGTTGTGATAGGTCAAATGGAAATGGTTTCAAACTAAAAGAGGGGACATTTAGACTGGATATAAGGAAGAAGTTCTTTACAATAAGAGTGGTGAGGCAAAGGAATGGTTGCCCAGAGAGGTGGTGGATGCCCCATCCTTGGAAACATTTAATGTCAGGCTGGAGGGCGCTCTGAGCAACCTGATTTAGCTGTAGGTGTCCCTGTACATTGCAGGGAAGTCAGACTGGATGACTTTTAAAGGTCCCTTCTAACTCAAATAGTCCTATAATGATTTTCTTCTGGGCAGAAACAGAACTATTCCTCATCCTGGAGGGCCCACTGGTATTTTCAATGGCACAACCTGTGGTTAGTTTTTCCATTATGTAGACAAACATACTCTGGGCTCAGACACGATCCAATGTTGTATCATGCAGAGATAATTGGGTTAGTTTGTGAAAATTGCTGTTTGGATGCCTAAGCTAATTAGCTCTGCAGAGAAAAAATTCATCCTAGCTTGAAAGAATCCAAAGTTAAGGCAATTTAACCAGTTCTTGCATCTTAACTAGCTCATCCAAAGTTAAATCAGTAATCTCTACATGACAGAGCACCCAATTTTATGAATTCATCCTGGAAAGAATAACATTCTTATATCACTCTCTAGGATTGGTACAGAAGGTAACTGCTAGTTGGTGAAGACTGGTGAAACTTACATTGCAGTGCCTATGTGAAATTTACAGTGCTCATAGTAATTTTGTGTTTTGCTCTGAGTTACTGTACGCTATCATTTACTGCTCTAATGCTGTACTTATTTTAATATGGTGTGAGAACATAGGAAACAGCGTGTAGTCCAGAAATGATCCTTGGGAAAGGTTATCTTAAAAGGGAAATTTGACACCTGAGAGATAGGTATTATTGTTAAGTTGCCTGTCTTGGGATTCATAGTCTGCAGAAGTGGTCAGCTAATATATTTTCCTGCAAAACGTAAAGGTTTTTTTCTCCATCCATCTATTATGGTAAAGAAATAAAAATGTTGATCACATGGGTCTCCTAAAGCATAGCGGTCACCTCACTCATGTCAATTTGTTGTTGGCGTATGGCATTACCTTGACCTAGAAAGTAATTTCTTTTACTATTCATATTTGCATTTTGCATAAATGTCTGTTGACTAGAAGAGAAACTTGAGTGTATAAGCAAATAGTAGCTTATATCAGACAGATACAGTTACCCTTATATTTGCAGTATAGAAAGTAAATAGGTGCATTCATAACACACGCAAAAATTTTATCATCTCATCAGTTTTAATCCATTCAGCATTACTCATAATAATGGAGAGAAGAGGAAGGAGGACAAAAGCATAATGAGTATGTTATTCTAGTGAGCAGTCTCTCACTGTCAGATTTGGTCTTTATTCCTTACTGGGTAGAATTTGAAGAGGTTGTGTATCAGTTAACTCTCTCGTCTGCAGCAGTCTTTTTTGGGGAAATGTGAATTTCTCTCCTTAAGGAGCTAGGTATTAAGATGAAAACATAAGCCTTCCAGACCTCTCAGCTTCTCATGGCATGCATTGAGGTGTTTTCTTTTCATTATTTCATTATTCATTATTCATTATTTTCATTATTATGTCATTCCATACAAACAGGAATAATGTGAGTGAGTCTGGTTTCCCTTTTGGTGTAGCCTTAATCCTTGCAGAAGTTGGAATTTGAATCCTTGTATTTAAAATTCATCCCCCCCCCCCCCAAAAAAAAAAAAAAAAAAAAGAGGGGATTGACACTTTTTTACTCTCTCCAGACTACTGAAACATAGCTTAGTTTCTTTGGTACTACAAATACTTTGTATTCCAGAGAGGTGCCTAACTCACCCCCGACAAATAATGGCTGTGGTATGTGAAGAAATCAGAATTTGGCCATGAGATGAGTTTGATGCATCCAGCTTCAGTGGTGGCAGCACTTAGCCTGTAACAGAAAACCGCCACACATTTGAACAGAGTTGGCAGCTAGGGCTTAAGAGAGAGAGAGACATTACTGAAACAACAGCAGTGTTGAAAGCCAGAACTGAGGGGTACTGGCAAGGCTCCGGTTGGTTGGCCTCTGGCTTACATAACCACTTCGCTGCTCACCTTCGCTGAAAAAGAATCAGATCTATATAAATTTGCTTTGAGAAACTTATTCAGCTAAATAACCATATAATGAGTGGGGAAAAATAAAAATTAAAGAATATTAGTGTCAGTTTGCTCTGAAAAGGAAGGAGGAAGAGAAACAAGGCAGCAAATGGAATAGTTCTGCAGTGGTGAAAGTCAACAGCTTTGAAAGCTCTTCAGCTCTTACTGACATGGTGTGAAATGTGACCCTATATCTCTTGTATGCACAAAACTTCTGCATGAGCAATGGTGTTCTAAATAGCCAAATACACCAACTATTTATAACCCAGTCATTCAAAGACTTACACATGCACTTGACCTTATGCAGACTACATATGCGATCTATGCAAATGACTTGGGAATAAGCACATAAATTATCCTTTGTAAAATTTTACTGTTATCAGGAAAAGGCCTAAATCTTCAGCAATTAACAAAAAATCTTTACTTGTTGCTATACTGCCTATTGAGATTATTCAGAACTTTACAGTGGAGTATGGAAACTTAAGTGCTCTGCTCCAAAGGTTTCAATTCCATAAGCAGCTTGCAACACAACTGTATTTTTTATACCTTATTAATGAAGAGAAATTCAAATCTAAACGCAAAAGCCCATGCTAAGAGCTTTTCACTCGTATTTTATACAGTAACTGACATAGTCTCTCCACCAGCAGTTTATTAGGATGAAAACAGTACAATGTAGGTAAGCTCTCTGGAACAGTAGTTCTTCTTCAGTTGAGTAGACAAAAGGTAGAAATTTTCAAATATTGTTACAATATATGAACACATTTTACAAATAAGATAGCTAGTGATCTTGCAATTATGCTTGTAAGCACGTTCAGAAAGGAGTACCTCTGTGATCTTATGACCATCAAAATGGAGGCTGGTTGCTCTCTCATGCCACGTAAGGCCCTCTCCTTCAGTTACTTGTCCATTCCAGAAGTGCAGCACATGCTGTATCTCACCTTCTCTCTCCCGGAGCACTTGATATTTGTTCAGTATAATGGTACAGACAAGGCCAGAGGCCTCATGCATCAGCCCATGCTTTTTCTGGAAGGCCCCAGTCGAGATGCCAGGCTGCCTACGTTTGTAGCTTGGAGACACAAAGTGGCAAATGGGTGGGCATGAGACTGCAACAGAGACTCCTTTGTCAAGGAGTTGACAGTGTACACATGCCATCATTGTGCTGCTTCATCACTGTGTTGTGGTTTCATGCTAAACAAGTAGGAACTCTTTGTCTCTGTTGTCATGAGATTTATTCCCCAAACCACGAAGAATATCATGCCTATTAAAAAAATCACAAATAAAATAAGGTGAAAATCCAGACATCCTTAACATACTTTTAAAAAGTTTTCTAATACCAACTTATTATTTCAGTAATTTTGACTTAATTACTATGCTAGGTAATTATGCAGCCTTGTCGCTGAGTGACAGTGACCACCTGTTTATCCTCTTCTGTCCTGTAAATCAGTTCAGGCTTAAACCACTTGTCAGGCAGTATTACAGATTTCACAAGGGTACCGAAGGAGACAAAAACTGAAACTAGCATTCTGTGTAGGCATAGAAAACTTTTCTATGTTTAATATTTTGTTTCCTATCACTCAAATTCTATCTTGAGCTATATACACTTTTATTCTATGTCTGAGCTTGAGGGATGACAGGGGACCTGATGGAAAACACAATTATAAGGAAATCATGTATTAGGATTGACACTGATTATAATATATAAACATATTATTATGGGCATCTGCAGAACGGATAGTATCGAAATAACCCCTTCACTGGGGCCACAGGATTCAGTTTAGATGCTAAAGTTCAAGAAACGATTACAAAACCTTATTCCCCTCCAACTAAAAACATTCCAAATCTCTGACCCTTAAGCTTCTCTTTCTGTCAGAAAGACTGAGAATCGCTTGGCTGAGAATCTCACCAGCTATCACATTGGTAAACACATGGGTTTGTAAGTCTGGTTCAGCAGCTGCACTTCAGGCAAACATTAGCAAATTTAGAGCAGTATAAAGCCAAGCCATACATCGCTTTTCAGCCAAAGCATGCTGCAGACAGAGGGATTGCATGCTGCTTCCTGCTTATGTAACAATGCAATGAAATGTAACCTTTGAATTCTGGACTTTCATCGCCTTTAAGTGGCTAAAACCATTTTCTGTCTTACCCACCAAGCTAAAGACAGAACAGGCTGGGTTAAGCACTGTCTGTTCCACTTACTGAACCAATTCAGGGAAAAATGATGAGTATAGCTCCAGGAGGATAGGTAACAGGCCTATGACCTGCATTCTGCCTAGGGAAACACATACGGGTAAAGCAAGAGAAATCCCAAATTTTGTTTCCGAGACCCTCCCTTTCTTTCTTTTTAACTAAGCATTACTTAGAGAAAGTGGAGGAACAGTTGCTTGACTAATTTACTGAAGATGATCTCGTATCATATTTCATGGTATTTGGCACATGAGTTATTGCTGATCGCCTGTTGGAAAAAAGATTTCAAATGCGTATTCAGTCTGCTGCCTCACAGTTTGATTTTTCTCGTGCCTAATCTCATCCCTAAACATGGTCTGCATTCATGTATTCTCCCATCTTTTTTGTACACACTCTTACGAGTAGGATGTGTTCACCCAAAGAACTTGTTGTCCAGAAAGGTGCCGTGACTAATATTGCTGTACTAATGCTCTCTCACAAAGTGGGAATGGGGGCAAGGAACAGTAAAGATTTTACTGAGGCCAGACTCACCCTCAGTTTTGCAACCAGCCATGCTATTGCAATTGAAGAGGTATAATAATATATGCAGATCTAGAATTTCCAGACTTTGATTTAAATTGTTCAAATTTATATTTTGTGGTTTGAGCTCATCTCTAGCAATTAATCTTCATTTATTTAATTACTACTTGGTAATACACTGTAATTTCACAGTCTGCAATTTTCTACAGATTACTATGTAGCTGTGATTTATGTCTGAGAAAGCCATGAAGTTCCTGTGCTTGTAAACTGTCAGTTCCTGGCTGTAAATGTTTCTAAACTTCTTAGCCTAAGACGCATTTTCCTCTGCTCTTCTCTGTTCCATATTGCAAAAAATGTCTCATATTCTTTTGGAACTAAAAAAAAAAAAAAAAAGTTCTGAAATGTTAACAATTTCACCATTTTTGCTGAGAACTGGGAATATGTGATTTATAGCCTTTTTCTCTCACCATTAATATGATAAAGAAGCAGCTACAAAATCAAACACCTAATGTTCTTTGACCTTGCTGTCTAGGTAGCTAGCTTTCTCTGATGGATTAAACTTTCTTTATCTGTTTTATAAAATAATGATTTCTAGTCTACATCTTATATATGTCCTATTTCTCAAAGTATTAAGTTGATCTCTTAGATAATCCCATGATTATTAAACTACTTAAGCACATATTTACTTACTCTCACTGAAGCCAAAATATGCATAGGCTGAAAAATGTTCCTGTGCCAGGATGGGTCACAGTGTCTAGCACCAATCTGATTCAAACACTTAAGGCTCTGGGCTCATGAAATTATGGAATGTGACTCTGGATATTATGAAAATTCCATTTAACAACAAGAACAAGTTTCTGAGCCTCAAATGCCTATGTCAGGAGATGACTCTCTTCCTTGCAGCAAAATTCAGAGAGGGTTCCTACTGTATTTCCCTTATAGGGCTTTCCTCTCAATGCTCATGAAAAAGTACTGAAGATAGTTGCAGTCTGACAAGCCTATTAAAATCCTTTAAAATTCTGTTGTCAGGAAGAATGAGTAAGAGGTACTTTTCTGTGCTTTCCTTCAGTACCTTAAGACTCAGCACTCTGCAAAGCAAATGTCTAAAACTTGTTCAATGAAACTTTTTGAGAAAGTGCCTGGTTATCCCCACTGTTTTCAAAGGAAGCTGAACTGTGGATGCTTGAAGTTAGGGAAAATTAATCTTACTCCTGAAATACAAACTCTTTTTATTTCTAGTGTAGTGTTTATGAAATGTTCGGATTTGGAGATTAAATTCAGTCATTATTACAAAAAAATAAGTTTGTTTTTTGGGTTTTTTTTTTTTTTTAAATTTCATACTGTTTTAAATACAAATCATTGCATGGTAACATTTTTAAGGATGGTACTTCATAGCCTCTCATTGCAGAGAATGTGTCCACTTAGAGTTTTAGATGGTATTCCAGTTTACTGCAGCCTTTGGTTTGCATCACAGAGCAGTTTCTGTATACACAAATTTGTTTCATTTCACATGAATCAGAGCAAACCACGTGTTCTACAAGTGCATCTGGTGCATTCTAGTTCCTACTGGACATTTAGTCCATGGGAATATATTAGAAATAGTCCAAACTAAATCCTCCAAAGCATACACAGTGCAAACGCTGTGTCCTCACACCAGCTGTTGGACTCTGCAGGCCTGTTCTTGTTTGTGCTGCTTGCTTCTGCGAACCTTGCTGGAGAACAAAACCAGCTGTAACTTCAAACCATCAACTGGTCTAGTACATTAGTTTCCACCCACATGGTGCCTTCAGGACTAGTCAGGCCATTCAGTTAAGGTTTAACTGACAACCCAGAGAATGTAGTATTAAATTGTAATTTAAGTAGATTGTAAACACTTCTTTTCCCAGATATTACTTGCTTGCTTCCAGTATGCATGCCATCAATGGTACACGCAACCTGAAACCTAATCAGGTGGTCATCTCATCTGAAATGAGAACAAGCTTATAGAGAACAGCAAACGGGATTTAATATTGTGTGAAATACTATCATTATTTGAAACTCTAGGTGAAGCGTCTTTTAATTCTAGGTTAGGATTTCACACCAAGTTTGTAGATGAATACAGAGAAAATTTAATTTAACACTTAATTCAGATGAATTAATAATATTCTAGATCTTTGTTTTGACATGAAATGATGAAATTCTCTCATTTTATTAATGCATATACAAGATGTAAATTAACATTGTAGTATCTTTTTAGTTTATTACAGACAGTGCTAATAAAGGAACTCAGAAATACTGGCATCACACACTTAATTAGTAGAAATTTCCAAGTAGGCAAGGATAAATGGTCTTTAAATTCACTTCTCCATCCAAGAATAAAGTGAGTGGTACAACAACGTCAAATTTGTACAGCATTATCATAGCAAGAAATACATTACCAGAATGACAGAGATTTTTTTTGTGTGTCTTTCAGCTGGTTATATAAAGGTATCTAAAGACAAATCGTGCAGATTTAAGTTTTTTTTTTTTTTTCTTGTTGTTCTTATAAGATACTATTTGAAATTATTAACATCATCTTTAAAGTTATCCACTGCATTTTCACTCCGCAAACTGTAGTTTGTGTTTTTATGGAAGTAGGAAGATCTATGTTTAGTTAAAGTACCTGGCTGGGCTCTTCGTCAAATCCCAGAATGTGCTGGCAATTAGATCATTGGGATAGGCATTTATCAAGGCTGGCCAATACACGCAGCCATTCTGTGAATGTTCAGTGAGAACTGTTGTGTGACTGCTCCTATGGAAGGAACCGGGAAGATGCAAAACTAAGGAGTAGTATGAATTATTTGAGTTCTTGGTTAGTAACTATATGATGCGGCATCAATAGCAGCTACTGGCAGGTCTCTGCTAGAAAGGAAAACAAATGGGCAGATGCTCCATTGTAGTTTCTTTCTATCAGCAGAGAGCGTAACACAGGCATTAATCCACTGGTTTAATCGGAGATAATACTACGTCCAGGGAGCTACAACTTCCAAGGCACAAGTGGAATTGCTGTCACTGTACATTTGTCCTAAAAGGCATTTTAGGCAAGTGCATGTCACAATATTTTAGAAGCCAAAAGATCTTGAGTTCATATGACTTTTATTATTAACATATTTCTCTTTTCTTAAGAAGAAGGAATGGAAGCATCATAAATCATGATGTCTAATTTCATTTATTTTGTGTTGTTTGAGAATAACACTCAGAGCTTTTGAAGTCTGTGTATTATTTGTTTCATGGGGGAAATGACATTATAATAACTCTCAGAACAATTTGGTGAAAAAAAAAATCTGTTCTTTTTGCATATTTTTATTTTAATCTAATCCAATTTCTCTGTGTCATGAAGGAATCTGTGTTTGGTTTCAGCAGAACCATCTGAGATACAGCAGTTGCTTCAAATTGTGCAGCTCATTGAGACAAAACAAAAAGTCTCTTGATAATTGATGACTGAATAAACAAAAAGGAAACTAAAGGCAGATGTGTGCTGGAAAGCTTTTGGAAATCCTAGGACAGGATGGGGGAGAGTTTGATTTTGTTTTTAATCAGAAGCACCACAATTCTCTCTTTCCTACTTGGCATTTTTTGTTCTTAATCTGTGTTGGAGAAGGCATTGCTGATGTCAAATTTTAAGTGAATTTCCAGTAGTAAATCTAGTAAGGTTTTAGGTTGGCAGCTGTGCAGACTTGAGCTCTCCCTCTGCAAAACAGACTCTGAAGAGGGAACAGTATAAATCCCTCTAATGCTGTCCTGCCAGAAAGCTTCTCCCTCAACATGGAAAGATCATCTGTAACTTGCTTGCACCTTCGCCCATCTGTTTTTTATATTCTTGCTGAAGCTGTCTGAAGAGTAATGAGATGTGCTGTGGATCTCATATTATGGGCACATTCTGCTTCCTCAGTCAAGCAACACAAGAAGAACAGGTCCACATAGGCAGGGACAATGATTCAGTTCATCATTATTTCTTCTGCCTCTGTGCTCACTTCTCTTCTACTCAAAAGCTCTCCTGCTCTTGATAACATGTCCAAGCTGGCTGGAGAAAGTGTATCTTCGGAAACAGATGACAAAAGTTGTCTTGTTGAAATTTGTGTAATAGCTTTTCAGTAAAAGAAAAAAAAGAAAAAGAAAAAGAAAATTTGATGCATACACGCACTAAATTCTTGTGGAAAACCTTTGGCCAGTAACAAGGTTTAGACTCAGAAAAGTGCTAGGGCATTTTTCAGACGTGGTCACTGGAAGTCTGTATGCATCTGTCTTTATGTGAATTACTCTTGCACATGACAGGAGCCCTTGGTGCCACCTCACAGCAGGAACAGTTTGGCTGAATCACGTCAGTCACACAGGAAAACAGGATAATGAGATAGATGCACTAAAGCTCACCTGAGGAATTCCTCTGATATCTCTGAGTCACATTTTTACCAGATGAAAACTGCAGTTTTGTTTTGGGAAAAAAAATGATCACTAATTTGCTCTAACAAATAGAAATAATCCCTTCACAATTAAAAAATAAAAATAATTAAAAAAAAAACTGATAAAATTATTTAGTAGCCCAAACCTCAGTTTTCTACCATGTTTCTTTCTTAGTAAGTCATAGTCATTTACATAAGTGCAGTGACCTAGCTTTGTGGCAATAACTTCCCTGACATTAAATAAGAAGGAGTTGGGTTAACACATGCAGGGATGATGTAATGGTAATTATGAAGTTGATGTACAAAGTGCCTACATCAGTGCTAGATCTGTGCTATTGTGTAGCTTGTGGCACAGGAGCTGGTTGCTAGATAATATATGAAACTGTGCTCTTATCATCCCATGCTCACTGATGATGCTGTGGTGTACATTTTGTGAGATAAACTACTATGGTACTCTTAAAGAGGACTACTTCAACTGCAGAATAAGTAACTTGGTCTTTGGTTCTCTTCAGTTGTTGGTGTTATGCATAGCAACACATCATTCTAAATCAGATTTAATTGGGTAAAAGGCAAGAATGAAGGAGGGCTTTAGTCATCCTTCCCACCTTTTCAGATTGGCCACTGAGGCACCTTCTCTCACATTCCTGTGAGAGTGCTGCTGCACAAGCACTTGCCAGTTGCCTTTTAATTATACTTAAAAATGTGTTTGCTTTTCATTAGCTTTGCCAAAGCCAGGCCATCAAAATCGCTGCATCTGTCTCCATTTTCTCCCATCTTCTTAAAGCTACACTGAAGTGTTGGCTGATGCAATGCAAGACTTTGTGGCAAGATATTCATAATTTCTCCTAGGGTAAATATCACCTAAATTTGTCTCTGAGTCTGGAGAAGTGCAAATGTTAATTCAAAGGGAGCCCAAATACGTATCTATTAAATAAAGTAGAAACATTGGAATAAGGAATTGGCAGGTTCTGTCTCCTATAGTTCTTAAGCATTGAAACAGTTACTCTACTCCCGGTAGGACTTGGAAGGCATCAGGATATAGCTGATCAGCCAGTTAGAATATGGACAAACTAGAATATGAAACTAAACAAGAATATGAACAAACTAATGAGAAACAGTCCCTGTTCACTCCTGCATCACTTTACATCTACTTTAAATTTAAAAAAATAAATAATAAATGGTAACTTTCAGATTTAGTCAGTTGGTTTCAAGTAATTATTTTAAAAATGCATCCCAGTAAAACAAGTAAACAAAATATTTGAAGCCAAATTACTGATTTCAAATTTGGAGAGGCGTCATGTAGGAGGTAGGAAAAGAAAAATCAAAATTTTTTCAGAAATCTGAATTTTAAATATCTAATTGAAGCAATCCTGCGCTTTGCAAAAACAGCTTTTTGAATTATTTTTTTTTTTCCTCTGGCTGAATTGATAAATTCATGGTTGTTTTTGTACACCGCTGAGTTAGTTCACTGGACAAAAGTACCCCATGGGTTATTTTACTGTAGGTGTTATTTAACACGCATAGCAGTTGCAGTGAGTCACATCCAGGCTGGATGTGGCTCTGGGCAGCCTGGTCCAGTGGTTGGCGACCTCCTGCACATAGCAGGGAGGTTGAAACCAGATGATCATTGTGGTCCTTTTCAACCCAGGCCATTCTAAATAAAAGTTTAAGAGCGAGTTTAAAAGACAAAAATAAATTAAGTTTAAAACTTACAGCAAAATCTGTCTGAATTAAAATCCCACGTTACTGAAGAAGCATTTCTACACTGTGGTATCCAAACCAGGAGTACCCATAACATTGTGTAACAAAATGCAAGAGTAGCCTGTGAAGCCTGCACAAAATCCCTGTTTCCCTGCATAATAACCATGATGCTACAAAGCCACTGTGCTCTTGCACGCACATTTGCCACAAACTATGAATTCCTTTTTGCTCAATGCCACAACGTCAGCAAAAACATCAGCAGGGAGCAGACAGGGATTTCCTGCTCAACTCACCTAATGCTGCAGGTAAGGCATTCTGCTGGGAAGTACAAGTTGTGGAAGAGGAGTACTCCCTCAGACAGAAATGCCAGAGTGCCTTACAAATTCCATGCAGTTTTATTATTTTATTAAGAAAAGGCACCTCTTTTTTTCCTGGTTGTATTTTTCTGGTCGCCACTGGAGTCAGTGATGAGCTGCACCTTGTACCTGGCATACAACAGCCAGACTGGACTGAACATAAGGAGACTCCAGTAAGTGAGTGAATGTTTCCTGTCTGATGCAAGTAGGATGCAAATACAAGAGCAGTGTAGTTTCTGAAGTCTGCTCACATTCCTATTTTTCAGACATCTACTGGATTTTCTGACTAAAAGTGTGCAGGCAAACAAGCAATTTGTACCCATTATAAGTTGCACATTATATAGCTAAATAGCTAAATACATAGTATAGTGAATTACTCTTTCTGTTGAAGAATATCCTGAAAATTTCTTTCATGAAATTCATGTCTTGTTCTTCTACTGCAAATATTGCTCTGATTCTGTCACATTACAAAATATTACTGGACAAACTTCATTCACGTTATCTTCTAATCCATTCTTCTCAAACATTTTAAAGATAACATTTGCTGTTTTAATAACAATTTTCAGTCTTTATTACTTATGAGATCTAGTGCTAATCAGAAATGTAACGTTTCACTGTATTTGAGAGTGACTGAACCCAGCATATAAAAGACTTTTTTTTTTCCCAGTGCAAGTTATTTCAGCCTTTGTACTTTGCAAATAGTATTAGGAAGAATTAAATCAGTGCAAATCAGAAATATGCACTGAGACTTCCTATATGTATCTTCTGCTTTGTCTCTCAGAGGAGAACTTGCCCCTGCATTCTGCAGCTACATTATCATACACTATAAAGGAAGAAGTGCAGTGAATGCAGTCAGCTTATTCCCCCCAGGAGTTCCCTCTGGTAGAGTATGTCAAAGTACTCCCAGCCGTCAGACTGTCAGGTCTGCTCAGATGTTTTGGAAGACAGTGTGCTCTGAATGAGAATGCAACAATAGTAGGCTGACTTTTCAGCAGCCAGCTCTGATAACTCAGATAAACAGTCTTCTTGAGGTAAGAAATGACATATATCAGAAGTTCCTGCCTTAGACGCCAAGGTTATTCGTCATGTAATTGGATATTGTTGGAGAAAACCATAATTAACCCAAATTTAAAGGCATAAGGCCATCTAGTGATTATATGTGGTCAAAGATAATCATCCTCTGCTGAATCCACTTTCATCTTTCCTATTCATTTACCTTTAAGAGATGTGACCTAACCAGATCTTGCTTAAACAAAGCTGTGATTTCCTGGCTTGGTGATTATTGTTATATTACAGACTTGGCATTCCTGGAATTTCATTGCTATGGCAAAGTAAAACTTACATTCTCCTAATACAGAAGTCTGGGAAGTTATTAAGTGGCAGAAGTGAGGAACATGTACTTCCTCCAGCAGATGCAGAGGTAAAATAGCTGTAGTAAATACCTGCTGTTGCCATCAAGTTCTGCCTACACATCTTCCTACTTCATCCTACAAGTATAATAATAACTCTGGCTGACATTCAAGTGGGGCCAATTGATAACTGTGCCTTAATTTGCCAACTTCAGCTGACCCTGGACTGCCCAAATGCTGGAAACCTCACAAGACCCAGGGAATCTGCCAATCCTGTCCTCACCTCCCTCTCACTCCTGTTTGTGCTGTCCAGCTGCATTGCTGTCCCTATGCTGATATGGTATTAGAGCTGATTCCCGGTAGTCCTCATCTGCCCCTAGGGACTGTAATGGAAGTTTTAATCACTCCATGCATTGGCTGACCCAGGAGATTTTAGGACATAGCTTGCTCAGCTGGCCCAGCATGTTGAGGCAATTGGTCGTCAGAAGGACTATCTTCTGCTTCCAGGAAGCAAAGGACTATCAGATCACAACAGGTTCTAGCTCCTGCCCCTAGGGAACAAACAGATGAAAGCTCACAAAGTTACACCAAACAAAGTAATTCCTCTGGCTCGAGCCAGCTGCAAATCCCAACAGCCTTTTCCCTCACATCTCTTGGCACCAGAAAATTGATACATCTTCTCATTCAATTCTTTGCTGAATCATGTGATAGGAAGTCTAATTCCCTGCTGTGCTTACTCTGTCATACGCTAACACACACTTTTGTGTTTCTCATTATAAACATCCGCAAACCATCCCTGCAAGCATTACAAAACCTTAACATAAATGCTATACGCTACCTTTAAAGATAGAATATTGTTTGAACAGCTTCTTGGTTGTTCATTTTCTTTTTCAAGTGCTTAGCGTATAATATGTCCTTCCTTAATGACTACACAAATAAATGAGGCTTTGGCTTTTCTCCAGATATTTTCCCATTGTTGAAAGGAATATCTGTTTTTAGACTCTTTCCCGTTCTTCCGTAAAGGTAGCCTTATCTTCTTGGTCCATCAGTAACAGTTCGTTACTGATGTGGAACTCAGGCTCTTTGAGGTAGCCTTTCCTGTAACTACTGTTTCTGTCATCAATTGTCCCTTGAAACTGGGGACATATAAATGAGATTGTGTGATTTCTTAGGCTCATATAGAAAAAAATCAACCAGAGTTCTTTGGAGATATTTAATTTTGTTGGCCTGTCATTGTGGAATAGCTGTTAAGGTTTCTAAGCTCTTTTTTGGCTGGCTGCATACGGAAACAAATAACTCTGCATGAAGTTCTAGATTGTTTTTGGTGAGTGAAGCTGGAAAAAAGTTTTTATGATATTCATACTGAGCTTTGGCTCAAGACTCATATAGTATCAAGATTCATTTAGTATCAAGACTGATATGGTTCTGGGATTGTTTAGTAATGTTTTATGCATAAGATACAATATATTTTCATGTTCTTGGGTTTTTTGGAGGGTTTTTTTTTTTCGTGCATAGATCAACATGTTAAATACATTTGCAAAGAAATTACTAAAATTAGTGATAAAAATCTACTTGTGAAGCTGTTGACTGCGTTCTCTCAAACATTATTGCACAAGAAGGAATTTTATCTAGGAGAAGGAAATAAGGCAAAAGGATATTTAAAGCAGCAGGTAATAAGTAATAAAAAGGTATCAGAATATATTCATGAAGTAAAAAATACAGATGAGAGGTCTCAGCTCTAAGAGAAAAATATATATTGCACAAGTTGACAGTGGTAAATTGTGCTTACTGATGACACTTAGCATCTTGAGGGGAGCAGTGTGCTTCTTCCTTCTCTCTTTTGTTCCTTGATATGTCCACTGTAAGAAAGCTTGTAGCTGAGATGTTTTGACGGCCAACAGAAGGACACTAGCATTCTGAGAGCTCTTTTCAGCTCATATTATAGCAACATAAATTCCTCATATGAATCAGTGAACTATTTCTATTTGTTCTGTTGGAGCAAAGTGCAACTAACTCAAGAGTTTCCTTTTCTATGAGGAGGAATAGGAATGAGAATAATAAAGAGGGCATTAATTCTAGAGGACTAGTGTATGAAGAATCAGACATCCGAGATACTTTTTACTTTTCTAAATACTCTGATGCCGTTCTACTGAGTAGCCATGTTTAAAAACAGCAGGTTCTATTTATAGGGGGAAAAGGAATTTTAAAATATTTGATTGCAACTGGTGTCCAACCTTAGCTTTTAAAAATGAGCTCAAGTAGTTCAGCCAGAGGAGGTTTTGTGATGCTTCACTTAATTCTCCATGTCCTACATCTGCACATATGGGAGTGTGTTTGTCTTGTCTTTCTTGAGTGTACATATACACACTGTACATACATGAGCAAAAGTAGGGCTGGACGTTTCCTGGAAAACATGCAGTGTTCATAGGGAAGTACTGAGTGAATGAAAGGTACTCTCTGCATGTAAAAGACATTTTGCACAGTCTGATAAAGAAAAATCATTAAATTAGAAATGTTATTTGGATGCTGATAATATTGCATGATGTGGGAGGAATTAGTACAGCCAAGAAACATGATAATACACATTTAATGAAATTTGGCTCTGTAAGGAATGATGATGCATTTTACTTAGATATTATGCCACTTCCAGGATAACTTAAAACCTCGGGCTGTGATTTTAAGATACCAATGTGCAGTGTCTTGAGAAGATATCCTTTTTAGTCAGACGATACTTACTCATTAATTCCTGAAAATCAGTTAATTTTGATTGCTTCAAACTGGATTGCCTGGAATCAGGACACCCAAATCGTCAGTGTTCTTGGAAACTCAATGCTTCTACATTTTAAAATCTCTTGATCCATAATGAAAAGGGATTTAATACATTCAAATTCTTTTTAATGTAGCACAGGTGGAGGAGTTCTTTGTAAACTCTGAGCAAAATTTAACAAGAAAATGAAACAAATATATTCTATAAGGTGGAAATTTGGTATTAAGAATGACAATTCTTCAGATATTAGTATTGCCCAGGGCAATACCCATCATTACTTTCAGATGGAATTGGAAGGTCTTCTTCCTACCCAAGGACAAATGCAGCTGGAGCAGAATGATCACACAGAGGGATTTCTGTCTCCCTACCTTGTTATTCTGCAAATCTTCATACTGATTAGTTCATGTTGAAAAGAGTGCAAGCATTACCTTCTCTCAGAGATGCTCACTCCCTCCACTCAGCACACAGAGCAAATGGTCTTGCCTCAGCATCAGCAGCCTTTCTTTAAGTAGTAAGCTAGAAGGGAAAAGATCTATTGCAGGTGACTTCAGTGCTGTAGCATGCAGTGCTGGTGATAGGCGATGTGAGGCAATTTCTGACAGCATGAGCAATTTGAGCAGGTCTGGCTGCCAGAACATCTCAGCCTCCAGACGGACCTGTCTTTGTCTGACACAAGCTGAGCTGCAGGTGTGGGCTGTGGCTGATGTCCCTAACTCTTCAGTTGATCTATCAGTTACATTAAGGGCTGAAATAAAAGATGAAATAGATGAGCCGTGTCCCATATAGTACACAGCACCTTCATTGCTTATGGCCGTTAAAAATGAATTGGTCCTTAGCCTACTCTTCTGAACAAAATACTACTTTTGCCACTGTGTTATTTTAAAATTTCCCTCATAATATAGTCTAGTTACATGGATAAATCTAGCCTCTGTATCCATCCCTTTTTAGTAGTCGTCACTCCTCAGCCATGCATGGACAGCAGAGTTTGTAGCTATTACCTTAATTTGTAACAGTTCCCTCATCTAGTAGGCCAGATGCTGTTGGCAAGACTACACAAAATGATAAAAGAGAAAAACATGTTCAAGTGCAGAAGGAAAAAAGTCTTTAAAATACTTCTTCAGAATAAAAGCAACTATAGATGCTGGAGACTTGTCAATAGCAAGAGGACTGAGATATCTGGGCATCCCTAACAGCCCTTGAACATTGTACTTGCTGCTGTGGGCTTTGGTGGTGGTTGCAAGCATCCAATTTTTGTGCTCACCTAGCCCAGGAGAAGCCTGCAGACGTGTCCTGCAAAATGACACTCAGGCAAAGAGGTCAGCTGGGGATACAGAACATCCAGAGGTCGTGCAGAGCTGCCACTGCTACATGGCATGACTCACAGGCACGGCAAGGTGACAAACTCCTACTCAATTCCCTGAAAAAAAAACACCATCATTTATGAAGCTGGCTAGCACTGCTACATTTCAACAGGTATTTGTTGTATTTACACCCTTCCTTGCCAGTTACGCTTGAACTCTAAGGGTGAAAAGATAGCTATAAATCTTCATAGTCCAGAAAAACTGTTTGAAGCCAGATCCTTAAAAATGCATCTGCTATTGTACTATGTAAAGGTTCATTATTCCTAGCATATTTATATTTGCTTTCTTCCTCTAAGGTAAAGTAGCATATCAATCCATACTGGCCATAAGAAAAAAGGTATCATTTTCCAATGTGGCAGTTATAGGAGGCTAAAAGCCACCTAGTTCTGGTTTCCTAATTAACCAATATTATCCAGTGTAGCACGGTTATTTTGCAGCTTACATCTCTGGCCTTCATCCCAGAGAAATCAGGGGCAAGAGAGAAGTAGGCTTCAGATCTCATCCCAGCACTGAGTTGTCTCATGTGGCCAGCCAGGGAACCAGGAGGATCTCCTGAGTTTAGGCAGCTTAGATAAAGACAAAGGAATTTCTTAGGATCGCACAAAGTAACGTGTGATAGAGCAGGGAGTTAAATTCATGTCTGCTCAGAAAAGAAGCAAACTACTTACTAAGAGTGTCTGTAATGCATGGCAGATATTTTGGATGCTCTTGTTCTGACATCTGTGGAGATGTAAGGCCATTACAAAAGCACAGTTCATTGTCCTTTATTTCGCCATAGAGGCTGTCCAAAGGAGAGAGAAAGGGAGCGAATGCCATTAATAAAATGAAACACCATAAATAAAAGTAGATATTGTGACAACTGCTGAAAACAAGAGTCTTTCAGTCATTCTCTTAACTTATGAATATTCATACAGACATTATCACTGCTGTTTTCCAGAGCTTCAAAGTCTGAATATGTAGAATTTATACTTTTCAAGCAATATTGCTGACATGTTTAAGCTCTGATGAGTCCATTTTATTCAAATAAATATTTAAAATTCTGAATAGTTATGGCAGCTTATCTTAGGATTTTGAAGTACAGACAGAAAACCTAACATCAAGATTTTCTCATGAGATTCTCTTCCCTGGAAACCACTGAAGGGTAGCATTTTCAGGACTATTCTCATCCTTCCACTTCCGCAGAAGTTGAGAAGCTCAGCTGACACCAGTATTTATTTATTTAGAGAGCAATGAAAAACTTTGAACCTAAAAAAAAAAAAAAAAAAAAAAAAAAAGGAATAGAAGCTCTGTTGTTTGAATTTCTGCCAAAGTTGTGACAAAGTCTAGTTGTTGAAGAGAAAGTGTTATAATTTAGTGCATTTACTTTGCCCCAGATGCTACTCCAATATGCATCATTGTAATTTAGGGTGCAAGCAGCCTACCCAAATACCAGCACAAAACTTGTCTGGTTTGTTTATCCAGCTGTTTTCCTATGGGTCCTATTAGGGCCAAAGCAAAGATATAGGTTCTGAGATACAGTGATTTGGAGGGGAAGAATGATTTGGGTATTTTGCATTGTGCTCTTGGTGACCATCTCATTTTCAATTTAAGTCATTGGCCAAGCTGGGTATGTAAGTTTGGTGTTGGAAAAGTTTCCCTGTTTCTTACACTGAGCATTGAATAAGAATTAGGACATGTTTTTAAAACATCTAGTAAAACAAGGCTCTGGCCACACAGCCATCTATTACCAAACTGATCTGCATACTCGCATATATACTAAGGTATATTGTCTTTTAGTAATAAAGGAAAAAAAAAAGTAATTAGGATAGTTAAATTTGGCTTTAAGTTGCAGGGAAAATATAAAAATAACCTGGAACTGTTGTGTATCTGGAAAAAACAAACAAACTGAAAAAACTTATACTTGCCCTTAAGCCTTAAATACATGATTTAATAAGTTAGCATTTTTAATCGTATTAGGATGTACTATCACCTTCTTAATAAATTTCTGCTCCTCTCATTGTCTTTTTCATGAAATAACCGTGGTAGATACCTACAAATTGCTGAAACTATATGTTTCTCTTACATTTCATCCTGGACCATTTCTCTCTCCATAGTTTACATTTGGGTCAACAGAGAAACGTCTGCCAGTTCCTCGTACTTTAACACATCCCAATCCGTTGGTCAAGAATCTGCAGGAAAAGGCATTAAATATAGAGCTCTTAAGGCTGTTCGGTTTGGGTTGTTTTCTTTTGCTGCTGTTGCTTCAAAAGTATTTCAGAGCACTACAGAGATGTTATCAGATCTTCCTGTCTCTTCTGTGCTATGTACAACATTCCTACACACCATCGATCTCTGTACCCAAACACATGCTCATCCCTGCATTCACATTGTCCACCGCTCACCCTTACTTCCATATGCTTTCAGATATAAATGTTTAATAGATTGCTAAAATTAGCTGAAAACTTTTCAGTGGAATAATTTAACAACACAAAAGACAGTGTTCATTTTTTTACTTATGAAAAATGTATTTTTATTAACGTTTCTTTCAGTGAGGGAAAGTTGCTTCTCATTTTGTTAAGACAACAACCAGCACCACATTCTGACCTTTTCTGGTAATTTTACTTCAGTATTGTTTTGTTAATTTATTTAGTCCTTAATATTCTAAAATGTTTATTCAAATGTTATTCAAATACCAGGTTAAATGTTACTCAAATATCAGGTTATAGGATCTAACGCAATGTTTTAAAGTTATCTCAACAGAATACTTGCCATGTCAAAAGAAAAAAAAAAACAAAACAAAACAAAACAAAAAACCTTCTCCAAAGTAATTTATTGCAATTTTTAGAATTCTGCTTGATGGACATTTGGTTTTAACTTCTAATTTCTTAAAAATAAAACAAAAGTCTGGCATTTTCATAAAACAAATTCTGCTTTCCAGATTGCTACTGCTAACACTGTTTTGATTATGCTAGCGATTGTATTCTGCACTACGGAACTTTGTAAAAAGAAAATGTTAAGGAACCAGCAGGCAGCCCTAGATGAGCATACACTTCTGTTTGCTCTGTGACTAGAAAAGGAAGTATATGTTCATGCAAAAATGAGACTTAAATAAGTATTTCCTCTTGGAGTTATACAAGCACATGTGATGGCATAGTTGGAATCCTGAGAATTAGCTTTTAAGAAAGCGGCTGATGCAGATGGCAAATGTCAGCAAAGGAGATGCAGTTCATTTTCCAATTTGCTGGCATAGGAAATTGGTGGTTTAATAGAGTAATAGGCCAACTGATGTTTGATTTTTTTTCCACATAGTCACACAATCTGGTAAAAGTTACATCACTTCCTTGCATGCTAGCCCCACTAAATTCTTTCCTGTGCCAACGTTCCAATGGAGGATAGAAATACCAGAGGATTTCTTTCCCTTTCTGAAAAGCCAAAGTTAATGGTGGTTGAAACCAGTTTCATCTGGTATTACTTGAACATTGTTATTATACTTTAAAATAACAGCAAATCTATGTAGTGGGTTTCATTGAAGTGCATAAGAAGATCCTGATAAAAATAACAGAAATCATTTTACTTATTTGATCTATGTTGAGTATTCCATTAAGAAAAAGCCAACATTAGCAAGAAGATGAACTACACCATCATTTAGACTTTTTTTGCTCTAACCTTAGGACACAGGAACAAAGACTCTGTAATATCTCCACTTTTCAAAATGCTGAGGTTTCTGAATAGAGCTACATGGAAAGTGAATACAGAATTGGAGATCAGAGTTGTCCCTGGCTCCCTTGAGCACTTTCCTTAGCTAAAAGAGGCACGCAGCAGTCTCTTTTAGTCAATTGCTCTGAGTACGGTCAGTACCTTTCAGGCTTCAAAAAAGGTGTCATTTTGCCAAGTCTATACTTACAGAGAAAAAAAAAAAAATGCCTATCATTCTAAGAATCTGATCTTGGTTTCTGAATTAAGCATCTTCAGAGCACAACAGCAAGTGGCTGAAAATGTGTGTGGAGCAGTTACTCTCTTGTTTAGCCATCTCTTCTCCCAGAGGTGACTGAAAAGTTTGTTGTTGTTGTTGTTGCTGTAGGCTCAGTAGAGGAAAAGCTACACGGAACAACCGAAATGTCTTAAAACTGGGAGATGTAGTAACTGGTATGCCTTGTAATTGACTTCACGTATGATACTGCAGGCCTCAGAAAAACAGGGCTTGGAAGTATTGAACAGCTAGTTAAAGTAAAAAATAAAAAATCCTAACAGATATCTTAGGAAACACATGGGTTTACATATGGTCAGGATATCTTGGAAGGTGCAACACAGCTGGAACTACATTACTGAGAGCAGCATGCCCAATAAGCCAGTCCCTTCCGTCTGCAACCCATTGGATGCCTTTAACCAGTTATAGATAGAATTTTCTCCTAAACTACCTACTCAGACACTTTTCTTTCTGCAGCATGAAAATTACATTTGGAGTGGAATCTCAAATTCAGAAAAAGAACCAACGTATGTTTTTGTGACTATCAATGTGGTTTGACAGCACAGTCATAAAGTGCCAGAACAGGGGTGACACCAGAAGTCCATTGTTGCTAATTCCACTGGAGCTACATTTACACAGATGCATTTGTAAGAAACTCTAAGAGCTTGGTTACTAGTAAATATGGCCTGATTTTGCAGTTGTGAGGATCTAGGTCAGAGGGAGCTTGTTTATTCAGTAGTACATTTGTGCATCAGTTAGACCTTTCCCATGACTTCCCTGTATCTCTTGTCCATCCCTTCAGCAAACTGCACGCACCACTGTCATGCAAGATGCAAGCATGGAAAAGCTGAAAGGAAAAGATGTGCTAAAAGCATTCTTTCAAATTGTTGCCATAATTTTTAGGTACTTATGTCCCTGTTGAGAAAACATGTACGCACATCCTCAGCTTTAAAGATGCACTGATCCTTTTGAATTCATTGAGAACGTTCAATTACATAATACCAGTTATGTATGTAAGAGGTATGCATATCTCATCTGATTATTTTATTTCTCTACTGAGTCTTTTTTACCTATTCACAAAACAGGAATGCTGACGGATGATGCAGTTGTTACTGTCGCAAGGTTATTAGAAAGACAACTAGCCTTTCCATTTTCCTATGTAATACGTTATTATTTTCTGCCTACATTTTCAATTAGCTGCAGCATTCTTAACCTCCCACTCCAATACGATCACTGATTATTAAACATCCAACACAAAACAGTTGCGATGATCACTGCGCAAGAGCTTTACTTGAGGACGGCAAAGAGTTTTTCTTAAACTTCTTAGCTTGACCTTGACTCATGCTTGAATGTAAGAATTCAGGGAGGACATAAAAAAAAGGAGTCTGTCAGATACATCATTCAGTAAAGTTAGACATCATAGTGATGGCAGCTTCCCTCTTACAGCAAAAAATGAGAAATCAGCATCTTATTTTTATTGTTTTGTTATCATTGTTTATTAACGTGAGATGTCTTTACTATCTCTTATGTCTGTCATTTCCCATAAAGCCCCACAGAATGTGGGAGATTTGAAACTGAACTTTTAATTCTCCAAAGCAGGCAATGGAAAAATTACACAACCTCACTGTTTCCAATTAGTTATGGACTTCTGTTTATTCCTTTACCACAAACATTTTTGCTTAGTTAGTAGTACAAATTGTTAATCATAAAAATGTGTTATCTCATATGTGCTAAGAATGAAAAAAGAACTGACTCCTTGCCCTACAGAAATCAAGCAATCCATATATTTCCATTTCCAGGACCTTTTCCAAAGGTGTTTTTTGAAATATCCACAATAACCAGAGCATTACTGTAAACCTATTGTCTGTCTTTAACATTTCCCAGTAGGTGAAATTCTCTTGGAGTGATGATGCGTGCAGCTCAGGTAATAACAAATAGTGCATCCTACCTTTCCCTTAGAAATTCATCTCTCTACTCTTGACACCAGTATGGTAGCAGGTAAAAAAAATCTCCTAGTATGTACCTTGAGTACACATTAAAAGAATGATAAAAAAAAATAAGAATTGGTAATAAAAATATTAAAAATAATGTCGGGGCTGGGGAAAAATTCTGATGTATAGCTTGAAGAATTTAGTATGTACAGTCTAGAGCAAAGACATAGTAATTGTCCCCAAAGAAATACAAAATTATTCATATTTAACGAGGCAGTGGTGATAACAGTGGTAGCTAAGAGTCACTGTTTTTATAAATAAGAAAAAAATTAAAATAGACATCTGAAGTAAGACAAATGTGGGGTAATGAATAAGAAAATTATACTAAGATTGTTAAAGCAGTGGAGGAACAGGAGGTCATCTTTAAAGCAAGAGGTTGTAAGCTCTGCACACCTCTGCCTGCTTATGTTTCTTCTGTCATATTCTCCATGTCTCTCCAGCAGTTTGTTCCCTTGTCCTTTCTAAACATTAGTTGTTCACATTCTTGTGTTCTCCAGTGTTGCTTCTATGCTGCCTTACAACTGTGCAGCACATTTTCTTCTTGATGTGTAACAGCAGCATCCAGCCTTCTAAAAGTTCATGCCACTGATGTTATCACCACTCAGTTCTGACCCTAGGCAAATGCCTGTCCTATTGTCTGTGTATGAATCTACAACCCCAAGGACAGAGGCAAAGCCATAGTTTTCATAAGTGATTATTAATTTAAGATGATTCTGCTAATCAGTGCCATCTAAAAACACATTTTTTGTACTTTCTAAAAATCATTATCTTATGGTCTTTGAAACGGGTGCCTAATATTTGGACCACTTAATGTTTGCTAATCAGTTTTGAAAAATGTAGTGGTCTTTTTTCCATATTTTTAACAATGTACTATATAAGCATAAATATCACTATTTTTTTCAGGTATCTACTTGGAAAAGCGTGACTGTAAGTTGTGATACAGTGCAGTGGTATTGGTTAGCTGATGGAATAGACAATTTCTACTTTGCTATGCTAACAATTCGTGTCATTTTTTGGAAACACTGGCTCTCAGAAGTGCCAGGAATAATGGAATGTAACTTTTCCTTTACATTGCTCCCTCAATACATAAAGGCACAGATGCCTGCACTCTAAGGCAGCTGTCAGCAAAGCTACAGACTGGAGGTCCCAGCATCACTTACAGTACTGGCAGGCTGGAGGAGATCGCTGCTGGGGAATGAAGCTTGGGGAGAGAAGCAAAAGGAAAAGGCTGGGGGGCTAGGGAAAGAATCAAGGATCTTTCTTCACCATTCTTTTTCTACAGCTTTTGTGTATCTGGCCTGATTTGTTGTGGGAGAGCTGTTGGAGACTGTATTTGGCACAGGGTGGGATAGCTCAAAGCCAAAAGAATGGTGCTATTGCCAGTTTAAACCATGGCTTTTCGTTTCTTCTTTTTTTCTTCCTCTTTTCCCCTCCCTTCTTTTTCTTTGAAGAAAGGAAAGAAGGAAAAGAAAAAAAGGGAAGAAAGGGACTTGCAATGAAAACCAGAGCACTGGGTTAACGAAGGCCCTGCAGGCTTCAGAGGGCTGGAAAGATACACGAGGCACTTCCTCTACCATCTGGCCTGCAACTCTGCTGCTGCTGCTCTTGGTACATAACTTTGGAGTGAATAAGCAAACAAGTAAAACTTTTTAAGACACACCAATTATGCAACACCAGCTATTAATCTGTCATCTTACTCCCTTCTCTTTTCTCCAGCCACAATATTCATTTCTGCAAGTCTTTTCCAGTTCTCATGTCTACCTGTGATACATACTGCCTTGTTAGGTTTCCAGATCCAACTCCGCTTTCCTGTCCCTGGCACTGCTGCTTGGTATGGACGAGGGCCAGAGGCAGTACATTCAGATTTCTGTTGTCATCACTTGTGCTTGTCTGATTTGGAGTCTCAGATCTATCTCTATGCAAAGATTCCCTTCCAATGTGGTTGGAGTTGAGAAGGCAAAAGAGAAGTTTTAGGTGAGATGAGTTTGCTCAAGACCTACTTAAAAACTGTCACAAAGGGCTGGGTGGATTTCTGTGTAGGAGTATGTTATGTTTTATTTCTGATGGTTTTCCTCAAATGTAATGAGAAGTGTTATATTGAGGTCAAATCTTCAAGTTGTGTAAACCATCACTGCACAACTCAAGTCAGAAAAGTCCAGAACTTAAAAAATCTTAAGATTTTATCTCTGGAAAGTCTTTAAGAGTGATGCTACAGTTGATTTTTGAGGCTGAAAACTTCAGAATATAGACTATGGGATCATAGAATCATTTAGGTTGGAAAAGACTTCTAAGATCAACTAGACCAACCATCAAACCATAATCACCGTATCATTAAACTGTGTTCCTAAACCTCCCAGGCTTTCTTGTGAGCATTGCTTATCTAGTTCCATTATGACAAAAGAGAGAAAGGGAAAGTCAATCTATCACAGCAAAAACCTCAGATGAGTTAAAGATAAGTAATCACTCAACCTAGAACAGTTTCAAAGCACAAGTTCAGTAAGAATCAGATGTATTAATTTACAGTTAGACCCATTAATGCCAGAAACATTTTCTAAACAATTCATTTATTTTATCCACAACTGCTGATCCTTAAACTGACCAGAAAGCAGGAAGAAACAGCAAGCAATCTAGCGCAAATTATTTTATTTGAAATTATTTGACATTCACAGGAAAAACATATATATTGCCAGTTACATTTAAAAAAATAGAGTTTATTGAGTTGGAAGGTACCCTTGAAGGCCATCTGGTCCAACTTCCCTGCAATGAATAGGGACAGCTACAGATAGATCAGGATGCTCAGAGCCCCTCCAGCCTGAACTTGAGTGTCTCCAGGGATGGAGCATCCACCAGCTCTCTGGGCAACCAATTTATTACACAGTTTCTTGAAAGGACAAAACTATGCAACAACTGGCTATATTGTCCCTTTGGTTTCTGACTGGCTTCTTGCTTTGCATCTGCAGAACTGTAAACCATAAAGTCCAACTGTAAAAATGCTTCACTTCTCACTGCCTGAATGTATCCACAAGGCAGGTACCTACCCAAGTGATGCAACTACTGTTGGAATTAAATTTTCACAGCTTTAATGATATAAAACAATACTATCAATCTAGAAAAGCTCAGAAGATTGCTTACTGCTACCATCAGGAGTTCTGGTGGTTAAGTACCTAACTGTTCAGATATCCATCTGAATACAGGGCTGGGCATCTGCAAACACATTCTCTTCCAAGATTCCTGGTATTTCTTGTATGCAGTCAAGCTGGAAATGCTACCAGGATGGCCTTTTTTTCATGGTGTTCTATCACTTCTGATCTCTGTTGCAGCTGGGAGCAGGAAGTGCAGATGTAACCAAAGATCAAAAACTATAGCTGAAAAATAAAGTTAATGGAACTTCTTGTACATCAAAGCCAAAATAGAGCAATTTTGGCTTAAGATGTAATTCACTCAGAAGTATGCTGTCACCTTCTAAGACATTTGTATTTCAGTTTATCCCTTTCTAGCAGAAACAATATTGCTTTAAAAAGCAATTGCACAATATCTGCCAATATGAAAAACCTAAAATCCCACAAGAAACCAAATAAACAAGAAAAAAAAAATCAATCAATTTTGACACCATACATCACGGTATGAATGTGTTAATGTTGTGCTACTGTATTGCGTATCATTATTTGTTTTCTTTGTTCTTAACCCCTTTGTTCCGAGTCAGGATATCCTGACACTGAGGACACTTCAAAATAACAGTACAACAACAATGCTATAATTCTTTGGAAGCACTTCATCATTTTCAAGACAGAGCCACCTGAGAGGTAGTGGGGACTTACAGCTTGCAGTCAGAATGAGGATAGCTTCCGTGAAATGCTGGGGCAGCCAGTCTGAGGTGAGAGCATTCAGACAAGTGTGGTGGAGGATCCAGGACAGAGGAAACACCGTGCTGCTTTTGCTGCCATTGCCATGAGGAGTTTGCTATATGAAGGGTTTTAAGCCCATTTTCTGAGACTCTTTTCTTCTCTGTTCTCAAGTTTGTTGCTCCACCTGGAGAAAAGAAAAAACATCAACTGTAACCCAGAGAAAACAAATATATGCATGCTAGGAAGTATTACGATACCAACTAAGATCCCATTAAGTATGTTTTCTGTAATCTTACTGAAGCCTAAGTGCTGGTACAGGAGACCACCCTCTGGTCCCCTGCTGTAGGGCTGGTCTATAAACTAATGGCTCAAGGCCATTAGCAACAGCTTGTTTAAAGGTGAAACAAAAGTTCTGGGCAGAGTGAAGCATCTCCTGCTCCTGGACGAGCACTTGCCCAGGCACCCGTGCCTTGGTTTTAAGGCTATGGGATGAATAATTTTCTCACTGGAGTTTGAGTGATCACTGCCACCAGGTAGTGTCCTAACGTGAACCCATTCAGATGGAGCTTGCGGCCAAAATAAGGGGGCAAATCCCCCTTACCCCAAACCCCACTTTCAGCAGCACGTTACCCACTGGCACGTCGAGTTCCTTTCGCTTTTTTCCCCCGGGCCGGAGCCTCGCGAACCCGAGCCCCTCCACCAGGGCTACCGCTGGGCTCAGCTCATAGGCCGAGCCCCCCACACCCCTATAGCACCGCAGCGAGCCCTGCCGGGGCGAGGTGGCGCGAGGGGGAAACCTCCCGGCAGCACCAGCCCCCGAGCGCGTCAGGGACACTGCCCGCCCAGCCCCGGCAGCGCCGGTTCTCCCCCCCC